>CM062571.1:1200000-1800000 GCA_031468815.1 Morus bassanus | reverse complement strand
GGTGTTAAATAAGCTCAGCAGAAGGTCAAATACTGTGAAATGAAATACTGACATTGTTTCCACTAGTTGTAACAGGACTCCTATGCTTCCTCCCCTGCAGTGCAACACGGAATTGTTGAGCTGGGGAGGCATGGGGGTTGGAGTTGGCTGGGTGTCAGGGACAGGTGTGCTGCCAGCAAAGGCACTGGAACTTTCAGGGTTGTTTCAAAAGAGTACTGGGCATAACACTTTCATTCTTCTTCATCTCCTGAGTTTGTTGTACATCACTGTAATCCCCAACGAGAAAACACAGTGAAACATCACTTCTTTCCTCTTTTCTCTGGGTGTCTCTGTCTGCCACGTAAGGCAGATCCTCAAAACTGCTGTTGCACCCCATGGTTCTGACCCTCCTCTTTCTTTTCACACTTGGCTCCTGTATGAGCACTTAGTTTTCTAAAGAAAGGAGTTTTATCTTCATGCCTCTACTCAGTTCCTTTATAATTTTATAATCTTCTTCGACATGTTGCTCACTGCAATCTGTGGTATCTTTCTGTTCCTGCATATCTCTCCCATACCCCTCAGCAGTGGCATGCAAACACCACATCCTGCTCCATCAAAGAAACTGTGCCATTCTAATCTTTGTCACACTGCTAAAACCATTCCTCCTTGTAATCCAAGGATAGTCGTGTCTTCCAGCAGTGTCTCAGTTGCATTCCCTAATCCTCTGCTCCTCTCCATGTGAGAAAAAGATTTTCTGCTTAAAAGAGTGGAGAACGAGCAACGGTGAAAATTTCTTGCACCAGCAGCTCTGCAAAGCACCCTAATGCAGCTGCGCAGATTCCCTTCCCTTTTTCCCTCATCATTAACTCTGTCTTTGGTTGTCATCATTAACTCTGTCTTTGGTTGTCTCCACAGAGGGGCTGAAGTCTCTCAGTTTTGATATCCTTGTGCTGTCCTAACCTTGAAATACTCACTTTGCATTACTATACCCCTCAGCTCTGCCTAGTGCCCCCAGAACCGTGTCTTGGGCCTCCCTGGAGCAGGGAAAATGTAAAATGTTGGCACTGTATTACATAATTCACAAAAGAAACCACAAATATACTTGCTGTCTACAGCAGGACTGTCAAGAAAGTAACCCGGTATTCAAGCAACCTGTACGCAATTTGATCTGTTTAAGCCCTGTCCCTGAAGATCAGATTAGATATCTCTCCTTCTCTGTTCTTCATCTGTTCTGTGAGCACTTGTCTCAGTACTTTAGTACAAATGGGCTTTTCCAGGCTTTCTTAGCAAGTAAATAGGAATCAACTACCATGTCTTTCAAAATCTGCAGACCTTGGCTATGTTTTGTAGTGGATTATGCAACTGAGCAAGTTGGAGACGAGGTGCACAAGGCACTTCCTGGCAGAACCGGTTGGAAACCTCCTGAGGCTCTTTGGTTTTCATATTATTACACTGAATGGTCTTAGGCAGGACAACAGATGATGCCTTTTTCTCCTTCCACTCAGTCCCACCAAGGTATAGTGCATGGAGCAAAGGCATTGTTCTTATTCTGCTATTCCACTACAGTGCAGGAACCATTTTTATGTGCCACAGTAGCTTCCTCTGATAAGCCATGACACTAAGACTCACCAGCCCATTCCCAGCAAACTTGCCAATAATCATCGCACCAGCCAATAGGGTGGCTCAGTCGGGGTTCATTTCAGCATTTGCTACAGGAAGGCAAGTCAGTCAGAAGGGCCCCTTTTCCTTGGTGAGAAGAGCCAGGATTCATCCACCCTGAGGAGTACTGGGTAGGAGGTAAACACTTCGTTGCTTTTTTTGGTTGTGTAGGAAAAAACAGCTCTTAAAAATGTTTTAAGATGTATATGGGATGGCCTAGTACGGTTTCACTGAGGCAGGGTGCCAGACATATTATGTAAAGTGTTGATCTTTCCTACATGTTAAATTGGATATAGAACAGTTGGTTTCCACTCCTCCTTTCTGGCAATAGGCCCAGCCTCATGCCCGTCTATATAAACTGGGCCCAGGGTATCAGCAAGTCTCAGAAACTGCAGTGGTCGTGTTGATGAAGGCAGTTCTCAAGAATCACGGGTATGCTCTTCCTCTTGTTCCTCCCATGCTTTTGTTCTGGTCAGCCTGCAGCTCCACTGCTGCATTTCTCGTCTTCCTGGATCCTTCAAACATGGTCTACCTCCACTGGGACCATGATGAAGACGAGCTGATGACATTTGAGCTGCAGGTCCATACAACTGGCTGGGTAGCATTTGGATTCAGCCCTCAGGCAGAGTTGCCTGGATCTGACATTCTGATAGGAGGTGTCTTCCCAAATGGCAACATCTACTTCCCTGTAAGTTGAAGAGACTTCCTCTGCGTCCCCCTTTGCCAAGGGTCATGCTCCAAGTATATTGGCTTGAAAGCATATGGGCTCAACTGGCTAAAGACGGATGTCCAAGGCCATTTGAGATCCTTAGTTGGCATGGCCTCTGACTGACAGTCCAGAAGAGCCCAGGTCTTCTGCAGGTCCTGTGTCATGCCTGCTAGTCCCATAACAGCTACCTGAGATACCCCATGGTATCCCAGATGGCACTAGATGATGTTGTTTAGGCAAATAAACTGATCCCACCTGCAAGTCAAAACCACAGCCAGAACCAATTAGATATGGTAGAAGCAATCACCTACCATGAAGCTAGAAGAGGCTGCTGGGAGCGTAACTTCTGATTCATCCAAACCAGGAGTCAGTTCAGGCAGGAGTCAAATGTGAAAATCCCATGTTTTCCCTCACTGAGGCTCTTCAAAGGTTAATTTACTTGGTTTCTTCTCTAGTAAGTGGAGACATGTTCACCTCCAAAGGCTGCTTCTTCCTGATGGTCTTAAATGTCTCCCTTAGGAATAGGATAGGACATCCTTGGGACTTGCTGTTTTTTCCATAGTCTGTAAAGTAACAACTGAGGATAGATGCCTGATGTTAAAACAGCTGGAGTTTAGAGGAACAAAATGCCACCGAGGGTGCTAAATAAAAAAACCCAGGCTGCTGTTTTTTGTTTTGTTTTGTTTTATTCATGAAAGAGAAACAGGCAGTTTAATGTTATCCAGATACAGAAAGAAAAAGAGTTTACACTGATGAAGTGTTTGCCAGTCACAGTGGTTTTATTTTGTTCAGCTGTTTTCAGTTCCCTTTTCATACAACAGTAAAATGTGTTTTGCATGAAATATGTCTTGGTGCTTGCCTAAAATGGGTGAACTTTGGAGGGGGTGAAGCCTTACTAATGGTTGTTAGTTGGTTGCGAAACCACTCTTGTCATACCAAGTTTTGAAATCTTCTTGTGACTGCAACACAGACTGGAAATTTTTGGCTGTGAATGACTACACAAAAAAAAGATATGATCAATTTAGAAGAAACATTTGTTCTTTATTTTTTAATAATGATTTTTTAAAAAGCTAGTTGGGGTAAAACCAAAGCATTTATTTTCTCCTAAAAGAATGTCCTGAAAGAGAAAACTGAAGTGTTTGGTTTCAAAAATATTAAATATTCCATTATTTTCAGAAGAGATCTTTAACATTTTCAATGTTTTTCTGCATTGGTAGCTGAAACTCTTTGTTTATGTTAGAAAATAATTTTGGTCCTACAAAATTTTAGGTTTTTTCAACTCTTCTACATGTCAGAAAATATCTCCTAATTACTTAGGTCTGGAGCAAACACATTAATGACCACAAAAATCCATATTTGCTCAGTAGGCTGTATATCACATCCACTGAACCCATGGAACAGACAGTTTGAAGGAAAAGTGTCCTAGTTACTGTAAGTGGAGTTTAAGTAGCGTTTTCCATTTCCATTTCTTCCTTCTAACCCTCTCTCTCTTGCATCCTTGGTTTTTGTTCTAATTTTCCTCCTTACTACAACCATAACAAAGTCATTATCTGAGTAAAACTAGCCAAAAAAGCCTTGTTTTCACAAAGGTGCAGGTTTTTATCAGCTGTTCACTGCCTTCCTCTTTCATAAGGTATATTTAATTTTAAATATTTATTTCAAAGTAGCTCATTTGCAGACTACTTATCTTTGAGTTTTGATCTTTTAATGAAAAACTGTAACAGGTATTTCAAAACAGTAGGAAAAAAAGAGCTGTATTTTCAATCTATGATATGTACATCTGTAAATTGAACATTTGGGTTAGAGAAAAGTTGCTTAGAGTACTCTGGAAGTCCAAATCCATGGATAAATTCAAGAAGAAGAAAGACTATTAGAGGAGATACTGGGAAATTTAGCAAAAGCTATAAGCAGGTTTTGAAATAATCCCTTAAATGAACAGAGATGGGAGATAAAAATACCAGGAAGGATTTCACATCAAAATATTCTTCCTTGGCCAGACTGTTGTCTGGTAAAATTTTTCTTTTCTCTTTTATCCCTGCAAAGTTGAATATTGCAGCAAAACTTTTCAGTGTAACACTTAACAGCTGTACCTTAGGGAGACATTTGCTTTATTATGTTTCAGATTTCCCTCTGAGAGATTTTCATCCTGCCTGCAGCCACTGAATTCCCATTTCTGGTCATTTGAACTCCTTTGCTACAAAAAATATGGTGCAATCTCAGTCAGCCAGCTTGGAGTTTTACTCCTTTTTATCCTTCTTCCCTTTCTGCAGCTGTGTGTACAGTTCCACCTTTTCACCTCGTATTTTCATAGCAGCAGTTATTGTAGCCCATTCTGTTCCCACTGAGATTTCTACTGGAAATAGACATTTAGATGCTTTTCAAACCCTGCTTCATGCTTCTGTGCCTTTTTACTGAGCAACAATGGCGTTTGATGACCTCAGTCATGCATTATCTTTTTCACTATGCCTATGCTGCTAAAGCCATTGGTTAGCTTGTAGTTTCCAGGAAAGCTTAGCATCCACAACCAGGCCCAGGTTCCAGGTGGTATGGAAAACCTAAGAGTTAAAGTAGAAGCTTTGGTATGCCCAAAATATTTTGCTTTTGAACTACCTCTGTTTTTCAACTGGGCTTATTTTACTTCCCACCCTGTGTGGTTGAGCCAGATGTGCTAAAATGCTCCAGAGTACAGCAGGTCACTCAGGGAGCAGGGAAGATCCTCTAGGATCCATCCTATCCAGGCCATCTTCTGGTTGATGGGACCCAGGGGCTGCTCTATAGCAGGGACTGGATGTGAGTTCTCTTTGACTGGTTTGTGGAAATCACCAGCGAAAGCAGAGGAGATTTTTGGAGAATGAAATGCTTTGATAATTACTCAGGTCCCAGCAGTAGTACTTGGAAACATGACTTCTCAGAGTGTAGGAAGCTCTTCTCTTCTCTCTGGCTTTGACCACTGTTCCTCTTCGAGGATTGTCATGTGGTACATGAGGCAACCCTTGAGGAAGATGAGAGCCAGGACTGCCAACTGCTGTCGGTGAGAGAGAATGAGACGTCCACCACCATGCTCTTCAAATGCCACCTCCGAACATGTGACCCAAATGACCTGGATATTACAGTAAGAAAGGGGACTGCTCAAGCAACATCCCAAACAAACCTGCTCTCATGTTCCCACTGTATTCCCAGATCCCCAGGGTCAGACCTGAGAATGACAGGTTTTTCTCACTACAGTAGAATAACAGGAATATACAGAAAAATATGGGACCATATGGCCACATTTATAATGCCCATTTCAAGGGCACTATCTTGATGTATTTGATGGTTTTTTATAATGTTTTCCACCAAAGAATAGGGAAGATGTAAATCCTAAAATTTTCTTAAGCTTGAACACAAGTCTTCAAAATTTTGCTCATTTCTCTGTCTCTCTCTTGTTTGTCATACAGGAAAAAAAAATCTAGTATGGGAGATACAGTTTTTATTTGCCTAATATAAGGCAGTATTTTGTTGAGTTATGTTTAGAAAATTCAGAACACTTTGATAATCTTAGCCCTTCTCTCTTGGAAGAGCTTCATACCACTATTGACTGATATTAAAAATGTGGCCAACCCAAATCTGTCTTTTAAGTCAGATATTTTTCAAAAATATGCTTTGCCAAAGTTCACAAGCACACTAATGCACACAGTTTCAGAATTCTGCATATATAGACACTGTTGGCACCATTTCACCTTTACTTGAGGGACCTCTGGGTAAATCAGCATTATCCAAGGCTTAGCCCACTCAAAAATGTTTGTCCAGAATTAGGTGTACATTCACCATTTTCCAGAGTTCAAATACATGTGCAAATGACTGGATAGATGCCTTTGTAGTCACAAACCTTCTTAATGACCTTTACTAGTTGAAAGAAATATAATCCCATTCTGAACAGGAAGAACCTAGAGAGTTCCATGGTGTCGTGGTTTAGCCCCAGTCAGCAATCAAGCCCCACGCAGCTGCTCGCTCACTCCCCCCTGGTGGGATGCGGGAGAGAATCAGAAGAGTAGAAGTGAGAAAACTCCTGGGTTGAGATAAAAACAGTTTAATAGGCAAAGCAAAAGCTGTGCACACAAGCAAAGCAAAACAAGGAATTCCTTCACTCCTTCCCACGGGCAGGCAGGTGTTCAGCCACCTCCAGGAAAGCAGGGCTCCACCATGCGTAATGGTGACTAGGGAAGACAAACGCCATCACTCTGAGCGTCCCCCCCTTCCTTCTTCTTCCCCCAGCTGTATATACTGAGCGTGATGCCATACGGTATGGAATATCCCTTTGGTCAGTTGGGGTCAGCTGTCGCGGCTGTGCTCCCTCCCAGCTTTTTGTGCACCCGGCAGAGCATGGGAAGCTGAAAAAGTCCTTGACTAGTGTAAGCACTACGTAGCAACAACTAAAACATCTCTGCATTATCAACACTGTTTTCAGCACAAACCCAAAACTTAGCCCCATACTAGCTGCTATGAAGAAAATTAACTATATCCCAGCTGAAACCAAGACACATGGCTACTGCTGTCCTTACACGACGGGGCAGAGCTAGGTGGATTATTGAGTGCACTCATGCTCTACAGTAGCTGCTAATGGGAAATCAGGGGACTACAGTTTTGTTAGCTTTTTGCGTAAGTCCCTTAGTAATTCTTTGTAAAAATCGCCCAAAGTGCATTAACAGTATATATAGATAAATGAACTGCATCTGCTTGCTCTAGGATATGCAAAGGTCTGAAAATCTGATCTTCAGCACCATTGTACAGCTCCCATAGTTAGAACAGTACCCAAACACTCAGCATCTAAACATTTAAACACAAAATGATGCAGGTTCTGAAATCTTATCAAATCCCTTAGAGCTTTTTTCCAGCTTTCTTTTATTTCACATACCAGCACTTTAAATCCATGCATGTTTCAATGATGTGTGCGAAATGACAGTGGGTACAGCTTTCCTAGGATCTTTCCTAGCCAGCACCCTCTCTTTGGGAAAAAACCATCATGTCTCTGTCTGGACAAGACAAATCTTTTGTGTTAAACTGCTTACTTGCCATTGTGTGTTCTGACGTATTGTCTGAGTGTCTAGGTATGTACCAAATACACAGTTATTTTAGGTTACTTTTAATTGCACATGGTTAGTATGTGGATTGCATTTTAATACATGTGTAGTGGTATAAGGGTTGTGATGTGGGGTGAATACCTGTGTGTGCGGTTGATGGGAAGGAACGCAGGAAACATTCCAGTGAAACACTCCCATTACAGATGGACACAGCATGCCTCTTTACTGCCTTTGGTACTGATGACACAGTCCAATTCTTTAAAGGTCAAAGATTTTCCAAGTCTCTTTTCTTGATAGGGTACAGAGGCCCATCTGACTCAACTGACCCCAAAATATTCTTCACCTATGACCTGAGGCTGGACAATGTAAGTATTGGACAAGCATTTTACTTGTCATGTTAAAAAATTTCCCCTTCTGCTGCCTTTCTTTGCAAAGTTGATCATGCCTATGCTGGAGGTTTGGGTTGCACAGGTCAAAAAATGGACATGACTGATCTTGGAAACACGCAAATAGAGATGGCAAGAGTAGGGATGAAGTGGGAAGGGAAGGCTGGCTGTGTGGAGGGTAAAGGGCTTATTTGTTAGGAAAATGCTGTAAGGTGTAGCCTGTTCCCTTGACTAGAGTTTAAGGAGACAAACACACACTATTGAATTACAATATAATTATTAACTCAGGCATGTATATATACAGGTTTATTGTCCCATCCATGTAGACCCATAGAAAAATATCTATAATATACTGAAGATATTTACTGATTCCCATCTTATTTTTGTGGGAACTACACAATATCACAGAGAAGAGAAATAATGGGAATACATTTAAATGCTTTATGACAAGTCTGGCTAAGAGCTCAGAAAATGCAATGCACGCTACTGTGTGCTCTGCCTCTAGTATTAACTTATGCAGGATCTGAGTGTCAGATATAAGGATTTACCAGGAGAGGTGGAACCCTCCATTAGCATCACCTCATGGTACATGCACCATCCTTGTCAAATGGAGTTCAAAAGTACCAGCTCACTGAGGTATTGCATTAACACTTTCCTTCTTTAAACAGCATCAGCCCACACAGTCAGCACTCACTCAAGACACAGCAGCATCTGCTGATCAGCGTGGGCAATATTCCGTAGTAAAGAGAAGCACTATTTTTATGTAAAGATTTGTGGGATTAGTGCTATCATGTGTTGTGCTTGTGACTCCAGAAAAAGGGCAATTAAAAATGTTGATTGAACTGAACAGGATGTTTCCCATGCTCAGTTCATGTTACAATAGGCAAATTAGTCATGCAGTTTCCTTTTGGAAAAATAAAGAAAAAAATCTGAAAGAAAAAGAATTTAAGACCTGGTAGAGCTGACAAATGTGTTTGCCCTTCACCAGAATACAGTTTCGTCTTCTTGACCCTTTAATCCTCTCACTCATTGCAACCAAAAATCAATCAGACGCTTGCTAAATGCATCATCCTTCCTGCCCCCTCCACTTCTGGGTGTCATTCTCCTTGCACTGTCTCCCTTTGGCTTCTCCAATTCCCTGTGCACGTTATTGAGTTGCCTGGGGAACCTTCAGGTGACTCGTGTGTCTCTCTTTTCCAGTTTGCTGTTCCAGTTGAAGAAACCAAGTATGCCTGTACCTTTATCCCACTGCCCATGGTCAAGCAGAGACACCATATCTATAAGGTAAACTTGCAGGCTGTAGTACTGGGGAAAAAACAGGACAGGACAGACTTGCTCTTTCAATCATGCGTAAAAGTCTGTCTTCTACAGCATTTCGGTATAAGTTTGGAAGCATTCCATCTGTCCTTCACTGCCATTGGGATGAGCCAGCTAATTTGTGGGGCTTGTGTGGAGATAAGCTCTGTCTTGTTTCTAGCTTTGGAATTACCTTTGGCTTTATGTAAATCACACCTGAAGAAACCTTGCTACAAGTCTGATGTCTCAGTGTAGTGAGCTCAGGACACGTTACCTATTGGTATCTTCGAGAGCAAAGGGAACCTCCAGAATTTTGAAAGGACCTCTGCTTTTTTTCTTGGAAATTGCTAAGAATATTGGTATAAAAAGCAAAACTAACATTTTTGCAGTCCTATTTTCAAGTTTCAATGAGCAAAAAAGAAGAGCAAAGAAAAGAAACAGGAACTTTCCAAAGCAAGCCTAGCTTACTTCTCAAATTAAGATAACTTTGCTTCAAGGTCAAGCAACCCTTCTTAGTTTTGTGGGTTTTGAAGGTTTAAAAACTTCAACTGCAATGGCACAAGGCAAAATATCATAAGAAAGAATTTCCATGGACTGGAAAAAAGAAGAATTTAACAGGTAATCCTGCAGAACAAACTCAGGAGTTTTATTCAGTTCTTGTGGTAACATCAGGATTTTGAGGCCTCATCTCATCAGTGCTGGTAAAAAGTTCAGTGATTAATGAATGGATCTACGTTACTTGTGGCGTTTCATTTAAACTGTCTTGATTATAGTATGTTGGACACAACTGAGGGAGCAGTGAATTAGAGTGAACCTGAGATCAAGGAGCCTTATCTTGCTTTAGAGCCAATAAAATGGTGTATGAGGTAAACTATTTACATTTCTAGTCTGGAACCACACTGCCCAGTACAACAGGTCAAATAGACACCCCTGTGATTCTGATTAAGGGGAGGTGCCTTAGGGGAAGATGCAAATCCTTTCTGGAAAAATGGACTCTGTTAGGTGCCTGCCGAAATGAGTAGGTAAATCATCATCCAGTTTACCATCCATTTTGTGAATCAGATTATATCTGTTTGACTAAGCTATGGTTAACTGCTCTTTCTGGTGGCCTGAGAAAGAAATATTTTCGGGCTGACAATAACTTTTTTTCACTCTTTCTCTTGGTTACAGTTTGAACCTGTAAAAGCACCCCACAACATAACCTTGGTTCATCATGTTCTTGTTTAGGCCTGTGGCAATGCCAGCGTGTTACCCAGTGGCATAGATGATTGTTACGGAGCCAGT
This sequence comes from Morus bassanus, assembly GCA_031468815.1. Lineage (NCBI taxonomy): Eukaryota > Metazoa > Chordata > Aves > Suliformes > Sulidae > Morus > Morus bassanus. The sequence goes on along the minus strand of CM062571.1, from coordinate 1,789,627 downwards.
CCAGATTTTGCCCTGTGCTCTCAGGTGCTTGTGGGCTGGGCTGTTGGAGGAGAGGTGAATCTGCAGGGCTGATTCCCTTCCCCACTTCTTGTTACAGAGAGTAGTACCCTTGTTGTCAGCTTGTCCAGTAAGACCCCACAGTCTTGCAGAGCCAACCAAACTGGGGAAGTTTCCTCATACTGTCCACACTCTACTTCTGCTGCATCACGTGATGTTGGTGATTTCTATGTAGCTGTCGATACTCTGCGTATGTGTGTACGTTATTATCATACCAGCATTAAACAAGTTTTATATGTCACATAGGAAGGCTTTCATTCTGACCTTTTGATAACGTTGCCGTTAATTTCACAAAATTCTCCTTGTGCTAGTCTTGTGTAACAAAAAGAAATGTACCTACTTTCTGCTTTTTTTTCTGCTGGATCTGCCTCTTTTTCAACAAAGTAAAATTAAAAATTCACTGAAACTGGTGGTTCTGGCTGAGTGGCCTAGTTAGTAGTCAGTGCTGCAAAAATTTTAGCATCTACCTTGTGATGGTCACTTTGCCTTTCAGAGCAAAATGTATTTTGTATTTCTATAGTATGCATGTACATGGGGATGGAGAGAAGAAGGAGATAAGTTTTAGACAAAATCCTTATAATAATTTTAGTCAGATTTTGTATTATGCAGTGCCAATACTGATATGAAATTTGCTGCAAGGGTATATACATACTATAACTGTTTCCTATTAAATATGGTATAAAAATGAAACCAATCAAAAGGTTAAATGAAAAATAAATTTTGAAAATTCTTCTTTGTTCCAATTCAGAAGGAAAAGAAATGGAATGGGCAGAATTTCCCACAACATTTTGACTTCTAACGATGTCTGAATAAATACTCAGAGACGCAAGAAAATAAAAACTTTCTTTTTGTAAGTTTTCAATCAAGAAACAACAGAGAAGAGTTAAAAGCTAACTACTTCCCATAACTTTATTCCTCCTCTTCCTCTTTCCACAAATCTTATCAATTTCCAGATGAAGCTGCAGTTTCCATAGGGACACCTTGGGATCCTCAGTACCTCCAACTAGAAATCCATTACAGCAATTTTGACTTGTTACTAGGTGGGTAATGCTGGGCAGTTGTCTGAGGATGGAAGCCTCAGACCTCACCTACATGCCTATCAGATACCAACTTCTGCATTAAACACTTCCATATGTTGCTTAATACAACCTTCAGGACAGTAAGAAGAAACTGGACTGGGCTCCCATTCAGGAAGAACTTAAACTAACTTTAGAAACATAGATAGTTATATCTGTTTAGATTAGACACGTCTTATCATCGAACAAGCTGAGCACATCTTCCTGCTGTGATACTAGTGGAAGCGTTAGGGAAAATGTCATGGAAATGTGGGCATCATGGGAAAAAGGAGTAGAGTGGGAAGGGACAGAGTGGCTATGGGAGAAATAGGTGTACCAAGGGTCAGGATGAAGTTCCAAGAGTCTAATAATACCACCTCTGTCTTCTACCATGACCTCCAGCACTCAATCCCCATACAGGTGATGAAGAATGCCACCACGGTATTTGTTATCATTTTACAAAAGGGGAAACAAATGTGTGGAGTTATTTTATGGGAATCATCTGAGACTATAAGCAGGGCTGGATCCAGATGCACTATGAGTGAAGATTTGTGCAACTGTATACCTTGCAGGATTTTGAGGCTGTATATTACAGTGGACCATACGTAGGGTGTAGGGCTTAGGCCCTCATGTTAATTTGTGCCCACTCCCAAACTGTGATTGGGAAAGAGACACTATATGTGTGGTTGCTTCAGGCCCCGCTTCTGCTGTTTCTGCAGTCATTGCTGAAGGAGCAGTTATTTTTCTTTTATAAGTTTGATTGACAGGTCAGGGGTATGAATGTACTATACTCCGGAGCTAGGAAATATGAAGTGGGGTTTCTGCAAACAGGCATCTTCACTTTCCCTGTACCCCTTCCTCCTGGTGCAGTATCCTACAGATCTTACAGCTTTTGCAATTCCAGCCAGTTTGATGAAGTGAGTGTGGGGAAAGGCATATGAAATCCTTCTTGATCTTTCCCACTTTGGGTTTTCGTCTTGCTCTAGACATGTCCAAAAGCCGTTTGGTGCAGGGTGCCATCTTAGCCTCCATTTCTGCATGTTGCAAAATGAATGTCTATTCCAATAAAACTGCTCAGCAGAGACCCAAGATCTGGCGCAAGAGCATTAGCAGAGCTGTGTAAGGATGTCAGAACCAAGGCTCGAATACCCATTCACTCCATCTAAGTGAAAGGGAAAAAAAAACCAAAGGATATAGTGACTTCCCAAGACACCCAAGGGAGTCTGCTCCACCACATGCAAGAGGCCTTTGTCCTGCCATAGGTGCATGGTACTGGTGTAGGAAGGCAGGTACTAGGCTGGGAGGATGTTGTGCTCTCTCTCAGGTCAAGAAGATACCTCTAGAGCAGAGATCTAACATCCCTCAAATCACAGCCAAGAGGCTGCTAAGAATAATCAGCTCCGGTGCACTGTGGGGTCCAGGGGATTTGCAGATCCCTCCAGGACTGCTAGACATGAGGTTCCCCTTTCCCAGGCTCAGGGTGAGCTAAGGCTGGGGGCAAACTCCAAAGATACAGATACTCCCCACCCCATTCAAACACACACACACTCAGAGAGCAGACTCAGCTGGCCACAAACAGATGAAAACAGACAAGAGTATGGTACCTTTACAGGCACCACGCAGGCACAAACAACGCCCACATGAGCATAGACAACACAAATGACCCAATCTTCTTCCTCCTCTCTGACTAATCAGGCTTAAAGTTCACTAGAGGAACATAAGCATAAGCATGCTTACTCAACTCCCATATGTAATCATGTTTTTTAGTCTCTCCAATTCCTGGTCCAGGCAATAAGTCCTTTCAGCATCTGTGCCCAGATCCAGGGCCCTTTTATGCAGTCTCCAGCCTGGACCTTGGGTCTTTCCAGCTTGAAGTTCCCTAGTGGATCATCCCACCCCAAAACCACAGGCACACACATATACACAGTATAGAGAGCACACTCACACAGCAAATAGTTAGGAACAGAGTTCAATAAGATAGTCTAGATTGCAGCTATCAGGTACCAGGTTTGGTCAGAAAAATATAGCGACCAGCAGTCTGCTTAAGTACAACTGGACTCTCCTTTTTCCCATGTTTGTTTCTGTCTTTCCCTACCTTTGACCTCTTCTCTCAGCATCCTACAATCAATTTTGCACATTCCCACAATCCACTTAGAACACCCCGTAAGTTTTACACAGTCCTGCAATCCCCCTCAAACAACCCATAAGTTTGCTCCTTCTTATGAGGCCTGGGGTAATCTTGTTTTTCTTTTTTTCATCAATTTTCAAAGATTTTCTTTTAACTTTTTAAGCTTTACATTTTGATGGTTCTTTTAATGGCCAATTGATCAGTGACTCACAATTTCTGCTTTTACTCTTTCTATGATCTGCTCTTTCTTAGAGCTCATGTATCTGCATGTTTAACTTATAACCTCTCCTGTATCTTAGTTTTTCACATAGCTAATAGCAAGATATGCTTACAGTATCCAGCATGAGATATCACAAACTCAGGCAACTATATCACAGCACCTAAAGCCAGAAAGGCAATTTTCAGAAAGGCTCACCAGAGCAAACTTTCAACCAATAGTGACCTACAAGAGGAAATGGGCTTAAACCTCCCTTTTAAAAAAAAGTTAAGCTGACAATTACACAAGTTCCATCAAGCTTTTGACTTGATGGACAGGCCTGAAATACAGTGATAAGCTGTTACTGCGAGGCTCTGACCCTCTTCATTTTAAACTGCAGATGAATGGGATGCTGGTTCCAGACCTGCATGTCTTTGCCTGCTTGCTTCACACCCACCTGTGTGGCAGAGGAGTGAAAGCTGCTCAATATCGGTAAGAGAAGAAAACTCACAGTATTGCTACCTGTGCCACAGGATCAGTCCCTGCCTCTTTGGCTAGAGTCAATGAGAATGATGTTCCCAGGTTAGTCTCCATCTGTCTGTCAGTGCAAAAGACTCTGCAGTGTCTGAATTGTAGTCCAAAGAACTAGCTCCTTGGGAAAGAACAGTCAGCTGAGCAGAGAGTATGAGACCAGGACTGTGCCTCCTGTTAACTTAAACAGGTCCAGGCAGTGAGCTCAAGCACTCTACTGTTGCTCATCCACACTAGTCAGCTGCTAGAGAGTGCCCTTGCATAGCTTGGCCCTGCTAACCAGACCCATGCTGAGGCTACATAGGCACCGTTCCGGGGACTGTGTGTACCAGTTCCCATGGGCTGCATGGGCAAAACTACACTGGGTTTGGTTTCCTCCACCACCCTCCCACACTAAAAACTTCAGCAACTTTATGCACTCTCTGAACACACCCCAGCCCATGAACTGTGAATTCTCAGTTTCAAGCTACAAAAATAGCAAATCATGGTCTGCAGCATAACATTTGAACACTACCTAAGCTGCTTAGAATTTAAAAAAAAAAAAACAAAAACAAAAAACCAAAACCCAGAACTAAAAAACAATTGTGCTTTAGGCCAAAGAGGCCTCACAGAGGTCCAAGTACTTTGTAGTATAGGTATATGGCCTATCTCCTCCTTAGGCTTCTACTTTCAGAATAACCCAGGGCGTCCCAAGCACCACGTTGCAGACAGTTACAAGGAGGCAGACACTTAGTCCATGCCAGTGAGGAGAACAATGCACGATCCTATGATATTTAGCAATTTGGGTGTATCCCGAGATGTCACAGTAACACTCTTATCTTAGAGTGCACACTGTGATGCCTTCAAGATCAAGTTCCCTGCCTCTCTGCATGGCATTGCTAGTGCATACTCTGGGCTATGATGTGAGACCCATCTGGAGTGGCAGTGGGAAACTTTGGTATTGCCTTAGAAGGTTGTGCTCTAATGCCAAATCCCCAGACCCTGCACTGTCTTACATACTGCCTCACATGCTGATCCACTCTGCAGAAACTCCACACATACTGAATTGATCATGTGGGTGTGCAGGGAACCTGAACCGCACTGTAGGCAAGCTGTGGAAGATGGGAGAGTGCCTGCCCCCCACAATCAATGTAAAGCTGAGTTATGAGCAGGGCAGATGTTGTCTAGTTTGGCTTCTAAGCACACATATGAAATATCATTCAGAAGAACCTATGTTGTTCCAAAGCGGCACATCTGCCCTTGAAGATGGCTTTCCTCAGTTGTCCTTAAGCATCAATGGCACTCTACAGTCAAACATGGTTTAAATACCCTGGCCCTGTGCCCCTCTGCCCACTCCCCAGCATGCCAAGGAATGGGGCCAAGTGACTATAAGATCCTGCAAAGGCCACTTCAGAAAAGTGGGACTAACACAATTGTCTGATGGGTATTTTCCACTCTCTGGCCAGTGGTATCTGCAAAATACTCACCTAGCAGCCTCCGCAGCCTAACCGTGACATGGCAAAAGCAGGGGGAAACTTTTTAAGCATGTTAGGAAACAAACTCGGTCTGCTATAACTAAACGAAATAAGTGGGGATTTTGTAATTTGAAAGGTGCATTGTAAATATGTCTGCTCCCGCTCCGCAATTACCTCAGTCTGTGTCTCTCAGGAGTAGCACACTATAACTGCCAAATGTGGTTGTCTCTTGGAAAAGGAGCAAAGTAGACATCAATAAAATCTATTGGCTTCAAAGCCATCCCTCAGTTTCAGCACTAGTGATCTCCAGCCCAAACTGTTATGACACTTGGATTGCTATGCTATACAGCAAGAGAAGAGGAGTAAGCCTCCCTCCATCTCACTAACTAGCACCTTCCAAGTGCATGGTCCAAGTAGCAGGGAGTGATATAATCAGGAGAGTTTTCCTTAGGCTTCAGGAGAAAATGGAAGGTTCTGTCTCTTTGCTAGGAATCACCTGAGGTCAGTCTAAAGAACACTAAGCCAACAGTTCAATTTACTTAGGATAAGCATGCATCTGAGGAAGGACCTTTATGGATTTCACCATGCTAGGACCATGTCCTGAAGCCATCTCAAGCACAGGGTCCAGAGCAGAAGGTCAAGTGTTTGAAACACTTTCTGAATAGAGATGATTCAGGCACAGTGGGCAGTTGGAGTGACTTTTTTCTGGGATTTCCCCTGTAACAGATAGCATAACTATGTTGTTCTTAGTCACTTGCTCAATTAGTGGAGACCCCAGACACTTTGGAGCTTGACCTTGGCAGAATATAGCAGACTGTGATCTTTGATAGCAATTTAGGGGCAGGCCTGTCTCCCTTTTAGGCATTAATTCCAGAATACCCCAGCATAGGCCAAATGTCACACATATGAGTGACTTAGCCAGAGGTATTTTGCTCCAGACAATAGCAATATTTTTGGCTCCTGCTCTTTATGCAAGAATTTGTGGGCTGGGTGCCCTGATGCACCTTGCAGTGTGCACTGTGGATGTATTTAGCAAGATCTAAGGACCTGTAACATGGATGGAGAAGCAGCGCTCAAGCAGAGCAGAGACCACCTAAAAAGCAATATCACAAAGCACTGTAGAAATAACAAGGAAAAATTCACATGTGATACTTCTGCATCTGCAAGGGAGGTCCTAAAGAGCCTGCCAACTCTACTCTGCTAGGGTCAGAGTTTCTTTTTATTTAAGACAGTGTTTTGTAATGCAAGCATTGGAGTTCTTAATTCTGAGACATCAGACTGTCATCTGAAAGGCAAAAGTTTCAAGGCACAACAATTACTAACAAGTAAAAAGTCCATATTTGGACTCCAGACCAAAGAGGGTTGGGTTAGAAATGTCAAGTGTATGTTTGGGACTGGCTGTTGCTGAAAATACTTTCTGTGAGTTACAGTACAAAAGAGATCAGGCATGATTTCTGCAGGGGATTTTTCTCAGCTCTGTTTATTTCATCCAGAAACCAGTTATTCCACACCCCTCCCTCAAAACATTATAACTTTCTCCCCTCGTTTGTCTCCCCCAGGAATGATAAGTGGCTGGGGATCATCTGTGAGGACAATAAGTATGACTTCAGACTGCAGGAGATTCAGGACATGAAGGAAATCCTCATAATCAAACCAGTATGTTCCTCCCCTGTGATGAAGCTGTGGGCGGGCTGGGGAAGTGGTGAGCACCAGAGATGTCAGAGAACGTCAACATGTTCTGTCCTTCATTCCACCTCAGGCTGTGGCCCATTGTTTTCACACAGTTTCCTGGTTCCCCATGTTGCAAGTGGTTGTTTTGTGTGCTTTGCCTGTACCGCTCTGACAGTGTGACCACGTTCCCTAGGGGGATGAGATCCTGATCGAGTACAACACTCAGATACTGGATCAGTCAGGGATTACTGTTGTAAGTTTGTTTTTCAACCTATAAATCTTCCATCGCTTTTAAAATTAGTTTATCACCATTAAAATCTTTTGGGCAGACATATCTCTCTTCCCCAAGCAAATACATCCTTGGCAAAAGCTTCTTGTGTCAGACACAATATCATAGACATACTGAGGCATGCCTTGCACAGTTGCTTCATGGCTGGAGAGTAGCTCTCCAGCAAGACCTTCCTACTAGAGGCTTATGAACCGATCCCAAAGCTATCTTGCATCTAATACCATGCAAGCTAACTCTTGTCCAAAATGTCAAGTGCAGGTAGTGACACTTGCAGATGAGTTGGTTTTCAATCATTGAACACTTGGATTTGGCAGGCAGAAGTCAAATACAGAAAATGACGTAATCTGGCAGCTGGATATGATTTGGACTTCTCAAAATATGAAGACATTCTTTTTAGTTCTTCTTATTCAGACCAGGCATCCATTTTGCAGAACTTAGCATGTAAACAATTATTGTCATACTTCATAAATTATTTTAGAGCATGCGCTACGCAGAGGAGTTAATGATGTGCTTGCACTTAGAAATGTGCACAAGAAACTGAGATTAGACCTAAAGAGGATTACAGAGTTTATATTCACGGAGAGTAACACTGTTTGATTTGGTTGGGCCCATTCCAAGCATAGGGATCAACTGAAAAATTCTGATCTGGATGTCACACTCAGTTAATTCCCTGAATGTTTTAGTTGAACTTTCCGAAGTTTCAGATTTTGGGATTGTGTAGACTGAAATACAAATACAATAGTCTTCCTGAAGGAGAGAATAAGCAGATTTAGGTTATAAAACCACAGAGCAGCATATTTATCAGACTTTTGTGAAGATACTTTGATTCTCTGTTTGTAACTCTCAGACAAAAAAATTAATCCTTTTTTTCACCAGACAGGATCTGCATGAGCTGTGAACAAGAGTGCTTTCCTGAGGGGAAATAGTCTCCTCGTTGTGTCTCAGCAGACCTCTGAGTCATCCTTGTGTCTTTGCAGGGTGGGTCAAGCACCATGAATGAGAAGCGTCTCACATTCCTCTTCTACCACCCTGGTAACATCTCCAGTTGTATGGGCTACCCTGATATTTTGTATGTTGCGCATGTACTCAAGCAGGAGGCCTCAGAGTGAGTCATGAGTCAACATATTTCTGGAGGTAGCATAGCAAAATGTAGCTATGAAGAATGGCAAAAGGAAAAGACAACGAAAATGAAATGTTGCTGATAAGGAAGAAAGAGCCATGTATCCAGATCTGTCAAGTTGAGATCCCTTGTTGCAGGAATCTGTCAACTGTGATACTTTAACAATCTCTTCCTCTTTATCTTTTTTCCCCTTCCTTTCTTTTTTCCTCCTTCCTCATCTTCTCATTGTTTGTCTTTTCCACCTCCCCATTGCCCCTTACTCTCTTCCCAGTGCAGCGAAAGAAATGATGGCCATGGACTTTGTTGACTGGGACAATGAGACCGTCAAAATTGCAGAGAAAGTAGCCAAGGAGACAGATCAAGTAGTCATGATTAAAACCATTAATATAAGTCCCCCTTCTGAGCAATTTGTGGTTCTGGAAATGGACTTGGCTCTGATGTTCCAAGAGTAAAGCACAGCTGAGAGATAATAGAGCCAACACACAACACCTTGGGTAACACCAGCTATTCACAGCTTATCCATGGCTATAGGAACTGAAAGGGATTACCTGAATTATTAAGTCCTGCCTCTTGGGCTGCAGTTGCAAGTAACTGTCCAAGACATATTTAGTCACCACTTAACTTTGAACTTAAAAAGATAAAAATTCTTCTCCAAAGAGAAAAAACACTCTTGTGTCTTGGTAATATAACAGTGCCTAGGGGGTGATGTCATGGCAGCGCATTTCTGACAGAATGAGCAATAAAATAGTGCTGAAGGTCCCTCAGACAATGTGCATACAAAAGGATTTTGCATGATCCAGAAAATCCACATACATGGGACATAGCTCCCTGGCTTTTACTTATCTAGCTGCATTTCAGTTCATCAGTCTGGTACCTACTCATCTTAGAAGTAAATCAGGGACAAAAAAACCCTCTTAAAGTGAGAAAGGATCAAAATTCCATCTTCTTCTCCTCTCTCAGAGAGCTCCTCTGCTGTCAGATGGGAGACCCATGTCATGACTTTCTCTGAGATGGCTGGTTACGCATCCAGACAGCAAGAAAACTGACTAAAATGCATCCAAAACTTGCAGTGTAATGCCAGAGTCTTGTGGCTCCCAACTTAAAAACAGATCATGTAATTTTATTTTTTCCCTCTTTCCTTCCATCCCCAGGAGTTCCAGAGAAATGAGAGTGGTCTAATCAGAGACATTAGTATTCCAGAGTGGGCTGCCTGTCAGAATATTTCTGGACACCTCTCACTGTCAGGTCTGAGGAGCACTGCAAACTTTTGTTTGACCGCAGTATGCACTTCTGAGTCACCAACCACCAACGAAACTGCTTCACTTCCTCTTCTTTCTCTCACACAGCTGGTGTTTGCTTGGTTTATCTTGTCCTCTGAGCGTGGGAAGTGAGGGGTGGAATACCAGAACAGATCAGTGGCCCACTGAAGAAGTCTCTGTAATTACCACCTGGTAGTGGGGTATTCCTGGTTTGATGGCCCTGAACAGGAAAGGATACTTACATAATAGAAAATTGTCTCCCTGTGGAAAAAATAGGTTCAACGGACATTGGCATTTATTTTATTTTCATAAAAAATACTTTCTAGTATAGTTTGTTCTAAACCAGAAGTAGAGACGAGAATACAGTCGTCTCTTCAGTAGCTGCTACTTAATTATTAAATCCAGAGCTTCCATAGATGGCTACTATATGTATTTGCTCACTGGCATTTCAGTAATCATTTTCCAGTCTCAAGCTATCTACGTACTCCTTGTACTTAGGTTAGTTTAGAAAACCAGGCTCATTAGTTATTAAATAATGCATTTGATTCTGAGACTAGTCCTGCCATATCCAGCAAGAAAGTATCTATTCGGATGACTGCATGGCAGGGAATTTACTTGCTGATTCCCAGGTAATAATGAGGCAATGACTTCATGTTTACTGAAAAATAGAGTTGACACACTGTCATATAGCAAGCCTATGAATTCAAATTTTACAAAAGCGAAACCATTTGCTGTTCTCTTTTCGTCTGCTTTTCCCCAACATATACATGAGAATTAGAAGAGTAAATATGATGATAGTTATGTTCTTTGTCACCATACTGACTCTTGCAAATTTCAGATTTCATACTGGTACTTTTTAACAAATTCTCTCCCCACTTTCCCCAAGGCAGAGTCTCTGCTTATTTTGACAATAATTAGTACACCTGGTAAAAACACCCTCAGACTTTAAAAGCAAGCATCACAAAACAGAATGATTATGAGGGTAACTTACCGCACAGAGTGGATTCCTTCCTCATTGGGCTGATGAACTTTTATTAGCTAGTAATTATCTTGGCTAAAACTGAAGCATGGACAAAATAAAAAATAATATTTGCCTTTTAGGCAAGCTCATTAAGAGAATCCATGAGATTCCAAGAAAATCATCCAGACACACAGAGCCATGTCCCAAATAAAACATACATTACTGAGATCACTGTGCTGTGCTTAGTAACATGATCTTAATTCTCACTAAACATTTTCCCCTTCAAATTCCTATGGGAATATATCACATTCCTTCTTATGCACAGCATAGCCAAGTCACAGCAAGGCCAGTAGCACTGAGTGACACATTCATCCTCCATTGTACTTAATGAGGGGAAAAGAAAAGAAAAGAAAAGAAAAGAAAAGAAAAGAAAAGAAAAGAAAAGAAAAGAAAAGAAAAGAAAAGAAAAGAAAAGAAAAGAAAAGAAAAGAAAAGAAAAGAAAAGAAAAGAAAAGAAAAGAAAAGAAAAGAAAAGAGAAAATTTCAGTTGGAAAGGACCTACAACAATCACTAGCCCAACTGCCTGACCAATTCAAGGCTCACCAAAAGCTAAAGCATGTTGTTAAGGGCATTGTCCAAATGCCTCTTCAACGCTGACAGGCTTGGGGCATCAACCACCTCTCTAGGAAGCCTGTTCCAGTGCCTGACCACCCTCTCCCCTGGAGCAGCTTTGAACCATACCCATGCATCCTGGCGCTGAACACCAGGGAGAAGAGCTCAGCACCTCCCTCTCCTGCTCCTCAGGAAGCTGTAGAGAGCCGTGAGGTTGTCCCTCAGCCTCCGCTTCTCCAAACTAGACAAACCAAGAGTCCTTCACTGTTCTTCATAAGATATGCCTTCCAGCCCTTTCACCAGCATTGTTGCCCTCTTCTGGATGCATTCAAGGACCTTTACATCCTTCTTATATTGTGGGGCCCTGTGCCGGTTTTGGCTGGCATAGAGTTAATTTTTTTTCGTAGTAGCTAGTATGGGGCTATGTCACCCATTTGTGCTGAGAACAGTATTGATAATATAGAGATGTTTTCATTATTGCTGAGCAGTGCTTATACAGCGTCATGGCCTTTTCTGCTTCTCACACCACGCCACCAGCGAGTGGGCTGGGGGTGCAGAAGAAGTTGGAAGGAGACACAGCCGGGACAGCTGACCCCAACTGACCAAAGGGATATTCTATACCATATGACGTCATGCTCAGCAATATAAAGCTGGCAGAAAGAAGGAGGAAGGGGAGGATGTTCAGCGTTATGGTGTTTGTCTTCCCAAGTAACCATTACATGTGGTGGAGCCCGGCTCTCCTGGAGAGGGCTGAACACCTGCCTGCCCATGGGAAGTAGTGAACAAATTCCTTGTTTTGCTTTGCTTGTGTGCGCAGCTTTTGCTTTACCTATTAAACTTTATCTCAACCCATGAGTTTTCTCACTGTTACACTTCTGATTCCCTCCTCCATCCCACTAGAGGGGAGAGTGATCAAGCAGCTGTGTGGTGCTTAGTCGTCGGCTGGGGTTAAACCACGACAGGCCCAGAACTGCACACAGTACTCGGGGTGAGGCCACACCGACACTGAATACAGAAAGATAATTACTTCTTTTGACGGACTGGTTATACCATGTTTGGTGCACCCCAGGATGCAGTTTGCCATCTTGGCTGACTCATATTGAGCCTGCTGTCAATCAGGAGATCAGGATGGGTGATCAGAATTCTCCTGGCAGACTACCTCTGTTGTCGGTGAAAAAATGAAATCTGGAATTTTCAATTGGCAGATGCTGCTATAAGCTAAGATAGCTCTTCTAACAATGATTCACAGCACAATGTCCACATAGTTGCCACCTCCTGCTCTATGAAAGCAATAGCCATGCAGGAAATAAAAACCTGGAAAGCCTAGGGATTGTCTTGTTTAGACCAACCTATTCTAGTTGCTGGCTTTGCATATTAAGCACCCTTCACCCTTCCTGAAACAGGCTGGACCAATCCCACTTTATGAATCCCCATTTGCCGTCAGACAGAAGTTACCTACAGAGGGGAAGAACACGTTTCCGAGCTGCGCAAAACCCACATTGCTCAGGACACAGCGGGTCAGCTTGGTTCTGGTTTAGAAGAGCTGCAGGCACATGACAGAGCCCCAAAGTGTGGCAGCGTCCTATTTCAGCAGCTTTGAGTACATTTCTTTATGGATCAGGGGCAAATGTATCAAGCTTTCAGATGACTGCTTTTAAGAGCACTGCCTCCTGGACTCTGCAGGGCTGTTCCCTGTGATGTGCCGTGGCACCACCCTGAGAGCTTCACTCTGCTCCCTGGGGCTGACTTCTGAATCTCTGTATTTTTCTCCTCCTTTCCATTTCATGTAATAAAGCTTGTCTTTTCAAAATACAAGGCAGGGGGCGGAGGGGGGACACACATGACAACGGTGGGGACAGGGACAGCGTGTCAAGATTTGGAAAATTAAAATACTACCAATGCCAGAACCATTTCCTGACAAAGGTGACCACATCAAGGCCACAAGCTTATATTTAACATGATACTATCAAAAGATCTGTTGGAAGGAGGCTTCCCTTCTCATTACGAGTTTCTGTATTACAGAAAGAGTGAAGAACTTCCTCCTGAAGGTTAGAAAGGGGAGGGAGCTATGAGTCATCCTCAGTCTACCATTTTAAAGACAGCAATGAGGGTAAAAAAAGGAGAATGGGAAGCAAGAATGTCAGAAAATCTCATTTATGCTGACTTGAACTTCACTGAATCAACCAGGCCCAGACTACAGAAGGTCACTGATGCCGAGGGTAGGTCAATTGCTCTGCCCTGAGTTTTCTTTGTATTGTTTAGCCTCCCTACCACACATTTTGGAAGAGTGCCATGGAGCACCAAAGCCTCAGAGATGACAAAGGAAATATGGGGGACAGAGCTATGAAAAATGTGCAGGTGGGGTGTCCATGTAATATTTTACCAAAATAAAGGGGACTGTTATAAGGTCTACTTTTCATTTATTAAGGTGCAAATGTGAGGGGGAGTTTATTGTGTGACATTAAGAGTAGTTTGTATCAATTTAGGAGATTATTCCACAGCTGAACATCAATTGGTCCTGAACCAGGTGTGTTCTCATCCAGCAGACTCTGATTCCTGGAGCAAACTGATCAGGACATTGGGTGCCTAATGTTTCTGTTATTCAAAGCAGTCTCGCGCCTAGCCTGTTTCTGCTTGCTGAGGATAGTAGGCATTGCTTCAGGGTTTTTTCCTCATGGCTTTGTCTGTACAAACTACTTGTTTAATAAATCAAGCATAAAATGTTTCATGGACAGATTTAGTTTGATTTAGTATAAATGACTTTGCAAAATTCTAACTTCAAATTTTTCTTTCTTTAATGCACTAAGAATTATTAGATAAAATTTTGCACTGATTTGCTACATCTGCATAAAATTAAGTCCTAAAATAGCAGAATTCATACACCTTGTGTTTCATTTTCTTTTTTGTTCCCTTTCTTTTTAACCTTACAATCTCTTTGACAGAAATAGTAGTTTCTATTTCTTCTCATCCTGTGCTTGTCTTTTAGACAAGGTGTGATCCCTTGGCACCTATTTTCAGACGGCTGGAGTCTCTAATGCCCCAAGAAACGGTGTTTCTTTCACCTTTTTCAACAGATTACTTCACGGCTAAATTCACAGGCACCCACAATAGATGCCACCTGATTAAAAGTTCCATTTTCCTTACAATTTAATCCATGCACTCCTACTTATAGCTTTTATAGGATTTTTATAGCATTTTTACATTTCTTTGCTTGTGCCTTTCTGGAAAAACCCTATCAACTCTTTTCTTCTATGTGTTCACTTAATTTATATACAGTATTTCCCAGTGACTGCGCATACAGAAAAGAGCTCAAACACTGGCTTCTGGCTTCTTTTCTTTTTCCTCCAGTGTGCTATTTTCTCAATGATAGTGGATTCCCTGGATCAAATGCAGTGTTCACAAAGGAATGAAATTAATTTCATAAACCAGAAGAATGCACTGAAATTCAAAGAAGACAGTAACTCCCTATGGTGATAGAAACAAAGGGGCTCAGTGCTGTATATCAGGATGACTTCGAATGTTTTATAAAATTGCAACATCGTATTTCTTACTTTCTACCCCTTTTTTATGTGTGCCCTTCCTTCCCCACATGCTTTCTTCCATACTCGTTTGTATTTATTATCTGCAGTTGTTAGAATAATTTCACTTTTCTCACTGTCTTATTGTTAACTAGTAGCCCCTTCAAATTTAGCACGGTCTGCAGTTTTCAGGTTTGCTTCGATATTGTAGCCATTCTCACCACTCATATGGATGTGAATTGAATAAGACAATCAGACAACCTTAGACATTTTTCTCCGTTTCTGTTTAGATTTAAAATGCCTGTGCATATGCCCCATGTCTCCTCTGTTATTGTCTGCACTGATGATAAATCAGATTGGTTTCCGCTTGTAACAAGTCCTCTAAAGTGTGAATGCAACGGAAAAAAATATTATTCAGGCATAGTTAAACACAGTCACATAAATCAGCTACTGTCGTGTGTTTAGCATTTCTCATTGTTTCAGTAACTTTTGTTCCATTTAAGTTGTTTCTTAACTTTCTGCATTCTGTTGGTTTTGCCTGGTTTTAGATTCTACATATGCAGAAGTGAAAGTGCAATCCATAGACACAAATGCCGCAACTAGCTACACACCATCCGGTGAGTTTTTAACTGTCTGTTAGAATGATACAAATTTAAACAAGGAGGAGAGGAGTCCGTTCCTTATTTTCTAAAACTGCAGTGATATAAAACCGTATGGGAGACAGGAAGATACAGTTGTCTGCTTTACATAGCCAGAGCAGGGGGCAGTTAATGTGTTGTGTTATATGCAGCGAAACACTTGTTAGCTTCACTGGCATAGGAACACAAGGATGTTTTGGGCCAGACCAAGAAACCATCTAGCCCAGCCTCCTGTATCCAACAGTGGGCATAAGTGAACAACTAGAGATGAATAAGAAGAGGGTAAGCATATATGATACCCTCCTGCAATACTTTCACATGCATGCATCTACTCACAGACTTCCTGAGATAGATGTGTTTCTATTTACGTACTCTCGGTGGGTTTCTCTTCTACAAACTTGCCCAATCTCCTCTTGGTTCTATACACTGCCCTGATTTCTATAACATCCTTTGATAAGGGGATGCACAGTTCTTTTTGACATCGCACAAAGAACCAGCTGGATTTTTTTACTCTGAGCTGGTGTCCTATTAGCTTCAGCTGACATTCCCTGAAAGAGACAGTAAGCAGCCAAAGCCTATCCAAGCTCTCCATGGCACTCAGGATTTTATATAACTCTGACATAGCTTCTTCTTAGTCATCTCTTTTCCGTTCTGCAGAACTCTAGTCTACACCGTCATTTACTGCTTCCCTTCTCTGAACCTTTTCCTATAGGCTTGTCATGGTTTTAGCTGGGATAGTTGATTTTCTTCACTGTAGCTAGCATAGTGCTGTGTTTTAGACTTGGTATGTAAATAATGTTGATAACACCCTGGTGTTTTAGTTGTTGCTGGGTAGTGTTTACACTAGTCAAGGACTTTCTAGCTTCCCATGCTCTGCCAGGTGCACAAGAAGCCAGGAGGGGAGGGGATACAACCAGGAGAGCTGATTCGAATTGGCCAAAGGGATATTCCATATCATGTGACGTCATGCCCAGTATATTAACTGGGGGAAATTGGCTGGGAGCGGCAGCGATCGCAGCTCGGGGACCGGCAGCGTCGGTCGGCGGGTGGTGAGCGGTTGCAGCACTTGTTGTTTAGTTTTGGTTTTGTTTTTTTTTCTCTCTTCTTCCAGTGTTTCATCTCTCTCTCGCTCATTATTTTCCTTTCATTATATTAGTATTATTGCTGTTTTATTCTAATTATTAAACTGTTCTTGTCTCAACCCACGAGTTTTCTTACTTTGGCCCTTCCGATTCTCTCCCCCATCCCACAAGGGTGGGGGAGTGAGCGAGCGGCTGTGTGGTGCTTAGTTGCTGACCGGGGCTAAACCACAACAAGGCTTTTCAAAATAGGGGTAGTAGAACTGCATGCACCATTGAAGGCAGAGGCGAATCATGGGTTTATAAAATCATGTGGCAGACAAAATATCCCTGATTTTTGTTTGTTTCCCTTCTGAGTAATTCCTAATGCGTGAGGTTGTAGAGTCTTCACCCTAGGAGATATTCAAAACCTGACTGCGCCTGGTCCTAGACAGCCTGCTCTAGCCCAAGCCACTTGAGCAGGGAAGTTGGACTAGGTGATCTAAAAATGTCACTTCCAAGCTAAATGATTCTGTCTGTCCGGACAGCAGACCTGAAGTTCACAAATGTCCTGTAGAACTTTATTTTTGATTTTTAATTCACATCAGATCTGTTGCCTTCTAGTCCCTGGGTACAAAGATAGATTTAAGAGTGGGATTACAAAATGGCATTAGTAATCCAGCTATCTCACACCTGACGTCTCTTGGAATTTGTTACTATATCCATTTTTCATTTGGGCCATAGGTCTTCCAGTCCATGTGGCTCCTCACAAGGAGCTGCCCTGAAATGGAAGATCTACCCAGTTCTTACTCAGGCAATCCTGATACAAGGGATTAATTTAGCTTCTTTACATGGTTTTATCTTCTGAATGTTTCCTGGATAGCCTACAGTTCACTGGCCTACAGATCTCCAGCAACATACCTTCTCTTGATGTGTTTGAAGACATAAAGTGTTGGAAATGCATGTGCTTGAAAATATGTGTTTGAAGTCTTTTTCTTCCTAAATTATTTTCTGTCTAATTGGTTTTTCTTATATATAATGTTTGATCTCCCAGGGTTTGTGATACTTTCTATTTTCTTCATTTGATGTCTACAGCTTTGGTAAGTTAATGATCTATTTCTAATAGCTGTGTCAACTTCCTTTTACCTGTCACCCAGATCATTCTTAGTAAACACCTTCATTGGCCATGTGTTGCCAGGATGCTATCCTTCAATAATATGTAGTCTGCCTGTATGGATTTAATTCTCTCTTAGCAGCCCTTTTTAGCTTCTTTTTAATAAGCATCCTGTAGTTCCCCTCTTTTGCCCACTAGTACTTTATTTTTCCTTATGTAGTCTAGGACTATGATGACTCTCTTCCTTTTAACCACTTCCCCATATACATAACATATCTGGATGCTGTTCAGTTACCTAACCACAGGTGTCCAGAGCCATCTGGGTAGCATCAGGACATTTGGTCTGGCTTCAGTATGCAAATCTAGAAGGCCACAGATTCTTGGAGGTCCTGTGTAACATCTTCCAGGTATGTGCAGTTATCTGATGCCTGAGGGTATCTCAGAAGGCAGAAGCCACCCATTTTCAGGTGCCTGATATCTGAGTATTTTAGCCTAGGGTGGGGCATTCCAGTCTTCCCAGCTTTTTTGTCAGACTTCTAGTATATGTGTAGAAGCAGGTGTGCCATAACTTTAGCTTGCTTCTTAAGGTTTTATTTAAATGGCAGTTTTGCATTTTCTGTTTGACTGTTTCTACACTCCGACCTTTTCTTTTCCTGAGGACACAGTGGTTTTGAAGTCACATGTAATGGTAATATCACCCTAAACTGCTCTTTAGCCCATGTCAGCTTCCTTTACCTCATTTTAAGAGTTATTTACAGCCTTCAGCCTCTGCCAGCTTGCTCTTATTAATTTTAAACGTTACTTAAAACCTCCTAGATGTCATGTCCAGCAGCTTGACTCCCTTGTAGTTAAGATGAACTCTGTTCCTCGGGAGTGTTTGGACACTGCACCAGATGTGTCCCAAATTCCTGAAGAATCAGAAATCTGGATCCTTACCCCATCTTCTCAGCCAGGTGCTAAAATGCTGCCTTTTCATTTCTCCCTCCAGTCCTGCATAGGGTACTGGGACCATCTCTGGAATTGCCACCTTAGGATTCACCAACATCTTCCTACAACTTCCATTTTGCCAATAAAACTTCTCTCCGCCCTTCCCAGTCTTGTTGGTAGCCACATGGACTAGTGTATCAGTAGATAGTTTGCACCTATCAAATAGATTTGTTGATTAGTGCAATCAACATGTTTTCAGGGTGCAGCCATTTCCTGACCAAACCTCCTTAGGCAGAAAACTTGACAGCACAGAGTTCTTGTTGTGTGCCACCTTCTTTCAAAGACTGGTTTAAAATCAGTCTAGTTTAATACTATACTAAGTATGACAGCTTCTTAGCACTTCAGTAATTCAAATAGTAATGCACAAGTAGGTATGAAAATGGTTACCAGACACAACAGACCAGATACTGACTGCAGTTACGATGAAGATTCGGGATGGCTTCCTTATTTATCTAAAACTATTTACTTTACAGAGCAGGGGTAATAACAGCAAAAATCTCAATTTGGTTTTCAGATCTGAGTTGTCACACAGACACCATAAACTTCAAAGGCAGCAGAAGGGGTAAGTAAATATTCTAGCAGATATGTGAAGCATGAAGAGATAGAAAGATCTTTTTTACCTTTTAATTCAGTGTCTGATGAGTCCCGTCAGCCACTGAACTTATCATTTGTCCCCTCTTGGACCTGCTTGTGCTCTATAGCACCCAGCCAGTACCCACTGAGTTGGCAGACTAATGAACATTGCAAGGATCCTCTTGGGGTAAATCCTGAACAAAAGTCCAAAACCAACGGTCAAAACAGAAAGAGACAGTTCAAGTCCTCTGAAAAATTTGCTTTGTTAGGGAGTATAACATGGCAGGACCTTTTTCTGGTAGGTTGATTGGGTTTTGCTTTCATAGTATTTTAAGAGGGCAGATAAGGATCCCAGTGAGCACTTAACTCTAGTATCAAGTGCAGCAGAATTTAACAAAGTATTCCAGGCAATGGCAGAACGTTCTATTGAATGTCTGTCATGGGGAAAAAAAAAATGTGTCCACAATGTATCTATCACAAGAAGAACAAACATCAGAAGGGACAGCACCGAAGGGCTTTGGCTAACTCGAAAGAGTTGTCTCAGTATGAGCCTGAAAAGGGCATCTCTGAATGAAGATGAAGGTTTCCTTCCCCAGTTGATCCCCTAATCTTTATTTTTGCTGTCTATCTGTAGGTAAAAGCTGTTGCTCCAGAACACGTGTTGCTGTATTGGTTGCTGTCATAACCCTCCTACTGGTCTTAGCGGTGTGTCTAATACTTATGTGTAAGTCCTGCTAAAAATGTAATTACTGCACTTAATTTGTGAGTCTCACCCACTGACTGACATCTAAGTCATGACATCCAAAACCAGTAGGAACAGAAGGCTAGTCTGAAGGCACAGGACAGTAGTTTTTAGCCAACTGTGCCCATAAGAAGAAATACATTAAAAGTTGAGTGGTTTGAAAGTTTAAAATTAAAAAAAAAAAAAAAAGCTAAAACTCAATTACAAAACCTGACAATGTTCCAACAATAAATAATTTATTATACATTAGTTTTGAAGAAACAAGTAAAGATTAGATAATGCCTATTAATAATATGATTGCTATCCATGAGAATATTTTGAGGAGATGATCTTGTATCATGTTACCAAGATGACCATAACACCAAAATTCTTTAAATAAATATGAATAAAACCTCATTTGAAAGAGGTAGCTACGTCACAACTTAAAGAAATTTGTTTGCACTCTACTTGAATAAAAGCCTGGTACTAGGTCTCTCTGCATATGTATCACTGAATTCATAAAATTCTTTGAACTACATAAAAAGATATTTTTTTTTTTTTAGAAATAAAGCATTCTTATCTCCATTAGAAAAAAAAATTAATAGAGCCATGTGGTACTTTTCTTTGAATATTTTTGAATAATAATTTTAAAATTTCACATGTGGTTGCTTGTTTCTTTTCATCCTTTGATAGTTGAGCAAGTTTAAGAAGTTTCCACAATCAATCACACTCATGTCCCAGAGTTTGCCACCTACTCAGAGATGCACATGGCGACCCTCTTTGTGAAGATATGCCAAAACTTTTGATCCATGGAACCTAAAAAATAGGGTTGGGGGAGGTAATTGCTTTTTCTTTTTCAAGGTAAAGAGTAAAGGACAGATGTCTGACAGTGCTCTGACCTTTGTGAAATGTAAAATACCACAGGAAGGGCAAAATTAAAAAAAAAAAAAAAAAAAAAAAGACAAAAAACCAAAACAAGAAACCCAAACCAAAACAACACAACATTGAAGCTACCAGCATTTAACAGAGCTTTAAATCAGGAGTTGAATGAGAGGTCTTTGATTCAGGTCTGGCTTCATTTATAGTTACTTTGTTGGGTTCAGTACTGCCTCAGTGAACCGAAAAACTATTCCCAAGAAACTTGAGATCTAGATCAAACTTGAGAAACTAAGTCAAATTAGTTTTTAATTTCCATAGCATACAGCTGTCACTTCTACTCCAAATGAAAATTGTTGCCATTTTGACTGTTTTATTTCTAAGTTTCAATTTTATACGAGTTTTCCATGCAATTTTGTTTTGCTAAATTTACTGCTATTGACGAACAGCTTGTTTAAATTAACTAAACTGTCACCTCTTGATATTGCTCCATCATACAAGAGCTCTGCAGGCCAGAAGGCATTTTCCATTTCTGTTCATGAAAATGACAACAGTTTTAGTCAGTGGAACCTGACCATGAATTTTTATGATTTTTATGGTAGTATTATATTATTTTCTTTTTTCTCAAGAGAAAATTTATCTGCTAGTAAGCAAAAAAATTGTCCCTGCAGTTCATGAGCTGGTCTTCCAAGAACAGGCAGGTCTGACTTTGTTTCAAATGCTCCTTCATATGAATTAAATTTTGCTTTTTTCTGAAACCAGAAGCTGATATCCAACCTCAAGATATATGCATGTAAGTGCATATATGCATGAAAAGCATAGGATTTCCAACTGATTTTTCTGTTTTATTTTCCCTGTTGCTCTAGGGATTCAGTAAAAGGCAAAGAAAGCCTTGATGTTCTCAATTAGCATATGATTAAGGCATCATAAAATTCACAGTGTTAGGTTGCTCCAGTTAGAAAATAACACACTGTTTCTTTGTTAGCTTTCAGTGCCTTTGAACTGTTTTCAGCAATGCTGCTGTCTGAATCTCTCAGGTAGATTTCAGCATTAAAGGTGACATTACTCCAGGAGAAAATCTTGACCCACCATTTATGTGTTGTAAATTAATTTCCATCCAGTAGGAGAACCAGCGGGGTGGTGTTCATTTTTGTAATGCATACAGTATGCATTCATTTCTAATTTTTCACAGAAATAAATGCTTTAAAATTATGTTAGTTGTTTTAGAACCAGTATTTGGTACTATTATGTATTAAGGACTTCAGGGTATCTTTACAAGCAGTTCTGCAAGCTTCCACCCACAGACTCAGGGTACATGCAAAACCCAACTTCTTCATCTTCCAAAATGAAATGGACCTTATATTTTTTTATATTGTGTTTCTGATAACTTTTCCCGAAGAGTAAATTCTGTTTCCCCCTCTTCCAAACACATGGTTGTTTCTTCAACTTCTCAATCCTCAGCGTTAATTTCATTATTTCCACCACGATTATCTGTTTTAATACTCTATAAAATCTAATGCATACTTTATCGTGTGTATCTCTGTATACAGGTCTGGATGTAATTCTATATCCCAGAGGTTTAAGAACTTTTGTTTTCAAATGTTCAGACATGCATCTTTCCTTGGTTTTTTTTAATAGTAATATCTAAGACTCAACTTCTCCTACACCAATATATTGGAAGTTAATCCCTAAAATGAACAGGGCAAATCATACTATTTAGTCTCCACAAAATCAGACTTCTATTAATCAACTTTGATCTTTGAGTTG
Source organism: Morus bassanus (assembly GCA_031468815.1). Taxonomy (NCBI): domain Eukaryota; kingdom Metazoa; phylum Chordata; class Aves; order Suliformes; family Sulidae; genus Morus; species Morus bassanus. The sequence goes on along the minus strand of CM062571.1, from coordinate 1,767,042 downwards.
TAAATGTAAAAGCAGTATTTTACACTGCCAGCATTTGGTTTTAGGTGCTAAAGTGAAACTTTTTTCCTCACAACTCCAAAAGTTCTTGGTTTCTAGCAGGAAAGAAATGTAGATTAGTAGGACTAGCTAGGCAGTGTGTTTTTGAAGTCTATAGCGGCTTTTACAATTCATACATCAGCAATTTGTCAAAGAGTAGTTCGACAACTGTTTTGCACCAGGAGATGCCAGCTCATAACAATCCCAGTAAAAAAAAGGCACTCAGACCCTGTAAGTTATTATTTAAAATTATATTTATTAGAGCTAATGCTGTAGAGAAAGAGAGGACAGTATAGAAAATCTGAGGTCCTGTCAGATGCTGGGAACCCTGAACAAAATTACAGAATAGAGGAACTTGGTCCAGGGGCTCTGTTTTCTGGGAAAGCAAGTATAATAATTTCCCAGAATAATACTGTTATTTTACACTTATTTCCTTTTGTCACTCACTGCCTGGCTCCAGGCTTATGGAAGGAGCTGATCAATCCTTTGTACTAAAATTAAGATTCATTTATGTCACTGCTCAGTCTGGAGTCTCTGGTGGTCATTGAAAACCTTCTGGAGAGCTATATGGAGAGAAGCAACATGTTGTATAAGACAAGCGTATATTTGTTAATTATTTCAATGTTGAGTATTCTGCTGAATCATTTTTAATGTAGTGGTTGAGGGGATATTTCAGCCATTAGGGGTATTTGTAGTTGCCAGTCAAAAAAACACCTATATTCTCTTTATGATTGTCATAGAGCTAAAAATTGTTTCATTTTTGCTAAGAAGAACTCTCTGAGATGGAGTTGGTAGAAAATATCCCCACACGTTAAAGGCTGGTCAGGTTGTTTCTCACAACAGGCAAAAGTGTTTCTAGTGAAACACATTCCCTTTCCTGAAAACCTTTCCCTTGCCAGTATTCTTTGTTTCTTGAAGAAATAATAAACTTCTCCAGCGTTCTCTGAAAACTGAATATCTTATCAGAATAAGATATTGAATCAGGGCACAAATGCTCCTCAGGATTTTTGTCAATAAAAATTTGGCTACAGAGAATGTATTGGAAGAAGAGATGCTACCTTTGCGATAAAATAACCTATTTTTGCCAGAGGTGGGTACAAGGCAAAAATGGATTCTCTATAACAGAGGTGCTCATCTCTCAGATTCAGTAGTTACTTCTTGTCAGCAGAGTTATGACTACATTCTGGTGGGCCGAACTCCTTCCAAGATATCATTCCTGTGGCACTATAGGGTCTTGCATCTGTACGGATGCATAGGTACTAGGGAAGTTGTTCTACCCCAAGTAAATTAAGAGCTCAGGATTGCCACCTTCCTTGTTGACAGTTGCAGTTTGGATGCTTTGGGCTAGTAATCCATCCTTTAACCACCAATTTTCAATGTCCAGAAGAGCTTAGGTGCCTCCTAATCTAACTGCCACTCCACTTCTTTTCCCTCACCTGATTTTTGAGCTTACTGCTTGTAAACAAAGTTCTTCCTTTAATATTCTGTTTATCATTTACCTCTAGTATGAAGTCTGCAGAGATGTCAGTTCTTTCATGCTCTATGCCACTCTGGTACAAGTTTCTTAGACTTTCTTTAATTCAATCTTTTTTTTTCATTTCATATATTCTTTTTTAAAAAGGAATTTATCAATTCTGGTTTCAGGTATAAGAATTATACCCCTACAATTTTCAGTTTAATGTTTCTTTACTGTTACTATTCATTCCTTCATTCTTCAATGGCAAATAACCTCGAAAAATGCCTCCTTAAACTTTGTTATAGACAATTTAGTAACTCCCAGTCAGCTGAACTAATAATACCCATTCAAGGCACAGGCATTTCTGTCTTTCTTTAAAGCTGAGGTTTCCTGAGCAGAGAAGCTGGGAGAATATCAAGACTTTCTTAGTGCTACATGGAGCCAGCTGGAACAACAAAATCCTCCTTTAGCCTGTTAACTGTGAGTGACCCCTGAATTCCATACTTTCAACAGAATGTAAACTCTTGAGGGAGTTTCTAAATTGGTAAAACCAAAGCCTTGAGAAGACATGAAAAATACATAAAAATCACATAAACTTCTCTAGTAAACTGAGCATAAGTTTATTCCATCTGAGGCCTCAGTTACTTTCTTCATCCTCTCAAAACTCTTTTTTTCCTGTTCTCTGTGATATATTCATGCAGTCTAGCTAGTCATCAGACAATAAAAACAAATTTGTAAACATCCGTCTGTGGTGCCTTTTTCTGGGAATCAGAAGCCTTCTGTGGAGCACAAATCCCTCACAACCACTGTGTCAGAAGAAAGAGGAAAATCAAGGCTATTTCAGCCTGGATATCTGCTTTAAAATCTAAAATGAACACTGTTGTCTCATTTTGGTCTGGGGGAGCAATGCTGTTAGATCAGCTTCCAGCTGGGGCACAGGTGTGCTCTGCCTGAATATCTCACCCCAGTTGTTCTCTGGTAGGAGCAGACGGTGACCACAGCTACAAGCTGTGTGGGAGCACATGTAACCAAGAAGAGATTGGCTTGAGCACTGACCTCTCAAAGATGGCTCTTATTTCTTATTGCTATAGTTACGGGTATACTATGCACCACATTTACCGCTACTCTGAAAATGTGTGGAACATTTTTTGTTAAGTTGCAGAGTTAGGCTCTTCAGAAATCTGCTCCATAGTATGGTACTACAGGTAGGTTTTTTCGATGGAGGAGCAAAAAGGTGAGGAGTAGGCATTCTGTGTGGGGTGATGGTGGGTGTCAAAGAGGTCCAGAAGAGCTCTAACAGTGTATGGCAAAACGGTCAGCCATTCAAAGGAGAAATTGTATTCTTACTTCCAGACCACCCAACTGCAAGCAGCCCACCTGACTCAAAAGCATTCTCCACCACATCTGAAGAGGCATTAGGTAGGTAATCCTCTGTCATTCAAAAGACAGTTTCCAGAAGCATGTTAGATTGCCTTTTAAGCCGGGTGGGAGGAGGTGGTGGTTGTATATAGATTTTGTTCAGAAGAAAACCAACCAAACAAAATGTCTGATATCTCAGGAATAAGCAACTTTATCCTCATAGGATGAGCTCTCAAGACCAGAGATGTTTCACATTTTCATCTTCTTTAAAGGTAGTGCTTGGTCAGCACTGCATTATTGTTTCAGAGGGAAGAACTGATTTACTTCTCTCATGCCAGTGCAGAAGAGCCCATGGCTAGGTGAATTGACAGGAATGTAACAGTCCCTTTGGTATCACAGCATTGTAGTGAGTGTGATGGATCAATGTGCGTGTACTGCTTTTCAAACACCCCTCCATTCTTAGCATTTTAACTAAGTGCAATTCCCTTTTTCTGTTTATGAGCTGCTAGATAACCAAAAAAACTATACCATGCAGCCCTTGTCTCCCTGAATCATATCAACCTTTCCAGGTCCTATTCTCTGTTCCTCCCAGTACCCTGCCTGGCAATGGAGAGAAATGTTCTTTCTTTCAGCGGCATCACTATTATTGTATTTTGCAGCAGGCAAATAAGACTTCTGAAAACAGTCAGCTGCTCTTTGCCCTGACCATTTCTCTTTATATCCTGAGCAAAGATTTTAAAGGCTGGATAATGTTATCTGTGATTCTACTTCTCTGACTCATGCCTGGTGACTCTTGGGCCAGTATTAGCTACAGAGACTGGCAGGGATATCTGGTGGTCTGGTGAAAATTAGACGCAGGACCACACAGGTACTTTTCTGGCTGTGACTTACTCTCTTACATTTCTTTGGTAATGGGATCCTTTCGTTACTATGAACATGGATTTTTCTGCATCTGTTCTTCTCTCCTGCAGGCTGCACCCCACCTTGGGAAAAAAATGGCAAAAAATGCTACTTCTTTTCTGGAATCCAGGAAAAGAAAACCTGGAACACCTCCCGTAAAGAATGTACTGACATGGATTCAGACCTGGTGGTCATTGAAAACAAGGAAGAACTGGTGAGATCTAAATTCATGGGGTTGCTTCTAGGGTGGCTTGATCTATATGCCCAAGGGCTGATGGGTTACACTCGTATCTTCTCGTGTTAGATGTCTTTAGGGGTCTAAAATCTACTGCTAGTTGTGTACACCAAGCACCTCTGTACGGTAGCAAACACCTTCACAGTAAGATGTATCTTGGTTCTTGAAGCCTTGCATCTGGAAGCTTCTCTCCCCAAGCATGCTCCCATGGGAAGGAGCAAACTCTCTGCCTACTTGACTTATGTTTCAAAGGGATTTAGCACACAAACCAAGACCAAGAAAGTCAAACAGATGCTTATTTGTGAGTGTCATGGTTTAGCCCCAGTCAGCAACTAAGCACCACACAGCCACTTGCTCACTCCCCACCGGTGGGATGGGGGAGAGAATTGGAAAAGTAAAAGTGAGAAAACTCCTGGGTTGAGATAAAAACAGTTTAATAATTAATTTAATTTAATAATTAAAGCAAAAGCCATGCGTGCAAGCAAAGCAAAACAATGAATTCATTCACTACTTCCCATGGGCAGGCAGGTGTTCAGCCACCTCCAGGAAAGCAGGACTCCATCAAGCGTTAACAGTTACTTGGGAAGAAAAATGCCATTACTCTGAACGTCCCCCCCTTCCTTCTTCTTCCCCCAGCTGTATATACTGAGCGTGATGTCATGTGGTGTGGAATATCCCTTTGGTCAGTTGGGGTCAGCTGTCGCGGCTGTGCCCCCTCCCAGCTTCTTGTGCACCCGGCAGAGCATGGGAAGCTGAAAAAGTCCTTGACTAGTGTAAGCACTACTTAACGACAACTAAAACATCTCTGCATTATCAACACTGTTTTCAGCACAAACCCAAAACGTAGCCCCATACTAGCTGCTGTGAAGAAAATGAACTCTATCCCAGCCAAAACCAGGACAGTGAGAGCCATTGCTCTGATGAAAACTGAAAAGGCTTTCCCATCACAATCAGAATGGAAAAGTGTCTCCAGGTTTCAAGTCACACCTGGCTAACTACAATGTATAGCTTTAATGGTATCACAGGTGTATTATTATATTCAGTCTATTCCTAAGAAGCCCCAGGAAGAGAGATGAGATTAAATAAAAATGGAAAAATTCAGCTTCTGAAGATGTGGAGAGAGATGGTGTGGCTGGATGCACCCTGTTCTTTTTGTGTTGGCTATTTAGCACTAAGCTTTCTGTGTACCTCTGGTGAAGAAAATGTAATTTTAATGTATTGTCATTGTTTGTTTCCTTTCTAGAATTATCTTAATTTAAAATCAAATGGTCATTACTACTTACTTGGTCTCATATACTCTAAGAGCGAGGAGAAGTGGAAGTGGATTAACAACGCGAACCATAACACAGACATGTAAGCTTATTCCAGCAAGTCACTGTGATGCAATGCCTGGAAACAGTTAAAAAAAGCAAAAAACAAACAAACAAACAAAACAACAAACAAACAAACAAAAAAAAAAACCCGAGCCAACAACAGGGAGTACAAGCGAGATCAGGGACTGCAATTTGTAGCATCCTGATTCTTTGAGATTCAGGTGCTTTAGCACATCCCTGTGACAAATCAAAGGGAGCCCATAAATCATGTGGGAACACAGGCATGTCACATCAGGATGGCAAGAGAGGACACAGCTGTAGTTCTGGTGGGAAAGGAGGAATCTGACTAGATGGAGTTCAGTGGGGAAAGAAAGGATATGCCAGGCAGGTACGAGAGAGAGGCTACCAAAGAAGGGGAAAATGTCTGGATGGGAAAGCATAGTCTATATACTTTTGTTGAGGTCTAGGCAAGAAAATTAAGGAATGGGAGGGAAACTCCAATAAGGCAGCTTCTAATCCCACTGACAATAATACAGCTCAGCACCAAGGCCAGGTGCCACCCTGTCTTTCACGGAAGTGATACTGACTGCATCGCATCCAGCTAGGTCAGGAATGCAACTAAATCTTGACTTTCTCTCCCTGTTCAGGTTTACTATAAGACAACACCCTCCTGACTATTTCTGCACTGTCATTGGACACGGCAAAGTAGAAACTGCATCTTGCAATGGAGACTCAACAACAAAAAATATGTGTGAAAAAGCTGCAAATATTTCAGAAAGGCAGAAGAAGAGCTAAAAACAAGAGGCCCAGGCAGAAATGTCATCCCCAGATTCCGGTAGGAATGGTGGATGGGTTTTGTCTTACTCATCTTTAGCTGCCTAAATATCTAGTCAAAGGGACTCTTACAGACTCCCTCTAGACATCTTGCCAAGCTTAGCACATTCTTGCCCAAGATGGGTGTCCAAGACTGGATGGATCCCCCTTAGAGGAGGCTGCATTTTCACACATTAGGAGTGACTTGCTCATACCAGATTCCTGACTTTCAGGCAGCCACTGTTAGGTGATACGAGTCCAACCTCAGTGACTGGTGTGATCACAAACAGATCCTATCTCTCATAGACCCATATATATATATATATATATATGGGTCACAGTCCTGCTTGTGCATAAGGAAACCCTTCAAAGCCTTGCCATGCACTGGTCTTCCCTGCAGCCACAAGTGAAGGTTAACACATCTTTATATTTTGGATCCTGTAGAAAAGTGCAAACACACTCATTGCCATGTGTCATAGCTATGATTGACAGGACAAAGTAAAATGTGTGTGTATAAACCTTACTCTGTAAAAGACTGTCTCTGTTAACAAACCACACTGGATACCAGACCCTCTGGGGCTAAAATGTGATTCACCAAAAGGGAAACGATCCTACACCACAGCTCTCTGCATTAAATCACCACTAGTCCTGTGTAGGTCAGAGAAAGTACATCAGATTTAGACTTAGACCTGCTAGGGAAGGGCACAGGATGAAGGGGTGTAGAGACCACCAAAGCCTGAAAAACAGAGTCACAATAATAGCTCAACTGGACATAAAATAGTCAAATCAAAAACACAGTTACCTGTGAAGAAGCTGGTGACCTTCAGAGAATGACAACACAGTGGACTGTCCTGTTTTTGTTGGATGACGATCAAAGGAGAAAATCGTGCATGAAGGTTTTTCCTGCACATAGTCATTTAGAGCCAACACCAGAAACAGGTGGTATCAGTAGAACAGAGATGTGACCAGCAAACAGTGAATATTACCAAAGCTCTTTCAATGTGCTTCAGTGGCTCGTGGGACCCTGAGGCTTTTGTGACTCTGAGGATTGTCATTCTTATCATGTCCTTTGAGGCAGAATCATTCCTACTTAAAATGGTGCCACTCATGGCTCTCTCCTTCATCTGCAGGATGGAGAAAGCTCTGTGAATTCCTTAATGAAGTGACAGTGATGTCATATTTTTTCATTGAAAAAAAAAAAAGAAAAGTTTTTGCTTAATTAAAGAATTTCTACTCAGAATGTTGCGGTGAAGGGTAGTGAAAATGGAATCATACAGGAAAAGCACATCTTGATGTCCCTCAGACAAGCAATACTTCTCACTGTCCTCATTCATCAAGACTCTTTTGACACATAGTTGTAGTTCCCCCACTGACCAAAGAACAAAGTTAGAATATGTAGCTGTAACAGAATAATCTCAATAGCAGAAACCAGAATCTAAACTGTTATTTCAGAAGGAAACTGTGCTGGAGTGGGTATCTTGGTACTCAGTCTACTGGAGGGGGTGGGAAAGGGCTCTATATTGTGCTATGGATCAGCCTGGAGGAGGGCTGCCCTTTTGTTTTCACATTCCAGCTGCTGCCCTTTGATCAGGTGGGCTCTGCTGAAGGTGAGGGGCAGAGAAATATCTCTTCCATGGGAGACACTGGAGCTAGAGGGAGTTTGGAGGCTTCAGCAAGCAGCAGATCCAAGCAGCTATGCATCAGAGGTGACAGAAAGGGGGAAGCTGCCCTAAGGCCACTGTGGAACTACATGAAGTCCATCAAACCCAGAAAGCCACAGAAAGTCACAAGACTAAGGACCAAACGCTGCTTACAAGGAAATCTCTAACAAGGGAGGAAGTTTGATTTAAAATGGTTTATTTACTCTGCCTCTGTGCTTTCTTTGTTCACAAAGTTATCTTTTTCTGATTTTGTTGTCTTAGTTCTTAAATAAACCTTAAGTTTACAGTTTGGGATCTTTGATTATCTTTTAGCATGCCCACTGCAAGGAAAAGGTGAAATATTTCACACTAACTCTGACTTCATCAGAGTCTCATCCTGAGGCCAAGGACGGGGAATCCCAAAACAACCCAAACCTAGCCTCTCAGAGCTTCTGTGATTGGTGCCTGCAGAGAATTACAAGGCTGGTTTTAATTCTTTATGCAGTTGGGCAATAGGCTGACACTAATTTGGATAGGTCAGGCTGACAGTGTCAGCCTCATAGGACACATCCTAGACACATGGCAGGCTCCATTAGTGACCATTATCAAGAACTTGCAACTGAGGGACACCTCCAAGAGGTGTTCCTCAGGGCTTGTCCTATTTTCATAGACCTATAGCCACCCAGTATGTTTCAAGAAAAATCTCCTCAGCTACGTTGCTGCTGATGAACACAAAAGTGGCCCTAGGAAAGCACGCGCAGCGTGCTGGCATCAAGGTGCAGAGCCGGTCTGCCACAGAACTGCATCCTGGGGATCTCCTTTGTCAGAAGGGCCATTCTTTGCAGCCCTGTTTCCACCATCCTGTCTGCCCTTGAGCCAACGAAAGGCGGGGTTTGTTTGGCTTAGAATTATGTTCACACAAATGCTCAGCAGCTTTAAAATTAAAATATACATTTATCACACTGGATTGTCCCATTCTTGCAACAACGCTATCTCCTACAGTCTGTGTCAGGATGGTAGGCAATTTATGCTCCAGTCACCAACTGTTACCATATTCTGCTGAAAATCTATACAAAAACATTTGAAAAACCCTAAAAATTTACAAGTCAGGAAATACCAGGTTTCCCAGCCACACAGGATTAACTGAGCTACTCTGCTCAGTTACCGAACAGGGCAATATTCCTCCAGCCTCATTTCTTTAGCTGGTGAGAGCTGTCTCCTCCACTTTTAGCTGTGATGCCACTAACATAAAAACATGGTTTCCATGCAATTCTCCCCCTTTGGTTAACCAGACTGATCCCTTCATGAAAGTATCAACAAACAGAGCTAAGTGGCTGAGTACATGCTGAAGAGAAAATGTGTGTGTGTGTACATATGCCTATACACAGACACAAATATACACATTAACCCTCTGAAAATCTTCCTTGGTTAGAACTGTTTGCTGATTAAGCTCTGTCCACATTCCTTTTTAAGGAGGTGTCATTCTGAAAAGAAGAAAAAGCCAATGTTTCCTTTTCTGCTGATTCAAATACTAGATGAGGAGGAGGACCATGGGAGGAGAGAAGCATCATTTCCAGCATAGGAAATGCAAGTTTCATCCATACAGGAGGGGTTTTTTTTCGGTTGGTTGGTTGGTTTTTGCTTGGGGCTTTTTTGTTGTTGTTTTTCCTAGTCCTGAAAACTTATCCTTGAGCATGTTGAGTACATACGAAATCTTTGGAGAGGAAGTTACCAGACTTTACTGAGTCTCTAATGAGGATGTACAAACTGACATATAGGGAGGCTGTATTTAGGGGAAAGGGTGATTTTCCTATCAAATTTCTAATCTCCATTGATGGAGATGCTATAAAGTTTAAGTGAAATGGCTGTATATGTACTTTTAACATGTCAAAGAACATGTTTTTTTTTTATTTCAGCATTGGAAATAACAGAATTATTGAACTGAGGCTTAAACTATAGGTGTTACTGTTTGCTCCATCTATAAAAAAAGAAAAAAACTAATATTTCTATTTCTGTTGATATTGTCTTGCTTTTAAAAGGCCAGTTTTGCTCTCCTGCCTACAACTGTCTTTGTTAAGAAAGGGACCCTTCTATATGAACTGAAATGCTTGGTGGAGCCCTGACTGGTAGGAGTTTCCTACAGACCCCTTGCTTCTCCTGGTCCTAGAATAACGTCTGAGCGCAACTGAGTGATACAAACGCTTCCAACAATTAAGCCACTGCTTGAACTCTATGTTGCAATTAGTATAACTATTTTGTCTAGGTGTGATATTTTCTTAATGCAGATTGGTGAGTTATTACTCTAATGTAGGTCTGATATAAGGTAGCTTATACTTGTAAAGCATATTCTCTTTCCTTCATCAGCTGAACAGCAGAGTGACTCTATAGTAGCTATGCCTGTGTGATTAAAGTTTTAAAACTATCAGCATTATAAAGGCCTAAAAATGAGTGAACCTTCTTTCTTGAGGGTTCATCTCCAGAAAAAAGATGGAGCTAGGCCTTTATTTGGCTTCCAAGCTTTGTGGGGGTTTATATACATGCATTTATCTTTTTAGAGAACTAGACAACCCCAGAGTATGAAGAAAAAAACCCAACATATTTGAAGTACCATATTTTTGGATACATATTTTTGCTTTCATTTTTTAATTTGGGAAGTCAGCATGGTTCTCCAGAAAAAGTAGCCTTATGACAAAAATACCTCTATGAAGTCACCGAAGGGAAATCCGACCGGTGATTAAGGCAGTTAGGTGCTAATCAGAAACTAAAACACTGAAAGGCAAGTTTTACTTCTAGTGTCACCAAGATGCTAGGCTTGTCTGCTAGGGATGGAGACCATGGATGTGTTTAAAGCTAGCCGACATGTTTTACTCTGAGGGGAACTGCAGTACAGTTTTAGGGAGGCAGGCTTTAAAGAAATGCATTCAAAAGGACACTAAGTTAGGACAAAAGCTTTAAACTGTGGCAGAAAATACTCAGGAAAAGAGCATTTCACATTTTCAAATAGAAAAGGAAACAACATAGCAACAAACAAGTACGACAAATGCTCAGCTTTCAAGGACATGTGAGTCCCATGGGCCTCTTTTAAACATAGGAATATATTCTGCAGGAAGTCAGTGGAAAGGAGTGTAAATTGTAAAACATCATCAAAAGGGAGAGTTATGAGGGCTGGGACAAAATCTGAAGACCAAACAACCAGGCACATAAGAGAAAAAATAGTATTTCAACTTTGCAGGAATCCTCTGAGAGAATAAAGTGCATTTACAGAACAGATTAATTGTAGTTTTAAGAAAAATATGGAGTTTGCTGACAAAGCAGTTTCTCTACACCAGGCTTCAACAAACCTTGAGGTTTTTTGTTATTAAGATACAAACAGAAAATTATATCTCAGGAAACTTAGTATTGGAATAACCAATAACACAGGGCCCAATACTTTGTCATGTTCTTAACGTGCTTAGGAGTTCATTCTTTTAACAGATGATAGCATAGGTGACTGCAAAAGCTGCTAAAGACTTGAGGGTAGCAATTGTCATACTAACATGTTTTACTTAATCTCAAAAATTTGTTTTCAGATATAAGTTATTTTCCCATGTCCTGCTCACCATCTTTTCCAGGTCATTTAACAGCAACTTCCAGGTTGCACAACACTTAGAGATGCTTTACCATTAACTGAAATATGGCAGTCATCTGTCCTGTCTCATAAATCAACGCAGGATTTTATCTTCCAATTGCAGTTACTTCGTTTCTTCGACAAGAATTTCACAATGGGATACAATGAAAGGCTTTTGGAGAACCCAGTTGGCTCCCCGATTGCCTTCTTGACTGTAGAGAGAACTGGAAAAGACAAGAGAAATCCAGTTTTCAAAAGCAGAAGTCATACTTGTTGAATTCAGTTTTGTATCAGTGATATCCAGTGACGATATTAAGGAAAAGTAGCTCACAGACTAACCGTGCTGAAATGTTACAAGCTAGAGGTGGCAAGTAGCATACAGGCAAATTAAATATTTGCTATTTCCTCCTTAGTTATTCTATAACAATTGCTAAGAGTAATGAGTCTAAAACATTTAGTATTTTATCAGACAAGCAGGAGGATAACACAATATCCAGAAAATAACTTGAACCAGTATTTTGCAAGAATTTGTAACGAGCACTTCAGATGGTAGAGTTGGGAACATAGAAGAGCCTATAGAGGACTTTGATGTAGCTTGAAAATGGAAAAAATATTGACACAAAGATTATTCTCTGGGAGAATTAACACAGTATAAAAATGAACATAGGGTATGTACTAGAACAGCATTAGAGGTCAGACCAATTAAAAATCTTCATTTTCCCCCAGGAATTTTGATTCATCTACACTTTGTGCCCTGTGAATAGCAGATTATTACTTTATGCCAATAAAATTCAGTAAAGCAGGTATCATTAGCATGTACTTTGAATGCACAATCTGCCTAGAGTATAGATCATTCGCCCATTTCTTGACTTAGTGTGTTTAGTAGTTTTTCCTCTCTCCTTAGTAGTGGATTACTGTATGACACAGAGACCTGTTTCATGAAAGCTGAAGATGCCTGTTCCTTTTCTGTAGAGCTTGGGCATGGGATGAGTGAGGAAGTTGAATTTGGTGTTGGTGGGTGAGAGGAAGCTATGCCAAACCTTTCCTACGGAAGGCCCTTTGCCAGTTCAGGAGGACATTTGTTCAAGGCCAGATTCTGACTAAATCATGCAAATTAAATTTAGAAAAATGTCAATGACATCATTACCCTTATAGAAAAAATCTGCAAAATCCACTTGTGATAATTAAACAAAGGATCTTGAGAGACCAAGATGTTTTCAATGCAGTTTCACTGCGTGAGGATAGCATCCGTTTCCCTTGGGTGTGGGACACAGGTTCAGAGCATGAATAGGCCTGTTTGTTATTCAATTTATTTTTATAAGTTTGAAATTATTAATTATGGGAAAACTAGGTATAATTAATATCATTTAGCAACATTTGATATGAAACACAAGTAATGTGTGTGATCCCAGAGGACCCTTCTGGGTCACAAGCCTCTGCCAGCTGGTGTTAAAGCTGGTGGTAAATACTGTAACTCTGTGGCATCTGATCATTCCCGTTTCCTTTGTTGACTCTAAAGCACCCAGTCTTCTTCAAAGGGCCACTAAAGCATAGATGCAGCCTTGATGAAGGGACAGCACCTTCCACTTGCTGTCAGATGAAATTTATTCTGCTGCAGGGCTTCTGGAGGATCCCTGACTGCTATGGACAAGGGACCAGCTAATGCTCCCCAAATACCATCTCTGAGAGGTATTGCCTCTTTCTTGTATCTAGACAAAATACAGACTGCTAGACTCACCTCAGTAACATAGGCAATTTTCAAGTAAATTTTGAAGGAAAAGGTAATACAAATCACAGAGTTCAATTGGAGAAAAAAAAACCAATGTGAATATGTTCACAAGGATAGCTCAGACTGGTCAGCTTTCTCTGAGTAGATGACTGACTCATCTGAAATTAGGATTTTATTAAAACATTTGACTAGGATTCGACATAGGAAATTATTAACAAGCTTTTTGGAAAAAATATCATATTTAATACGTTCAGTAGTGGTCTTGTTGAAAAATGCAGACATCTGCTAGTAATGTGTAAAGTGACATAAGTTTATGTTTGAACAACTGGAAGACAATGTCAAAATGGGTGAAGATCCAAGCCTAATACAGTAAGAACTGCATGACCTGAGGAGGACTGTAGTGAAAGAAACTGAATGAAATGGAACAGCAGAAAGTGCAGCGGTACAGACTAATAACAAGAGTTAAACTGGGGTTTTAGCAGTTGGAAATGACAAAAGACCTCTGCACCTCAGTCAATGCTAAGTGACAGGGAACCACCAGCGTAGCAAAGCTGTGAAAAAAAAGTAGTGCAGTCCTAGAATCTATTGGATGAACATTTCCAGTAGAGATGAGATATATTACTACCATTCTATGGGAAAAAACATCCTTATCTGTAGTAATATGAAGAGTTCAAGCCACCCATACTGAACCTGAACATCAGCTGTAACAAGTACAGAGAATAAGAACTAGCAGAGCCAGAAAATGGAGAGGATGGATCTTACAAGAGATGATTAAGAAAGTTTGCATGGACTAGTTTAGTGAAATTACACATATGGAGGAATGCCTTTATTGTGCATAAATCTATCAGACTTGGTTAGCATGGAGGGAGAAAAGTTAAGGTGGAGTACAAATCTGACATGAGGTGAGGAATAAACCGTCCACCTCAATTTTGAGATGAAAATTTGATTTAGGGTAAGATGTCAGGATTGTATTGAAAACCAGCCCAGTGTTAAAAATAAAGCCTGTTCAAAAATGATGTATTTGGTTTAGGATATAAGATTTTTTTAATTTGCTCTGAAGTTTTTAAAAAATTTAACTTTAAATTGTAGATTTGATTATCAGGTGGACTTTTGGCTGTGCCTTCAAAAAGCTGAGACCTGGGGCTCTGGATTTGGCCCTGAAATGTACAACTGGACAAGGAGAATTTTATGGATAATTATGATTCGAAATGGGGCAGTAATACCCAGCACTTGGGCACTAGACTGTGCCAAACTCCTCCAAAACACAAGCAGTTCATCCATTCATAGTGAAACAGTTCCTCCCTATGGAAAGGGCCAAGGTCTAGTTGTAATAACTCAGAGTAAATGAATTAAAATATTTTATATTCTTCACCTATTTATGTGTATTTCACACTTACGGGACATAATAACTTCAACATCTAATTGAATTCAGAGTCTACCTGAATTCCAGGACTTGTAGTTGTATGTTCTTACACCCTGTGACAATGTAGAGCACTTCTCTGCTGCTTGATCTTTTCTCGTCCATTTACACTTAAACTTCTGCAAATCTTTCTGCTGTTAAAAAAATAATCAGTGTTTTCTCTCTTTAAAAAAAAGATCTGCAAGTGGACAGGGGAAGTATTATTAATATCATGTCTCTTCTAGGAAGTGAAATGGGCCAGTATCCTTTTCTGACTCAGATGACATCTCATCTCACACAACTCACTTCTCTGCAGTGAAGCTCTCCTGCCAAAGCAGTTTGGCTGCATGCAAACTACATAACCAGAATAACCCTCAGCACATGATAGTCACCAGATCATACTCAGCTTTTTGTGGGAGAATGCAAGTGTTTCAGGCTAACTCTGAGCAAGAGGAAGTGTAACAACTCAACAGCACTGAGTTTTAAAGCAGCTTGCAAGCAAGACAACACCCAGGAAGGTTTTGCTGCTAGTATTATCTCTGTCATTCATATATTCTGCTTTGTCCAAACCCTTTAACAATGCACTGCTTTCCTCGAACACAGCTCGAAGTGCTAGTACTGAGGTCACAGCCACAGATCAAGGCCTAGTTTAGCAGGTGCAAATATATGATTAAAAGATGCTTTCTCTGCAACACAAACACAAGACAAGAAACAACTGATGGAGGGAACACAGAAATGGATGTGATTCTGTGATTGCATCATTGGCCAAGGAATGGCACACCTGTTACCTGGACCATCAATGGAGGTACCCTCCATCCTCCGCATGTGTGTTATCATTTGCGTTCTAACTACATATCTGATTATATCAAGGGAAGGAGATTGTTGGATGGTGCAAATTTCTACTTTGGAAAAGAGAGAAGCACTCTCTTCCTTTGTTATAGGAAATAACAGATATGATCAGTTTTCAACCAATGAGTCCAAAGGCCTCATCATGGAAACTCTTGCTAGTATTATCTTCTAGATGTGTAAGGTATCAAGAGACATTAGAGATACACTGGTTAAGAAAGCAATGGGCATGTTGACAGATAAATTAACAGATGGCTAATATTGGCATAATAATTTGATAATAGATCTTCTTTCAGCATATGAATTGAAGATACTTTGATGTGCTACTTTCTCGCAGCTTTCTTAGATGAACAGAATATCGTTGAGGGGCAAGGACGGGAAGTAAGCAAAAGAACTCATTAGAATAACCTTATGAGTTGGAAATAAACCTGTCCACAGCAAATGATCAGTGGAAATGAGAAACATCTCATAGAAGTCAGTTACTCAGAAATAATTGACTGTGTTTCTGCATATTTCAGAGAAGGCTGTGGACCTTGAGAAGCATGTGCTTGTGTGAAAAGGATGGCAAAGTTACAAGTTTCAGTAGGATTTAACATCTGTTATACAACATAGAGCATGACCAGTAGAAACAGTATCATTCATTTTTAAAGACATTCTCAAAAACAGCCCGGACACAAGACAATAAGGATGAAGATTCTGACTTTCATTTTTTTCTCTCTTTCGTATTTCAAATTGAAAGCCTGAAAGGAACAGTTTCAGCTGTGCTGCAATTCAACTAGATGCTGTGAATGATCTGTCTTGTGCTGTCCCACCCTGTTGGATTGCAAAAGTAATCTAACTTCCGTATTGGACAGGAGTCTGGGATAGGGGACAACACTAGACCTGAAAACTAGCCACAGGGGCAGGTACCTATAGACAAGCATGTTCCTACAGATTAACAAGAACATGAATAGCATCACTGTTTAATGGTTTAGCAAGTTCCTTGGAAATGGATCTGACTTTGGCAGATGAAGCTTATTTTGCAGTGAAATGCAGAGATTCCAAATTTCTATTGTTATCTATCACAGACAATGAAGATTTGTGTAATTAAGCTCAATGATGTAAGAAGTGCAATGCACGACTCTTTCTCTAACAATTTCTTCCTGTCTCAGTGTATTCTAGATAAAGATCTTATGAAATTCATCCTGAAACAAACCACTTCGTATGAGGATGTAAGTTGAGATATGGAAAGCATCAGAAATGAGAAAATGTAGATGAAGCTTCAAGAGCAGCAACTGAAACTGTATCCAAGGCTATTTTAAAAATCTGCTCTGAAACTCTCCTCAGATGTATCCATCACCACTTCACCTAGTTTCAGTGGCAGAGTAGAGATTTTTGATAAGCCAAACAGCTTTATCATACAGATATCACACTCAGGAGTCTCACTGCATTTCATCTTGGGAGAGAGATCTCTTACAGCATTTCATTACTTTAGCTGATGCATAATAGTTCAGGATTCCTGCTTGAAATTCACAATTCGCTTTTGACCATAACATAAGGGTAATAACATATAAGATTAGTGTACCATTTTCCTTTTAGATAATTCGATTTGTACTGTATCTTTCATTGTATCTTAGTGCATTAAGTTTAATTCCTCTTATTTACACCACAAACACCTATAACACATCCTGAAATCCTCATTCTCATTTCCTTCTGTTGCACTGCAAAATTCAAGTTGTGCAACTTGAATTAGCAAGCATAGTGTCTGTGAGACAATGGACAATTCTACATACATTATGTTAACAAAAAAGTAATCAGCATTAAGAAATGTATATGGAAAGGATGATGAGTGAGAATCTGGAGTATTTAAAAGACATTTTTAAACAGTGTCAACAAATGCAGTGTATGTCTTTTATCCACTGGACTTGCTGATGTAGCAGTATATTTTCCAGTACTGCCCTCTCAAAATACTGAAGTGAGATGACGACACTGAAAAAAATACTAACTTCAATAGCAGACAGCTCCTACAGGACAATCCCAGTGAAATTCCAGAGCAGCAAGAAGGGAAGAGAACAAAAAAAGCAAAAGCGAGAAAACTCATGGCTTGAGATGAAGCCAGTTTTATAGGTGAAGAGGAAAAGAAGCAAGTGATGCAAAAGCAGTGACTCACCACCTCCCACAAGCAAACTGATGCCCTATCAATCTCTGAACAATGGCCACTTTGAAAGCCAACCGCCCCACACCTCCTTCTTCTATTGCTGAGTAAGATGTTAGATAGTATGAAAAAAACCTTTGGTCAATTTGGGTCAGTTATGCTGGCTGTGTCTCCTCCCACTTTCTTGCCCACACATAGTAGATGGAGGCACAGGGCAGAGTAGGAAAAAGAGAAAGCCTTGATGCTGTGCAAGCACTGTTCAGCAACAGAGAACTATTATTGTGTTATCACACCGTTTTAGCCACAAATCCAAAACATTGCACCATACAGGCTGCTATGAAGAAAGTTAACTTCTTTGGCAACAGACCTCCTTACCAGCTAAATATCCACAACACTTGCCCTGTACAAAGTTCAGTAGAGGAAGACCAGGGTCATGTAGTAAATAGGATGTACCTTGACAGTATGGCTGGCTTTTTGAAACTCTTCCTTACCGAAAAGGGGCTGTCACATCAAGGTGACAAAGAAACAAGAAGATTATCATGCCAACATAAGATCTGTATTAGAAGAACAGAACTTTAACATGGAAACTGCATGTAAAGTTACACTTTTGATCATGATCATGATTGCAGAACGTAAGTGCCAACTAATTCAATCTATTTCTTTGCATTGTAGATACTTAAGAGGTTAGGGAGGATAAGGAGTAACACTGCTGTGGCTTTTACACGAGGTGTCCTCTAAAATAATTTCAATAAAAAGGATGGATGTCAGTATATAATAATTAATTAATTTCTTTATACATTCCCATAATTCCTTAAATGAATGATATAGTGACTCAGTAATATCACTCTCCATCATTTATCAGCAGTCCTGGTGAACAGGGGAGGTCCCAGACGACTGGAGGCCTGCCAATGTGATGCCTATCTACAAGAAGGGCCGGAAGGAGGTTCCGGGGAACTACAGGCCAGTCAGCCTGACCTTGGTACCGGGGAAGATTATGGAGCGATACATCTTGAGTGCTCTCACCAGGCATGTGCAGGACAACCAGGGGATCAGGCCCAGCCAGCACGGGTTCATGAAGGGCAGGTCCTGCCTGACCAACCTGATCTCTTTCTATGAGAGGTGTCCCGCCTAGTGGATGATGGAAAGGCTGTGGATGTTGTCTACCTGGACTTTAGTAAAGCTTTTGACACTGTCTCCCCCAGCATTCTACTAGAGAAGCTGGCAGCTCATGGCTTAGACAGGTGTACTCTTGGCTGGGTAAAAAACTGGCTGGATGGGCGAGCCCAGAGAGTTGTGGTGAACAGAGCTAAAACCAGTTGGTGACCGGTCACGAGCGGTGTTCCCCAGGACTCAGTTTTGGGGCCAGTCGTGTTTAATATCTTTATCAATGATATGGATGAGGGGACCTAGTGCTCCCTCAGTAAGTTTGCAGATGACACCAAGTTGGGCAGGAGTGTCAATCTGCTTGAGGGTGGGAAGGCTCTGCAGAGGGATCTGGACAAGCTGGATTGATGGGCTGAGGACAACTGTATGAGGTTTAACAAGGCCAAGTGCTGGGTCCTGCGCTTGGGTCACAACAACCCCATGCAACAGTACAGGCTTGGGGAAGAGTGGCTGGAAAGCTGCCCGGCAGAGAAGGACCTGGGGGTGTTGGTTGATAGCCGGCTGAACATGAGCCAGCAGTGTGCCCAGGTGGCCAAGGCGGCCAACGGCATCCTGGCTTGTATCTGGAATAGTGTGGCCAGCAGGAGCAGGGCAGGGATGGTACCCCTGTGCTCAGCACTGGTGAGGCCGCACCTCGAACGCTGTGTTCAGTTTTGGGCCCCTTAGGACAAGAAGGACATTGAGGTGCTGGAGTGTGTCCAGAGAAGGGCAACGGAGCTGGGGAAGGGTCTGGAGCACAAGTGTGATGGGGAGCGGCTGAGGGAGCTGGGGGGGTTTAGCCTGGAGAAGAGGAGGCTGAGGGGAGACCTTATCGCTCTCTACAACTGCCTGAAAGGAGGTTGTAGGGAGGTGGGGGTTGGTCTCTCCTCCCAAGTCACTAGTGATAGGACGAGAGGAAATGGCCTCAAGCTGTGCCAGGGGAGGTTTAGATTGGATATTAGGAAAAATTTCTTCACTGAAAGAGTGGTCAGGCACTGGAACAGGCTGCCCAGAGAGGTGGGGGAGTCTCCATCCCTGGAGGTGTTCAAAAAACACGTAGACATGACATTTCAGGACATGGTTTAGGAGGCCTGGTGGTGTTGGGTTGACATTTGGACTTGATGATCCTAGAAGTCTTTTCCAACCGTAATGATTCTATGATTCTATGAATATAGAAGTTTACAGACACGAAGAACCTGTATATACTGGCATTTAGTACTAGGGCAGTGTTCAGCTCTTCTTCTCTGCAGTACACCAGAGATATAGATTAGGAAGATATTTTCCCCCACGTATGGAATATGCTTTCTAAACCCAACTGTATCATATTTATTTATGCCTAGTCAGGACTGCACAGGGTGCTTTGAGTCCTCCATTTTATGTTTGTATACACAGTATCAGGTATTACAGGAGCTAAACAATAAATAACTACTGAAAAAAACATACAGGTATATCAGTACTTAGAGTAGATAACAAAAAGGAGTCTTGTACCAGTTCTGTGAGCACGATAATCAGTCAAGGAAACACCATATACCCATTCAAATTGCTTTTGCCTACTCTTCTAGGATGTTTCAAATATCTTACAAGCGATGTATGAATAAGCTCTTTCCACATGGCACATCTGCATGCTACTGAATGGTGCCAGCATTTCAGCAAATCTCTCAGCAGCTGCTATAGCACATTCCAGTCACATTCAACAATTCGTGGCCACAAACTTTGTGTGCCTTGCCTGAAAATAGTTTTCAGGGCTGTTCACACATCTTTTTAAAGTTCTTCTTTAGAAGACAGACATATCAAAGATAAGACTTCTAAACTTAATATTATTCACTATCATTCACTAAAAAAATAAATCACTAAAATCTAGAGGAATTCAGGACTTAAGGGAAAAAATAAAATCATATTGAGTAGGAAAATAGGTAAAAAACAAGTATACTTATCAAAAAAATTTCTGTGCAGACAAATCATAAATTCCTGCTCTTCTCTAATAGGCCTCCACGGAGGACAGTCTAAGAAAATTACCCATAAGATTTATTAAAGCTTTTGTGATTTTTCAGTACTTTGGAGGTTCTACTTTTGTTCTTTCCAACAACATAGTTTCTTCTACTTTTACCTCTTCTATCAGAAAATTTCTGAGGCTGGGCAGGGCCTTCTTCATCTTCCTCCTAGTGCTTGCATTGAAATGGGAGCTCTTTGCAGTTCATGGGCCTAATTAGTACCTTTTCCTCAAGGGTTTCATGCCATGAGACTCTGAAGAACTCAGAGGCTACACTCTCATGTATTCCAGTTGTTTATATTAAAGTACACTGAACTGACTGTATAAAAAGAGGAGCAACAGTGTATGCTGAGGGTGTTAACCTTCTCTTCCCTTCCTTTTTCATTTCTTCTTTCTGATTTACTTGAGCCCTTTCCACGGAGTTCTGTGGAAATCTTCCTAAGTAAAAGCAATTGACTCTTAAACAGCTTTTATCATTCAGGTGTTAATGAAGGATGATTCACAGGTTAAAAAAAAAAAAAAAAAGAAAGAGGATAGGTTTTCCTTATATATAAGCACTCTGTGCACATATATAAGGGTGTTTTACTTTTTCATCAGAAATTCAGTTATTGTCCTCGTGATCTTCTTGGAAGTCTATGTGATAAGACCAAGAAGATACCTGCATTGCCTGAGTTAATCCAGTCATGAGGGCTATCAAAATCTAAGGTCTGAATGTGTTTGGCAGCCAGTTCTGACTACACCTTGAGAGTGCAGTGATAACTATACAGTGATAGTGTCTTCCCAAAGATGAATAGGCCAATGAAACCAGAAGTCTTCTCACTATTTGATAATAGGAACTTCAGACAAAAACTAGTTTGAATAAGAATCAGGAAGATGAAAAAGTGATGAGGAGGAACAGAAGGAAGAGCTAGGAAACTGAAGATCCATTTTTTGACAGATACTGTCAAGGGGCAGCGAGGGCCAGCTTCTCCCTAAGGGAAGAGGAGCCAGGAGCCACACATGGTAACATGTGTCAATCATGATGTTGTCATCCTTTATACCCTATATAATCCTTCCTTAAGTTCATTGTGCTTAAGCAGAATTTGGCTTTACTTTTGTTCTAAACTATTGTGGTCATTTGGGATTGAAGGTAGGCCCCTGAGCCAATCAATCAAAATTATATTTGATTTTCTAAGCTGTAAAACATGTCTGTGTAAAAGTATCTGTACAAAAATATTCTGCATATTTTCAAAACCTCAGAAAGGCTTGATCCTGGCAGCTGACATAGTTTCACAACCAATTGGGAAACCTGAAATCTTCCATACCTTGGTATGATTTAATATAAATAACTTTAAAGTATTTGCATTTCTTGTATACAAAATTCAAGTCATCAAAGACAGAACAGCTACAAAATTGACTAAATAACCACTACTAAAAAGGGTGGCCTATAAAATGAACAAGCCAAAAAAGTACAATCAGACTTGAAAGGTAAATAGTGCAGTGTAAGTGCAAGGTACTGGTACCTGTTCCATCACCTACCCACAAAAGTGCCTCATATCCCTGACACCTCAGTTAGGTCTCCAGTTAAGATGTATCTGGATAGACGTCTCAGTATTATTCCTGGGCAGGCCAGGAGCACGAGTGGCAACAACATGATTGAACATTTGGGACCCAGCAATTTTGGTACAAATAGCAGTATGTCAGTGCAACTGTCCCAGGTTTCTTTCCCTCCCACAGTAAGTCAGGCCCCTTGCATAACATTCCTTTCCTTTTCCTGTAACTGTATATATCCAACAACTACCATCTGAAAATAACCAATGACCCACTGCAGTTTAAAGGGTCACTGAGGTGTATAAGAGAGAAGGAACATCTTGATGTAGCCAGAAATCAGCCTCATAAAATGTTCCAGGTGGACTAAGATTGTTGCCCCTGAAAAGGACAAGTCAGGGATTCATCCTTCTGACAGACCACTGTTGTTCTTCAGCTGCTCTCACTGGAGCTCTCCAGGCCAGAAAGAAAGGAGTGCCTCGCAGATGGCCTCCATCTAAAGACACTGCTGTCCAGAAGGCATGAATTTCAAGAATTCACACTGGTCTCTGGTGATTCCACTGCTGCTCAGCTCTGCCCACTGCTGCCCTTTTCACTAGTACTCTTTTTTTTTTTTTTTCCTGCCCCACACTCGTACACAGCAAGGCAATTCCTTATGGACATTGTCAAGACTAGACTTGGAGGTGAGCACTTGTCCCATCTGTTTTCTACAACCTACAGTGAAGATTAATTAAAGGGGATGTAGTAAAGAACATGTTGTGCTCGAGAGAGTAAATCACCTAGCTTTCTCTTTTTAACTCCCCTGCAAATAAGCCTAGAATGGAGGGTAAATAAAATTATCTAGTGGACATTTTCCCCTATATTACCCTTTAGCAAGCACTCTGCTGTGTGCTTGAACGTCTGCACTTCCAACCACTTTGTATTTTACATTTTTTTCCCCCTAACCTTTTTATTGTGGGTGGCTCCTGAGGACTATGCATAAGTGTAGCTACCTCAGTAGATGAAGAAAAGACTTTTTCTCTTTGATATTTACACTGTAAACATTTGGACTGCAGATACTTTAGTCTTGAAATTCTTTGAGGGTCAAGTGAAAATAGAAAAGGATCTCTTTTTCTTCCTGCTACCCAAAGCTCTTTTTGTCAAGAGAAAAAGGACTGGTTAGACTAAGTATCCACTACATATCTATCTTGCCAACTGCTCACAGTAGAAACTCGCCAGCATCTAATCTCCTCCCAGTTCTCTTTTGTCTGGATGATAATCACTATTCCAGTGCCAGGACCCTCCTTCCACGCAGTAGGAAACACTGGCAAAAAACAGGGTCCTTTATCCCAGTGCCCTGGTGTGGTCTCTGAGTAGGAGAACTGGAAGTGCTTCTTCACTACACAACAAGCATAATCAGAGAAGAAATAGTGCAAGGCTCACTGGAACATCTCTTTGGCAGAGATTTCTCCCTCTCCAAAAGTCTCCGAGAAATGCCTTCTGCACCCCACGAGGGAGATGTAGACTAACTGGAGCTTCACTCAGGAATCACAGCCAACCAGTAAGGGATTCTTTATCAGCAATGAGCTGGCCTCACCAGCAACTTGAGACATCTCCAGAAGTTTCTCATCAGCTGATTTGATTTTGTAGTTGTAGGCACAATCAACAAAAGCAGAAAAGGTAGACAAAGTTGTGAAGACCATAATACAGCCCAGGAAAGTTTTATAGGAATCACTAGAGTCCTGGCATAATGAAGCAAATAAGATGACGACAATCATCAAATGTAAGCTTCCTAGCAGGCAAGCTGATATCCCGAAGATAATACTGACTGATGAACAAGGTGATACCATAGATGATACCTAGTTAATCATCCAGATGGCCTTTCTGTAGACCTCGGTATCTTCACAGACTATCTTCAGCCGGTCAGGCAGTGCCTCACTGAGTGTGACTCCTCTTCACCTTGGAATGACCTGGTCATCCAATGCAGGTAGGGCCAGGAGGGATTTCCCCTTGTAAAGGGATGGAGGGCTATAAGGAAACATGGTGGCATTTTTCACCTCGTGGTTGAGAGTGCAAATGACCTTGATCACTTTATCTAAAAAGTGGACGTCGCTGGTGTCAATATAAGTCAAATGGGTGAGGTGCAGCAGCACAAAACAGGGCAGCAACATGATGGAGATCACTGGCTTCCTTTCTAAACAGCCTTGAAAGACAAACTGGCTTTCAGAAGGCACGACCTGCTCTGGACAAAGTCAGGGTTGAGGACTAAGACAATTTTCTGGCATCCTTGAATGGCCTCAACAATGTATAAACCTCAACCTGGTATAAAGTCCCTCTCATGATAACAAGCCTTCCGATTAGGAATCATTGCCTCTAGGCTCTGGATAAGCTTCCTTGCCCAGGCCCAATTGGTGTTACTATAACTGACAAAGATGTGGTGAGTCTCATGGGCTGCCAGTGCAGTGATCTCAGGAAGCACCTGTAGTCCTTGAAGATCTGTCATTCCTGCTCTTGCAGATAATGCAGAACTGGTTTCACTAATACAAGAAGCTGAAACAGGTTTAATTTCCTCTTTGAAAACCATCATTCTTTGTTGCAAAAGCAAACCATGAAAGCACAAATTATGAAATCTTGCACCATAAAAACACACAGAAATAAAATGCATAATTTTGCAAACTGTTCTGCCTACCAAAGGCACCATTTTGCCTCTCCATGCTTCTCGGGCTACACTATGCACTTGTGGTTTTGCTTTCACAGACACACTGATAATGGTGACAGGCTCTGAGTTCGGGAATTGGGGTATCAAGCATCTGGCTTAGTCCCTGGCTTCAACTCAACTTCCATCACATTGGTGAGCACTGATTCATACTTTTAATTTAACCCAGTGGAATTGTTTCCGGGAGCAAATGTTTTTCATCTAGCTAGAATTTTAATTAAATTACTATAGTAATTATAAGTAACTATATATTCCACTCGAGCATTTGCAACAGCAAAGCTCCTTAGTGATACATATCAGTATTATCTACTTGGGATTTAATATTAGGAATGCACAGAATAGTGTTCACTGCTTTTGGTATTATCAACATGGAGAAGCAAGAAGCAGAGCTAGTACCATAAGTGCAGCAGCCCTCTTCAGACAGCTCTCCATAGACCAGCAGAAATTGTCCTGAACCTTCTCAGACAGGCTGTCTTGTCTTCAGCCTGGCTATGCAAGACAAGAAGAAAGCAAACAGATTGCCTTGGAGCCCTATATAAGAGCTAGATGCAATCGCTGTGGGGGTTTTTGTTCTTGGTGTGAAAATCTCTCTGAAGTGGTGCATCTATCCACACTGGAGTGGCTGTGGGGAGAATACGCTGACCTCTCCAAAAACCCGAGGGGCGAGATGCCCATTCCCCATGGACAATGAGGGTGTAGTAAGGCTAGGTACTGCCACTCTACATTGCTCCCTGCATCACCCAAGGCCTCATTAGTCCTAGAAAATATTACTTTTTGCAATGATCTGGCATGCAAAATTTCAAGCAACTTTGCTTTAATGATAGCAAAAAGAAATAAGTGGTGCCAAAGTTGTAAATACCAGCTATGACCTTCTAATGTGAAACATTCCCATCTCACCCAGCACTGGTAAGTCCAGCACCTGAATAAGCCACATGGCAGCTTGCTGAGAACTGTATGTGCGGTGCAGGGTGTTCTTCAGTGTCTCCAGCCTCCTCATTCCTGCATTTGCCAGCTGATCGCACATGAGGCCCTCCTCTCCCTTTCCTGCCCTTCTCCTCCTCTACCTAAGAAAGCAATTCCCCTCTGCTGAGGTCACATGGGGACCTGGAACCAAAACTAACCAGAGCTGCCAGCACCAGCAGAGAGACCAGGAGCCCAAGCAACAGCCGTCTTTGCTTTCACTACATCTCCCACCACGGCCCTTGGGTGCTGGGAGTGGGGCATCGCCTCAGGAGCTGGGCATCATCGCCACTGCGTGAAGGAGAGCAGTGCAGCAAGGAGGTGGGAGGCATTTATTCACTGCCTGGGAAGAGGTGAGACACGAGCCCCGGCAGCTGCTGGGTTCATTGACTCTGACGTCCTTGCCAGGAGGATCCACCAGCTCACACTGCTTTTTCTGGTGGAGTGGAGGCTAGCTTGGTCAGGCATTGGGGATGTAGGTGAGGAGGTCTGTCTCAGCACTTAGTGGGGCCCCAGGTGGGGTATGATGAAGAGGTGAGAAGACCAGCTCTGGAGGAGCAGCCTGGCAAGGCTGTCTCCATCACACTGGGAGGGACCTTGAGGGCCTCAGGACAAGGGAAAATTCTTCATTGCGTGACTGGAAGAGGAAGAAAAAGTCACTCCTTGCAGCAAGAGACATGCCACCATAGAGTGGAGAAATGGAGACAGGGTGGAGGAGAGAGGGCATTTCCCCATGGCTAGGGTAAGGCAGGCCACTGACACTCAGGCACAAGCACCCAGCGTAGTGTAGCCCGAGGGTACCCGCCTTTCAGACAAGCCCCACTTGCCACTGTGGGATTACACGCAGCTGCCGCTCTCACTACTGCTAACTAATTTGCTGACAGCCGATGCTTTTTGCACCTTTTCTTTCTAGTGATTCTGCTTCAACACTTCTGGTATCATTGATCATTTTAGCAAGAAACAGAGTCATTACTACTTAGTTGAAAAAAACATCATTATAGATCAACAAATACAGATTCTGCACTTACTCTTATTTTCAGTGGGAGTTATATAATTGATACAACTCCAAGTCTTACTGGCAGAAAAATGTGTGTAAACACACATTTACTCAATGCTTTGCAATAAATCATACATACAGTATGTGCACTCATGTACAGCAGTTCTAATTTTTGAGGAAAACACTTTCAAAATGAAGCCAAATTTTCATGGAGTCATACACTTTTATAATGAAGTGAATTAAATAAATGGAAAGGCTCAATAGAATATAGTGGTTTTCCATTTTTAGTTGCCAGAGAAAATCAGACCTTGGAATATACACACTTGCCACTGAACTGGGCAATAGAGCATCATCACAGAGAAACAGCACTGAGCAGAGAAATCACCATTTACTTTTGATAAGCAATTTGATAAACAATTTGGCAGGGCATACTAGCACATTTAATTGAAGCCAGAAGCAAATCATCTTGCTTTCTGCTTTACTTATTCTTCATTTATCCAAAGTAAAGACTATCCTTCTGTTTTCTGTCCTTATCAGAAAATGAGCCAAAACTACTGCAGATCTTAGCCTTCCACAAAGCAGATCTTCACAATTTACTCCCATTTTGCTTTTTGTTTACAGTAAGATCCAACTGGAAAATGCATAACAAAAGCTCAGCTGTACCTTCCAAATTGCAAAATTGTTACAGTAGACTCTATCTCTCTAAGTATGAGCTTTGTGACCCAAAAAACACTTCCTTAAAGGAATGCAAGGAACAAACCTCATGTAATCTTCCCACTGGAACCTCTCACAGCCTTCTATAAACTGACATTAACTTAAGCCATACAGTATATGGGTACCCTAATCTTTTCTGTCACATTGGCAGGACAGCTTTGCAAACTTGGAAATCACGGGACTCCTTTCCTGAAGTTCCTTTCTCGTAGTTCAAATGCATTTGGTTCTGTTTGCCTGATCTTGTTTTAAAACAAGAGGTGATTCCTGCAAATTCTCCTTTGTTCAATGAGGTGCTGCTGCTGTTCATTCCTCTCAAATGTAATTTCCTGCTTTTTTGCTCACTTACCTTGCATGTAAAGCTAAATGCAATCTGTAACAGTGAGACAACAGACCCCACGGTAAGAGAAAAAACCCTCATTTTTCATTTTGCACTCAACAACACACAAACCACAGCTACTCAGTTTTCCCTGCAGACTTTTCCTGCAAGTCCTTTTAGTCATCTGTTTCTCCCCTGTGACAGCCACATAGGCTGGGTAGGTAGAGGCTCAAGTCAGTAACTCAGGTTGGAAACAAGTTGTACTCTGCACCTGGATCATCAGAGTGCAGCTCCTGCAGGAGTCCACAATTGCTTGCAACAAAATAAATACCATGGTATGAGAATGTTCGATGCAGAGGGTCCCGGGCTTTGCTTGATCCTTTGAAGGAAAACAGAATACCCTATCCAGAACACATGAGCAGTTCAGATATGTAAGAAGAGAGAGCTGTACTCAGAGAGCTTTCATCACAAAGAGACAAAAGTATGTATTTCCCCACATACACACCCCTTTTTTTCCCCTATCTCATTTTTGGTTGGATTTTACTTTTTCCTTCTGTTTTGTGTATGGTTCTGGTTTGGCTGCTATTCGTCCACTTTCTGCTGTACTTGCCTTTTGTCAGCAGATACAACAGCCTCTGAGCTTTTTAATTATTTTTTTTTTTTAAGAACCTTGCCTTCATTCACTGTTTCCTCCTAAAAATAAAAAACCCTTAGTTGTGATTCTTGCCAAGATACTCATAGCATTTTTTCCACCAAGTGCACGCTGACTGATACAGTCATGTCCAGCCTACCACATACAATATCTGCCCCTGACTTACTGTTTTTTACTGCATTTATTTAGCACTTACAAAACTCAGAATAATCTGTCTGGTGAAGCCTCACAGCTTCCCCCTCCCATTCTCTCTGTACTTCCTTATTGCTTCTTTTCAATGCTGCAGCCGTTATGCCTAGGACGCTCTTCAGAACAGACATAGAGGATCTCTGCTGACTTGCTGATAATAAAAACAATGCACAGGGGCTGCTCAAAGCTTCTGCAAGCAATCCATCCACCATGGTAACAAGATGCAAATAATAAAGTTGGACTTAGAAGCTGAATCCAGAACCCCACTGTATAATGTACAGCCAAAGCCCCTGCTGGCTTCACAAGCCTGCTTGTCACAGCAGTTATACTACCCAGTACAGAAAGGAAGGGCAAACTCAAATACAGCTCTATGCTGCTATGGTTAAACTGCTTTTGTGCTGCATGGAATGCATCCTCATAGTGCATCCGATAAATATTCACGTCTGGACAGTCCTAGCTTGTGTAGATCTGGACCATGTTTCCTTGCACATTGCAGAAATACAAGGTCCTGAAGTATCCAAGCATCAGGTCCTTGGCTTCCAGTTTAATGCAGAGCATCTCAGCTCCCTACACAGCGCATGAAAAGAACTGGGAGCATTAGAATGGAATGTGAAATACTTTTCACTGATCACCAGGAACTGTAAAGCACAAGGCTTTACACCAACTCTTCTCTGCAAATTAGATGCCTGAGTCAGTAACATGAAAGAAGTAAAACCATCCACTCAAGAGGTAAAGGCTGGGTGTGATTGCCTGTGTGTAAGTGTGTTTGGGAAAAAAGAGAGGTCTGGTAGCTGGTATACATGCACCTCAAAGTTCAGACACACCAAGTAGGCTTGCAGAGCAACCAATATTCCATAAAAGGTGAGAAAAAATGCTGAAGGCATTACCATGATTGTCAAATTTTAAAGTGGTTTTCTTACTATTGAAATCTTTGAATAAATGGAAGGTATAGAGCCAAGAGCTTTGACATACTAAGCCCTATCTACTGTAATTATCTCACCCCCTTACAGTTTAAGAAAACATTTTGTAGAATGTAATCACCAGGAATCTACTCTGTGTGTCTTTCCTGCTCTCTGTTGAATCTTAATTACTATGTCTCAAGCATAAACAATTTGATAATATACACTGCAGTTACACAAAATTGACAAATGTCTTCTGCCCAAGGACAGGGCTTTGAGGGAGGACTAGAAAAATCTTCCAGACTTTATTACTGCAGACAAGGAAAGCTAATTTCATTGCAACTACTATTGAAGAGAGCTCTTCACTTTAGACTACGGTCCAAGTCTCCCCAGATTCTCTTTTGTGAGCATATAATCTTGTCCAAACACTGGTATAAATGGACACAAAACAATTCTTCATCCATCTGCAAACCAGCTATGAATTTACAACAGGAGAGTCAAAAAAACATCCTTTTAGAAATCCTATGGGTGAATTTCATGCTCTGTTATTAGCCTTATAAGAAAGACAAAGACACATTCAAGAAATGGCGTGAGGCAAGCCAAGATCTCCCCACCACCAAGAGAGAGTTGTAGGAAGATATAAGAAGTCACAAAACCCTGTTCTTACAAGCTCCTACCTGGTGAATCTTGTCTTTATAGATTGAGAGCAGCCCTGGGAGAAGGACTTGTGGGTGTTTGTTGATGAGAAGCTCAACATGACCCAGCAATGTGTGCTTGCAGCTCAGAAAGCCAACAATATCATGGACTGCATCAAAAGAAGCTTGACCAGCAGGTCGAGGGAGGCAATTCTCCCCCTCTACTCCGCTCTCGTTAGACCCCACCTGGAGTACTGCATTCAGCTCTGGGGCCCCCAATGTAAGAAGGACATGGACCAGTTGGAGCAAGTCCAGAGGAGCGCCATAAAGATGATCTGAGGGCTGGAGCACCTCTCCTATGAAGACAGGCTGAGAGAGTTGGGATTGTTCAGCCTGGAGAAGAGAAGGCTCCAGGGAGACCTTATAGTAGCCTTCCAGTACCTGCAGGGGGCCTACAAGAAAGCTTAAACAGTTCTCCTCCCTCACCATCCTCATCACGGCATGGCCATACTCTTCTGTCATAAGCACTACTTGTTTTCCAGCCTGAGTCAAATCAGGGAACCAAAACCACTGAAACAGGGCAACAGTTATTTTTCCAGCTACCTCACTCCAATTTTCAGCTGTAGCACCATGTGGCCAAGTATACAGCAAGGCCAGTTCATTGGGGAGGACGCTATGGAAGTGCAAATAAGAGGAAGATGACCCTGGGGCTCTATAGCCAGCACTGCTATAGACCCAAAGGCCTAAAAGCTCTATCCACTCTTGCAGAACTGCTTTCTGATGTTTTAATGAGATCACAGTCCTGTCAGTGCCAGTGACTCACAAAATCACCCCGCGGATGACAAGATCCTATGGCTACTGCCAACAAAATTATGCAAGGAAATCTATGCTAAAGGTACAGGTTCAAGCCTACTGGGGGTTTACCAAACTGGAACAACTGAAGTCACACACGAACCTAACTAGGAAATGATGGGAAGAATTTTTTGGTTCAACTGCCTGTTTTACAGAAACTGAATGTGTTACAAGTACACAAAGAAGTTGACCGCAGCCCTTCAAAGTGTTACAGCATCATCTAAGTCACAGGGTCCTCTGGAGTTCTCTAGTCCAGCCTCCTGCTCACAGCAGGTCCAGTTACAGCAGTTTCCTCAGGGTCATGTCCAGTCAAGCTTTCAGTATCTCCAAGGATGGACACTCCACACCTTTCTGAGCATCTGTTCCTTATTATCTTCACAGTGAAACATTTTTTTTCTCTTTTATGAAACTGGAGTTTCCCCTGTTGCAACTTGTGTCCATCGCCTGTTGTCCTTCAACTGTGCACCTTATGAGAAGAGTCCAACTCTGCCTTCTCCACACTCTCCTATTGCCTAGTTTTAGACAGCCTTCTGAAGTCTCAGCAAACCCAGGTCCCAAAGCCTCTGCCTGTACATCATCTGCTTCAGCCCTCCACCCCTCCACTAGGCTCACTCCAGTATGCCAGCTTCTCTTTTATTCTGGGGCATCCCAAATTGGACACAGTACTCCCAGTGTGGTCTCAGAGGGGTTGACTAGAGGGGAGCCATCACCTCCCTCAGCTGGGTGGCTATATTCTTACTAATGCAGCCCAGGAGGTGGTTGGCCTTTTTTGCTGCATGGGCAGTCTGGTGACTCAGCTTCAGGAGTCTTGAGTCAGAAGAAACACCTACCTGTTTCAGGTTGAGTCCTCTGGTGTCCTTAGTGATCCAATGTGTGTTGTCAAAAGGGACTACCAGCAGAGAGGGCAAAGGGATTTTCAGTCAGGACAGTCAGACAAGCAGACCACAGCCACCAAATATCTGAGATGATCAGCTATTAAAGAGATGGGGAAATACCCATTATAATGTTAATTTTTTCAAGAAAGGATTGGGAAAGCTCCTGTTATTGTTTCCTCGTCTACCCAAGGGCTCTCTAAAATACCGATCTCCGCTCATCCTTGCATGTCTAAGACCATGATTAGTTGCTACAATAAATGCAGACTGAGAGTATTCTGTAAAACTAATTTGTAAATCAAAAAGCTCCCTGTCCACACCATGCTCTTATTTAATACACATTACCGGATAACTTTCTCCCAAAATATTTTGTGCCAGCCAGCTGTAACTGCATAGTAGAGCACAAAGTGTTCCTGCAGCCTTAACTTCCCCTGGTCTCAGCCAGACCTAGCAAACTGAGTACTGTGCAGGAAGCCATTACTGGGAACTGAGAAGTGACCCAGTAGGTCACACCAGCCCCACTCATGTCACAGCATACCTACCTCAAACACCCAAAGCCACACAGGAACAAGGTCCGGAACCGTAAGTGTGCATCTCTACAACATCTTACCATAAACTACACAGCTCCATTCAGTGTGGTTTTGCACATTTTTGGTTTGATGGGGTTTGGTGGTTTCCCCAACAACAAAGCCAAGGCAGACCAAAGTCAATCCTGATTCCTCCACCCCCCACCTCCCTCCCTGCCCCAAGGATTACTGCAGCGGGTCCTCCTTTGCATGCAGGCAGCTGCAACTCTGCATGTGCTGCCTGCTGCTCTCTGCTGCACGGCCAGTCAGTCCTGCTTCCCAAACACTTCCTGTGCTACAAGGCGGGGGTTCTCAGATCTGGGGCTGCAAACAGCAGCAGCGGAGATGAGTCTCCCTCCTCCTACATAACCAGCTGCAGGAGGAATTGCTAAAAGCAGGAGCGAACCCCACGAGCACACTGCAGTCAAGGCTGGTCCCTGGGCTGGGGACAGCAAATGCAGTCCGTGGTGTCCCTCATAAATCAGGCAAAGCTCTGCTTCTCAAATTAAAACCAGTCTCTCTGCAGAGGAGTCAGACCTCTAGACAGATGCCTTTGGTCAGCTCAGATCACGGTCATTAGAACATCATATTTATTGAGCAGATTTTGAGATACCACAGACTTTTCTTTATCATTCCAGTAACTTCTGACATACCTGTGAGCTGGCACCTTGTCCCGACCCAAAGGGTTACCCAGCCTGCAGGTGTGTGGAGGTGGGTTCGCAGGAGTCCATAATATGCAAGGTCATGGAGGCTTTTATCCTCTAAATTTCTCTGGTTGTTTACAGATTACCACAAATACCACACACATCACCACTAGCAAGTAAACTACCACAAAAAAAAAATACCACTAGCAAGTATACCTATGGTTATAAAGGAAATATATATATATCAAGCTATTACTGCAAATTACTAGCAATCAATAATACAGTATCAATCAATAGCATAGCAACAATCAATAGCATAGCAACAATCAATATTACAGCAACAACTGTACTGCTAGAACAATGCAGTGCATACTGCTAGAATAGTGTGAGAGCTACCTTCATGGCCAGGCTCTGAATAGCAGCTCCTCAAAATCTCTTTGAAGCTGTGTCTTCACAGTGGCAGAAAAGAACATTTTGCCTCATGCATGAGCCCTAATGTAATTGAAAAGTGACGTTTACAGAGGCAATTCCACAGTTGTTTGGTACTGGAAATGTATTATAAGTTCACTCCTCATTAAGAAATACTGTGTCTGAGCTTCTTGGAAATGACCCAAAAATTGCAGCAGTATAGTTCAGGGTTGCCAGGGTAAGGGGCACAGGCACTGCATTTCAAAATGTTTTATAAACTGTACAGTATTGCTATTTACCATCGTCAGTGACAGTATTTTCTTTGTAGCTTTATGCATAGAATCTCTTGCTCTAGTTCTAAACCTGGCTGATGCTCATTCAGGATGGGAAATGTCAGCAATTCCCTCCGTGCTGGGGATTGCTGGCACTCAGTTGCCTCATGCAGCAGGTAGTGGGGCAAGCCCTACATCTCTACATTGCGGAGTCTGCATTGCCACAGCCCAGAATATAACATCTTCTGGCAGAGCCTTCTGCTGCCTTGGGGAGGCTTTTGAAAGCTGATAGCTCCTAGTTTGGTGCGGAGTGCCGCACTGAAATGGCAGGGTGTTAGAAAAGAGGAAAACTCTCAAGGCCATGCAGGTCTTCAAAGAAGAGAAAATGTAGTTGTGAACATCAGCGCTTAAGAAGAGATTATGCTGAGTGGCTCTGCAGGTGATGAAGACATGGGTCACTTGTGCTAGGAGTTGGCTTGTCCCTTCTGGTCCCTGGCAGAAAATGGCATCATTCATTACCATTGGCACTTGGGAATCTGTGCAGAAATGAGCATGGCTCTAAACTCCTCCATTCTTGGACAAGCTGGCCTTCTGTCAGGAGAAAGGCTGTCGTGGGATCCTGACAAAAGGGGAGCTTGTTTCTGTTCTCTCACCCTATTATGTCTCTGGGGGAGTATCAATGGACAATGTCTGCTGCTCTCAGGGTGCTTTCAAGGACCAAAAGGTGCAGCGAGGGTTGCTCTGCTTGGTGTTCTCCTGTAGTTCTTTATCTTTAATCCTCTGGTCATTGCCCTCACTTTGGTTTTATGCTTTTCTGCAATCATTTTCTCTCCATGTTCTCGCTTTTTTCTTGCTCCTACACCATTTTTGAGGCAGGAGGCAGCATTTATTTTTGTTACGGATGGAAAAACCACCCCTATGGATGGAAATAAACAGTAGAGCTAGTGGCCAGGAAATGAATCATAGAATCATAGAATGGTTTGGGTTGGAAGGGACCTTTAAAGGTCATCTAGTCCAACCCCCTGCAGTGAGCAGGGGCATCCCCGACTAGATCAGATTGCTCAGAGCCCCGTCCAGCCTGGCCTTGAATGTTTCTAGGGATGGGGCCTCCACAACCTCTCTGGGCAACATGTTCCAGTGTTTCACCACCCTCATTGTAAAAAATTTCTTCCTTATATCTAGTCTAAATCTACCCTCCTTTAGTTTAAAACCATTACCCCTTGTCCTGTCACAACAGGCCCTGCTAAAGAGGAAGAAATTAAGAAGGACTAGACCCCCACACTTTCTGCAGTTCAGTAGGTGGGTTATGCCAAGTGCTACAGTGGCAGGAGCACGCACTCCTGTTCCTAGAGAGCTCATTTCATGGTACCTACCGTCCTCCCTGCACGAGCAGAAGCAGCAGAGCTACCGTCACTACCACAACCCCACCACAACCACAGGAACTGCCACACTAGTGCCGCAGCCCATGGCTCCATCACCATCTGCACCTTCATGGTGATTTCCCACCACTCCAGACAGTGGGAGTCATGGACCACAATTACACACTGTCACCTTGGCCCGCATGTCACCTACAGAGTGGGGAGCTGCTGCCCCTTTCCATCATACCCCATGGCACGTCCGACAAACATTGACACTGAAAGAAGGGAGGACAAAGTGGAGTCCATTCCAAGCACATGCTCCACACTGCTGTGCTTTGCCCTTCTTGATCCTTTTCCCCTCTCTCTACTCTTTCTTTTTAGCTAAGAAAACAAGAAACAAACAAAAGGTATTACTCTGTCCTTACAATGAAGAGATATTATTTTGTACTAGGCAGTCTACTGGCAAACATTTCTTGTTCCTCTCAAGGAACAAGACCTTACAGGGTAGTATTTGTCGCAGCAGCTTTTCTTTTGCAGGCTATATGTGATGCAGTTGGCTACACGGGCTGCAGAGGAGATAGAGAAAGGGCTGGCATTCACTCCACACTCGTTGGAGAACAGGCCTTCAGACTGCACTGCACTGATATTTCTGCGCCTCTGAGGAGTGTCACATGTAAAGAAATCGTCCATATTCCAGTACAGTTTGCTTTCCACCCTGTTCTCTCTCGCTTTAAGTTGGTAGGTGAGAAAGAGATGGAAGAACAATTTGTTGTCATTTAGTTGCATTTCTTACTTGCCCCCAACAGTTCTGTTTAATATATTTATCAGTGATCTGGATGCAGGAGCTGAATGCACCATTAGCAAGTTTACTGATGACACCAAACTGGGAGGTGCTCTTGGCTCTCTTGAGGGACATGAGGCCTTGCAGAGGGATCTAGATAGATTGGAGCATGGGGCAATGATTAATGACATGAAACTTAACAAGAACAAATGCCAGATTCTGCACCTAGGACAGCGTAATGCTGGGCACAAGTGTAAGGTGGGAGAGGAGGGCTGGAGAGCAGCCCTGCAGAGAGGGACCTGGGGGTGCTGGTCGGCAGCAGGCTCAACATGAGTCAGCAGCGTGCCCCGGCAGCCGAGAGGGCAAACCGCATCCTGGGGTGCAGCAAACACAGCGTAACCAGCCGGTCAAAAGAGGTTATTATCCCACTGTACTCAGTGGTGGTGCAGCCTCACCTTGAGTGCTGTGTGCAGTTCTGAGTCCCACCATTTAAGAAGGATGTGAAGGTCCTTAAACAAGTCCAGAGCAGGGCAACAAAGCTGGTGGAAGGGCTGGAAGGCATGTCCTATGAGGAGCAGCCAAGGACTCTGGGTTTGTCTAGTGTGGAGCAAAGGAGGCTGAGGGGCGACCTCATGGCTCTCTACAGCTTCCTGAGGAGGGGAAGTGGAGAGGGAGATGCTGAGCTCTTCTCCCTGGGATCCAGTGATAGGACGCGTGGCAATGGGTTCAAAGCTGCATCAGGGAAGGTTCAGACTTGATGGTAGGAAACATTTCTATACTGAGAGGTTGGACAAACACTGGAACAGGCTTCCTAGAGAGGTGGTCGATGCCCCATGCTTGACAGTGTGTAAGAGGCATTTGGACAACGCCCTTAACAATGTGCTTTAACTTTCATGAGCCCTGAAGTGGTCAGGCAGTTGAACTAGATGATCATTGTAGGTCCCTTTCAACTGAAGTACTCTATTGAAACATAGTCTCTTGGATTGCTTTAGAAGAGTCAAAAAAATTAAGGACACAAGAAATGAAAGCAGCTCAAAAAATCATTTGTCTTTGTTGGCCTCATTCTTGCATTAAAATCAGGGAAATGTTTAACATCCTAAGCCAAGAACTTTAAATATCATTAAAATGCATTTTTATGTTAGGAGAGGAAAAAGTATTCCAATGACTTGTAGATCATGAGATCACAGTCCTTCAATAACAAATCAACTTTGAGCAACTTGTTCTACAGTGTCCTTTTCATTCAGACATCTGTTTATTGAAATTTATCTCGTGACAGGAAGGATGACACACAAGACCATGTCTTCTCCTTTCTTTCTCCTGCCTATAGATTCCCTATGTAGTCATCAGGATTGCAGCCCTCTACACATTGAGTCTCACCCATAAAACGTGGCTAACAATCATTTCTCTCTCTGGCCTTGTGCAGACCTTTTCTATTTAGACTGCAAGCTCTTCCTGGCAGAGATAAGAATCTTCCTGTTGCTCTAAGTATTTACCATACAGAATCTTGCCTAAGACATCAATATGAAAGAAACAGCTATTCTAGTTTTACAGCTGTCTGGTTTCCAAAGCACTGGCAACATTTTTTCCCCACCTCATCAGCCACCTGTATTGAACACAAGTATTTTAAGTGGAAATAGATCAAACAGTACTCATATATGCAATGCACACCCCATGTCACTCTGATTTTGAATATTTATGTATTAAGGATTACTTTCAGTTCTGCAATATGCCTAATCCATCAGCAGACAGAATTTGCTTATGTTGCTACGATATTTAATATTTGTATTGATTTAATATTCTCTGGGGTGGAAGAAGAGAGTACTGACACAGCAAAATTTTCAGACTACCCTGGATTATTTAGGTGATGAAGGACTTCAGCAGATAGTGAAGAAATGCAGATGCCTAAACAAGATGTAAATTGACCCTACAATGAATGACAATTGACATTTGATGTCAAAAAAAAATGAAGTTAATGCACTATTTATTGTACATGGAAGAAAATTCATACGGTTCTAGATGATAAATGTATCGATGCAAGGAAAGGACTTCACTGCCAGATGGACATTTCAGTGATGATGTACTGTCAATGTAGATCTGCTGTCAAAACAGCAAGCAGGCTTATAGGACGTATGAAGAATATTGTAAAGGATAGCACTGTCAATATTACAATGCTCATATGAATCAATGGCATATTGGTTTTCTTTTTAGCACATACTCATCATAGCATGAGATGGTCTGATCTCTCTGCAGACCCATTAGCCCATGCAGGTCTCTTCCTGCACTTCTCATACAACATCCGTCCCTTGCTTTTGTCCACCAAGGAGGACAGCACTAGTTGCTACAGTACCTTCCAGCACTACAGCAGGCAATTCTGGGAAGAAAAGCTGTTAAACGGATACGACTTAGGAAAAGAAACCTTTCTGAGCGTTATTGAGCATGTCATTAATGCCTTTGATGGAAAGTGCTCGGCTTCACTGGCTGCAGCCGTGAGACAACTGCACAGGATGCTGAACAGGAAACTGAGTCGAGTAGCTCTGTCAAGCCCTTGTCAGGATGACTCACCACTTCAAAATTCACAGGTGATCACTGAGCGCTCTTCTTTCGTCTCCTCTTTGATCGAGAATGGACCTATCAATAGAAGCAATGGAGGGCTCCGCCTGATGAGGTAGCTGCATGGTCTCATTTCAGTTCTGGCCTCTAAGAGCTTCCTGGTGCAGATGCAGAGCCTGCAGACATCTTGGGGAGAAACTTCTGATGCCTGCTACCCATACGGGACACATGATGACACCAAACTCAGCTGGCAAATCTATCACTAAACATTTTTGGAACATTTATTTTTTTTGGTTTGTGGCTGCAAAAGCTTCAAACGGTGAGTGACTTTTGAAGTTGTTAGATGTGATGTTTGCTCCATGGTGAATCACACATTATCTATAAATAAATTCTGCACTTTCCTGGAAGATAACATTTACAGGAAGTACAGCTACTAATTGTTATTGATTATCGTATTGAACCAGACCATCATGTTCTGTAGATAAAGCCAAATAAGCTTCTTTATATCATCTGCGCTTTCCACCCTAATTTCCCTGTCATGCTTATTTTTGTATTTTTGTCTGTTTTGTTCAGTTTACTAGCGTTAATTGTTTTCATGTCTTTATAACGCTGTGGTGCTTTCTCTTCCATGCTCCAACCATCCCTACTTATTTCTCTCCTCCCCCAGCTCATTTTCAGTGTTAAGACTGTCAGTTCTTGAAGATGGGGGCTATGTCTTCTTACTACGTAACAACACACAAGTGCCATAAACAAGTAAATAACAATGCTAGTGAATACTAGTCTCACCAAAAATACAAACAGAGCTGATAATGTAGCTGGATTCCTTGCTCTTGTGCCTTCTATTTCAAAACATTCCAAAATAATATTTTGCAAGACTTCTGCAGCGGAATGACTGAGCTTTTTTGGTGTAAAAGACCTAGCTGTCTGACGTATGCAGCATTCTCAGCCCGGCACTTCATAAAATGCTAGCGCTCCCAAATACTAACTTCTGCAGTAAATACAATCTGCTAATACCTCTGTTAAATATTTTTCTAAAGGAGACTAACTTTCTTAATGTTCAAAACTACTAAGCACACATGGTGTCCCATAAGCTGCTCAACGTTAGTTCTGCTACATTCATCCTTCTTCTTTTTCTTTCCTTTTATTGTCTAAAACATGGATATTTCCCATATTATTTTTACTTATCTGACTGGTTTCATGTTATACAACAGAAATGTTCACAACTTAAAGATGAGCAAATAGATTTGTCTTTCCAGTCTAATGATTTCACTTTCGAAACTGCAGGAACCTCTCTATATCATCCTGAAAACATATCACCTCAAAAAGTAATAGGCACTACAGTAGTAAAAATTTTGTAACTACTAAGAGAGAAATGTATTTTTGTTCAGCTGAACACAGGACTAATGAAAACTAAACTTCAGGAATAGTAAGCAAAAAACAAATCTTTCAGTACCTTCCTCCTTCTTATTTACTGACAGGATTCCTATGGTACCGAGACATACTGAGGTCAGAAGACTTTGGGGGACTACAATCGAAACATTACAAATAAGCCATGCTTTTTGCTGCATGAGAGGTACCCATCTATGGATCAGTGGAGGGTTACTAGCTTTAAAACATATAAAAAGGAACACGGTGCACTGTAATATTAATTCAGCTCCTTTTCTAATAAACGGATTGGCTCAGTTCAGTGGGACCTTAGGAAACTAACACCTGTCTGATGTATGTGGACTTTACTAGAGTTGCCAAAGCACCCTAAAATATGAGAAGTTAATCTTGTTTGGGGTATAAATACCTCAGGGTTTGACTGAAGATTTTGAACTCACTCGTGGTTCTCCCCTTGACTGGGGAGGGAGATAGGAATGGACTGACAAGTCAAACAAGATCAAGGTAAATTAGTCCACCCCAGTCTGTGCAATCACAGCAAGATTGCAGTAGCATGGGAGCTGTTTAGTGGCAGTCGAGCTTGGGCATCCCTGCAGTATGCTGCTGTGACCACAGTGCAGATGTTTCCCACATATATATGTATATCCTCTACCTCTACAGTTCTGACATGCAGTGATTTCTCCTCGTGTAACGTGAATGCAATTCTTCAGAAAAGTTAGAGGTAGCATATTGGTGAGTGATAAAAGGTAATCAAAGATTATTGGTGGTAGCAGTGAGCAGGAGGTGGAGTCAGAGAATCCAACTGTAACTTTTTGAGTCAATCCCATGAGACTCCTAGTATTGCAGGGGCTGGTTTTTTTTCCAGAGAAAACAATTTCTTTTGGAAAGTGCCGTGCTTTTTGCTTAGAATGTTTGCATTTTCTCCCTACATCATGGCAATATTTTAAAGTCATTTTCCAGTGATTTGGTTTGGAGGGTATTTTTGTCTTTTGCCTTTTTCCTTTAAGAAATTCCTATCTTCTTTTTCAGTCTTCATTTTATAAAATGTGGGAACGTTTCATGAAACCAAATATGCAGATAAAAGAATAAATATACGGCCCCTGCAGTGCCTTATGGAAGACATTTTTTTCCTGCAGAAATAAACATTTCCCTTTTCCAAACAGCTGTCCTCAGCACCCCGACAGCCTCCAGTGATGTCCACAGGAGTTACCTGTGCAGAGGAATTTGCAGACTTACCTTCGCTGAGGCCCATGTGCCTCGAGATGGTAAGGCACATGAAAGGAGAGCCAGCAGCTGAGCGTGGGTTGGACAAGTGTCCCTCTTGCAGTCAGTCTGTACACTGCGTTCTGCTCTGGTATGAGGATGAACAAGATCCCCCAAGATCAGCCTGAACACTAGGTGCAAACGCTCATCTACTCTATCGGTAGTTGCCCTCCCTCACTGACACATTAAGCCCAGGTGGTGGGAGCCTGCCAAATCACACATCCTCCATAGCAGCAGCAGCCTGCCTACTCTTCAGTCTGGAGGTGTCTTAGCCACACTGATCCGGGAAAGTAAAGGTCAAGTGTCTCGCTTGTAAGCATCTGGGATTATAACTATAGTAGTTTTGGAGCATCAGATCATTCATAACTGAAGATGTTACAGGTTCTCAGGTTTTTTGTCAGCCTGGAGAATGGCCTGCAACTGTCAAAATATCTTCTGTATTAGCGGGTGAGTAAATGTGAAAAGAGTTCCTGTGAATACTCTGCAGTTATAAGCCACAGTAAGTTATTTTTGACCTCAGTAACAGGCAGGTCTGAATGGCAAGAGAGCAAGCCACTTCTTTGGAGTGAATAAATACTGCATAACCTGTTCTTAGAATAACAGTCGTGCACACATTCTTATTCCACTATTGCCTTGTATGCAAAATGTCCCCTATAGGAAACAGATATTGAACCTCCCTGCTGTCCTAATTCCACACCCCACTCTCTGCCCCTCTGGGTTCAGGTGCCCCAAAACTTCTTAAAGTGTCCACAGCTTGTGCTGTCTGGACCCATTACCTCTTCCCTCTCTCTTTCTCCCTCTCCTGGAAATCTTCAGTTCCCTAACTTCCCTGAAGCCACCATGCTTTAAGCCTTGTTCACGCATATCTTTTGGATTCTTCTTCACCCTTTTGCCTTCCCTCTTTCTTCTCAGGTGTCGTCCTGGGCAAGCTGGCCTGTCCAGCTCTCCCAGCCCGTTGCTCAAATGAGCATCTGCTGCAGACAAAGGCTAAAATCATCTGCAAGTCAATTTATATTTATGGAAGTATAAAGCCGACATGGCTCTTTATTACCTGTAAATACAAACACCTGGAGATAATTTTCAGCAATGGATTACTGCTCAAAATCCTCGACAATCAAAGTAATGGAAGACTGCAATGAAAGCATAAAGTGTAACCCTCGATTCTCATGGTTTTCTGTGTAAGGCTTCCTCCTCAGGCACAGATGCCCGTTTTGGATAAACTGTCACGGAATTCCTCGTCAGCCTCACACAGAGCCCGCACGTTGACTTGAAGAGAGCCATGCTCCTCTGGCGATTTGAACAAGCAACACAGCCAGGATCTGCTGTAAGTAAACCAGTTATTGTGCAAGGCACACCAGATGAAAAGTCTGTACTGTGTGCCAACCCTCCTGATGTGTACGGCCGTGTCTTACAAGGGATGCTACAACTTCCGATACACCTTCGTCCCCACAGCTGGCAAGTCAGAATCATCAGGCTGGATGCTTTCCTGAGTGAGGCGAATCACTGGCCGGGTGTTCCAAAAAGCTCAAGTTTTAAGCAGTCAACACTTAAATACAAAGGCAG
The DNA here is from genome assembly GCA_031468815.1 of Morus bassanus. Taxonomy (NCBI): domain Eukaryota; kingdom Metazoa; phylum Chordata; class Aves; order Suliformes; family Sulidae; genus Morus; species Morus bassanus. Next base: position 1,724,346 of record CM062571.1, on the reverse strand, counting down.
CAAGAGCCTTCTGCCTTGATGTTAGGTCCCTCCGTAGTCCCGAAATCGGCTGATGTCAGATAATCAACAGCGAGATCTGGCGGGAGCCAAGTTTTTCTTAAACCATTTCCCATCATTTCCTTTTTCTATCACAAAGCGGTAGGCTTGGCACCGAGCCCGGGCCCCGTCCCCACGCACCCGGCAGTTCCGGCCCCGTGATTTCCCCACCCGCCGGGGCAGCCGCTCCGCACCCATGGGACGCCGAGGGGGCGGCGGCCGCAGCGCTCCCCCGGAGCCGGGGTCCCGCAAAGGTGACGGGGCAGAGGGACGGGGGCCGGGGAGGATGTGGCGGCGGTGCCGCGGCCGGGCGGTGGGCGGGCGGGCCACCCGCCGTGCAGCCCCCCCCCCCCCCCGACCCCGGGGGCAGGGTCGCCGCCCCCACCCGGGCCCCGGAGCGGAGCCGTGGGGCTGGGCGCTGCCCCGCGGCGTCCCGGGAGCCGTCGGGCCGGTGGGAAACCCCCTGTCCGGGGCGCGCCTCCGGTGTCCGCCCGCCGCGGGTCGGGGGGCGGGGGGGGGGGGCCGGTCCGCTGGAGGTCCCGCCGTGGAGGGGCGCCGGCCACCCGGGGCAGCCGTGGGGGGCGGACGGCGCCGGGCTCCGGGTCGCAAAACCCACGCAAGAAATGGCCCGGGAGGTGCCGGGCATCGCGTGGACTGCGGCGTGCGTGGGGCCGGCTGGGAATCAGCGCCGTGGCAGCGTCCCGGGGGGGGGCTCACGGTGGGCGTGGAGGCTGGGTAAGCCCACCCGTGTGCTCTGGCGCTTCTCAGAGGTAGGACGCTGCCCGGGCAGACCCCTTCGCTGGCAGCGGAGCGACCACCGGTGAGAGGGGACCCTCCCTTTGCAGCCTTTCAGGGGCACCTCGTCCCTTCCTGCTGCCTGCGAAGTTTGACACGAGCCACGGCAAGGTGGGGGGTCCTTCCCACCTCCAAACCCAGCTCGCTGCTGGCTCCTGGAAGGGAGATGGGAGGAGAGGGAGACTTTGAAAAGTTGTCGCTGTGGGATAGGGCTGCGCGTTCCTCTGGAGTTTTGGGCTCCGGAGCTGACGACGGGTCTCATTTCTCCTATCCATGCCATGTTTAGGCATCAGGTCAACCTCAGACTTACCATCTTCACTCTCATTTGTTCCATGCCCTTTTTTTTCTTTTTCGATCGCTTTGGAGCGTCGGGAACTACTAGAACCACTATTAGGTTAAGTTCTGGATGATGTAATTAAAATTCAGAGTAATTCACAGTTCTTGTTAGCTAAGTAGCTTTGTGATGACAAGCTAAATGTCACACACTTCCCAGTCTTCAGCTCCGTTCCCAGCCTGTTCCCCACGGAGAGCAACTGCTTTTGGAACAGCTTCATGGGTCCTGGGCTCTACTCCCCTTTCAGCTGGTTTTATTTTAAATTCCTGACTTTTTTTTTTTTTTTTCAGGTCTGTTCTCAAATATCTGGTTGTGGCGAGGTGTTGCTGGAGTCCTTACTGCTGCTGTCATTTTGATTTTGTGTATTCAGTTTGGTAAGTGTGTAAATAATTTAAAAAGAAAATATGATTAGTCTTAGAAATTGCCAGATAAAATATATATTCTGGTCAGAAGTCCCTCAAAACCTCAGAAGGTTTATGCAGAACTTACCTTATTTCAAAGTTAAATAGATGTCTTATGACGTAGCGTTTAAAATTGCAGTCAAGTGCTGGAGAAATGACTCCACTAGTTGCAGTGGCATCTGGGAGTGCTCAGTTTAGTCTTAGTGTACTTCTGGCATTCAAGTTCATAACCTTACCGTTGGTCTTAATCCAAGTTCAAGAGAACAAACAACAAATGGAAGATTGGTCTTTGCAACCAATCTATAGTCCTTCCAAAAATATGCTATAATAAACAAAGCTATTAATTCAGCTGCAAGGAAGCAACACTTGCAAAAACTGTAGTTGTCAGAAGTATTTCAAGTTATAGAAGAGTCCTTGGAGGATACGTTCTTGTCACCTTCTCAGCTGCTTCTACCAGCCTGCCCCTGATCATCGCTTTAAAGTTAGGTCAGCAACCATCAGGGTTTACAACAGTTTACAATAGTTATTTCTGCTGGGCAGAAGTAATAACAGCAGGGTTAGACTTAGATGATTTTAGATGATGCAGTCAGAAAGCAAGCTAAAAATCTCCAGAAACCTTTTCCAGTTGGAAGAAATAGGTAGATTGTTTTTTGTCTTTTTGCAGTAAACCGTTCTTCAGCCAGAGATTTTCCTGCCTGTCCTTCCCTGGAACTCTGTCCATCCGGTTGGCTGTATTTCCAGAGGAAATGCTACTACCTCTCAGAGAGCGAAGCCAGCTGGAACTCCAGTCAGAGCCTCTGCTCTTTGCACAATGCGTCCCTCCTGGTGATTGAAAATCATCAGGAACTGGTAAGGGAACAAATAGGGGGTCCTGGTTTCGCCCATCTCCCTTCCAGGGAGCTGCACAATGAACCAGTGTGTTCCTCCATGCTCTTAAGCCGAACGGTTTGAAAGCTGATGTAAAGACCGTGACAGGTCACAGCTTGCAGAAAGCTGCGTGCCTCCTCTCCCTGCAAACAGCAAACGTCGGGTTTAGCAGTTGATGTTTTAGAAAATGCCCGAGGCTTATCAGAGTTAAACTAGATGCTGCTCACAGCCATAAATACTCACATTGAAGGGAACATCAGGGTACCCGCTGTTGCGTCTCATTTATCTTTAGTTAGACAACTGTTCTCTCTTAGCAAAATAGGTTGATGACAACCAGGTTGGTAGATATTAGTCTTGACCTTTGGAGTTCAGAGATATTTATCCTAACCACAGCTTGGAGCGCCTTCTTCGGTATTATACTGCAGTGTTAGGAAAGATTCCACCTAGCACAAAGACCTAGGAGAATATATTCCTCCATATCCATTACATACCTTGATAGCAGGCCTTGATATTTTAAAACAGCCTCTCTCTAGGTCAGTCAGCCCTGTTACAGACACCAGTATAATGGGCGTATTGGGTGCAGATGTCAATCCTGTTCCAAACACTGTGGCAAGGATCTTCCTTTACATTCTAAAATGTCTTCAACAAATCCTTGCTCACTGATAATAAAAAGTCAATATGATGAGGACACATCAGCAATGGAGAAATGCATTAGCTGCAAAGGTGTTCGTTGTTCTTTTGAAACTTTCTTGCGGAGAGACAGTAAAATGATGCACCTGCAGTTCCATAGCAGTTCTTAATATTCAGTAGTATGCTTGTGCTCTCATAGCTGGCATTTCTGTCGCTACAATATCTGAGTGCCACAGGGATCCTGTCTCAAAATTAATCCATTTGATTTCTGATCAAGTTGTAAGTTCTACTTCAGTTATGTGGATTGCACAAGATACAGATGCTGCAGTACTCTGTAGATTTAATCTTTAATATTGTTTCTTCTGGGAGAAAGGCAAGATCATTGTTTTGCTTTCTAGCCCTGGATCAAAGACTTTGTATTTTGATAACTGGACCGAACATGCAAAACTTCTTTTCTCATATGGGTTTATTCCTACAGAGTTTTATGGTGAAGATAACAAAGCAAGACCCTTGGATTGGACTCTATAAAAGAAATGAAGAGTTCTTTTGGGTAAATGGGAAAGCATTAGACAATAAACTGTAAGTCAATGTTGAGGGTTTTTGCTGGTGATACTAAATTATAGGGGAGTAAGAGAGGATAACTAATGCAGATATAGACAGTGACTTGAGAGAAATATCTGTAATGAAGTTGAAGGGATGACTCTGGAAAGAGCATGGAATACAAAAAAGATTTCACATAGCATTGTTAAAACTGTGATGGATGAAATTTAGGAGATAAATTTGTAATGCCAGGTTCAGAAGCAACATGAGACAGGAGCTCATGGTAAGAGACAGTATAGCAAAGTGAAAGTTAAACCAAGAGACCACCAGGATACCAAAGCAATGGGGGGAGGAATGGAAGTAACAATAACACAAATTCCTCATTACGGAATATATTTTGCAAAAGTGCAAACCTGCATGCAACCTGCATGAGGTTTATGGCAAAGATATTTGAGAGGCTTCTAAGAGATGTTTTCGTATTTCTTATGGCATGTGCCTACAAAAAAGGCTGCTGGAGGGAAAGGTGAAGCTGTGAATTTATGTTGCATGAGCTATTTTGTGATCGTGGCCCTGTGCTCTGTCCCACTGGTGTCAGGTGAGGGGTGGTTTGTTCCTCCCACCGACGGTTGTCCTATCTTCTCAGAGACGGCTGCTTCTCATCCTGGGGCAGCTGCCGGCAGGAGTTAGTAGAATTACACTGACTGTAATTCTGTTGTCATCAAGTGACAGGAATAAGCATTGAGATTTCACAAGTCTGAAATTAACTTAAGAACATTTAAAATTTCCACTTTTTAAGTTTGTGACACCACTAGTGGTGCGTGACTATATTCAGTTCATGCCCAAGACTCGAGGGATTTATTGTGAGATGTGAGCAGCACATAGGCATCTCAAGTTGAAAACTGCAGTCCTTCCCACTCTTGCTTATCCCCTGCCTTCGATACAAACATCCACTGATGCTTTAATTTTCAGTGTTGAAGTTCTTTACATTCTTAGACTTCCACCTCTGTGCATGCCTCAAACTGCCCCTCCTGTCTTTAGAAGGGTGAACACCTTGAAGTCTAAGCTCAGTTGCTATTAGAGTCATGTTGATACTGGTGGGGATTTGTCCCATGGCTCTTCCAGAGACCATACTAGTTCGGTTGGCCTATTCACAGAACACTGAAACACTTTGTTTGAAAACACGGTTGGCGAAGGAGACCCTTACCTCTTACATAGGGACACCTGCGGTGTGGAAACTCAGGTTCGCTTCCTGTGTTCCACCATCCCCTTAACCATAGTGCCATGGTCTGTTCTGAGGAGGAGGGAAATGAGAGAGGTGTTTGATTCACAGCTTCTGCTGGAACGTTTTAGCTGAGTAGAAGGATGTGGAAGTCAAAGGTGGAGACAGTCTTGGTAGCACAGCATCCTTGAGAAGGACGAACCTGAATTCCAGTCTCGGCTCTGAGGGCATATTTCACGTTAAGTGACCGCTAGACAAGATGCAGGAGTACTGCAAGTACTAGTTTTTGTATTCTGAGGGCCAGGTCCTATTAAAAAAAGACAAACTTTGTGGTGTTCTCTTCAAAGCACAGGCTATCATCCTCCTGCAATGCCTTGCCTGTGGTAAATCAGGCTTTGTACAAAGAGAACCTGTGATCCCCGTAGTTCCCTTTGCTCTATTGCATTATTTGATTGTGGGTGTCAAAGTAATTGTTTCTTTCATTCTCCCTTACAGGATTGAAGTAAAAGGCTCCGGAAATTGTGCCTATCTCGAGTCAAAAGGAGTCTCGGTCTCTGGATGTTATTTAACCAGGAAGTGGGTCTGTAGCTTGAATATTAGCTTAGCGTGATGAAGGTGGACGAAGCCACCACCCCAGACACTTCGTGCTCTGGTATGATGGGCTATGTCTGTACTCTGGGATCTGGGAACGTGTCTCAGCTCCTGCTTGGAGGTGAATGACTTTTCTGGTAGCCAGAATTCTCCACCCATGGAGGAAGCATCTGTTTTTTAACAATGTTGTTTAAATGGCTTGGTTCAGCGTCACTTCCTTGCCCCGTTTTTCTAGCTACTATGCAGCCTGTAGTTCCCTTTCTTTGTGTCATCAGTATTTCTTCCATTAACTCTTCCCTTGCGGGATCCTAAGCAGCTGCTCTTTCTTTTCCTTTTTGGTGTGCAGCTGGAGGTAATTGTTCTGCTTTTCCTTCAGCCAAGCTCTGTGTGCCAGGGTGGGTTGTGAATTGGGTCTGTCTGAAGGTCAGCCAGTGCCTCTCAGATACAGGGTGATAGAGAAATGAGCACTGTTGTTTTAGACAGAGCCATTGCAGATTTCGCTCTCCCGGTTTGCTGGGGTGCATCTTGTGTGACTCCACATTGCATTCAATGTTTGGTTACTGTTATTTTACATTAATCTTGTTAAATTAGCTCAACAGTATTATCGCTGAGATTTATGTAGCTGCACTGCACCTGCAGTTCTCCTTCCCACAGCACTTATATTAGCAAAAAAAAAGTCAGAATAGATATTTATTGACCTGAGGATCTGCACTGATGGGGAAAAAGAGTTTGAACTGGAAAAGTATAGGCAAGCAGCAGGCATTAATGTTGTAAAGTTAGAAATAGTCTTCAGTGCAAATAGGCAAAGTCATGAGTAGAGGATAAGAGAATTCACAGCAAAGGACATTTCTCTGTGGTTTCGCCCTGTTCTGTGCCGGTCGGAGCGTGAGGCTTCCGAGCAAGTGGTGCATTTCTGGATGGGCAATCAGTGTTTTGTTCTGTGTGCGTGTGTATTATTTTCAGCAGCAACTCCCAGTGCTGTTGAACTGCTGTGAGCCTAAACAGAATTCGGGCAAAATCCTGCTGAACTCTGTCCGCTCATGTTTAGCAGGTACCCTGAAGATTAAAAGTGACGTTTGACCCAGAGGAAGCAAAGCGGCTTATTTTCCTGGAGGGACTATTCCTATTGGGTTTCTAGAGAAGGAAGAATAGGGAATTTGCGTGTACAGCAGGGCAAAATACTTCCCTGCTTGGAATAAAATCGGGAAAAATGGTTTTCTTGTCATCTGGATATGCTATAGAGAGGACTATGGACTCTGCGGGACTTCTTGAACGGGCAAGTGGAGCCATTTTCGGAGTAGCCGCTAGAGCGCACTGTAGTTTCAGGGAAGGGAAGATAATTGTGTCGTCTTCTTTTTTAAGAATGTAAAATCGCACCATGTTTGACAGGTTATTTGGAGTGTTGTTGGTTTTTGGTTTTTTTTTTTTTTTGTCCTGTTTGTAATTATTTTTGCCTTCACTGTGATTTTGTGCAAATTTAATTGCTGTCTAGTTTTGTTCGGTGTCTTGTTTATGCCTTCATTATCTTCTGTGACAATAGGACTTTACTGTAACAGGGCTGTGGACTATGGATACTGGTAACAAATTATGACTTTAAGATGTTTATTTATATATGATCACTAATTTTGCTGAACTACACTTTTTTTAATTGCTTGTATTCTTTATAGGCACAGGAACAGGACTCTACGGTATGAATAGCCTAATAATCTGTGTGTTAATTTATATGTAACTAGTTGGGGGGGTTATCCTGCAATGTTTTTAAATTAACTAGCTCTGAAGGATATGCTATGTGCAATAGTCATGAAAAGGTACTCAATAAATATCTTTACAGAGCCTCTGAATTACACTGGTTTGTGTCTTAATATTGTGCTGTTAAAAGTATTTTTCAGCTCAGGCACCATTTGGAAAAAAAAAAAATCACCAGACTGAAGCAAAATAACATTTTCAGATTTTGAATATGAAAAGATCTTTAATCGTTATGTTGAGGTTGACACGAGACAAGACATTTGACCCAAAAAAGACGGCAATTCACTTTCTAACACTCCTAACACATTTTCAGACTTCAAAATCTGTCAGACTTTTAGCAAAAGCATTTAACTGAAATGCTGAAGTACTTCTCTGGAAATGCTGAAATGCACAGTGAAACACACACAGTACAGTAACTTCAGAGGGAAACGTGGAATTTTCTGCAATTCACTCTTGCAAAATTTCCAGGTATTTGCATTAGGGGCATACTAGAAGTACATTTCATAAATTTAGCAGAAATTGTAAGGGATAAGGAGTATTCTCATACCATGCTGTGTCTTAGACTTTCTGAATGAGCTGATTTACCTGAATGTTGCCTCTAACTACAAAATAACGTCAGTCTTACGTTTTTTTCTTCCATCAGTGCCATCTATGGATAGAGTCCAAAAATAGGAAATTTTGGTTCTTAAAGGAGGTTTTGAAGAAACTGTGAGCACTTTCTAACTGCGAGTAGGTTATAATGAAAGGTCTTTTGTAATCTGACTCTTAATGGGTGCAGTTAGCATCTTCTTTAGTATCCAGAGTTTGTCATGGTAAGAAATGAAGGGTCAGGCTGCAAATGGTTTACTCAGAGTGGGGCTTAAAGAAGTACTTCACTTCAGTGGCCATTTTTTTCTTTTTTTTTTTTTTTTTTAAATGGTGAATTACTCAAGATTTAGTGACTGCTTAAAATGTAGGTAAGAGCTTCAGTAAGGCCCTGCAAAAACATGTTTAATTACATCAGTAATAGTGAGAATGCTCCAATACTGGATGTTTTGTGAACGTTGAAACCAAAGCGCCACAACCAATTTGGGAGAAGCCAGTTCAGGAGTTTTTCTTGTTAAATTCAGCATGGCTTGAGAAACATCTGCTGTAAAAACAGCAATTCAGCAGCCGTCTCCAATGCATGGAGAAGGGTATGCTTTAAGTACCCTGAAGTTACCTTTTCTCAGTGGGGAATATATCTATAGCTATACCTCTCTATATATATATATATGAAATATGGATGTATGTATTATAGATACAGATAGATAGATCTTCCTCATTTCGGACTCCTTCCTTGTCTTTGCTTCTCTGCTTAGAATCAACAAACTGATCCTCTTCCCCACACATGTGCTGCGCTGAGTTTGGGGAATTTTTTATTGTTGTTCTTTTAACATGAGAATAACAGCAGTCTTCCAAATGAGTCTTTAGCTGCTGATGCTGCGTTTTGTAGCTTAATTCTGTGTTGTTTATTCACTTGAAAGGAAGTCAGCCACACTGAAGGTACAGTTCCCTTTTTAATCTGTAGCCCAAAGTCCTTCTGAAGAGCCATCGTGCTGTGCCTATGGAATGCAGGGGACTGCATCGCGTGGATGGTGTCTCTTTCCACAGAAGGACTCTACGCCTTTACAACTCTCACTTATACACACCTACTGCCCTCCTGGCTTCTCTGTCTGACCATAACGAAGTGAGATGTTACCCGCCAGTGCCTGTAGATGGAAAGCTGTCAGTCGGTTGGTGTTACCATATTGCTCATGAACATTTTGTTCCACAGCTGCAGTCATGTGCATGCATGTACCATGAGCTCATGTGCAAGCGTGTCTGTTGGTTACTCATCACAAGTTGCAGCACGTTAACCACAGCCCTCTGTAGGGGTACTGGACATGTAGTGCAGGTGTGAGACAATGTGCCTGGGAAACTGCAGCTGCGTTTGATTATCTGTATCATAGCAAAGATGACCTAAAGGCTTTACATTTCGAAAGCCACCTTGGACTTGTCCGTCTCTGTCATTGCTAATAAGGACTTCAATTCCAGTCTGTGCATTTTTTGTTAAAGTAGCACCTTTGATTTTAGCATTACGCTTTGAGGGTGCTTTCCCCCCATCCCCCAGCTCCCCTATATGACCAGTATAAAAGTACATAAAGTTATAATAAAATTCTGGGAACTTAGAATCTCCCCCTGGCTGGCCCTGAAAGGGCCTTGACATCCCTTCTGCTATAAATTATTGCATAATTCTATGAAATGAGGTAAGAATTCAGCTTCTTATTCTGGAAAACACAACAGAGTAGAGTTAACTTTAGGGGCATTTGAAGAGGTCCTGCCTGAAATCCAATTATGGTGGTTAAAATTAAAATTTTCTTGAGCAACCCTGTCTGTAAGCACAGAGTAGATTTTACACCTCTGCAAGACAGCAGTACGTAAGTGTGAGAGTGCCTCAGCTGCTTTGCCCCACAGTCTGAGGATATGAGACTAGAGTTTAGAAAGGGGACTAACTTTTGAGCTCTTTCAATATTAGCTTTCGCCTTTGAAGCGTTTGATACTTTATTCAGTGAAGAAGTTGGTTCGGTTACCAGTTGAATTGTCCAACCTGTCATGTAGGTAGGACTCGGATGTCCCATCCAGTAGATGGGACAGGGCTGGAGGTAGGTACATCTTTTACAGAGCTCAGGCAGAGGCTGAACACTCAGAGAGTCTCGGGAGGAGAGGCTGGTCAGGACCCTTAAGGCCTTTTAGAGCACTGACAGCCCTGGCAATACCCAAGAGGAGGTACATGATTTGCAAACCGGAGGAAAACATATTTATTACATCTCCACTTCTATTGTTCGCTATGTTATTTTTTCAATTTCTCTGTTTACACATTACTTGCTTCCCTCACTTTTGCAACAGAAGTCACTGGAAATAGCTCTACAATGCTGCAAACATCTGCTTTGCATTTGGTCATTCTGATTTTAGAGACACATGCTAGCTACAGATCTAGAGCAGTTACTACCTAAGGTGTTTTTAAAAGCTGAAACAAATGACATGTCTAACTTCTTAAAAATCAACGCATGACATTTGTTCATTTTTTTCAAATATATGAATCTAATAAAGGCACTAAGTCAGACTGCTCTTAGCATTTTTGTATTCTAGATCCAGAAATAGCATGTATCTGTGACACTTGAATGCCCAAATAATGTATTTACTGAGTGCACCCACAGGCCTTAATTTCACCACCCTTTACCTTCAGTACCTCATCATCATACCTTCCAGGCAGTACCTGTGGTTCCATGTTCAAGAATTTGCAACATAAAGAGACAAAATATAGGTAGAACGGCAGGCTATCATCTTCATTTCCTTGCACTGCAGTGCTGTCCAAGCCCCTTCCCTAGCTAAGAGCTTTGCTTCAGATCCCAAGGTTCAGCATCAGAAGAAGATGGGAGCCACCAGCTTATTAACCGCAAGTGTTCCGGGTAACTTTGTGCTTGGTCTGGTTCTGTATGTCCAGCAGCTGTGCAGGTCAGCTCTGAGTAAGTGTAACACGCTGTCTAATAAATGCATTTTTCCCAGCCCTCAAGGGGCTTCTGTAACTCACAATTAGACTGTAAGGAAAAAAACCCACAAACTTCAGAAAACACTATAATATTGAAACCCGAATAAAAAGTTCCTTCAGCTCAGCAGCAGCTGCCCCAGGTATATGTACACCAGCAGTGAGCTCCAACACCCTCTTCAGCCCCAACAGGGCACCCTTCTTGCACATCCCAGTTTGTGCACAGCGCTCATCCTCACGAGTACCTCTTCTCCCCTGCCCTTTCCTAGAGGCAGCTGCTGCCAACGTCTGTCCGTGGCAAGGCTCAGCACCCCCAAATCCGTGCATGCTGACTTGCAGTCCTGTGGCGTGACCTTCACACTGACACCTGGCAGCTTCCGAGTTCCCTGTTTGCATCAGACAAAGTCTTGGGGAGCACAGAACAGCGAAATGCAAATTTCTTTGCAAGTCTCATAAAATTATTTACATTGCACGTTGTTCTATCAGTAAAACAGGTCTTCTGACAAAAAGCTCTGCCTGTTGTCTGACACCTTGTCTCAGAGCACCAACAAAGTTGCGTTCTTCTTACAGATCCACTTCTTTAAAGTCTGGCAGTTATCTGTTTGGATTATGTTTTTTCTTCTGTAAACAGCACAGTTCTTGTCAGTCTCTATTCTATTTATAGGTATCCTGCTGAGAGACCAAAAGGAATGCAATAAGTTGTCAGCTTTAAATTCAGTACTGGAAAAAAAATACTGATAATGCCTCGAGTGAGGAGTTTGGGTGACGCCCGTCCGGTGACCCACTGAAGCGCAGTTCCTCAACAGCCATGCGCAGGTGGGATAGGCACCCACAGCAGAGACTGCTGGCTGCTGGGGGACTGATGCTCATGAACATTAGTGTAAGCAGCATGAGAAAACCTCCACGTGCAGCCACAATGCTGAACTGTAATGGTGAAAGGGAGGGGAAGAACCCCTCAGCTGCCCGGATGCCAGCACCCTCACTATGTGACAGGCGTCACATTCAGTGGAGGTGGTATACACGGTCCGTACACTAAGAGAGTTTGTCGATAGTGATTTCCGTGGGAGAGGTGTGCATTAATGTCCCTCTCCATTAATACATACATGGACTCTGACTGTGGTTGGTCTTGAAGGTAGGAAACAAATCTGTTTCCAAAGGTGTCCAGCAGAAACCAGGTAACCTGGAATTGGCCGTGAAATAGACCCTGAATAGTCCTGAGGCTGCGGGACTAGATCTGCGCTTTGGGAAATTAGCTTGGATTCAGAGTTGTACTCACATGCAGAGTACCACACCTTAGCTTTTGTTGAAAACACCCTTCCCCCACAAATCATCACCTGTTTTCTTTTACTCCAGGATCTTCAACTGAATTCCATTGTTTCTTTATGTCTTGAATCTTCGTCCCAATCCAGATATATTTGGTATCTTTCTCTTTATTGTCTATGAATTCCTGTGGAACAAGCAGAAGCATGTTACCCAATGACAGAGCTTTTCTGACAGTGCTCAGGTCGCTGTCCTGTCTCGTGCACAGCTTTTCAGGAAGTCCCTCACGTGGGAAGCAAGGGCAGGGATCCAGCCATGGCAGGCAGCCCGTTACAACAGCCTATATGCATGTGACCAGCCACAGGGTTTCCGATTCAGGCTGGCACTCGGGCTGACTGGCTTCCTGTCAGCTGTCAAAAATAACCTCAGTGATGCTCCTCACCCTAATGAGCCAGGTTGCAAAGCCTGGTCTTCAAGGTAAAAGACCTGTTCCTCAGGGAATGATACGTTCCTCAGAAGAGCCATTCAGCGATACCTTGCTATTCATCTTCCCAAAGGAAAATGAGGAGGTTTGGCTGTTTGAATTTCTATTTAGTAGTTGAATCAGACCTCTCTTCCCAGAGCCAAGTAATGGAAATGGGTGGGAAGTCCCCAGCATTTCCTCCTCCCAGTCAAAACTACTCTGGCTTCCACACTTGCATCTCTTGTGCTTCTCCTTTTCAGCTCTACTCTGCCGACCCTCTCCAAAACAAGGTCCTGTCCGTAGAGGGTCAGATGCTCTGCACTTGATGGGGCTCTTGCTTGCCTGACATCTGGGCCATGTTCGCTTGGTGAAATATTTGGCTAAGGCAGATGCCTGTCACACAATTTTAGGGTTGCTGCAAGACTCACCATCTCCATTTCATCTTCAATGACAAGAAGCTGGGATTTCCTGGCCAGACAGTTCCTCTGGCTGTCATCCCAGCTTACAGCCTCCTCAGAGAAGTAGTAACATCTCGCCTTGTGTAGTTGCCACCCTGGAGGACACAGTTCACACGTTGTTCCTGTGGGTGGAGAGAGGGAACCATTAGCTCGTAGCGTGACTTGTTTCAGTTGCCTTGTAGCATTTCATGTTCATGGGCCTGGCTGGCTGGTCCAAAAGCAGCCGGTCCCCACTCCCAAGCATGTGTTCGCTGGGTGTGGGGAGAGGTTTGAAGGCTCCAGTGCTGCTCCTCTCCTCAGCTTCCCACTCCCTTGCCGTTGTGCAATGCACTTCTGCACTCCCACTGCACATCATCAGGCTCCCCACCTCCCTGTGCACCTCCCCAGCGGAGAGCACCCGGAGGACCTATAGGGCTGGGAAGACATTGTTCCTCTTCCCACATGCAGCCCTTGTGAGGAGACACCGTGCAATGTGAAGTGATGCAGAGTACGTGGATTTGACACACGATGTGACCAGAAAGCACAGCTACTTAATCGACAACCAAACTACATCCACGGAGCTGGAGAAGGAACTGTGTTAAATAAGGGGAACACTGCTATTCCCAGGTTTACTTTCCATTTCACTCAGAGCCTCTGGGAGGAACATCCCCCACATTTTCCGTCTTAGCTTCAAAGTAACATCATTACAATCAATCCTTAGAAAAGCATTAATATTTGCCAACAAATAAGAGCTCCATAATAAAAAGACCAGGAAGGTCTTTCCCTGCCTCTAATAATTCCACTAAATTCCCTCCCACTTTTGTGAACAATTATTGTCTGGAAAGTGTTCTCCAGGACAAGGGGAGGACATACGATATATGGCATTTCTGGCAGCAGCTCCTGGCAGAAAGAAATGCAAAGAAAGTACCGGAAACTATTTATGCTGAAAGAGGAGCAAAACTATTGTCATAAAATGTTAGTTTAGATCCTGGCATCACTTCCGTGCAGGAACACCATGCCCCCTGGGTAATACCAGTGGTTTCCCATAAATTGCAGGGTATCATAGAAATGGGAACAGAGACAACAGAAGTGTGCACACAACACGTCCTCTAAGCTGTGAAAGGACTAACTTTCCTCACCCTGTCCATCTTCACACAGTTCCTCTACGAGCCATTTCAGGAGCTTGGCCATGACAGTGTTCTCTGAAGAAATGTGATCACCAGTGTTATTTAGACCATACTGGGACAAATTTTCTGATTTTTCTGCTCTGCCCTTCAAAACTTGACCAAAAAAAAAAGAAAAAAAAAAAAAAAGAGGTTATGGTTAACAACAGGGTCAAGGAAATGTAGTCTTTGTATCCACTGTTATACTGTGAATGAGAGGATGTGTGTGTGTATACGTTGGGTGGGTATACAGGCTCAGTTGCAAGCATACTCAGTATAACTGTCTGGCAAAGGGTGTAGCTGCTGAATAATATGGACAGTACAGGAAAAGCAAATAAGTTTGTCATTTTTGATAGTTGGATATATAAAGAATAAACAATATTTTGGTAATATTTTAGGGAGGGTTGGGAGGTACATGTTTTTTCTGAAGTTTTTCAAGACTGCTTTCTCTTAGGGAATTAATATCTTCTCTGGAACAGTTCTTGCATAATTGGAGCGTGCTGTGGCTTATGATATTACTAATACCAGGGAAGTCTGATTAAATGAAATTATCTGAAGTTGGATTTTTATTTTATTTGTTCAAACCTACAAAGCAATTAAGTGAAATGGTCTCAAAGTAGCATCATGGATGCAACTTGTAAGTCAGGAAGGCCAAATCTTTTGATTGTCATAATGATTTGAAATCTGCTTCTCCAGGCTTCCAGCATCACTGATGACAAGGTAGACTGCAGCAACTCCCCTTTATCTGTGCTATGTATGTTAAATGACAGGTAGCAAATGTTCCCTTTGGAATGCTACATTTATTTTCCTGTATTTGTGTATAACTTGACACCTTTAATGCAACACTAAGGGAATTTTTCTTTTGAAATCACTCTGCTTGTGAGGTTTAACCATGCGTGCAACGAAGAGATGAAGTGGATGGTAGGATCTACTCACATTGCTCGGCTAGTACGGCTATGACACCCAGCAGGATGAGCACAAGAACTCCCAGGACCAGTGCCACATAGAACCAGGCTGAGCACCCGTGTCGGCAGCCTGGAAGGAGGCAGGAGGAAGAGCAGCTTAAGGTCTTTGCACTAATAAAATTAACACTGCCTCTATGTATGCCAGTTTCTTGCATGGAACCAATCAGAGAAATCGTCTGCCTAAAATCAGTTTGCTGTTCTCTTTCAATATTAATTTTTACAAGGAAAGTATGTAGTCTGAGAACCCAGCGAAAAAAATATATGAAACGATAAATCAGTTCTTTATTGAGAGATTGTACATAAAGGCTCTTGATAACAGGTTTTACTGTTGGGTAATAGGAAAGACTAAATCTATAATTAGTAACCAACAACCAAACAAAATAGCACACTACCAGGAGCGGAAGTCTCTGATCTGCTGCTCCCTTTGGGTTTCGGCTTCATGCGCAGCTCAGCGTATGTGATCGTGTTTCCTGTAAGGAGTAGGGAAACGCTGACATTTGTGGTTGTGCAAGCCATTAAGCGGAGAAACAATAAAGAATTACATAGAAGACTGAGTCTGTATAAAAAGGGGCATATATTTCCAGAGCTTGATGTTCAACTTTTATTTTTTTTAAGAAACAACAGGCAAGATGATGACTTATCATTTCCTGCTGCTGTCAGGAAGTAACTAAAAGCCTCTTCCATAACCTTTGCTTGAACTACTTGGGTCCTGTGTGGCTGGACCAGGAGGCAGACAGACAGACCGAAGGATGGGTAAGACCTGGGTACTATCCATAGCAAACACATCCATTTGTTGCTAAGCCATCTCAGGAGGTACCGTAGGGGCTTAAGGGGCATCAGAGTCATGACCGCTTCGTGGAGCAGGGAGACCCCAAAGGGAAAACTGCCACTCAGGGAAATGCTTCTGCAGCAAGGTGATTCTTGGGGGCATTCCTGACTTGTGAATGTTTATGCCAGGACATTACGTGATGCCTGTAACAGCAGAGGAATGGACCTGATGGTTGAAGACATCCCTTTCCAGATGTACATTGCCAAAACAAAACAGAAAAGCCATTAAAATAGCATGGTGTGTGTTAGATGCACATGGATTCTTTCTGAACACATTTTCAATTTTGTTTTACCTGGATATTTGGTAGAGCTACTGGCTAATTTTATGGAAGATATTTGGACCTTTGGTAGACTGATCTTCCTTCCATAAAAGGTGAGATTTTATCAGTCTGAATCAAGAATAAGCTTCTGTGCCACAGCCTTAATTTGTGACCACTGGAGCTTTTAAAAAAAAGTAAGCAATTTGTGTTATATGAAATCGCACTGACCAGGAAAACACTTGGCAGAAGAAAAGAGTCTCATTAGGCTAAAATGAGGTAGCCTTTGATATGAGAATTGCTGAAATGTGGAGAGGTTTTAGAGTAAGAAAAATACTGAGGACCTGATTGGCAAATAAGGTTTATTCATACAGATGAGATGTTCCGTGCTTTAGAGAACCTGACCTAATACACTTTGCTGTTTGCTTTATTGCAATTTATTAGTTCAATGAACTACAGAAAATTTGTAAATTATATTTAACAGTATGATAAGTAGCTGTTCTCAAAATGAAATGCTCATAAAAGTTTTTCTTCTTAGGTTGTAAATATTTTTGAAAGAAGAACAGTGAGGACTTTTAAATTTTTAAATGCACTAGTCTTGTAAATGGAGACACTTTTTCTAAAACACGTACTTTACAAAATCCGCTACTATTACTAAATATTTTCTCTCTCAAATAAAGATCCATTCCTTTAATGAATATCTCTCAGATTTTATGAGAAAAAATTACTATCTGTGCAAACTGAATATTTAAAAAAAAGGATTACTTCTACTACAGTGTGTATTGGCACATGATCATTTGAATGGGAAGTCCTCAGAAGTCAGCAAGTGGTTTTAAAATACCACATAACCTTAATTTTGCCAGATGTTTACACACACTTGCCTAGTTTAGCAACAAGAAGCCCTGGTACTAGGTGGAGATCTCTGTCACTTATTAAAACTGAAATTTCACTTCATTTCTATATGCAAATTGTCAAGTGCAGAAAGACATCTCTCTTTACTGGAAGCTTCTACTTGGTGAATGTGCAGATAGGGTCTGGCAGGTCGTTCACTCCAAAGAGTCAGGCTTTACAGCCGTCAGGCTCTTGCGATCCACTAGACACCAGGTTGAACGGTGCACCCTCATCATCACAGCTTGTGCAAGTGGCCAGCGGGGCTGTTAGGAGAGCCCTGGCCTGCAGAGCAGGGGAAATTTCTGTGCTGCTCCACTTGCTGCTGCTGCAGCCACACCTGGAGCGTTGTGTCCAGATGTGGGCCACCCCATTCAGGGGGAATCGGGGGAAGCTGGAGAGGGCCCAGCAGAGGGTGGATAATAAGATGGTCAGGACCTGGAGGGGCCAAGGAGGCTAAGGAGGGGAACAAGAAGCTAAGGGGTGAATTAACAGCAGCCTACAACTACTTGTAGGCTAGTTCGATGATGAAGTTGGACTCTTCTTGGTTTGTTTTTCTGCTAGAGGAAAGGTCTTGTATGTAATCATTTATGAACCATAATCAGGTGGCTCTTGAGTAAACTAGGAAGTGAAAACCGTCCGAGCCTTTCATTAGAAAATGAATTTCCAGGCTGTATTTATCCTTGCTTGTATTTTTGGAACACTTTTCTATTTTTGAACATGTGTTTTGAAGCACATGCACTGTAACAGCACCTGCTAGCCCACCAAAGCATGTGCACAGATAGTACCACCTACTAACTCTTCCTCAACATGCCCTGCTGGAGCATCCAAGAATCGCCTCGTCCTTGAAATTCAGAGCACCTGACTGACAGCTGAAGTCCAACTGGTTGTGTAACCTGGCATTGACTTTCCGGTTGGAACAGGATCACAACAAATCCATTTCAATCACTTTTCTGGGTGCAGCCTCCCAAACCTGCAGCTGCAGGCATTTTTTTATTGCTACATTGTGTTAAACGTTATTTAACACGGTATGTCCAGTCTATCAGTTTATCCTGATAGTTTTCAATGACTGAGCTTTCCTTATCATTCAGCTGCAAACTTTTACATTCTTCCCAACTGTATGTGCCACCAGTGATTTTTATATCTTTTTCTGTATCCTCATAAAATACATTTAATATACTTTGAGATAAGAACAGTATTTGGGAGAAATCCAAGAAACTCTGCATAATTTGATGAAACCAAATCTCACAGATAAAGAAATGCTAAAAAAAAAAAGAGGTTGGCACTGGATCTGTAAAGGGACTTTCACTCTCAAATCCAGATTGTACATATTTAAAACACCTACTCAACTACTACAGAACCTTGGCAAAAGTTCAGTTCCCCGCATGTTTATCTTTCATGTGCACCAGATTTGGCCAGCAGCTATACTTTAGCAGGACAAATTAGCTATGCCCCTCACCCATGTTTTTTTAGTATCTACCCCAGTAAATTGCATCTAATGGTCCGAAACTTGCACTAAATGCAGCCAGGAGGAGCTGGGCATGTTCCACTTCACCATAGTTAAGTGATTTGAAGTCTTGCCTAAAGTCTGGGAATCTGCCACTTGGAGCATTCATCTGCCAGATTTGCCATGGTGATTAAACCCAGCTCTCCCTTCTCCGTGGTGAGAGTTTTAACCATGCAGTGCTTTCCCTCATGCCCATCTCAAAGCTGCGTCTTTTTCTGCAAGAGAGTCAGACGTCCCTGGCCAAGAGCAAGATCAGCATGAAATCTGGCAAAGGGAGGGATGTGGGTACTAGCCGTCCTCCAGTGGACATTTCAACATGTCACATGTCGGGGTAGTGCCAAAGGGAGAGCTTGTGATGCTTGCCACAGAGAGTCCCATCACCTTGGAGCTGAGACCCTCACTTTGAGAATCAGCTTCAAATCCCTGCTCCAAACTGGAGGAAGCATTGAAACTTCTTCACGCACGGTGTGATAACAAGTGGGACATGCTGTAAGCACGTTTGATATGCAGAAGCTGTCCTGTCTGAAGCAGCCTTGAGCCCAGTCCGGGTAGGAGAGAACTTCTAGCTTGCAGGGAAGGATCTAACTCCCAGAAACAGCTGGCTGAGCAGCACCTTGTGTCATTGCTCTATCCTATTAGCTAGTTTGAGCACTTTCTAGCTCACCATGCTAGGATCCCAGACTCTCTTCTGTTAGCTGTAAAGAAATGCTGGGCATCTCAGCAAGGGTCCACTATGCACTGGGGAACCTTAACACTAAGCATTGCTCTACTTACACTGAGCTTAAGTCTGTTTTGTGAACATTGCTCAGTGTGCCTGTCACCTTTCAGGATTTTTTTCAAATTTCCTACCAGGTTTTTAAAAATTACAGAAATAATTCTGTGGAAAAAAATGTGTTTTCTGCCATTCTTCCTATGGTAAAAGTGAGTCTTTTGGTTTTGAAGAAAAGCACACTCCCAGCTGGATGAGTATGTGTGAATTTCGGTCAAAGCATTAAAACTTCAAGGAAGGAACAAGCAAGTGAAATTTTTCATTTGAATTTTTAAAACGTGATACTATGGCTCAAGTTCTTGTCTATTTTAGTAGCAATAAAACCTATGTTAGTGTAAGTTAATGATGAATGCAGAGAAATAATTGTTGTCAGGGAGATATTTCTGGCATGTTCTAAACTGATATGATGTCCCATATTGCTTAATACTATTCGGTGATTTTTCCATTTGTGTCAAAGTAAGTAGAAAAATAATTGCTAATAAAATCTGAAAATAGTAGAAAGGTCAACAAAACAATAAAGACAGCCATAATGACAGCCCTCTAAGTTCAAGCCCAGTCAAACAAAATGTGTTTGAATATAACCAGATATAACAATGGGGGAAGGTGATAATGGGTGTTATAAATGGTGAAGGAAAGATTATTTAAGAGATTTTTGTCTCTGAATAACTGAGACTTGTGCATACTAGGTGCATCTCTGGTGCTCGTATTTTTTAAAGGAAATTGAAACACTGGAGAATGAGCAGAAAAACATCCACTAAAAAAATTAGAGTTCTTTGGAAAGTTAGAGTGAAAGATTTAAAGGCAAAAGGACACTGAGAAATCACTTGATTACCGTGGCCAATAATTTCATGTGAGAAAATATTGAGTGCTAAAATCTATTCGACAAAGGTTTATCAAGAACCATCTAGAGGTTAATCAGAACTTTCACTGGAAAATAAAGCCTGGCCTATTCAAATTCAAGCTTGTCCTTTAGACAGCATGATCAAGGGACATTTTTGGATGTCTTCAAATTAAGATTTGATGCCTTTTGCAAATAAATTATATCACCTTAGAAACAGGGTAAAATTCTAGGCGAACCCTCTGTGTTTTGTGTTGTACAGGTTACAGTAGTACAAACAACATCCATGGATGCATGAACATACAGTGTAAGGTAGTATTTTCTGTTAGATATATAATAAAGTGAACCCATTTTTATTTTTTAGATAAAGGTTTTGTAAAAATATAAAAAAATCTTTTTTCTGTCATTTAAGTTCATGCATTCAGAGCACCATCATCAGTATTAATCTACATTGTAAGTAGAACATCTTCTAAAAATGCTCATTACACAATACAGTTTCCTTAAGTAATTAAATACATTAATGAACCTTGAAAGCATGAAAATATCATCTTACTCTGACCACAAGCATTTCCTATTCGCTCACAGTGAGAAGTTGTCATTCATGTTAGCTGTGATCCAGAATTTTGACAAAATGTTTTAATGAATGAATTACATTTTTTCCAAATAGTGGAAATTTAATTTCTTAAAAAAATATGGTTTAAATAATCTCCTTACTGTGAATATTGACTTAAACCTTTGTCGTTTGTTACAAATATAGGAAGCAATCCCAGACTGATAATGTGGTTCTGGGAAATTCACTACTGGATAATCAGAGAGGAAGAGCAGGAGGGTTTTAGGAGTCAGTACTTCCTTCAGTGATAGTGACTGCACATTTGACTGCCACTAGTTTTCTGATTTACTAGTTAATTTACTACTCCTTTTCCATGAAGACATCACAAAATGCATTGATCTGATTTTTGGACTAAGTAGTAATTTGATGGAGCATATTCTAACAGGTTTTTGATCACATTGTCCATATTAAAAAAAAAGATTATGCTCATTATTCAGAAATGAACAATTTTTGTTTCTCATTGTTACTTAAGGGGCCAGAACTGAGACATTATTCTGTAGCAACACTGACTTAAGAGTAGCTTTTCTGATTTGTAATTCATGAGGATCTCTTCCACCATTTGCAACCTTTCACCCTTCCCATGACTTCTGCATGCAGCATTGTATAGCATTCTTCTAGTCTTATCCAGTGACAATTTTAAAAATGAAAGAGGGAGAGAGAGAGCATGAGAGAAAACAGTGTACGTCCAAGAGCTGATGAGCTGTTTTACCTGGAACTGGTGTCCGAGAAGGAACGTGTGGTCTTTCCCTGGGTAGCATTGCCACGTCCACATATGTGATATCACCTGCCATTGATGAGCAAGTCCCTCTGACTTATGGAAAGAGCTGGTTTAATACAGTGGGTTGCATCCTGTATTAGCTTTGCCTGCCTCCAGAAGTATACATATGCCGTGCTATGGCTCTGAGGAAGTGTGAGAAACATAAAAGGAAGGAAGTTACTTCTTTCAATACAGCTTCAAAGCCTATTTCAGCCACCATTCTGCCTCTTCTTGTGTGATCTCTTGCCCTTCAGAATACAGGAGAAAATGAAATTTAAAAAAACATTCTTTTTATTAATATAAAAAAAATATTTTTGGCCAAAGCAGAGCAAAGTTTCTAAGAAATACCCAAAAATGGACTTACACAGGTACAAAACTCTGCTGGTTCTCATGAGAATAGCTAAAGCAGTATGATCTGTGTTGTGGATGTATTATGCTTGTGTGCTTGATCTTACATAGCCTATTCACCTAAAAGGAAGATAAACAAGATATATATCAGTATAAGATGTTTTGGGGCTATTGTAACTGCAACCACAGTTAGAGCTATAAAAGTGTAACTCAAATTCTAACCTGCTCTATCCACCAAGTACTATAATGGTTTAACAACTGAATTTAGATTATATTAATGATTTAAATATGATTTATGATGAAAAAATGAAAGGAATTAAACTCAAAATAAAAGTAATATCATCAATACCTTTTAAAAGAATGTTTCAATACTTTAACAGTAGTTATGAGGACCAGAGCTGCTGTTCCTAAGTTGCTTGAGCTATCCCCTGCTTGACCCAGCAATTCCACAGGCAGAAAGCCTGAGTTGCCTTTAACTCCTTGTTCATGACTCGTTTGCTGCAGGATATTTTGATGCCATTAGTTTTGCCTTTTATTTTGAAAAAAAAAAAACAAACCAAAAAAACAAACCAAACAGAAGCACCACAGATTTCCATTGAAACCTCTAAAACCTAAGAATACATTTCAGAACACACAGACATGAAGTCCTACGTGTGCACAGTTCTGACATTTCCTGCTAAGAGCTATGTTATTGGTTTTGTGCTTGACTCCCACTTAGAAAATTCCTTTAGAGTTTGACACAAATAGGCTTTAAAAACCTACATGGGTCAACTGAAAATAGTGCTTCTATTCTGTGATATAGTCTATTCACCTCTTCTGTTACATTCAATGGGACTTAGAACACTGTAGATTAAAATGAAGAAAAGTTTGTTTTTGTGATCTTATATTACTGATCTTTTCCCTTCCTACTTGTAACATTGATAACGGTGTTAAGTGCAGAAACAAAAAGGTTTAGGGAAAAAAAATGAACCTTTGATAGTCATGGAACAGATTACTCAGATGTGCCGCTCAGGTACAATTTATATGCAACATATCTAAATCATTGCTGCTCCATCAGCCACAAAGTGATCAGTATGCAGATGTGGATACTGTTAACTGGATAGTGACAAGGTTTGTTTCACGGCAACCTACATACCAGCCAAATGACTGGTCCTAATGTGAAACAAAGCATTTGTCCTCTGATTGAATCAGTTTCCATTGCTTCCCCCTGAACTTCTCACTATCCTTTACAGCAGGTTATTTAGGCTCTGAAATGGAAAAAAAAAAAAAAAAAAAAAAAAAACAACCCACCAAAAACAAACCCCAAAAAACCCAAACCAAAAAAACCCACTAGCAAAACAAAAAAAATCAACCACAAATCAAAACCCACTTTCCTTATTTGGGCTTTTTTTAAACTTTAGTCCAAAAGGAGAGCTAGAAAGCCAGATGGGTTTCTTGAACTCTCAGTCTCTCTTTCGATCACTGCATATACACCTAAGCAGTCTTTTCTCACATCACTCCCTCCTAAATGATTCAAAACCATCAAGATGTAATCACGTATAGTCAATGCAAGCACGGGTCTTTCTGACCTAGTGGAAAAAACCAGTGTTTCTATTTTAAGGGAGCATCTCTCCTCTCCTCTCCTCTCCTCTCCTCTCCTCTCCTCTCCTCTCCTCTCCTCTCCTCTCCTCTCCTCTCCTCTCCTCTCCTCTGAAAAATACATTTTCGTACACAAAAGTAATGTCATAAGTGAGCAGTGCAGACCAGGCAATTATATCCTTTGTGACCTAGCAGATTTTCACTTGCCTGAAGAAAATGACGACTGCACAGAGTTATTTTCCAGAGCAAACTTACAAAACAGCCATAAGCAGTTCTCATTTTGGATTTGAAGTCTACATGCTGTGCTCACTGTTAGGACTGATAATGAAAAGGAAGGTGGATTTTAATTTCTAGAAGGAATAGGTGAGTGGAAGCCTTTGCAAGGCATTTTTCTTGAATTCTTTCTATCCTACTGGAAAACTATGATTTTTTTCTTATTTTTAGAAAGGATATTGCACTGCTACAGAATTTTCTTTTGAGAAGTAGTTTCTTTAGTGTTAAAACTTTTAGCTCTGTAAGTATTTTCATTATTTTCTTTGCTTTCATCTTAAATTCTAGTTTTATTTATGAGTATCCAGATGTGGGTCACCAAGTCTGACCTCTCAGTGCCAATAGCATTTTCAGAAGAAAAAATGCAGGCTGTTGTAGGAAAAGGACATCGTGGAACCAAGAGATATATTTGTTAGCAATGTCTCGCTTCTCATAAAGACAATGGGAAGCCCCCTCTTTCCTGGCCATGTGCCTGGGGTTGGCAGTTCCACTCAGATCAACAAGTGCGCTCATTGGCTCCAGGGCTAAGCGGCACTGCCAGCTTGCATATCGCAGGATCATGGAGTCATCTGGGGAGGAAGGGACCTCTGAAGGCCTCTAGTTCAACCCATGCTCAAAGCAGGGCTAATTCCACAGCTAGATCAAGTTGCTCAGGGCTTTGTCCAGGCAGGTTTTAGAAATCTTGACAGAGATCCCATGGCCTCCCTGGGCACCTGTGGCAGTGCTGCACCACTCTCATGTAGGAAGGAATTTTTTCTTTCTGCCTGGTCATAATCTCTGGGCTGCAACTTGTACCCATTTCTTCTCACACTTTCACTGTGCCCCTTTGAGAAGAGACAGCCTCTGGCTTCTCCGTAACCCTCTTCTTGTAGGTTATGTAACAGAACATTGCGGACAAGCTAACAGGCTAACATTAAATTTTATAAAGCAAGACTGTTTCACTATATGCCATGTGTCTTAAAACAAATTGTTGGTATTTCTTGTAAATTCCACTAAACAGAATTCTTCTGCTTTGTTTAGACAGTGTCACAGCTGCAATTTTATCCTATGAATATCTCCAGAATCTGAACACATCTTTTGCATGTGACAACACACTGCTGTCTACTGGTGTATTTTGCAGAATAAATGCTTCAGAAGCAGAGCCTGGTTCAGCCTAGTCATTCCCCCATTGTCATCTTTTGACATCTAATCATTCAGTTGTCATATTCTTTTTGGTTTGTTACTCCTGGGGAAAAAAGTTGCTCAAATATCAAAATGCTTCTTCACAAGCCTAGGTCACAGCTGTAATCTGGGCTGTGTATCCATGTGGCCCACCTTTTCCCAGGATCCACCATCACCTCACGTCTTTTGACTTCACCAGGTAAAGCCTTGCCTCACCCTCTTCTTTCCTCCCAGCCACCTGGTTAATATGCTTAGCTTACAGTACACAAATGCTGATGAGGCCAGTAAAACTGCAGGGCTTGCTGTGCATTAGTCAGCTACATGTCGGGGAGCGGGGGGGAGTGATTTGCTAGCCTTGAGTTTTCAGATTGTTTGCCAGAGCGCGGAGATATCTGGCAGCTCAGGCTTTCTTGCAGCGCGTGCTACCTCAGGGAGAGATGGTGGGGTGATTGTCTAGGGTTCCTCTGTGCATCATTTAGAGTTTGGCAGTCTGGGGCTTCAGTAGCTCTGCTGAGCTAGGCAAATGACTGCGAGCTCGCACTCTTCTTGACACGTGCTACTGATTGCACATAGACACGTTCTCCGCTTCTAACAATCATGCCCGAGTAATGCCGCTTAGTAATGTTCTGGTGTTAGCACAGTTACCAGTTCCAGTCATGTACAGACTAAATGTGATAACAACTGCAGATGACACTCCTGTGGGTGTGGCAGCGTGTCCTTTGTTGCGTGCAAAGGCAAAAGTAGACTGAAAACAGCAACGTGGGCTGCAAAGCAGAATTCAGCACCTTCTGCCACAGAACAGGCAGCTCAGCCCAGGGCTCCAGCTGCCTCGTGGTGCATATTATGAAGAACTTGAACTGCTGCTCTGACGACAAAACGGACCTTTCCACTTCCTGAAGGCTGAGCTGCAACACAGAGACTTCCAACATAAATTGAGTGAATCCCATGGTGCATCTCCAGTTTGGGTTTCAATTCTAAACCCTGCGCCACAGCAGAGCCTGCAGGTACAATGCGGTGCAAAAGCGGCACCCAGAAGGCATGATCAGAGTGAGGGCTACAACCAAAGACACTTCCTGCCGTAAATGAAAGCCTGTGCATTGTTATCCCACACTGCAGCAAAAAAGATGCAATCTAAACAGAGCAAACCCATGAATTTACCAAGACAAGGAAAAAAATAAAAAGAAAAATAGAGCTCAGTGAACCAGCAGTGCCTATGGATTGCAAGCTGAATATTTTCATGCCAGCAGCTTCATGTTCAGCGGGTGGGACTTGGAGTAGGTGGGAAGCAAACAGGGTTAGAAGTCTGTGAGATGGGTTTCTTCCCTGTGAAGGGTTTGGGGGTTTTTCTGGGGCATGTCAACTCTTTTTGAATTTCAGGTTAGTTCCCAAAGATGTTGCTGTACAGATTATTTATTCTGAGTGCCATGTGTTCCCTTGGATGTATTTTTCAATGCTAGGCAGTGGTGGGGTGAATATGTGGGTGAAAGAATGTGCTCTGTCTTCTGAGTAGTTTGGTGATGGCACGTCAGGAAGGAGCTAGTGAACATCCTTCCAGTACACTGCCATATTGCCTTCTTTCCTTTCCTACACTCTTACACACTGAGTTAGGCTTTTTTTCAAAGGATTGAAGCAGTAAGCCTGCTGGGACCGCTTCCATAGGTAGCATGTTCTTGGTGATGTTATAAGGTATGTTCTGGCCTTCTGGAACCCCCATATCTGTGACTTGGAGAATGACTGGTGGGGAAAAAGTGGTGTATCTCTCTGCAAACCATACATCTACACAACAGCATCTAGTGCTTTGGACAACAGCGGATGTCTCTGCAAGCTGAGACATAGCAGAGGTGCTGGTACAGTTGCAGAACCCTCTGGCGTGACCACAGCACTGTGGTTGAGTGAGCACATCCTAGTTCGATGCAAATACGCTCTAACGCAGCATGCTGGATACATCCCTACAGCGCAGTGCAGCACTGCACCATGTGGACTTACAGGTTGAAGTCTGCTTTTTTAGGCCTTCCATAATGGGCTCTAGTCTGCCATACAGACATAGCCTGCCTTCCTTCAGGTCAGGTAGAGCTCCTGTGTCTTACCCAAGTATGAGCAAATGTTACGTTTTGGGTAGCATTTTAACCTGTGGGTCTGAGAGCACTTAGCAAAGAAGTGCATGTCACTATTCCCAGGATGCAGTTGGAAGGGCAAAAGTAAAAGGCTGGCCCAAGCTCATCCAGCAGGCCAGCGGCAGAGGCTGGAAGACTGCTCAGCACCCCTGTCCCTCAGCACAGCACCCTTTTCAGTAGGCCAGTGAGATTTTTGATGCATCATGTATTTGCAGGTTGTCGCTTCACAAATTTTAAGACCTGAATCCAGATACACCAGTTTCCTTCTTCCCACTTATTCCAGAGCTCTTTCTGTAAGTGCACTCATATGTAGAGTTAGACATTCCTTGGCCATTAACATATTTATTTACTGTCACAGTACTTTTTGGCAATAATTTCCTTTCTGCTTATGAAATTGGAAGCAAAGCTGTTTTAAAAGCCTGATTGCCTATAAATTGTGTGTGTGTGTTGAATGAACAACAGGTGGCTAGATCACACACATCTTACAATTCTTCCAGAAGATGTTCTTCCAGAAAATGTTTACAAATATTTTAGATTTGCCACTGAGCTACACTTAAGTTAATATTCCTAATATCTGCAGATGATAGGGACAAGTGTATCTATAAGCAGTAACAGCACCGTTGAATCACAATATACATACTTTGTCAGTGGTATATATGCTAACCTTCCCCAGACTGCAGCAATGAGCAAGACTGTATGGGAGCATCTCACCTAAGTCTAGTGATCTGAGTTAAGCCTTGGTTAGGGTAACTGTCTTACTGTCTCCTGCAATTAAGTGAAAGCAGCTAGGTAGTCTAGGAGGAGATTTACCACATTCTAACTTGGTGTCTGAGATAAGGAGCCCCCCAGAACTGCCTCTCTCTCCATCAGTTACAAAGACAGTATCAGCTTGCAATATAAATTCAAAAATAGGACAGAAAATCATTTCCCCCCTCCGCAGGTATCGCCGGACGTGCTGCAACCATTAGGGCAGAGATCTGACTGAGATCTCATTGTAATAGGATGGTTCTGCACCAGCAAACCAGGAAATGGGCTATTAGTGTTTAAAATGTCTTAGAAAGAGTATAAAAATATATATACATATATAATACATATCTATATAACAGCTATTAAGACTAGAACAAACACCAGAACACAAAAAAGCCTGTAACTAGATATCTGAACACAGAAAATAAGCACCATATTCCGTGCAGTAAAACATGCTGAGCAATAAATAAGCAGTGTGGCCCTACAGCAAGGAAAGCTGCCTGCGTAAGGAAGGGCTGCACTGGCAAGGAAGAGCATAGCTGCCAAGTGCTTTTTCACTTTGTTCAACGTAGTCCTGAAGCCACAGCTGGAGTACTGTGTCTCCTTTTCAGCGTCCTATTTCAAAAGAGATGGTGACAATACGGTGCAAAGCCAGTGGTGAGCCACTAAGGTGGTGAGGGGGTGCCAGAATCAGGGTCCAGACAGCTTTGAGAATGGAAGATTAAGGGGAAGAGGATCTAGTTTGCCACTGTCCACCACTTAATGGGGAGGGAGGTATACAGAAGTTGGAGCTAGACTCTTCTCAGATGTGCAAAACAAGCAATGGGCACAAGTTGCAGTGCTGCAGAAGGAACAACTTCTTCCTTTATGAGAGTGGTGCAGCACTGGAACAGGGGCCCAGAGAGGCCATGTGATCACTGTCCTTGGCTAAAACCCACAGGGACAAGAGAGCTGCCCTGA
Organism: Morus bassanus; assembly: GCA_031468815.1. Classification (NCBI taxonomy): domain Eukaryota; kingdom Metazoa; phylum Chordata; class Aves; order Suliformes; family Sulidae; genus Morus; species Morus bassanus. Next base: position 1,695,720 of record CM062571.1, on the reverse strand, counting down.
GTGAGGTTGGACTAGAGACTTCTTCCCCAATTTATTTGATGATTTTATGATATTTTTTTTTTTCTCCAGAACTTTAAAGGAGCACAGAGGCATATGGCCAACATCAGACCAGGAGAGCCCTTTTGGGGCTATCCAGCCCTTACTTACTATGCATTTTTCAGCCCGGTTTAGGGAACAAATGAGAGTACAGTGGGCACTTCCTTCTGCAAAACTTCCAGTGCTCTCTAGTGTTATTTCTTTACAACTACAAGTATGCAGCATCTTTACATTTCTCCCCAGGAGGCAGAAACACAACCATGAATTAATTTTTCTTGAATGTATAATTTCAAGATTCAAAAGCCAATTCTTTCAGTTACAGCTCTGCAGAGCACCAGTGCTTGCTCATCCTGGGACCAACTTACATGAAGCTAAGGGATTTGTTCCCAGCTTTCATTTGAGTAATTCTGTGGGAACTGGACATTGTGCTTTAGTCTTGATAGAATTTTTTTATAAGGACTGTCTAGGAATCCATTAAGAAGTCCTTATTTATAAGGATTAGAAGGAATCCATTATATTTTTCATAACATGCTGTATAAGTTTTAAATAAATATATTTTTTTCTAAAAAAAAGGAAACAGCTGAAACCCCAGCATATAAATGGTGACCAAAATGCCTTGAAGAAGAGGAGTATAATACATGGCCTTACCACATGCAATATGAGGTAGTGGCCCAGTTCTCAGTCGCAGGGAGTCAAAGTCAGCAGAACTACAACATACCAGCTGGGATGGCACGGAACAGGGAGGAGAGGCTGAACTCAGCCCCTGGAGAAGTTTCAGCAGTGAAACCTGGATCTTGGTTGGTTTTCTATGCAAGGTTAGCTCCCTACAAAAATATCATGTAAAACTTTGCAGAGGAACAAACCTAGCAAGCTAACAGACTAACAGTTTGGTATGAACTAGAAGGCTGACTGCATGGCTTCTAGGGCTAGAAATTGATGACTAGGGAGAAAGCATGGAATTGATGACTAGGGAGTGTTTCACAGGGAAGAGCAGCTCCCAATGCTAAAGTCCTAAAGCATCAGGACTCCTTAGCCTGACTTTGTGGTTTCAGCATAAAAATCTAGTGGTCAGAGGGATCTCAATTACCTGATGTGTATGGGAAAACTGTTTCATATTCTTCTGGTTTACTGGACACAGCCAAACTGGTAGCATTTCTGTTTGAAATGCTGTGTACATAATGCGATCAAAAGTCTGTAACAGGAAGAAACCATACCCCGAGGTGATAATCTTTGATTTATCTGTTATTTAGCTTGTTTACTTTGCACCTTTAACAGTAGTATTTGGTTAGCTACATGAACTTTTTTGTTGACAGGCAACATAATATTTCCTTCTGGCTACAGCATTATTTATTTAGCACATTTCATTGTACAGCTGTGTGCTTGCTGGGCTCCAGCAAAATTAGCACAGCAGTGAAAGCAAAGAAGCTGCTGAGCTCTCCAGACTTGGCTAGATATCCTGATACAACTATTTCTTCACTTTGCAAGTATACCAGTCAGTTGACACTACACTTAAAAATACTGATGAATTTGAATTTCACAGAAAAACTTGAATGGTATTCAAGAGGTTAAGGCACATGATGTAGAAACAGCAAGACCAGGCATTTGGATTACAATTCTCCATGTATCTTTAGATGAACCACTTTCAGTTGACATCCATACAATAATCAGGTTACATCCACAGGAAAGGCCTATTCACTGTTCTGCAGAAATGCTGTGAGACAACATGGAAAAGAACCACAAGGCAGCTCCGTAGCCCTGTAAATATGATTTCACATCACCAGGAAAAGTGAGAGGCTTTGATCCATCCGTGCAGGATCTGTCTGGACTTGTCTTAGCCTGAGCTGATTTCAGCTTGTTTTAGCTGCAACAGCAGTTGTCTAGCATCCAGGGAACAATTGCATAACTTGGTTTTAGTCAGCTCTGTGAATACCACATATGGTAAAGGTGTAGCTGACCTATGCTGTTATTTAGTAACGAATATTAACCCCATAGACTGAGGCTACAGAGGTTATTGTGTGTCTTTAACTAGAGCCAGTCAAACAAAGATAGTCAAACTTTAGTTGGGAACCAGTGAAAAAAGAGCAACTAAGCAGACTATGTTAGCAAACAAAGAAAATATAACTCCAGTTTGACCCAAGAATGAGGAGGAAAAAACTTATCTCCTCCAACAACATCCCCCTCCTGAGAAACAACTTGGTGGACACCAGCTGGCGACTCCTCACACCCCCTCTCCCTATTCTTGTTGTGGAAGACAGGTCCCATAGACGTAGGACTCGTGGGGCATTACAATGACAAACAAAACTCTACTAGGAAGTATATGTCAGCAATTTTAATTTATTATTAATAAGGCTTTTTCTGATAATTTGGACTGTGCAGTATTATTGTAACTGGACTAAAAAGTTGTTTGTTATGTTCTGATTAGACTGTTACAACTTTAGCTAGCCACACAGTGACTTCTTGACTTTGTATATAAAGTGTGCAATTCCTTCTTGACTGTAATAAGACTCTGAGTGAGCAGGTTTTCTGTAAAAGCCTTTCTGTGGATGGCAGCCTCCACTGATAACAGAAGACCAGGAATGCAGCTAATGTGTGTTCTTGGCAAGCATCTTGCTTATACTCCATCTCCATTTTATAAGAACTGTTGAAGTTGGGGAACAGGGGCTTGCTCAAGCCCTCAGAGCCCAATTTGCACAACACATACTGACCAAGAGCTTACAAACTTTAAAGGGTTAGCACCAAAAGTTTCCTGTAAAGAGATGAAGTAGGACAGCATGTGGGCAATGTGGTCAGTGATACATAGGCTAGATCAGGAAATCCAGCCCTCAAAAGTAAAGGCAAGAAATTAAATTCTGAAATAGTGGCCTGTTGAGTTAAAACACCTAGAAAGTAAAACTCTAGAAGGGATTGAAGCTGTAGGGCAACACTATGTGCAATGTGAGGCAACACGGCTCTTGCCAAAGCACCCTCTCATGATGATTCTGACTCTGGGGATGGGGGTTAATGGTTTGATCAAGATAGCAACCCTTCCACAGAGAAGTATAAGGCTAAAAGTCCACATGCTCCTGATGCTGAAGTGCTGGCAGTGTTCAGAGTGAATCCTGTATCACCCATTACTACCTGGGTTACTGTAAAAACAGGAGATGGACAAACAGAAGGAAAAGAAGGAGAAATACACAACCAGAGTCTGCTCATCAGATCCCAGAACAGTTAAAAGTCTTGGCCCCAAAAGCAGATTCTTTAAACAAAAAACCATGTATATTAAATGGCTTCTTAAGTTAGATCCTAATACTGGTTTAACCATGACTGATCAAGAGAATTGCTCTTGAGCATCTGCTACAGCTTCTGGGTGGACTGATGGAAGAAGTGACATAGAGGCAATCTTTGCAGTAGTAAATGATCATTACAAGTGGATGCATTGTGTTGTATTATATACATTAGCACAAGCCAAATGTAAGAGTAGAAATGTCTTTGGCACGGAAAAAGTTGTCAGCCTCTGCCCATAGTCTTCTAAACAATAGAGGCAGACAAGCCCCAAATTATGACCAGGTTGCATTTGACCAGTTGTGTATGGCATTACACAATGTCCCCAGGACATTAAACACAGCTATAAAGCAGGAAAGGGATCTTAAGCAGAACTTAGAGAACATTGGGATCCACCCAAGACAAGGAGTTGTAACAGTTGCGCTAGGAAGAGTCTGGAGGTGTATGGCTATCCACTACCCTCTGCCCCACTGCAAAGAGCTCTGCAATAGAGAACCAGCTGAAAAACCAAAAGAAGCTTTAGTTTTTGAAGCCATTGTAAAAACATAAAGGGCCAGAGATATGGTCAAGAAAAGAACAGAGCAAATCACTATCACATTAGACTCAGAACAGGTTATTATAATAATACAAATTATAAGTCCCCTAAATGATGATACTTGCATTGAAGGGGTGGTAAAACTAAAGAAAAGCCCCATGCTTGACATATAAGAATCTAGCTTGCATGACAAAAAGTGAATCAGACTGAGCAGTGAGATCAACCACGGCTTGGGTAGAATCAGCAAAAGGGATCCAGCATGCAAGGAGAATTATAAGAAATGATAAAAGGGGATAATAGCACACTGGAATTAGTACAGCCTGTAACATCTGCTAACAGTGGACTGCAGTAGTGGAAATGGGGAAAGAGGGTAAGCGTGAAAGAGGGTGTTAGTAGGTGTGCCCAATGTTGTATGGACTTTGTGTGTGGAAAAGCAAGGAAGGATTAAAAAAAGTAGTACGGAAGAACAAGTGCTGTGTTTCAGCCCTAAGGGTATGGCTACTTATAGGTTGCACTGATTTGGTTTAGCTGGTTTTGCTTTCTTTTTATTGTTGTATATGTATATATGAAATGGAAAAGATATAATACTGGCGGTTTTTAGTCAATTCCCATGGCTGAAGTCAAAACCAAGACCATTACATTCATCTATCAATAATGGGGAAAAAATGGAGCCAATTGTAAGGTGTTCCCATCTCCAAGCAAGGGAAACCCCGTTTCTCTCCATGAGGATATACATGCCTCCCATTAATAACAGCGATCATGATCACTAATATATGATGTTTGTATATGTAACATAAACGTACATGGATGTAATGCTGTGTATTTATAAAACATAATAGTTCAAATGCTACAAAAAGCAAAGCTTAATCAATTAAGTATAGAAATAATTACAATGGTAAATTGTATTTTAGAAGAATGTATGCTATTATGTGTACATTTGCAACATTGGAACTGGGAAGACTACGTGTTTGTGTAGTGCTGTATATGATGCCAGAGATATAAAACAGCTATGTAAAAGTGGATGCTTCTGGGCTAGGTAGAAAACAGACCATGGTGGAAACCTCAATGCCTCAGTTATGGGAATAGAAAAACACTACATATGAGTATGACATACAACCATGTACCAATTTTATGAAAAAGATTTTTTTTTATCAAGGAGCTAGCCAGATAATGTTATAAATGTATAACACCATTGCAATTGTGTGTTCATCAAATGCCCACAAATTATTTTAAATTATCTCACTGTGTATAATTTATCTGATAATAGATGTGTATGTAAAGTACCTTCTGCTGAGGTATGTGGTTTTAATTACATCATACCTATGGAAGCAACACTCATCTCACAGGAATCATTGCAATTGTATGCTATGTCAGGCTCAATGCCTTTAGGAATTGTGAAGCAATTTTCAACAATTTTTCTAACAAAAAAGCCCTCTCATTTTACCTGGGGCTTACACAACTCAGACTCTTTAAGCTACTTAAAGTTAGTAAGCTGCTTATTTTAATAGCTCTAAGGGGCGGTGCATCAGCATGCACAAAGACACGTAGATTTTATACCTTCATCCTGAAAAGGAGACACAAGCCTGAAATCTTCCTGAACTTTAATCACAGGTAGAATCAGAATGCACTGATTCATCACAATTCTGGTCAACAATTTCCCATTATTTTATATCAGGTACCTATCCACTGTAAAGTGGTGTAAACCTTTGAAGACCCTATTCACTTTCACTTTACAATATCTTAGATACCCAGAAGGACTGCACTCTTCTTGCAAATCCACTTGTATAGGGAGTGGCAATTATCAGCATGCATTTCCATCAACTTATAGGCAGCACATTTTTCTTCTTTCTTCCTTCCTTTTATCGTAAAACTGCAAGAGCCAAAAACACACAGATATGAAGATCATTGGAAAAATTTGTTTGCATACACAAAGAGTGAAGTCACAAATACTGGATAGCTTGTCTTTATGCTGTCATTCTTTTGATTCCCTGGCAGACAGGTTTTATCTGTTTAGTAAGCTTCACACTTTCTCTGTTTCCCTACTTGTTACGCAGCTGGAAGTAAAAGGCTTACACAGCATAGGCATCTCCTAATAAAATTAGTTCCTTTTCAGAGACCTGTCAAGGGATTTCACATTTCAACTGCATGTTTTGATCAGAATTCTCTACAGAGAAAAATCAAAATAGGCTGAGCTGTCTGTATATGTCTACATAACTGGAGTATGGGCCCTGATATCTTACTATTCCTTTCTCCCAGTCTAATGGCTGAACAGTCCAGGCATAGCGAGTGGAGAAGACATCACCAAAGCCAACACAGGTTAACTCCAGAATGAACCTACCTGTGCCCTGCATGTTTGGGATCATTGAGCCATACCCATCTTCCTTCCTCCTCATCAAAGCTTAATCCAGTCCAAACAAAGCCAATGTCTTTATCCTTCAGTTTGTTCAAGAATTCCTAGAGAGAGGTATGTCTTTGAACTCTCATAACAATGACACTTCATAAAGCTCCAGCACCAGTAATGCATAGTGGTAATTAATATTTTAAAAACAGCAAGGCTTTCATGCCCAGAAAGTCCAGAGAATGTTTGCAAGAAATTGAGAAGGAAAAAAACCACATGGAAATTAGTTCAGATTCTCAACTACACCCAGTACTGTGACTGATGATGGTAAATGGAGCAACCAAGGAGCTAACCTTTGGCTCCTTGCTGGCCCCAGGCCCATTCCATTATCACATTTTAGATGAGGATCAGGCTGATCTGAAGCTATCTCCTCTTTTCCCCCCCTACAAGGAAGGGAGGTGATCATTTTGCCAGCTCACCCTCCTGGGTGATCTAGAAGTGACTGTCTGAACCTGGTCACCTTTAAGCAAAATCAGTAGCAGGAAAGAGACACTCTACAGGTTAGGATTTGGTCCACAGCACTGTTCTTTCTCTTGCTACAGACCTGGTACTGCCATTTAAAAATGTACAAAGTATAGAGAAACAGCTCCATCCCCCAAAAGAATGGCAATGGCCTTTATGACAGCTAAGTTCTGAACAGTTCTGTTTTGGAATAAAACATGCAAGAATCCTTCAAATACCAGCTGCTTCTTGCTGGAGATAATCTCTAGGCATATCATTGCATCTATTTAAATGAAACATAGGCTACTGGGGTTTTTTTGACACAAATGTTTCTTAACATGCAAAAGCCAATATTCAGTGCACTTACCACTGACAATGTCTTTTATGAGCGTATCTGAATCAGAAATTACTCCTGAAAATACATGGGAAGCTGTAGCTTGATATGTGGATTCACAAAGTACAAGTAAAAAGAATATTTAAACCACAGAGTGCCTTACAAGCTTACCATTTCAGTCTCATCCTCTATAATCAGGAGCTCAGATTTTTTTCCTGAGTAATACTTTCTACTATTCTCCCAGGTGTCACGAGTTTCTGAGTAGAAATAACATCTCCCGCAATGCAGCTTCCAGCCAATGGGGCAGAGTTCACATCTGGAGTCTGTGAAGAGTTTGGGGTGAAAAGATTTTGTCACTTTTTTTTTTTGCAACTGGTAGCAGATCGTGCTTTTTATGGAGCTTTTGAAGAAGAGAGTAAGAAGCTTTAAACCAGGAGTGGGGCAGAAATTGTGATGGTATAGCTCAGTTTAAGAAAGCACATTGTCCCTGTCATTCTTTAATTAGGGATCTCTCTGTGCCTTTAAATATTTCAGAATTCTAGATAATTGTACTAAATATTACATAATAATTAGGGTAAAAGCCATGGACAAAATCCCAGCTCTGCTGAAATCACTGGGAGTAGTACAATTCAGTGGCATGCATGGAGAAATAACAAAGACCTTCAGTGACACTACTCCACTTTTATTTTTTGCTTAAACTAAAATTCTCAAGGATGGAACTCTAAAATAGATCACTTTATACATCTTTATCAATATAAACATGCTTATTCTGGTATCTAAAGGTCAATTCCTTTGTGCAGGTGTTTATATTAATCTTGTCAAGAGCTTCAAACGATTTATGCAACTTGAGTGAGACTTCATTTCCTTACCATTTGTGTGCATGCATAAGCTTTCCTTTAATGTAGTCAGTAAGCTGTTTTCATGAAGATCTTTCTCAAAGATACTGTCACTTTCAGAAAGATTTTCTCCGGGCTTCCACACATCACTTGATAGCAAGTCACCTGGACAAGAATCTCCAACAACTTAATATAAAGCTCACAAGTGAACTGTATAGAAAACCCATAGTATTTTTCTGTGGATAATAATAGGAGCTTTAAGTGGAAACTCAGATTGCTCATTTGTCCTTCTGCTGTAAATGGTAGGTGGAGAGTTGAGCACCCAAATCATATACATTAAACAAATACTTGAGGTGACTGACTTCACAAAGACAGTCATTATTATCATGCTTTTGACAACATGGTAGGTAACAGTTGTCTTTCAAATAACATGACTGTGCCTTTGATTTTGCAGTTCCTGAAATTTGTATTGAGTTTATTTCAGAAAAGAATGGGTTGATGTGAGAGGGCAGGACTTGCATCCAGAGAAAGGGAGAACATCTGACTCTGTAGCATACTTATGCCCAGAAGTGCTTCTGAATTCTCATTTTCTCCTGGGTTCTCAAGTGATTTTGATGTGCAAGGTGATTTTGATGTCCAGAAGCAGGCTGGACACTGGGACTACCAGGCCAAGATTTTCTAAAGGAGGAAACTAAAATCAGATTCCTGGATCAATATTCAGGTGCCTGTTGATGGCAACCTAAAAACTTGTTCAACTTGCTTGGCCAGAGCAACTGCAACCATTTCTCTCTGATCTCTTCGTTTAGATGCTCAGGGCTAATGGCACACATCTGTGCTGGATATGTAATCTCTGTATGCACATGCTCAATGTTGGCAGTGACCCAGTGCTTATGCACAAATTCTGTGGACAGTGCAAAGGCCACTTTTATAAACTTAGAGGCACACACATTTTTATTTCACTACTAAAAGAGTTTTTCCAAACTGATGGATGGATGGATTCTTTGGCTAGAAACCTTGGTGGTTTGTTCTGTTTTGGAAATGAAGAGAAGGGACTCCCAGATTGGGGGATGGGAAAGTGAGAAAGACTCCAGCCTTCTTCATACACCCCAAACATGCAACATTCCTCTGAAAATCATGGACCTTCTGCATATCCACAGCCCCAAAAATGTTGGTGACTCCTCCCACCTTCATCAGAAACACAATAGTAGAAAGCATGAGTGGTTCTTGTCACCTTACCAAAACAGTCTGTTTGCAAAACTTGTTTAAGTTAAGGATTAATAGCTGTTAATTTCACTGACAGTTATTAAAGCAGAACATTCATTGACAGGAATGAAAATAAAACATTTCACTTGGTCACTCACATTGCTGAATTAATGTGATCACAGCTCCCAGAAATACAACATTCAGAAACCCTGAGAGAGCAGCAAGGTACCGCAAGCCTGAAGAATTAGAGGGAATTTCTGCAAGAAATAAGAGGGTTTTACAAACACAGCATGAGATGCTACTCGGGACATGAATCTGGGTTTCTCTAGGCATCTTTCAGACAGAACGTCCAACACTGTCACTTTGCCATGTGCTTTCTCACAGTTGCTTTTTCCCTTTTAGTTGCCTCCTGCATATCAAGTGGTTCTTGCATCTAATAAACCTTCATTTATGAAAACTTTGTGGGGGCTTGAATTTTCTCATACTGTCTTCACTGTTTGCAACTTCATTTGAGGTTTTGAGTGGCACAGCTACTGAATAGTTTCTGCTTCTTTGTGGCAGGCAGATGTCACTTGCAGATATCATGAAGACTGTTAGATGTCACAGCAAGCACTTAACAAATATTGCTAAAGAAATCCTTGTAAACTTAGTGAAAGAGGAAGAACTGAATTTTCTAACAGTTGCAAAGAAAGAGATGTATATAACGTGTAAGAACAAAAATTAGGTTCTAGGGCTACAAATACCAATCCTATCAATCAAGAAAGGACCAGTAGCTTCTCTGAAATTTAGTAATTAGTAATCAGTCCTGTAACTCCAGGACCCACAAGTTTTATCACCTGTACACTGGATGCCAAGTCAAAGGCCTTTAGAAAAGTTCACATTATAAGTTGGAGATCTCTTTTTTTTATTGAGTCTTTGATGTTCAGACAATCCCAACTGAACATTACTACAAAATGTTTAAAAAAATTAAGTAGCAGTGCATTAAACAGAGCTTCTTTGGAGACTGGATGCTTGATTAAGGTCAGAGAATAAAGATGCAAAAACGCATCCTCGTAACTCAAAGAAAATTACTTTTGATTAGAATCAGACAAGCCTGAAAATGCAAAGACATGGTGAATCTTCCTTCTCAGTATTACCTAACAATCTTAACATTTATTCTTGTAGGACTGTCACACTCCTGCCATGCCATTTCCTAGTGAAAGCCGCTGCTCTGTTTTCTGACTCACTGTATTTCAGGATTTCTACATGTCTTGACATAGAATCACAGAACGATGTAGGCTGGAAGGAATCTCAGGAGGCCATCTGGTCCAGACTCCTGCTTAAGGTGGCTCAGGTTCAAGCAGGTTTCCCAAGGCCTTGTCCAGCCAATTTCTAAATATCTCCAAGGATGGGGATTCCACAGCCTTCCCAGGCTCCTGTCCTGATGTTTGACCACCATCACGTTAAGAAAAATTTTCTTATATTAAGTTGTAATTTTCCATGTTCCAACTTCTGTCTTTCAATGTGCACCTTCAAGAAGAGTTTGGTCTTCTCTGCACCCTCCCATTCGGTAGTTAAAGAGAGGAGTAAGACTCCCTTCAGCCTTTTTTTTCGTAGGGCTGCAAAAAGCCAATTGTGTCAACCTCTCCTCCTGTGTCACTTCACCAGCTCTCTAACTATCTCAGGAGCCCTTTGCTGGACTTCTTCCAGCAGGTTGTCAGCATGCTCTTGGAAGGGGTAGTGATATAGTTACTGTAGGCTGCAATACAGCAAAGATCTTTAAAAAACTGAGGCATAAAAGATGTTCTATGATGCCTCAAATGATTCCTTGGAGCAAGGAAAACAGTCAGAAGTCACCCAGCTATGCAGAAAATGTCATGTTCATTTTTTTCCCTAGCTTTCTAACATTAGTGTTTGCAGGAAAATGTGAATGTTCTTGTAGACCAAGATGCAATACCCTGTTCTCTTCATCCAAACTTAACTTCATGGGAGAAAAAGATTTTACATGCAAACCACCCTTGAGTTGGGGCCCAGGAATAAAGTCAGAGAATAACAGGAGGATGATTTTCCATTTCGTGGAAATGGCCATTCTTGGAAGGGAAAACAGGATGCCAAAATGTTATACCTGGCAGAGAACTTGTTCTGTAACTAGTAAATAAGATCAGGAAGTATCCCATGGAAGTATCCTTTAAAAACCATTACATTTCAAATGCTGGTGGTCCAGATCAGATGCGAATCAGCTGTTTGAAAAGTTCTCTACTTCTACACTAGTATTTTAAAAATGTAATGCCTAGAACTGTATTTCAAATCATGAAACGACTTGAACTTTGTGACTTTGTGCCACATGATAAACTCATTTCCACTCACGCTTTCACTTCATGTCTGGTTTCTAGCTATCGTTTTGCACAGAGGTCAAACAGTGGTTTTCCTCATTTGTCTATTCAATCATACTTACTTGGGAAATGCTGTATCTGTGACTAGTCAGTTTTAAATATTCAAACAGCTAATCCCCACTGTTTTTTATATTGCCATCTTATTTAGATGGCAAATATATGTAAACAGAATGCAGTACTTTTTGCTGGCTATGCAACATATTATGGTTAAGCATCTGTGTGGGTTTTCCTTCTTCCTTTGGGTATTATGCAGTGATTTTGACATAAAAAGGCAGTCAGGATATCTGGAGTCTAATCTTAACTCTGCCATGATTTGCACAATGCCTAGACTGCAGGCAAAACAGTAACAGTGACCTGTGTAAATACTCAGATTAGCGCTCAGCTACCCAGGGTGGGCTCTGGTAGCAGCAATACCACAGAGCTGACCACACAGCATAGGCTAACAGCTCAGTGTTTGCCCAGCTTCTCCAGACAGCTCTGCAGCTTGCACCATCAGCAAGACTGGATGGGACTGCAAGGGGGAAGGGGAGCTCTGCATTGTTGTCTTCGTCCTGTGCTACATGAACTGGCACAGATATTGCACTAGATTTTGCCGATGAGGCATTGCAACCATTTCTAATCTCCCCAATGAATACACTCCTGTATTCCATATATATATCATGCTGCCATGACTAGTCTGTGCCTGGTCTAAAGCTAGCTCACACACCTTTCACTACAAGCAGAGACTCAGCTTGCAGTGCACTGTTTAATAAGCTAAATGAAAGCACTGTTCTCTCCAGTTGCTCACCTGAAGCCTTTCTGCTGCCCTATTGTTCCATGCTACCCAATCATGCAGGTAGATGATGAAGGTAGAGCATTTTAAACATGGCTTCGTCACTGTGCTCTGCATGTTTGTGTTCACATACTATTCTGTATACGTGCCACGTATGTTTTGTCTGAATTCTGTTTCTTTTAAATGGAAATATTCAATCTACTCCATTACAGCAATGTTTTTGTGCACTTTGACAAATATTTTAAAGACCATTGAAAATTCTTAGTTAAATAAATATTAGCTTTTATGATCAGTTTTCTGATTTTTTTTTTCTCAATTTTGCTGGTTCTGTGCTTTTACTGCAGTTGGGAACAGGCTTTTAGCTAAGTTGTAATAATAGGCAAACTGGCACAATTTATGTCAATAAAATTGCACACAATTTATCCTACCATACTGAGTAACTGAAGTCGGTTCTTGCTTTTTTTCTATTAAAAATTGTTCTTACATAAATGTGCAGCCAGGATTTCTCAGGAACTGATCATCATAGCTAATTAACTGTTTGGAAACTGGATGCCTAATTTCTCTGAGGACTTTGTATTTTATGACCTGAGAAGATCTTCCCTGGACACTTAAAAGAAATAAAGGTTAGCAAGAGTTTGAAAGCCTTCCAGCATATATCTTTGTACTTTCTCCCTTGCCGCTCCTGACACTTTTGACAAAATCCCCAGAAGTGACTGAAAAACTTACTGGTCAGTAAGTTACTGTCCTACAGGTTTCATTCAAATTATTCTTAAATTCTTCTGAGAGGTGATTCCTGAAAACAAACAAAGCAAAACAAAAAAACCCAACCAAAAACCCTGTAGAGAACTTAAATGGCTAATGAGCCATTAACCACTGCCCAACTTGCTGACAACTACTGCCTCATGTTTTCCTCGCATGCCTCTATCTCCTAGTCTCTGTTTGTACCGGGACAGTCAGCACCAGTGTTCCAAGCCTGGTGGTACTATCAGTACTGCATTTTATCTACTATCTATTGTATTTCTCTGTATACTGCCATATATCATTGGCAACTTTAGTAGCACCAACTAAAATTTTGGCAGATTTGTGGTTTTTTATGATAACTCAAATATGAGATTTGTTACTTATAGAACAAATCTGATGGCATGCCATAAACACTTGTGTGCTTACCTGCATTGGAGCTTTTCTTCTTTGTTTTGAAATGAAGTTCTGTGTAACCCTCTTCATTCTTCATCTCAACGTCTTTTTATCACTTCCTCCTATTGAAGACTCTTTGGCTGTTAGTGCCAAACTAGGTTATGAGAAATGCTTCAAAACTTATCAAGTGTGATAAACAGGAAGGGGACAGCAGATAGCCATTTGTGCTTTTATCTGAAGCCATGCAGTAGCAGGACTATGAAAATGAACTTAAGAGTATAAACTGCTTTTCTCTTCTTTTTCACTTCCTCTGTCTTTCTCTGACAAACTCCAGACCCTTCTAACAGATACTTCTAACACTGCATTTTCTCCAATGCAGTATCACAGTCCTCAAATGCAGTTTTTCAATGCACACACACTCTTGTACATGAGGGAATAGATTTGAGCCCCTCATGCCCATTTCACTGGATTGATAGACTTTTCTCTTTTACTTTATATTAAAATCAGCAGTGTCAACTTCTGTGTTTTTCTCAAATGCTGAGAATTGTTCTTGCTTTACCAAAAGAAGGTCATGTGAATATGTCTTATTAAATAGATGGAAAGGGCATTTAAACACATGTATTGGTTCTGCTTTGTGCCTGTCCACCTGAGCAACTGTTCATAGATTTGAGCAACTTAATGCCTTTCTTTAGATGGGGACTGAAGCAGATCTGTTCAAACATCACTGTTTGCAATGTTCCTGTTGCACTTCAAAAGGACAAGCCTGGGCTTTTTGTATCAGCAAGGAGTTGTTTAGTTTTAAATTACTGTGCAAGGTCTCTTCCAAGTTGGGGATTCTAGCAAGTTCTTGGTGCTCTTGAAGTGCTAGTCTGGAATATTTCTTTCTGGAAACTGAGGATTCAGTAGAAAGTTGAAAGTTTTTTGGTTTGGCTAGTGGTTTTTTTTTTAATCTCTGAAATTCTTATCATGATTTCTGGCTGTTGTCAAATTCACCAGGTTTTAACCAAGGTTTTCTTTGGGTCAGGACTACATCCTGGCTTCACCTTTAATGTGTCCATATAGTGTCTAGTGGTGATACACCATGGAGACATAGACCATCAAGTCATTAGCTGTAGTATGCAATTAAATACTTAGCATCCAAAACACTCATCTCAGTTTGGAGGAATATGAATTCATCCAGAGCACTAGGCAGAAATTATTCACTGATTTCTTAAACAAAACCTCTCTGATTATTAGGAATGGTCATTTAAAACCAAAGTAACTTTACCTCAGCTGGTGATTAGTACATGAAAGCCAGGGTCAAGCTATATGCAGTACAATCACATACTGCAAAAAAGAGTGATTTCCAGAGAACTCTCTCAAACACAGACATACTACTTGAGGCTGACAGATCAGTATGAAACAAAAGGTGCTGAGTGACCAACAAATATATTCTCTATTTCCACAAATAGGTAGTACTTTCCATGCAGCATCACAATGCTAAATAACTCTCCTGTATGTGGTGCAGACAAGCAACTCTTGCAGTGTTGCCAACTTTCTGAATCATTTTCTCGGAAGATGCTTGGAGGACAAAGTTTGAATACGGGGTTTTTAATTGTTTCTAGAACAGCTTTCAAATGATTTACATGCTCTGAGCTATAGCTTTTATGTTCACCAGATGCAACAGCTGGTCTAATAAAAAGATAAAACAACTCCAAACAAGCCTTGCTTCACTTAGCAGACTTAGGTTCTTCTGCATCCAGCCCCACAGCAGATATATAGGACTTACAGTAAAATAAACAGAAACAATACAGAAACTACAGGTTCACAACTTGATATATTTCTTTATATGATGCTTTCATTTTTTTTTCCCGTCATGGTTTCAGGAGCTGTGCTGTGATATTTTTAAATGCATGGTTTTAACTGTACTGGAATTACA
Source organism: Morus bassanus (assembly GCA_031468815.1). Taxonomy (NCBI): domain Eukaryota; kingdom Metazoa; phylum Chordata; class Aves; order Suliformes; family Sulidae; genus Morus; species Morus bassanus. The sequence continues at coordinate 1,680,480 of CM062571.1, read as the reverse complement.
TACACATATCAGTCATTTGGCTTTAACTGTACTGGAATTACATACACATATCAGTCATTTTTAAACTGAAGCTTTTTGTGAACTCATTTCTTTGACACTGTTTCCCACAGCATTCTACTAGAGAAGCTGGCAGCTCATGGCTTAGACAGGTGTACTCTTGGCTGGGTAAAAAACTGGCTGGATGGCCGAGCCCAGAGAGTTGTGGTGAATGGAGCTAAATCCAGTTGGCAGCCGGTGTTCCCAAGGGCTGAGTTTTGGGGCCAGTCTTGTTTAATATCTTTACCAATGATATGGATGAGGGGACTGAATGCGCCCTCAGAAAGTCTGCAGATGACAACAAATTGGGTAGGAAGGGTCTACAGAGGGATCTGGACAGGCTGCATCAATGGGCTGAGGCTGGCTTGGGGAAAAGTGGCTGGAAAGCTGCCTGGGAGTGTTGGTTGACAGCTGGGTGAACACGAGCCAGCAGTGTGCCCAGGTGGCCAAGGCGGCCAACGGCATCCTGGCTTGTATCAGCAATAGTGTGGGCAGCAGGAGTAGGGAAGTGATTGTGCCGCTGTACTCAGCACTGGTGAGGCCACACCTCAAATACTGTGTTCAGTTTTGGGCCCCTTGGGACAAGAAGGACATTGAGGTGCTGGAGCGTGTCCAGAGAAGGACAACGAAGCTGGGGAAGAGTCTGGAGAACAAGTCTTATGAGGAGCGGCTGAGGGAGCTGGGGGGGTTTAGCCTGGAGAAGAGGAGGCTGAGGGGAGACCTTATCACTCTCTACAACTACCTGAAAGGAGGTTGTAGGGAGGTGGGGGTTGGTCTCTTCTCCCAAGTTACTAGTGATAGGACGAGAGGAAATGGCCTCAAGCTGTGTCAGAGAAGGTTTAGATTGGATATCAGGAAAAATCACTGAAAGGGTGGTCAGGCATTGGAACAGGCTGCCCAGAGAGGTGGTGGATTCACCATCTCTGGAGGTGTTCATAAGACATGTAGATATATCTCTTCGGGACATGGTAGTGTTGGGTTGACAGTTGGACTTGATGACCTTAGAGGTCTTTTCCAACCTTAATGATTTTATGATTCTGTGATTCTATGATTCTATCAGGAAGGTGGAGCTTCTAAAACCCAAAAACTTCTTCCACAAAAGACATTTCATATTCACAAGTTCTAGATTCCAATCATTTTGTAAATATCTATTTCCAAATCTATGTTTGAGGAGGTATTACTGGTTTTAAACTAAAATAAAAACCTATGAAATAATAAGAAACTCAAGATGAATTTTCAGACTTTTCATGTGAAAAGAAAAGCTCAGAGGAAGTTTTCTCCCTTTTCATTTTTCACAGGGCAGATTTCTGGAATGAGAGCCTGTCATGAATATTAGTGCATTAAGATGGCAGACCACTGCTTGCTTTATGCACACCCCCTTCCCTAACAAGCATTCAGACATAGCTATATCAACTGGCTACGTAGAAATATATTCTCCCAAGCCCTTTGCTTCCAGCATTTAAGGAAGGATAAAGGAGAGTATGAAGACTACAAAAAAGCTGCCCCGAGACCCCAGGGGCACCACCAGCCCTGCCTGTCCCTGTCCAGGCCCCCCGGGCTCCCCCACACTGCCCACCGCCCCAGACTCCACGTCAGCCCCCCAGGACTCTCGCTGCCTTCCCAAGGCCCAGGACCCCATTCCAGCTCCCCAGGGCCAGCAGCCCCTGCCCCAGCGACGCCATAGCAGGCCCAGTCTCCAGCTCCCCACAGCCATGCCCTACCCAGCTATGGGCTCCGCCAAGCTGGGCCCACCCGCAGGCCCATGTCATGGCCCCAGGGAGGTGCCCCATGCCTGGGGCTGGGGCTGCCCAGTGCCACCAGTTGCCCTGCTCCCAACTGGGGCAGTGGGATGGGCCTCGGCTGCCAGGCCCTCCCCTGCCACCACCCCTCCCGGCCCCTGAGCCCTCTGCAGCACGCTGACACAAGGGTCGCTGTGCTGGCAACGGCGTTTTTTGAAGGATCCTGCTTGCTTATTGATGTCTGGAGTGCAGGTGCCCAGGTGCTGGCAGCCGGGGCTGCCCCGTGGTGGACACAGCTGGTTCCAGTTGCCTCCAGCGGACCCACCCCAGGGCACGGCTGAGCCCCGCAGCCAAGGTGGTGGCACTTCTGGGAAAACGCGTTTAAGGAAGGGCAAAAATGCCACACAGGCAGAGAGGAGTGAGGGAAAAGGTGCGAGAAATAGCCCTGCAAGCACCGAGGTGAGAGCAGGAGGAGGGGGAGGAGGTACTCCAGGTACCTGAGTCGAGATTCCCCTGCAGCCCATGGAGAGACCATGCTGGAGCAGGTATTTCCCTGCAACCCCTGGAGAGGGCTCATGCCGGAGCAGACATCCACACTGCAGCCCGTGGAAGACCGCGTGCCAGAGTAGCTGGATATTTCCTGAAGGAACTGCAGCCCACGGAGACCCCTCGCTGGAGCAGGCTCTCATGACAGGAATTGTGCTCCGTGGAGGACCCATGCTGGAGCAGGTTTATCCTGAAGGACTGCAGCCATTGGAAGGACCTATGCTGGGGAACAGCGTGAGGAGGAAGGAACAACGGAGAGCAGCTGTTATGGACTGACCCTATAACCCGCTGTTCCCCAACCCCCTGCACCGCTCAGGGTAGTGGGTGGTGGGGGTAGTAGAGTCAGGAAAAAAGCAACGAAGCTGAGTCTGGGAGGAGGGAGCAGGAGGAAGGTGTTGCTTTAATCTTTTTGTCTTCATTTCTCACTATCCAAATCTATTTTAATTTGCAATAAATTAAATTAACTTTCCCCAAGTTGAGTCTGTTTTGTCCATGATGGTAACTGGTAAGTTATCTCTCTGCCTTTATCGTGACCCACAAGCTTTTTCATCTTATTTTCTCCCCTGTCCTGTTGAGGCGCAGGAATGAGAGAGCAGCTGGGGGGTGTCTGGCAGCCATCAAAGGTCAAACCACCACAATCGTCTTACCAGTTTATATTATTTTTCTTTTTTCTTTTTTTCTCGCATATTGGCTAAGCTATGTAAAGCTCTAGTAAATCAAAGGCAGCGGATCCTGTGGTTGTCTCAGGAAGCTCTTATATAGATTAGCAAGAGACCACCCATGGGAATAATGACTGAAATTGATTCCTAGATGGATTATCCTCCTACACAGGAACAAACCAGTTTTAAAAAGTCATGTATCTGGTAAATACACTCTTCAAATATTATAGTCTTTTACTTCACTTGTACTAAATCCTCTTTACACTCTCAAATTAGTTTTTAAAAGTTTGGAGTAGAAGTGAAAATATATTCACACATAAAGATTGCAGAAAACCCACCCAAGGTAACGAAAAACAGTCTTTCAGGCTAAAAAGAATAACACCCCCCAAAAAAACTAACCAAGCAATTGATGCATATATGCAATACACATCCAATAACAATACAGCCAACTAACATGCATACTAAAACCGATGTACAGCAAAACATTAATCTTTGAACAGCCCTTCTTGTTACAGCATTTTCGAGGTTCTGGGTTTTTGACATCATTCTGCCAAGGATGGCATTATTATTAATTTTGTGTACTGCAGCAACACAGTCCTGGAACAGTGAGTACCACACAAATGTGTGACAAGATGGTCATTTTACCTTGTCAAAGCTTATTAGCTACTTCTACAAAAACATATGCCAACAAGATGGATACAAAAGGAAAATGGAGGAGCATGGGGGACACAAGAAGGGTAAACCAATAATGCTGTGCATGATGGGTGGTGATCTCACAGCAGTATCTGCTAAGCTATTATCAGGGTTTAAGTTCCATGGTAGCAGAGGGCAGTTTTGGGAAAGTACCAGAGGAAAGTCAAGCAGTAAGATATTTACAGGCAGTGTCTCCCAGCTGTAGCAGATGCTGGAGGGAAAAACCACAGAGCTGTTTGTTAGATACCAATGTTGCAGGGATGAAGGTTAAGAGACAGTCACAAGCCTTGAAAATGTAGATCACTGTCTCAACGGAAGGATGAAGCATGCAACTTGGCCCCAAACACCAAGCCAGTGGAGCAATCCAGGAAAATGTAGGCATGCTTATATTTAAACTGGAATTTTTTGAATACGTGTGTACTTACAGTTGATGTGCACAGTATTTTACAAGATCACAAACTGGGTTCCTCTTATTTTTGCACTCTCAGAGAACTGGCTTTGTCTTTCTTTCATCCTGCTTCTTGTTTCTCAAACAGACTTCACACTTCACATTTTATTTCAGCAGAAAGAAAACTTCAAAGCTCCTTGCATGCATATATAAAATGCTATATAATTTCCTTTTCTTTTATGAAGTCAAATATATGCTTCTAACTGAAAACAAGAGCTTTTAAATTGAATTCTGGGAAAGGCGAACAGGCATCCTGTCCTGGCAACATGGTGTTGTGAATCCAAGTCAAAAACACTTGTTTTTTTTCTTTTTTTTGGAAGGATATTTATTTTATTTCATCTTCTGATGAAATATACTTCAAAAGTATCATCTTTTACTGAGATGATAGATCCAGAGGATGCTGGCAGAGCTAAACAACCAGGCATGAAAGGCTATGAACAGCAAGAAGCCAGCCTTTTTGGTAGGTGTTGAAATGAAGCAAAAGGAGAGAACAATAAATTCTATGAAGTTGAATATGAAAACACAATCAAGCAAAATAAGAAAGAGACTGAGGAGCAGTTTCCAGAAACATAAAAATAATGACACACACACCCCCCTTCTTCAGGAGTAGGAAACCTGCCGAAAGGTCTGTAAGGCAATAGATATCAGCTTATAGATAAAGGCACACGGTAGTGGGGAAAAAAAATCAGTGCTTTTTTGCACGTGTTTGCTCTGGAGGAACTTGGGGAGGTTCCCATACTAGAATCTTCTCCATGGGTGACACATGAGAGGCTGTGTCTCAATTCAGAAGGTCACTGCAAGAGTTTATGAAACAAACAGGCAAAATTAATAGGCCCAAATGGCTAAGGTCAGATGCTATTCATCCAAGACTTCTACAGGACAACAAAGCTGCTAAGAGTGGTATGCAACCTGCTTGGGAATTTCCTGGTGTCAGAAGCTGAGTCTAGTTTTTAAGGGTCTCAGAGGAGATCTGGAGTACTTCCAATCAGTAAATTTGATCTTTATACCAGAAAAAAAAACCACCCAAAACCCCAGACTCAAATAAAGAAAAGAATTTGTCATCATGTGGTTAAATATGCTCACTAGTGAAAGATAATTAGAGGGAAATCATGTCTCTCACATCCAAGGGAATTTCTTGCAGAATAATTCTGAAATCCAAAAGTTCAATTATTTTCTTTCTGCAAAGGAAAATCTCCAGAGCATGAGATTTTAATGGTGATCAGTTTTGACTTGAAAAGACATAACTTCTTCCAATAATCTAAAATAGCTTCACTGTAAAAATGGGCATTGAACTTTCAGTTTTCTATCTCATTTTCTCCATTTGCAAACCAGTCCAAAACCCACGGCATACACCATCTTCTAAAATGAAAAGTTATAGACCTGCTGTAATAGTATTCTGGTCTCCACCAGGAAAACAATGAAACAATCTCCCAGTCCAGACCTTTGGAGTTACAATTATGCTTTTTCTTTTGATTTACTTTTTTGTGTGTGTGAGCTCCAAGGTCCTGACTTTCTGTAAGGTGTTCTTAAGTCCACAGCTCTTAACACAGGATTTTTTTTTTTTTCCATAATGAAAGTATGTGACTTTTTAAACATTATCCATTATGTGCTTTCCTTAACCCACTCTACTTGCAGAGTAGAATCTGATTTTTAAATCCCTTCTCTTTTTCAGGGAAATTACATATGAAAACAGAATTGAACAAAGTCTTTCAGAGCAGGATATTAATTTAAGCCTTCTTTCCAAATAAAGGGTTGATTAAATCAGTTTGCATGACACTACAGCTGTATAATATATATATTATATGAATTATATTAATTTATTAATTGTATTAATCTCCTATTAGCAAATACTGTAGCAAGATTTTGAGTCTTCATGGCTGCTTGTCTGCCTTCACAGCTCTTTCTTCTTTCATTTATCACATGGTTATATTTTTTAATAAAGAAAAAATCATGTGTAAAACACATAGCTTGTTGCAAGACCTATCTGATTTTTTTTTTTTTTTGCTCAAATTGTCCCTGGTAATAGGGCTTCCAGAAAGAGCAATGGCAGGCTGCAACCAGGGGGATGAGTCTGAAACTGGAGAGACAAGCATCAGCCAGAGGGGAATAGGGACATGGATAGTCTAGGCTGCAGCTCCCAGAGAGTGTCCAGGGAGATCAAGCAGATATTCTTTGATAGCGAACTGAGAAGCAAACCACTTTGACCTTGGGATACTAATGACTTCTTGATTTGTATCAATGAAAATTCAGCACTGATGATGAAAGGATTTTTTTTATTCATCAGAACATTTCTTCATCAGAAGGTTGTGAGGTGTTGAGGTCTATCATTGCAGCTCTTAGAGACCAGAACAGCAATATGCTCAGAGTCAGTGTTGCAATTATATCTAAAAGGAATAAGAATAAACAAATGGATATGTTGCATAGCATACTAAGAAAAAAATTATATCCTCTTATGTTGTAAATAGGCTTAGGCTGATTAGATTTAAGATTTTCGGCAAGATGTCACTATTTGTTTAGCTTTTTGTATTATTGAAAATAAATATCAATGAGGTTTTAATGATTCGGTTCATAGTAGCTCAGAATTTTCTATTTATAATTACCAATAGAGTATTTCTGTGTAATGAGCCTATATATCCAGTCGCAGTTTTTTCAGAAAAAAAATTAAGGGAGAAAATGTTACCTGCACTTATTCAGCATGCAGAAAGCAGTGTGTAATTATGTAAAAGCACACATACACCCAAAAGATCTCCATTAAGGCTTTGAGGGCCAGCTTAATTATAAATTTTCCAGTCTTCTATATGCAAATTTCTCAACACTGGCTAGTATTCTTTTTATGTTTTTGTACACTTTCATAGTTTTTTTTGTAAGAGAAGCAAACCCTTCAAGCTCTGTCCCCTTCCATACAACTCCTCCATGAAGCTATGAGACATCCTTCCCCTGAGTGTTGTCAGCTCTGATCTTTCTGCACGTCAGCCCCTAGTATAGGCAGCTAGTAGCAGTGACCTCAGCCTGGAATTAAAATACTCCTTCATTTATTATTAAAATTATCACAAATGACAGAATAGAAAAGCTTATGCTCAAACAATGATATTTGGTCACACACTAAAATGTTACTACAACATACTGACATTTCATTGAAAGAGGAATTTTCCCAGCACAGAAATTCTCAGCAAACCCAAGGTTTGATACTTAACAAGTTTGCTGCAAAATGTTTTGTGTTTCATTAATGGTCTTATTGAGTTAGGGCCTAAGAGATTGCTCCTATGCAAAACTATTCAGAAATATGGCTAATAGAGCTGGTTGGGAACTAAATTTTTCAGAAAGGGAACTTTTCCACGGACACTTCCAAAATTGCCCTTTTTCCCTTCTAATTCAATTAGCTTTGGTCATTAGCTGAAGTCTCAGACAAATGTGTTGTCTTTTCATATTACCATCACTGCCACAAACACAAGTGAGTTCCCCAGCATGTGTGCTGCCGTGGTTAACATGTAGAATAAAGCATCACATAGGAATACACAAATCCTCCGCTGAGATTTACAATCATTTTCCATTATAAATGTAATTTGTGTGTTTGTTCATGGGCTTATAATGTTTGCGTCTAGTCTTTGAAATTCAGCAATTATATTAGTAAGTACCTGAGGGTGGATAATAAGTGCTTCTAGATCTGACCAGTTTGACTTAAGAAAAATGAAAAGGACACTTAAAAAAAGAATTTCACAGCACCACTGGCAGCATGCGTAGGTTGTCAGTTCTCCAAGAATATGTTGCCTGTACTGAATTTATGCCACACTTAATTTCTCTTGATGGAATCAAATTTGCATCAGGTCTCCTGTAAGACAAAGCCAGTCTCAGTATTGTTGTTTTGAGGCTATCAGCCTACACTGCAGATTTCTTTGAAGAGTAACATGTTTCTTCTGGTTTTGGCAACAGTTAACACAATGAGCAGATGCACTGTTCCTGTGTTTACATAGAGGTCTGAAGCATCAGTTCAATGGTGGGACATGACTTCTTGTAATTTATGCACTTCCCTCTCCTAAACACTGACTGCAGACTGTTAAATCTTTGTATTTCTTTTCAGCTGGGGAGGTGAGATTCCTGACATGATTCTGGGGGTTGAGGCCACTGTCAGATGTCATACAATCATAGAGTCATAGAATAGTTTGGGTTGGAAGGGACCTTTAAAGGTCATCTAGTCAAACTCCCCCTGCAGTGAGCAGGGACATCTTCAACTCAAACAAGTTGCTCAGAGCCCCGTCCAACCCAACCTTGAATGTTTCCAAGGACGGGGCATCTACCACCTCTCTGGGCAACCTGTGCTGGTGTTTCACCACCCTCATTGTAAAAAATTTCTTCCTTATATCTAGTCTAAATCTACCCTCCTTTAGTTTAAAACCATTACCCCTTGTCCTATCACAACAGGCCCTGCTAAAATGTTTGTCACCATCTTTCTTATAAGCCCCCTTCAAGTACTGGAAGGCTGCAATAAGGTCTCCCCGGAGCCTTCTCTTCTCTGTGTCCCTCTGCTCTTGATGTTTTTGAAGAGAGGGAGCCTTCCACATCGCATGTGATGTTTTGTACAGTTGAGCAGCCTACAGAGAGAAGGCAACTCAGCACACAAGCAAAGCTCCTCCAGGTCTAGCTTCGGACAAAGTGCAAACAAGATAGATCTTTCTTACATTTTCCTCACCAGACTACATATTTTCTTTGTGGCTATGTTGGGAACTAAGAACAGACCCCCTGTGGTAGCTGGACTGGCAGGCTTCATGGATAGCCTGAAGCCCAAAGCAGGCTCGGTGTGTCCACACTATGCATGTGAGTTCAGGCTGCCTACATTTCCCAGTTCTGCTCTGTGGCAGATTACCTTAGGGTCTTTATGGGAAGTAAGTCTGAGATGACATTGTCATGTGACAGGGAAGACAGGGAAGACAAAAAGGTGCAGCTATGAATGGGGCACTCAGCTGAGCCCTGAAGTAACAGGCACAGCTGAGGCTTTCTCTTCTCTAGTGGCTGGGGTGCTCCACAATGTCTTTGGCTTGAGCAAGGAAGCAGCACAGCGAGTCAGTAAATTTAAAACTGAGGAAAGCTCTGCCACAGTGCTCACATTGGTGGCCTTGAACAGCTGTCTCTCAGATCAGCAGGAACTGTAGATGCTTGGTAACGCTGGGAAGAGGTGGGAACTGATGATCACAAACTCTGCTGTTACTTTGAGTAAATCCTCTTGACATCCTATTTCGTTCTCCTAGCTATAAAGCCAGACTCCGATTTCTAGATGTTATAATATTCTGTTAGGCCGATGATGTCTCCCATAAACTATAAAAATGCTGTGAAAATCCTGAACCACAAGAACTCAGAGTTTCTGATTAATTACACAATTGGTGGAGACTTTTTGCAATGTTTGGGCTTTATGTCTGAGAAATATCTTTATGTACCTAAAACCAACTATCTTGCTATCACACGGATGTCTTGGGAAAATAAACTCATTTAATTCTGGAACATAATAACATTTATTTTTGTAAATATTTGAATGGTATTGTGAACATTGTTACAGTGCAACATGTAGTAAAACCACATTTCTCAAAGTTCCACTTCAAAATATGTTTCATGTAAATGAATATCAAAATTCCTGTAAGTGGCATTGACACCATGTAAAGAAGCAGGAAGCTACCTAGAGATTTCATGATATAGATCAAAGGATAGTAAAGGTGTTTTAATAGAATGTAGGTGATCTCGTACAGTCAGAAGAAAAACAAGAGCAAACAAATTTTGCAAATGTTTCAAATTACTAGTTCCCGGAGCAGTTCTTATTGGGTTACAGATGCTTTTGTGGCCTTGTTCAAAGTTGAAGTTCAAAACCAATCTTGTCTGCTAGCACTACGATCACAAGCAGATCTTATCATGTCGGAAGAAGCCAGAGGCTGACACCCTCTTTTTCCATAAAGCCCCTTACTCTGCCTTTGGATTGCTTCTGCAGTTTCCATCTTGATTTTGCCTTCTGCAAAGCAGCCTGGAGTAACGTGTTATGTTTCCTAAGCAACTTCTTGTAAAGCTGTTTCTCCCCAGCAAATAGGTTCACATTTAGTAGCCTTGCTTTTACTGGTGGATGATTTTAAGAAAAACAGTGCAAATAGTGTCTGAGGAAGCTTTTAGATGATCTGATTTGAACTACCAGCAAATACCACTGTGGTTTCAGCAACCTTTAAGTCTCCGAGTAATACGAAAATGGTTGCTGCAGGAAGTGGAGGTAGTGTCTACGTATGGGCAGTTTCCATCCTTTCCTTCCCAGGCCTCAGATGAGCACTGCCTGTCGGATCCACTGCCTTCCAGCTGTATCTGGGCTGGCTGGCAGATGCGTTGGTACAAAGTTGGAGGCGAAGCCTTGAGAATCAGAGTGAGAAATGTCTACAGTCTTGATAAATCACCCATCTCTTCTCTATCTCAGACTTGTAATTCACAGCACCTACCATGTTAGCGTAAGTTCTTTAACCTGCGATTTATTTCCACTTGGTGCTCTGTTACAGCAGGAATCCCTACAAAGGGATTAGGAAGCTGGGGAATCAGACCCAAGGCATAGTTCTCACATGTGTGTTTGCTCCTGCACTAAATGTTACACCACCCCCAGGGGACTCTCAGGGACCCCCAGGGATGCCCCAGGGGTATGGGGTCAACAAGGGAAGGAAGAAAAGCTCTCTGTGGGTGTAAATAGCCCTCAGCCCTTCAACAGGGGGAAAAAACTCCTGCAGATGCACTTGTCAGAACCCTGCCCCAGCAGCCACCGACCACATCGTTGTGTAATGCAACGAGACAGCCTAGCTGCCTGGTTGCTGTGGTGGCGCGCATGAGACAGTTTCTGCTTCATCACGTCTTTTTCCCCTCTTTGAACTATAGCGGCTGTGAGTCCTGGGGACCTGCCTTCTCAGGATGGCTGTGATGTTCACCCTGTTCAGTTTTGAGAACATCAAACTGATACCCTGAAGAAAATGGAATTTTTGGAATTTTCTGCTAAGCTGTAACAATGAACTATGTGAGCTTGGCAAAACAGAATTTGATAGCCAGAGACAGAAACTGAGAGGTAGGGAAGCACTTGTTTTTCGACTATATCCTTGAGGAGAGCTGAGAGACTGATCAAAGGAAACATCCCGTCTCAGAAGATGCTGAGAACGGGGTGATAAATTGTGTAGTCAAGGAGATTGACTAATTGGGATGTTGATAAGAACTAAAACAAAGTGCCCGTTAGGTGAGCTATCCTCATTATAATACTAAAAATGAGGCCCATCGGCCAGGAACCCCCCCACCCCAATAAATCCCTTAATCTCTGAGCATGCGTGGTAAATTGAAAGTGAGCTGTACCTTTACATCCAAGCGAGAAAGAAGTTAACCAATTAGCTGACGCTTGTGAATATTAGCTATGACTGACACATTTAAGTGTATAAATGCCTTGTAGTTTCTCAGTTCGGGGTGCTAGCTTTGTGGGTTACCACCTAGCAGCGCTCTTTGCACAAAAATTAGTTAAATAAAATACCTCCACTCTGTGTGTAGTTTGGCGTTTTGCACACCGGGCGAACGAACCCGCTGTTCGGGAAAACAAAACCTCAGAAGTAGTGTGCAGCTTTGCTGGGCGCTACAGTCACTGCAGTTTCTCAACTAAAGCCTCTAGGTCTGGTGCAACCCTATGATCACACCTTCTAGAGTTTTCAGTTACTGCTAGCAGAAACAGGATTATCGCATGTGACATAAGCAGTTGCCAGATAAACTAAATGTAGTGGTTACTACCAGGAATTCAGTGAGGCAGGACAGTTTTTCAGAAAGTGGGAGTTCATCAGACAACACAGTTATATTTATCTCACTTAACATTAGAAGTGCCAGTAAAAGTAGGCATGTAGCCTAGTTTTTATGTCTAGGCTTCCTCTATAAGCAGTAGTGAGAAACCAGACCCTCCAAGGACCATTATTCCCATACTAAAATACCTGGGATGAATTTTCCCTCAGAGCCGCTCAAATTTTAGGTGGCTAGGCAGGGCAGCTGTTCACCCTCTACCAGTGCAAAATCCATTGCTATATGCCATAGCATGTTCCACTCTGTTTCCATTCCTCTCTTTCTCCTAAATCTGCCTCCTGCTGACTCCTTGGTCCCCTTTCCCTTGTCAGGGTATCCCTGCTGCTCCTCACACTTCAGAGCCCGCTGAACCACATGGTGGCACTGATGGTTTAATGGAGGTGTCTGTGTACTTCACTTCAATCTCACTGATTAAGACCATCTCTTTTCAGGACAGCCTCAGCTCCATATGCACATGGACTGTACAGGACATTCATCTTCATGGCTTCAGCCTCCTTGGCCCTAATGGGATTTGCCAGGGGAGTGAATTATGGGAAAATGACTGATATGTCTTTTTTCCTTTTATTAATCCAAGAAAAATCAAGCCCATCCAATGCCACAAGAAAATCAAGACAACTGTACTTCATAAGCTTCCCAGCCACCTCAGCATACAGATAAAATTAAACCTCACCATTCATTACATTTTCCTCACATCTGCTCTCTTTTTCCTACTAATTTTAGTTTATAACTGCAGTGAGCCAACAAGGGTATTCCACTTGCAAGTCCTTTGAACCAGCCTATGTCTGAATGTCAAGGTTATAGCCATATGGCCTCTATCTCCGTTCCCATCCCTTCTTTTACCTGGTCATGGAAAGACACAGATATCTAACAGTTGTCCTTTGTCTGCTCCGAGGAGAAAGTAGCTGCTCCTTCAGTCTACTTCTGACCTGTTAGTTGGTTGGACCATGCTGCATAAACCAATGCTTTTCCTTCCCTCTTCCCACCACACAGGTAGCTGATCTCTCCTCTCAACCCCAAAATACAAAACATTGTTTCCTACTTTCCAGAAGCAGTCTACTTTTCTGCCTTTACATTTGCTGGTCCTGAGGTTCTGATGAGGTAGACTACAGGAAGCCCAGGAACAGAAATTTACAGTATAGATAGGGTACAAATTAGAAGGTAGGATATAGAATATATAGGATTCAGAATATACAAATAACATACAATTTAAGAACCTCAGATGCTTAAGTAGTCACCTCCCTGTGTTTTCTTCCCTAGTCCAAGTATTAACACTTTTCTGGAAGTGCCATTACTTTCATTTGACACTGAGAATTTATAATTCACATGGTGCAAATGTCCTTGTTCTGGGGACAGAGACTTTTTTTTCCTGTTTCAGCAGCATATCAACTTTGATCCTAATTGAAAGAAACTCTGTTCAGAGAGCATTTGTAACCTGCAAAGTTAGTGTCTTTGGGAAGTGACAGTGATTTTGCAGCGGATCATGATCTCTGTTCGTCTATCTGTAACTGGTGGAGGTGGAATTTCTTTCGATCACTCTGGATTCATATACTCCCACTGCTCTATTACTCTTTCTAATGACAGTACAGTACTGTATCTGTGTCGTGGTTTAGCCCCGGTCAGCAACTAAGCACCACACAGCCGCTCGCTCACTCCCCCCACCCCTGTGGGATGGGGAGAGAATCGGAAGGGCCAAAGCAAGAAAACTCATGGGTTGAGATAAGAACAGTTTAATAATTAAAATAAAAGAGTAATAGTAATAATAATAACAATAATAATATAAAGAAAAGGAAAATAACAGGAGAGGGAGGGGGAAAGAGAGGTGAAACCTCGGGAGGAGGGAAAAAAACCAACAGGCGACGCAACCGCTCACCACCCACCGACTGACGCTGGCGGTCCCCGAGCCGCGATCGCTGCTTCCCCCAGCCAACTCCCCCCGGTTAATACACTGGGCGTGATGTCACATGATATGGAATATCCCTTTGGTCAGTTTGGATCAGCTCTCTTGGCTGTGCCCCCTCCCCTCCCAGCTTCTTGTGCACACTGCAGAGCACGGGAGGCTGGAAAAGTCCTTGACTAGTGTAAGCACTACTTAGCAACAACTAAAACATCAGTGTGTTATCAATATTTTTCTCATATTAAGTCCAAAACACAGCACTGTACCAGCTACAGTGAAGAAAATTAACTCTACTGCAGCTAAAACCATGACAGTCACTCAGTACAATGTTCAGCAAAGAGCCCTGATTTAACTGTTGCTGCAGGTGTGCTGGCTGGCTGATGTCTCCGGCTGCTGTGTATCTCCAAGGCCACGTGCTGAGTGGAAGGTAAGTACGAAAAAGATCCTCATTTATCAAAATACTAGCAGAAATCCCATTGAACCTTCAGCTTCGTCAGCCAGCACAGATAGACTCTGTTGTAGGTGATCTGTAAACTGGACTAAGCACGTTCCTCTTCTGTCCTAGGACAGAAGACCTAGAACTACATTTTGGAAACCGAGACAAATCCTCTCCTCTCTGATTTAGGCTTACAGATGGTCTGAGACTGCATGGCTGCAGCAGGCCTACCATCTATCCAAAGTGAGTGTACAATGGGTATCTCTTAAATGCCAGTATCAAATGGAAATCTAAGTCATCCCTTCAGGGAAGTTGGACACAGATCCAGCGCCTGGGCAAAGAGCATGCTGATGTAGAAATAGTGAAGGCATCCAAGTAGGCGCACTCAGAGTGATTCCGTACCTGGAACCTGAAAAATACAGGAAGAAAACAGTGATTACTAAAAAATTTCTACTATTCAGCCAAATATTTTAGCCTGCTGTAAATCAAAACTTCTGCTGAAGTAGTTTCCAGTTGACTTTGGTCCCTTGTGATACAGTAGTTTCAACTGCTAAAAGCAAGATGAGTGATAAATCATGTTAGAAAAGCCTGTTTCGCTCATGCAGTGTTGCATGTTTCTGTCAACAGTCCATACCAGGTATCATACAATAACAGGAGGAATGACAAAAGACAGCTTATGATATAGCCTGCCTAGAATTACGGAGGTGATAAATGCTGTGGAGAACAAGACAAGGGGAACTGCTGTTTGACAGGCCTGATGCAGAGCTGTTGTAGCCCACACATTTTCTAATATAGATAGGGGGAAAATCTGGGTTGTCTCCAGGTTGTGACAAACTCACTAAAGCAGATATGATTTTTCTTATGAAGCCGCTTCATCCACCTGAAGATGATTGCTCCCTCATACCTGTGACTTCATTCTCTTTCATCCGTAAAAAATGTATGTGTATGCTAGATATTGTGTATTTCAGGAAGACAAGCACAAAGGATCTCACTGGAAACCAAGAATTCTGAAGATTTGAAAAGAGGCTGAAATGTCTATACTATGTACTGAAAAATATGTACAAATTAAGTAACTAGGGATGATCAATAACATTATCTTTATGTACTAAGCTACTAAAAAACCCTTCCTGAATCAGGAACTTCTCTATATTGATGCTACTGGAGTTAGATCAGTCATAAATGCAAAGAGTTCATTTTCAAAGTCATAGTTATAAATCACAGGAAAATAAACAATCCTGATAGAAAAAACATTGTGCTGTAAACCCTAATTCTACATTTGCTTAAGTAGGTGTTAGACAATCACATGGAACTTACGTGTCCACCTTCAAGGCAACACCATTCTCCCAGTAGAAGCTTTCACCTTTCTTGTGCAACCCAATCCAGGAGTCATCTACCTTCACACGCTTAGCTAAAGAATGCTAAAAAAGAAAAAAAGCATTTTTGTCAACATGAGCTCTCACAATGAGAAGCGAATCCCTCCTGTGACTTTTGAGGAGGACTAGTTCATCACTCTCTCATGTAGAACACTTTCATAAGCATTTCATTGAGAGTTAAGAGCCTAATTCTGCCTTTGAATTGACTCTTACAGTTATCATAAACTTCAGTGAAGTTATTAAATTCTATACCCTTGAAGATTATTACTGTTCACTACACCCAAAAATACCCAAACACTGTGTATGGTTGTGACCATCTATATACGTTTATCAATCTCTACATATGCAACTTGGTCTAGATAGGCTGGTACATACAGGTGTTTCCTGCATTTCAGATGGGCATATGGGAACTCCTCCCCTTCCCAATTATTATTTAAATAATTTAAATTTAAAGTTTATTATCTATGGATGTACAGATAAAAAGAGTAAAAGACAGTGCACTGCTCCAGGAGTTTGCAACAACCTGTATCAAACACAGCAAAGAATGATGGAAGATAACAGAAACATCACTTGCAATGGGTTAGTATTACAGAACTCCCTGCAACAAGCTATCATCAGACTCAGTGGACTTAAAAATTATATAAATATTAGCTGTCAGCATGGACTCCAATGGACATGGAAAGAGTGAACCCTTACGTTCCTCCACTCTCCCCTAGCAACTTTAAGTCAATACAGTTCAGAAGAAACTGTCTCCGTATGGTGCCGATGCCGTTTCTACAGTTTTTGGTGTACCTTTTTCTGGTGTGGCTCACGCTACCCAGCGCTGGAGACCAGACAACGCATACCACAGAGCACTAATCCGACCCAGCAGGCCAATATCTGCTTTTCTTTCATAAACTAGGTTTACAGTTTGTAGGTATAAGGTTCTTAAGCAGCAGCTTAAATAACACCAATTTCTGCCTAGCCAATTATCAGCTGAATATCACAGGCACCGAATTAGAAGTGTAGTTTTTAGATGCGTTAGGAAGAGAGGCATTTACAAATTTGGTAAGAGCTGATCACTCACAGAGCAGCAATGCAGAAGGGGCCTGTGGAGATGGGACAAGCTGGCAAATACGGCTGGAATTATTGGCAAAAAAGGGGTCTGATGTTGGGATAAAATGAGAGACCACATTCAGTAAGGGACTCGCGTGTGAAGTAAGAACTAGACCCTGCATCTTTCTCATTGCTGAAATTCTTGTCACTGTAAAAATATTTATTAGCCTATGGCAATTCAGATGTGACTTAATCAGTGTAATTTCACTGAGGTTTCCTCCATTTCAATATCTGCTACACCACTAATATGTACCAGTCAACCGGAAAAGTAGCCTTTTGACCTCTATTCAACAATCACAGTAACGATAAAGCTCAAATGTCAATCTATCTAAAAACTAACTTTTTGATAAAACTAGTTTCTCATTGACAACACTCAAAAGACAGCAGATCTGTAAAAGCATATTACAGTTTTAGCAGCATGCAGTAGTTAAGATGCCACTAGCATTCAATGACTTAATGCAACTGGACCATAATACAGGCAATTCGAAGTATTTTACAAACTTATTAGCATGAGAAAATGTCCAAACCAGCTTCAGTGGGGGTATATTCCCACCACTGGTATAAGCATGCATCTCCAAGAGGCATTAAGGCATATCTAAAACCAGATGCAAGCCAATAAAGACAGGTAACTTCCACTATGCTGAGAAATGGTTTTAAATGTTTGGTTTCTTACAGAAACCAAAGTATCTATTTATTTGTCTGTACTGAGAGTTGGACAGATTCATACCTGCTTTGAAGATGAAGGTCCATAGGAGAGAAAAAACTAGGCAAACTGATTCGTAACAAAGAGCTTTCCACAGTCATTCAAGTCAAATCCAAGCCCCAAAGCAGTGCGGGGCAGCTGGTACTGCTGCTGCACCTGCTGCAGCCAGCCAGCTACTTACAGTGACAAAGCAGGTACTTTTCCACTACCTGAATTCACACAGCTTACTTATTTTACAAACATTTAAAGGATAAGTATTGCATGCAAAAAAAAAAAAAAAAGGAAAAAAAAAAAAAGCAAGCCTTGTCAAGGAAAGAGAGAGATATAGAAGTTGCGTTCTGTTTTGTTGTTGTTTTTTCCCATTACCATTTCTTCCTGGTTTTCAAAAACAGCTAGCAAGGATTCATGCTCAGTGCAGAAGGTCTGACTGGATGTCCAGTTTTTTTCCTCCTCTGAGATGAAATAACATTTCTTTTTGTAACCTATCCACTCGCTGGGGCACTGTTCAGAATGAAATTTTCCACGGTAAGATGTCTCAAGTATTAAACCTGCAAAGGAAAAGAGAGAACAAAATTTCTACCTGGCAAAATCTTCGCATTCATCAGCATAACTCAATCTAAAATGTAGGTTTTTTGGAAAGCCAATGCCACGGTAGATGCCAGAAGAGAAGCCAAAGGAAGGGCAAGGGTCCTGACCTTCCCTGCCTTTCATGCACTGTCTTCGGCTCAGAAATGTGAAAGTTGGGAGCTGCAGCCTAATTACTACAATCAGTAGAAAATAAGTAGGGTTTGGAAAACACTCCTGAATTTTAGAGAATTAGAGGCATTGGCAATTGACAATTTATACTCAACATATTTTAAATCCAGCAATAGGGTACTAAACCTCATACTGTTAATTTATTGATTGAATTCATTTTAAGTAATGTAGTTGCTTGAATATCTACAACTGGTGAGATATTTCACGAAGCCTGATTCTGTATCAGACCTTGAAGTGTCTGACAAATCTGTGTGAAGGTAAGGAAATGCGGTGTTGATATGATGCTAATGAAATTTGTCTGTTAATGAAGAGGTAAAAATTATTATTATTGGGAGATAATGGTTGGGAGAATGGTTCACTGGAGCTCACCCAGTGTATAAAGTGTATTTCCTGGGTCATCCTGCTGGAATTGATTCCAGACCTTCTGCACCCAAGGTGCAGTTTTCCACTGCTTAAGGTTGGAGATGGCTAATATTGAAATGAATGTAACCGGTTGTTATGTGAGAATTCACCTCCAGCTTGCTGGAAGTGAACTGATCTCCCAGACTTTGCAGCCTGCTGTTGCCACGCTTGCTCTCTTTTCCTTTCTCATCATCTACTCTCTTTGCTATGTATAATTGGAGACCTGTGAGCACTGCCCTCACCCTCTCCAAGAAAATGTGAGTGGTTCCATTTAAATAGAAGCCTAACAAAGGAAAGGAAAGTCAAGAGGGACAGATGTCACTATTGTCCTCCATTCATTTCCAGGTATGTGCAGAGGAACTCACTACTATACCTCCATTGAGATACACATGCGCCCAGGGACTTGGATACGTCAGGTAATGCTGCAGGCAGCACAGCCTCTGCTCCTATAGAAGAGTTCTGCATGGGACAGCGGGAGCACATCGGCCTCCACTGTGCCAGTGGGAGGTAGCACTGACTACCTCTTAAAAATACAGCATGCACCACAAATGGATTTTTAAAAAGAAAAAGGCAGAATGATCCCCAAAGACTATTTGTGAAACAGATAAGCTAGCTGTGTTACATAGTTGTCTTCCACGTATGACAATAAAGGAGCCCTCAAGACCAGATATACGAGCAGCCTACACAACAAGCATGGAGTCTATGCCTGGAGATGCGATGCTGACTTAGGGCACTAGGTGGTATAATCAGGTAAGTTTCTGGTGATAAGCACAGACAAGACATGCATACACCACATGTGTGGCCAGGCGACAAAATATACTCTTAAGAGTAGTAAGGATGCAGCAAAAAGAAAAAAAAAAAAGTTTACCACTGAATCATCCAGATTTTATCTGTAGGGAGAACACCCTCTCCTTTTAAATTTTGCCTGAAGGTTATTCAACCTTATACTGACATCAAAATAACTGAAATAGTGATGGAAGTCCCAGGTTTTGTGACTCCACGGGCACTGCAGAGTACTAATGTTGGTGCGCTTGACCACTGTGATCCTGAAGCCCAGTAGTCAGAGGAAACGTATGTCAAATAGAAAATGTTCCAAAGACTTACCAAATGCAATGATCAGCACCGCAAATCCACAAAATATGATCAGGCACCATGCTGTGAAAAGAAGATCGTTAATGGTTTTGTATATATGAGCACTTAGTCTCAGACTGAATTTCAGTATTAAGTGAGACAGCAGCAGGATAGCCTTTCATTTAAGCTCCAAGTATGTAAATACAAAGCACTACCGAAGTCAAACAAGGCACCCTGAATTCACATTTATGTAACTGGACAGTTCGATAAAATGGCCAACTACCACCTAATTTGCATTTTTTTGATCTGTATACACCCCGAAGTTTTCCACAAATGTGCAGATCCCTGTACAGCAAATTTAAGCCATCCAGTCCCAAGTTTATCATCTCGTCTATGTTTTGCAGACCTCTCAGCAATAACCTCTGGAGGCCGAGAACTCACAGATCATCACTAACTCCAATCAAGCTACATCCACGTTTGGAAGACAGGAGAATGTTCTCACGCAATTCAAACATTAAAGGTTGAGGTTCAGAGTGCGGCTGCAGTCTTGAATCAAATGTATTTTCTCTTTGTCACAAGCTGTCCTTCACACACAAATTTCAGTGCAGATGTGCAAGCTCATCTGTTGCAAAGGCACAAACTATTTTCTCTAATGAGGTTTGGCTTCACTTCCTACATCTTATCCAACAGTATTTCATGCAGGTAAACTACCACATGGAAAAATGCACATTTTCACATAAAAGGATCAAACATAGCCAGTTCACACCTGGAACAAGCATAACAGTTATCTTCGTTTTTGTGACGAAAGCTTTGCCTAGAAGTAAACTCCCAGGTTTTGTCTTGTCCAAGCCAGAGGACCTGGAACTAGATTTGGAGCTAGACTTCAGACTTCCTGCGGGAAGCTGTCTTACCTGACACCAAAGGAAAACATCTTACATTTTGACTGCAAGGACCACTCTTTCCAGTGCCTCCATGTCCTGCACATCCATGAACTAGCTGCCACGTCTTGTTTGACATTAGCGGAGTCTACATTCCCAACAGGTGGTTGTGCCAACGAGATGGTCTCAGCCTCCTGTTCATCTTTAGATGCCATCTACAGCTGGGAAACTAAGAAAGAAGTTATGCTTGATGAGTGCTTCCCCTACTGTCTATAAACGAGTGGAAATAGTAGAAATCCCAAAGTTGCCTTAGTTATTGCCTGTACCTGAGGGGATGAGGGCAGGGTGGATGGAGAAATGAGGAAACAAACAGACAATAAGAAGCTTGTGCAACATACCTGAGGCCCACTGAACAGAGATATCCTCCTTCCCAGGGAGGGGTGTGATGGGGAATGAGGGCTGTAACGGAAGGAAACGGAAGGACACAGCAAATGGGAACAATGTGATCAGGGAAGGGATGGGGCATATCAAGGCAGGAGGGAAAGGCCACAAAAACCAGATTAGTTTTGTCTGCATGCGAAAAGTTTGGGCAATTTACCAAGTGAGGGTGGTCTGCAGCAGGCAGTTCACTGTACCCTTTTGTGCTCACTCCAGTGAGTGATACCTTCCTCACAGTTTTTCTTAAATCCCACTTTCAACGACATAAATTTAACAGAAAAAGTCATCCAGAGAAGAATATGCAGCTATAAATGTTATTGTGTAAGTGCAGAAATCTCAATTCATCTTCATGAGTTAGGTTATAATAGGGGAAGAAAAAAAAAAAAACACTCCTCTTTGGAAAAGGCTTCAACCTCTTTACTTTCATTACTGTTATTATTTATGTTAATCGGCACATGCCTAAGAGGCCTCCTCAACTTCACAAATTCATAACAGTAATTAGGTGCCTAAATATCTCTAAGAATCAGACTCCACTTGCGCTTGGTCCATTCTACAAAAGCAGAAAGAAACTAAAGCTTGGAATTACGTCCCCAATAAGGTGCTCTTTCCCCAAAGACTCTTCTGATTGCCCTGAACACATCCCCAGAACACTTTGTCCATTTTAGTGTCTGGTATTGAGAGAGAAAATCTTCAAAAAGGGCAAGAAGGAGGACCTGGGGAACAATAGGCCAGTCAGCCTCGCCTCCATCCCTGGGAAGGTGATGGAGCAGGTCATCCTGGAGGTCGTCTCCAGGCATGTAGAGGAAAAGAAGGTTATCAGAACTGGTCAACATGGATTCACCAAGGGGAGATCATGCTTGACCAACCTGATAGCCTTCTATGATGGCATGACTGGCGGGGTCGATGAAGGGAGAGCAGTGGACGTTGTTTACCTTGACTTCAGTAAGGCTTTTGACACTGTCTCCCATAACATCCTCACGGACAAGCTTAGGAAGTGTGGGTTAGATGAGAGAACAGTGGGGTGGATGGAGAACTGGCTGAACAGCAGAGCCCAGACAGTCGTGATCAACAGGGCAGAGTCTGGTTGGAGGCCCATAACTAGGGGTGTTCCCCAGGGGTCTGTGCTGGGTCCAGTCCTGTTCAACATATTCATCAATGACCTGGACGAAGGGACAGAGCCTACCCTCAGCAACTTTGCTGATGTTACCAAGCTGGGAGGAGCGGCTGATACACCAGAAGGCTGTGCTGTCATCCAGCGAGACCTGGACAGGCTGGAGAGCTGGGCCCAGGGGAACCTCATGGAATTCAACAAAAGCAAGTGTAGGGTCCTGCACCTGGCAAGGAACAGCCCCACACACCAGTACAGGTTGGGGGCTGACCTGCTGGAAAGCGGCTCCGCTGAGAAGGCCCTGGCAGTGCTGGTGGACAACAGGCTGATCATGAGCCAGATCCATGTGCCCTTGTGGCCAAGAAGGCCAACGGTATCCAGGGGTGTGTTAAAAGGACCGTGGCCAGCAGGTCGAGGGAGGTTATCCTCCCCCTCTGCTCTGCCCTAGTGAGGCCACATCTGGAGTGCTGCATCCAGTTCTGGGCTCCCCAGTTCAAGAAAGACAGGGAACTACTGGAGGGAGTCCAGTGGAGAGCCACCAAGATGATCAGGGGACTGGAACATCTCCCTTACGAGGAAAGGCTGAGAGACCTGGGTCTGTTCAGCCTGGAGAAGAGAAGACTGAGGGGGGATCTTGTCAATGCTTATAAATATCTGAAGGGTGGGTGTCAAGAGGATGGGGCCGGACTCTTTTCAGTGTTGCCCAACGACAGGACAAGGGGCAATGGGCACAAATTGGAACAGAGGAAGTTCCACCTGAATATGAGGAAAAACTCCTTTCCTGTGAGGGAGCCGGAGCAGTGGGACAGGCTGCCCAGAGAGGCTGTGGAGTCTCCTTCCCTGGAGACATTCAAACCCCGCCTGGACGCGGTGCTGTGCCCCTGCTCTGGGTGTGCCTGCTCAAGCAGGGGGGTTGGACGGGATGGTCTCCAGAGGTCCCTTCCAACCCCCGCCATTCTGTGATTCTGTGATTCTATATTCCTTTAGTGTCTAGTATTCGTTGTTTGGTACATGAATGCATGTTTGCTCATGGGCTGGACCTCTCGCTTCCAGTGAGCGTGCTACACTTTCTTACTGCACTGAAAAAACACCAGGTTTTGACTCCAGCCACAGAGGACTCTCTCCTGAACCTTCTCGTCCACACTAGGGAAGAAGCCTGTTCCCCACCCGTGGCTTTTGGGAACGGTAACAGTGAGCAACACAGCCAGCTGGGGTCCAGGAGAGCGACCGCTCCCTGTAACACAAGGCACTTCTCGAAGGCAGGCGCTGGCAAAAGCATTTCAAAGAACGTCAGAAAGACTGGAGAAAAACACACAGCCTAAAGGCCACTGAGCCACATTTCAATTTCTGCGAGCTTATTTAGCTAATGAAATTCGCTCTCGCTTTTTGCCGCAAACTGTTTCCGGTGGAGGAAGCACCGGCAGGAGCTCTGTTCTAGGCCACAAGACAACTGCAGGTCACCCGCGCAGACCCAGGCCGCCCCCCAACTTCGGAGCAGCACGACGTCCTCCTCCTCACTCCTCGTTTCCCCCCCCCCCCCACCTTCGGCCCTACCTTCCCGTCGGCTCCGGCTGCGGCGCTGGGCGCGCACCGCCCCCGGCCCGAGCCACGGCGGGAGCGCCCCCCCCCCCCCCCCCCGCCAACCGCGGGCACGAAACCGGCCGCCGCCGCCAGCCCAGCCCCGCCGGCCCCGGCCCCGCCGCCCCTTACCCGCCGTCCCGGGGCCGCCCCCGGGGCCGGGGCTCCGCGCCGCTCCGCCGCCGCGAAAGCGAAAGGGCGCGGCGGCTTCCGCCCGAGCGGCGATGGAGGCGGCGGGCGGCCGCGGGGCGCCCCGCTCCGCGTCCTGGCTGCGGGACGAGGTGCGGCGGCTGCGGCGGCTGCGGCGGCGGCTCTCCTCCGGCCCGCTGCTGGCGCGGCGGCTGCCCGGGGACGCGGCCCCGACGGCCCGGCGGGCGGTCGCGCCGGTGCGGCCGGTGCCGGAGGCAGAGCGGCTGCTCGGGGCGGCGGCGGCGGCGCCCCGGGGAGGCAAAGCGAGGGCGGGTGAGTCAGGCGCGACGGGACGGGACGGGACGGGACGGGGCGGGGCGGGACGGGACTGCGGCGAGGCCCCGCAGGGAGTGCGGTGGGATGGGATGCGGTGGGGTGGGACGCGGTGGGGTGGGGTGGGATGCGGTGGGGTGGGACGCGATGGGGTGGGGTGGGATGCGGTGGGGTGGGATGCGGTGGGGTGGGATGGGATGCGGTGGGGTGGGACGCGGTGGGGTGGGGTGGGATGCGGTGGGGTGGGACGCGGTGGGGTGGGATGCGGTGGGATGGGGTGGGATGGGATGCGGTAGGGTGGGGTGGGGTGCGATGGGATGGGGCGGGATGCGGTGGGATGGGGCGGGATGGGATGCAGTGGGGTGGGGTGGGATGGGATGGGATGGGGTGGGGTAGGATGGGAGGCGGTGGGGTGGGGTGCGATGCGGTGGGATGAGGTGGGATGGGGTGGGATGCGGTGGGGTGGGATGGGAGGCGGTGGGGCGGGGTGCGATGCGGTGGGATGGGGTGGGATGCGGTGGGGTGGGATGGGGTTGGATGGGAGGCGGTGGGGTGGGGTGGGATGCGGTGGGATGGGGCGGGATGAGGTGGGATGGGGTGGGATGGGATGGGATGCGGTGAGATGCGGTGGGATGAGGTGGGATGAGGTGGGATGCAGTGGGGTAGGATGGGATGCGGTGGGGTGGGGTGGGATGGGATGGGGCGGGATGCGGTGGGATGGGGCGGGATGGGATGCAGTGGGGTGGGGTGGGATGGGATGGGATGGGGTGGGGTAGGATGGGAGGCGGTGGGGTGGGGTGCGATGCGGTGGGATGAGGTGGGATGGGGTGGGATGCGGTGGGGTGGGATGGGAGGCGGTGGGGCGGGGTGCGATGCGGTGGGATGGGGTGGGATGCGGTGGGGTGGGATGGGGTTGGATGGGAGGCGGTGGGGTGGGGTGGGATGCGGTGGGATGGGGCGGGATGAGGTGGGATGGGGTGGGATGGGATGGGATGCGGTGAGATGCGGTGGGATGAGGTGGGATGAGGTGGGATGCAGTGGGGTAGGATGGGATGCGGTGGGGTGGGGTGGGATGGGATGTTGTGGGGTGGGATGGGATGCGGTGGGGTGGGATGCAGTGGGGTGGGATGGGATGCGGTGGGGTGGGGTGGGATGGGATGTTATGCGGTGGGGTGGGATGGGATGAAGTGGGGTGGGGTGGGGAGGCGGTGGGCTGGCTGGGGCAGGGGACTGCGCGTCCCTCCCATGGACGATACCGTGGGCGTGAAGCGCTGGCAGGGGGGACTGTATTCTGCGAGTATTTCTGTGGGATTTGGCAATTTAATACCTTTGAAAATCTGGTCAGCAGGTTTTAGACATACTGGAGCTCTGCAGTACGCAGTCGTTTCAGGGGTGGGTGCAAGCGTTTGGAAAATCTTAATGAAGTTAGTGTATTAGCATGGGGTTTTTGACCTGAATCTTCAGTTCCTTACATGTGCTTTATTCCCTGACGTGCTTTCATATTTCTTTCTCTCCTTAGACATATGTTCACATCTCTCTTTCTGGAAAAGAATTGCAGGACTTGTCATTGCTGTTGCTGTGACTTTACTCTTAATGGGGATTACCATAAGTGAGTGCATTTATTTTTAAAAAACTAGCTCTGGAAAGAGAAGTTCAGCACTTCTTTCTTTTGTTATGCTTCCTCTTCATTGCTGGGGGGTAAGAGGTATTTCCACTGGTTTTCAGCTCACCCCTACGCTGTCATGGCTGCTGTTAAGGGAGATTAGAACCCGGAAGAAGAAAGTGAAACTAAATTGTGTTATGGCTTATCCTTAGATAGTTGGTTCCGGTAGCATTAAACTGACAATTTTTTAAATTTTCTGCAGGATTTAATTGTGCTGCAGCATGGCAAAATGCTGAGGAATGACAAAGCCATTAGCAGAGTTCGGGAGGCAGTACTGACTTCTTGACTTGGCTCTGGCCTGCAGAGTTATTTTTACAGCTGAGTACGTTGAACCACAAGCTGTTTAAGGTCAAATTTTAGCTGCTTCACAGTAGATAACGAGTGTCTGTGTTTGCGCTCTTTGTCAAAGATGGCCCCTGACCTTCTCGCCCACGGTGTCTCCGGTGTAGCTGGAGCTTTGCACTTGCACATGCCGGAGTCTGTTTGCTGGCACATGCCCAGTGTGTGAGCATGTGATCAGGGAGTACTGGACACACCGTAGCTGGTATAACTGGAAAAAACTGAGCGCAATCCTTCAGTTGTATTAGGTTCACCCATCTCCTGCCTAATTCCGTGCAGGTCACAGATACGTTGAAGCTGGAGGAGGCAGGTCCAGAATTTGTAAATGTGTATACAATTGTATTTTAAATACGTGGTGATGAGTAAGTGATGTTCTCTTCATTTCTTCATTTGAACGAAAGATCCACCTAAAGTGCCGCAGCTGGAGCCGTGCCCTGATGACTGGCTGTACTACAAGAAGAAGTGTTACTATTATTCAGAAGCCGTGGCAGACTGGAAGTCCAGTCAGAAGTCCTGCTCTGACTACGGAGCTTCCCTTGCAGTGATTGACAGCTACCAAGAGCTGGTAAGGTGTCCAGCGCCTGGAATTCAGTGTTAGGTCTGCTGCCCTAACAGTTTCTGTAACTCCATCACTTGTTCCCTTGTATAGCTTGAAACCCAGCGTACTGCGTGGCAGACTTGTTTGTTGCGAGCCCGTACAACCTACAGGCTTTTTCAGTGCGACGCGGTCTGTTCACTAAAATCCACTGTAGAAATTCTGTTGTTACCTTAGGGGGTATTTCAGAAATTTAAAAGGCAAACTATGTATAAATTAAAAGTAAATTCTGAAAGAATATAAAAATGGAGTTGTGACTCCTAATTATTAATAAAGAAGGTGTGGTTGGTTTTTTTTTGAACTGGCAGTTTATGTGCGCATTTAAAGTTAGGCAATTTATCTTGTCCTCTCCCCTCACGCCCTCTTGATGTTCATTCCTTCTCCAGGGTACCCAAAAGTACAGTCCACAGCAATTCCCACGCTAAATATAGCCCCTAAACTAATTTTGAGTTTACAGACCACTGATGCACATGATTGTGTTTTGTCTTATTGATACTCTTCAAGGACACAGTTCTTTTAAAGGGTGCTTTCTTTAGCATAACAAATGGTTTAGTGGCCGACTAAGGAACAGAAATGTGTTGTTAGTTCTGTGCAAAATAGTCAATTTCTCTGTTTCCACGAAAGGCGAAGACTGGCTGTGGTTATATGACGCTGGGAGCCATGGTACTGAAAGTACCCGGTTCGTGCAGCAGGTTCTACCTGTGTATTTTGTTGTTTCCAAACCATTTTTCCTTTTACTGTGTTCTTTAAATCTCCTGTAGTGTCCTGCCAATTCAGGGTGTTCTGTATGGCTGAGAAAAAGAAAAGAAAATAGCACTATAGCAAATGTGTTTTCAGAGACAACCATATGATCATAAGGAAAGAGCTGAGAAAGTCTTCATTTTATTCATACTGCAGATGGTAAACTACACGTGTGCCCTCGAACGTCCCGGAGTTTGGGTTTAGGTAGTCCCAACTGACTTTACAGTCAGGAATATAAGGAACAGGAAAACAGAACAAACTCACGCACTTATGATACAATTAGTGTCAAGAGTAAAAGTGTGAAAATTGGGAAGTTGGGGGGTTTCAAATGCGTGTCTTAAATTTGATAGAGATGCAATGTAACTGACATCCAAGGAATTATGGTGATATAACACAGTCAAGGCAACCTGTACCGGGTCGGGCACTGTGTCCCCACTAAATACATGTCCTTGTATTGCAACGTCATTCTCCTGGTGATACAGTGAAACCATTGTACTGGTGTGTAATGTGATATGGTCCATCTAATGGCATACGTTGATGTTTTTGATGACGGGGTGGGACAGGGTGTAGGTGGATGGTCAGTAACACCCTGCATGACTACCAACTAAATGGCTGGGACCTCACTGACTATTACTAATGGATCTAGGGCTTCCTTTAGTATTTCATCTAATTAAATTTAGCAGTAAAACATCAGTGACCTGTGGGGAAAAAAAAAAAAGTGCACCATTGCATATTCTGTGACGCAGTTTATATCTGCAGTTTTTGTACAAAAAGCCATATCATCATAATCGTAAAAAAATCTAATAGCCGCATGTCATTTTATTCTGTTTTGTCTAGAACTTTATAATGCATCGAATACGCGTAACAGACTTCTGGATTGGGCTGCGCAGGAGAGGAAACAAATTATTCTGGGTGAATGGAGAGTCATTTGACACAAACTTGTGAGTTTTCTTTCAATTACACTGTGCGGGAGGAGAGTCAGTAGCTTTTTTGTCCAGGAAGAAAAGTCATTCTGTGTTACCTATTCTACTGCAGATAAACTGGAGTATCTTACCGAATGAGGGCTGTCATATGGCTGTAGAAATGCTTATACTATGCTAATAACACTAGTTATGTCCCCAGAGAAGCGAAGGAAGGGGCATTGTTGCCTGCTTTTCCATGTGGTTGCATAGCGGCTGTTAGGTTATGCTGAGAGTAACTTGTTTCTGTACAATCCCACTATATGAAATGGATAACATTTGCCTTATTAGGAAGAATTACTGATGTTAGACATTATAAATTGTTTGAATTAGCTTGCCCTGTTGGTCTTGCATGGTTCAACACTCATGCAGCGTAGACAGGACCTCCTAAGACCAACTGAGGTGCTGAGGACCACGTTGGAAGGTCACTGGGCTGGGTGGTTGTGCCTCAGAAGGCATTGCTTTTGCCTACTTTGTATCCCAGAGATTGGCTTTCTTTGCAGTCACATCCTGTGTATCCTCCAGAGACTCAGCAAAATCGGTGGGAAGAGGTGGCAGGGCCCCACTCTGTAGTGGAGGAGTACTGCTGCCATGGGTCCCGCTGGGATCCTCTCTCCTGCTCTGGAGAATTGTGCCTTTTGTGCTCACAATACATCGTAGACTGTGAAGTACAAGTACCTGTGGTACACCTCTGTGGGGGTCAAAGTAGCTTGCTTTCATAGAAGGTGCATCAGAGCATCACCATGCGTTTCACGTGCATGTGAATTCTGATCCGTGCAATGAGAAGCAAGGCTCTTTTTAATCATTCTCTAGTTTGTCCTCTGCAGTCTTTAAGACCCAGTTTTACAAAGAATAAGAAATAGGTCTTCTAACTTTTAGACCAAAGTTCTGCTCTAATTTTTATTTTTCTCTTGTCTTTTTAGATTTCATGTCAATATAACAAATGACGGAGACTGTGTCCGTATAGATTCAGCCTTCATCTCTACCAGAAGGTGCTCCTCAGTCAGGAGCTGGCTTTGCACCATTGGTCAGTTTATTCCCAAGACAAGCTCTTAATAGGGAGCAGCTGTCGGTGCAAATACAGAGACTTTCTGCATGAGAAGCTGGAATTCAGAATACTGAAAGTCCTTGCTGTAGGAGGTCCACAGGGCCAAGAGGTGCTGTGGCAAGGATCATATCCAAACTTCTCCAGGAGAAGCAATACAGGGAGTAATAGTGACTTCATGAGAAGGAGGTGATTGGTTAAAAAGTGGCAGTACCAAGAGCAAATGATGATACAACAGCTGTTGCAAAGAACTGAAGTTCCTTCTTGATAATACAGTTTCATTGTTGAAACTGCTGAAGGATATGGCAATGGATGCTTCTCTTGTGAACTCTTCACAATTGCAAAACATAATCATTTAGGACAGCTAAAAAGTTTGTTAGATGCATGTGACTGTCTTACTGAAAATGCCATTCATAGTGAACCAAATTATGTGGGTTTTCCTCTCTTCTTCCTCTTCCTCTGAGTGAAACTCAGTAATTCTTTGTCTGAGAACTTTCAGTTTGTCTTTGTGGTAAGTGGGTGAGATTTCATAAGGTGTTTTGACTTTCCTGTCCTTCTTTTTCCATGGGGTTTTCAAATGTGATTGGTATGTAATGTCCAAGGATATAAATGGGAGTTTTGTAAACCAGGAGGGCAGATAATGACTGGGTCTTCTAGCAAATGGCACTGCTGTTACGGGGCATATAGAGTGGGACAGATTACAAATATTCTTCTCTATCCCTCTGGACTGATCTGGAAACATGACTGCTACTGCCCAAAACTTCCCTGAATACGTGGCTGCAGCAGGAAAGCTCCCAGACTAAATCACGCACAACTGTCATTTGGGGAGGGCTGACAAAGTCAACTGGATTTAGAAAGGGAGAGACATGTATATTTAGCAAGGAAAGGGTTCTAGGGCAGCTTAAAGTGAGGTGCTGTGGTGTTGATCTGTTTGCCTGTGCAGGGGGGGAAAAAGCTTTTATTGTCTCTGGCACCGCTGTTTTATCAAGTGACTTGTGTGGGCAAGGATATTTGACAGTCCATGGGATAGGTGCACTAGAGCTAAATAGCATGGCACCCTGGATTAATCTGTTTGAATTCTCGGTATGATGGCCTGAAAATGGGCAGTGGGAGCATGGGAGGCTCACCGGGAAGATCTGTGGTTGGTTCCTGTCTGGTCACTCTTAGGGTCGTCAGGTACCTGTACAATTACTACTTCCCAAGATACATGATTAACAAAGGGTGGTTACGGTCTTTAAAAATGTGTAACAGGAATAAAGGCCTTTTGAGCCTGGAAAATGTCCTAGTCTGGAAACAATACTGAATTAAGCTCAGAGAAGCTCACAGAGAAGGTGAGGAGTCTGTCACATTTATCTTCAAAGAAATGGGAAGAAGAAATTGCAAATTGCTATAAATGCACTTGTATTTATCCAGAAGAGGTACTCCTTTGGAGGGAAAGAAATAGGTGAGACGAGAAACTGGAACAGAGTGTTCAATATATCTTCATTCCCCATGGTAGTTCCCCAAGAAAGCACAAGAACAAAAGCACCTTGTAAGGAGCTGTGGACAGGGTTTGGATGGCCGGGGTAGGGACCTATTTCCCACCATGTGTCAAAAGTCCAGTTAAAAGAGTCAGCGTGACGTGCTAGACGGGGTGAGAAGTCCATTTTGCTGTCTCTGTAAATTGCCTTGTAAGTATGCCAAATAAATGCTCCAGTAGTTGCTCCCTGCGACACTTTGGGTATCTATTTTCAGTTGAGCTTGCTCCTCTGCTTTAGGTTTGTGGTGGCCCAAGGCTGCTTTGTTTAGCTTATGATACCTGCTTCCTTAGGCGTGTTCAGCTGCTGTCGGGAGGTGGCACAGAACATTTTTCGACAGTGAAATTCACAAACTCTGTGCAGGACCATGACGCAGTCTGTGAATCCATCGTGAGCCTGACTGACTCTGAAGAGTTGCCCCTCAGGTGACCCCTCCTCCCACGCCACAGCCCAGGGGCTCAGGACCCCATTTCGGCTCGACCAACCCATTGATTTCCCAGCTTGACCTTGGACCTGCCCGGATGATCTGGATGCTTGGCTGAGCCAGGCTACTGGGTGCATCTTCCCTGCTCACACTAGAAGTCTCACGTGGCAGCTAAATTACAGCTAATTGCTAACAGCTAATTGAAATAGCTTTAAGAAAACTAAAGTCCATGTGAACTTCCCCTTGTTTTAAGCTTTTTTTGTTGAGGAAAACTTTCCCAACCCAAGCGAAGTTAGGCGAGGAACATAACAACTGAGTCATACAAGAAGTGATTTTGTAATGCGTTCCAATGGGTGAACTGCTGAATGAAATTTCCTTTCAAGCTTTCAGTCAGAGTAGCAACCCACAAAAACAGAAGCTGAAAGTAAGACTTGGATAAATATAATTTTCTGGATTATTTAACCACTGTGGTTAAAATGGAAATGGGCTGGACGGGTACTTTATATTTTGCTCTTTTAGGTTATAAACTTCTTGCATGGTGAGCTCTTTGGCAGGCAGACCAGTTTTTACTGCACAGAATCAAACATACTTGTCTGTGATCAATTAATACAATAGTAATTAGATTTGTTATAACAATTAAATTACATGCATTTTCAAAAAAGGTTTCCCAATTCACCAAGTAATATTTTCCAGCTCCCAAAGTATGAAATTCCCGATTCCCCTGAGCTTTCCTACCACACTTGGACATGCTGTGAACATTGTCAATTCCCAATGGATCCATGCTATCCCTAATTCTGTAACTGATGGAAAAGTAAAGATTTTCATTGAAAAGAATTGACTAGTACAGGCAAATAGACCCAGCTGGTGAGAAATAGTCAGTAGTTGGAAGTTTTGCACAATGCTGAACTCCAGGGGAAGAGCAGAAGTTAATGGGAGCTTAATTTCCTGCCCTGCAAATCTGTGGCCTCTTCCAACAGCAAGTCTAAATTAAAGTCAGTCCCTGTTTCAGTAGGACTAGGTTGCAAGGTTCATAAGTTTGAAGGCTTCATTGAAAACCCTTGAACTGTTCTGGATGGAGCTGTGTCTGCCCTACTACCTTCTTATGCAAAGGAGAGTAAAAAATACACTTCTAAAAAATAATGCATAGATTAAATTTTAAAGCAAATATTGTCTGGGTGCTTTTTCCCCCCATTTGTGCATCACTGATGCAGATCAAATGTGTATCTCAATCTTGTTTAAAATGCTGTTCTGTCTTAAAATTTAGATACAGTTACTCAAAATAAGTGGGCAAAAATACCAAAATATGACAGAAGAAAGTTCTATGTCTACGGAATGTTTTATTTAACCTGAATTTTTTTCCCAGTTTTTCATCTCACTGAGGCCCTCCCCTTGGCCCCTTCGCCCCCCTTCCCCACAGGATTTATGTTTTGTTCCTGCCAAAACATGGTCTTGCATCATGTTAAGGCCAGGTCTGCACTGGTATAGATACTGTTGTATTTCCTCATGCCTGGCACAACTTTGTCTCAGGTGAGTCAAAGCGGGGGACTCATGCTCCTCGTGGCCATTCCCTGAGTCAGGCTGGCTGGAATCCTCCTCTCTCCATCATCCCCAGACAGGCTGGTCCCTGCTTCTGCACAGCCATTTCCACACTAACCTCTAGCAATTGCTTCCAGTCACTTCTGCTTCATTTTCCAGACTGCCAGTGATGATGATGAGGAGGAGATCAGAGGAACTGAACAAATCTTCATAGTCCAACAGGGAAGGATTACGGGAAGGGTACCGTGAAAGGCTTGATGAGGGACTTGGTGCTTCCAATTGAGATGGAGAAAGGTTTGTACTTCAGGCACGGTGGATGTGCAAGGTGACCTTTAAGGAGTCTGGGCTGAACTCACGACACAGCTGCCAAGGTAGCATCCCGTGTATGCTCACCATTCACTGTGAAAAGGAAAGTAGCCATTAATTACATTTGGAAACCAGTGACCCTTAGTAGTCCCCTCAGTTCTCTATGGCTGCTCAGCCCAGTGTCAGGCAATTCACAGCGGAAGATCCAGTGGGTTGGTGGATGCTCTGTCTGCAGCGGCTACCCTGGTTGAGCTGAAACCTCCCAAGTATTCAGCAATTAATCCATGGGGGTAAACTTGGAGAAGAGAAGCTCTGTCCCTCCGGCTGGTCTCGGGCAGATCGGTACAGGGAGCATATTCCCTCTGCTGTCTCCGTACTGCCCTGCCCTAGCCGTGAAGCGATACACGCCTTCATAGGGTGCAGGTGCCCCTGCACAGCTGAACAAGGTTGCACAGCGTGCATTTGCCTGGCTGAAATCTGGACACTGATCACCAGCTATGGCTTGCACAGCACGTGCTGCGTCCCTTGCTGTGGCCTTGCCTCCCTCCTCAGGAGATGAGATGATGTACTAATGCAGAAAGGCAAATTTGCTGTGTCTTAACTTGAACAACTGAAGTAGAATAAATATGTAATTCAGTCAGATGAAGTCTCCCCCGCTCCATGACTTGGGCTCCCCAAAGGACTTGGTCAGACCAAGGATGTCACATCCAGCGCAGGCCTCAGAGCAGAGGACAGAGGGAGGAAAGTGGTTGCTCAGTTGGTTCATTGTCTTTAACTCTTCTGTGCATGGTTTTCCAGATACCACAGGAAATTAGCCAGCATTAGCAAAGGAAGGAAATTACAGGGAAAGGTAGGAGTAGCTGTCTTTCTCAGAAAATTCACTTTTGGTGTTTCCTAGCATTTATGGAATACCTATATCTAAGTGCTATCTAAGTGCTTTCTTCTAAGCTATTGGAGCCATTCATGCCTTATTTGATAGAAACAGAAGGGCAGCAACCCCTGAAACAATAGGGGGCTTTATTCATTGTAGAATTACCGTTTTTATCTCTTTTAATTCCTTAATGTGTAAATAATACTCGTTCAAAATTATACAATCAAAAAGAAGTTATCCAAGCTTGCAAATGATAGCTTAGGTGAGCTGAGCAAGGGATGAGTCAGAATTCAACAGTTTGCCTTTTTAATCCCTTATCCAAACTAAGAGAGCATGGAATAAGAATAAGAATAAGAATAAGAATAAGAATAAGAATAAAAATAAGAATAAGAATAAGAATAAGAATAAGAATAAGAATAAGAATAAGAATAAGAATAAACTGCTATGATGTTTCCTGCAAGAATAACACAGCAGTATTAGAGCTTTCAGTTTGTCTATTCAAAATTTCATTAATATATTTTCCTAGGAATTTTGTCTGAAGTAGCACTGCTTATAGTATTATTTCACAACAGTTCTGAGTTGTTTTAGTGCATCATAAAACCTTTAAAATCAAGGCTTTTTTAAACGTTTTGTATAAAATACTGCATTAATTTTTGGCAGAAGGCAGCTGATTATTAATTTCAACCCAGTGTCATGTCCTTGACATTAGTGCCATTTATGATACACACTGTGCAATACATGCAGAGTACTCTACTCAGACTTAGGAA
Source organism: Morus bassanus (assembly GCA_031468815.1). Classification (NCBI taxonomy): domain Eukaryota; kingdom Metazoa; phylum Chordata; class Aves; order Suliformes; family Sulidae; genus Morus; species Morus bassanus. The sequence goes on along the minus strand of CM062571.1, from coordinate 1,645,569 downwards.
GATCTTAAAATGTTTGAAATAAGGTTGTCACAGGCAGCCTTGCCTGAAGCTTTTTCCTGATAACTACAGAAGGAAACAGTATATTGTGTCTGTAGTCTCCCAAACAGACTGGGAATCCACTCAAAACATACTCTCCACACCCAGGCTGTTGTTGCACTTACCAAAAATCAACAGGATTGGGCACCAAAAAGGACTGTCGTGGTTTAATCCCCTGGTTAAAGCACCACACAGCCGCTTACTTACTTACCCCTCCGGTGAGGCGGGAGAGAGAATCGGAAGGGTAAAAGTGAGAAAATTTGTGGGTTGTCATAAAGGCAGTTTAATACGTAAAGCAAAAGCCACGCAGGCAAGCAAAGCAAAACAAGGAATTCCTTCACTCCTTCCCATGGGCAGGCAGGTGTTCAGCCATCTCCAGGAAAGCAGGGCTCCATCACACGTAACGGGAGACTTGGGAAGACAAACGCCATCACTGCAAACGTCCCCCCCTTCCTCCTTCTTCCCCCAGCTGTATACACTGAGCATGACGCCATACGGTGTGGGACATCCCTTTGGCCAGTTGGGGTCAGCTGTCGTGGCTGTGTCGCCTCCCAACTTCTTGTGCCCCCCCAGCCCACTCGCTGGTGGGATGAGGTGAGGAGCAGGAAAGGCCTTGACTCTGCATAAGCCCTGCTCAGCAATAATGAAAACATCCCTGTATTATCATCAACACTGTTTTCAGCACAAATCCAAAACATAGCCCCATACTAGCTACTATGAAGAAAATTAACTGTATCCCAGCCAAAACCAGCACTAGACCTAAACAGAGAAAGGTCCATGCTTTAACACATCCCTTGCCTCTGGTGACTATGAAAAGAAGGAATTTTACCTCAATGTGTTGTAGTAAAGCATCGTACTTGGTCTTAAGTCTTTTCACTAAGTACATGTGGAGACCAAAACCAAGTTGCTGAAACTCTAATAAATAATAGTAAAAAAAACTTTCCAGTACTTCTGAATGCATTCTTAAGAGGTCAGAAGCAATAATAAAAGTATTTCCCTATTCCCTTTCCAGGAAAACGTATAACTTTTAAAAGAAATGGTAGCTAATTATGAGATGGTAGGGCCTCCACCTCCTGAAAATATAGGATTTATTTCCCAGGCACACTAAGTTTGCATCTGCCACCTCACACAGATTACTTAAAAGAAAAAAAGGAAAAAAAGAAAGACTATTTTAAATTATTCTCTGTGGCTGTTATTTTGCTTGTTCAGCTCTGGTCAGCTCTTCAGCTTATGCTCAAAACTTGAAAACTTAAAGTGATACAGTGCCTTGTATCTGTGGAGATTTATATAAACAAGTTATGTACTTGTTTTGAATATAAGTCATATGAATTTATTCTCCATAGTGAAGAGTTCAAAACCATGAAAAAAATAGTTTAAAAAACCCTGAAAAGGTTGAGAAGGGATTTCCATAGATTGTTCAGTTCCTACTCTGCCCCAGTGCAGGAACAACAACCCACTATTACCTATTTCAGGGGGGAAAAAAAAAAAAAAAAAAAAAAGCTGTTTCTTTAGCATAAACCAGGGGATTTCCTTTAACTAGGAGTTATAGCGGAGCTTCAGGTCGTGGGACAGAGCAGGCTTAGATGCAGAAACTGAAGAAATCAAACAGGTCGGTCTTACGTGGATGGGTAGCTGCTGCCCTTGGGAGACAGCTGCTTGGAGCTAGGTATCTCTTCCCTCCAAGCTTTGCCAGCATGCTGCTTGCTGTGCCCCACTGAAGTCCTATCACCGACACCACCTTCCTGGTCTGTTTAGCCAAAGATCTTGAGATATGCACTGCTGTCTTTGACACCGTCCTGCACCTCTGCTACCACCGTAACTAATCATAGGCTATGGCTAGTGCAGTTGTCTACAATACTGGCTCCGCCTTTCCCCCACACTCCTGTCCCCCCATCAGGACTGGTTTAAACTGCTGAAGCTTATCCTCCAGTTACAGGGTTGCAGTTATATCCCAATATCTCTAAAATACTTTACTGTATTCGTCTTGGTTAGGAAAAGCTTACTGCCAAGTCTTCTGTGCTTTGTGAATGTCTGGCCAATACTCATCCTCTCCTTTTTTATCTTCCAGGCTTCTTCCTCCTTCACACTCTAGCTACCTCTGACAAGTTATTTTATGCAATGCATACTTTTAAAAAAGGCTACACAAGTATATAAAATTTTCTTCAGTTTAAATGGAATATAATTTCTGATATATTTTATGGTGCAGTAGAGACATCTAGTGACTATTTTGTGCTATTAAAATGCCAAGCATTACTGTAAGAGAGCAAATGACCTCTTCCAAACCCTTGAAATATCCTTCTAGTGATAGGTACATCTTTACATGCTCTCCCTAAATCCACTGACAAAATAATTTTGTCAGTTCTGTGCAACTAGTACTACACAGGATGGAAAACAGTGATCAAACATCACTGGCTTCTGTGCATCCAGAGCCTCTTTTCTCCTTTCGCCATGTGTCTTCAAAGGCCTTGGACTCTACCGTGAATAAATCCAGAGTAATGCTAGTAAAGCCAGTTGAGCTTTGCATCCCTGGCACCGAGGGCACCATTTAGTGCTTAAGTGCCAATACAAATCCCTTCCTCATGTTATTTTGCTGAAGTAAAGAATCTGCCTCAGAGCATCTTGGCTGCAAAGTCAGGCAGCAAATATCTTTTTCAACGGAATCATCACCTGCCTCCTAAAGGGAAAGGGAGGATGTTGGAACTAGAAGGGGAAGGATGTTGGAACCAGATGATGTTTAAGGTCCCTTCCAAACCAAACCATTCTATGATTCTATGATTCTATGTTTCTTTGGCCAGAAATGCCTTAATCCTGAGATCTTCTGCTTGCTCATTTAGGTGCCTAAGGGTGGGCGCCTAAATGTAAGCTGTTCACTTACTCTCACTTTCCAGTCAGTAGAGAGAAGTAGGTACTTCCAGGGTCCTATCATCTTATCCTAAAAGGTCAGAGGAATGGTCCCTGAATGTCTCCCAACAGGACAGACTAAGCAAAGGAGTCACCAGGGGGAGGTATGTCCTCTGTTCCTGCAGTGCCCCAAGATGCTGCTGAAGGGCAGGACCTGGCTCCAAGGTATGCGCTTTGAGTGTGACTTCTCCACCACTTGTCATCCCAGGTGTGTAAAATAATGCAGTCCAACCTGATGGTGCTTGTCTCCCTTGCCAGAAACCTCCTCTCTACAAAGGAAGACTGTCCTGAATCATGAACATGAACCAGGCTGCTCACGATAGGCCAGAGCTACTAAAAATGTCCTTAGGAAGAAAATTCTTCCATTCCCTACAGACTGCTCAAGGATGGCATGATGCTGAATGCAAACTCACCTGCAATCGTCCTATTGCATAAACCAAATGCCACAACAGTCCTAAGCAGTGATGTGCTATTACATAGACTGAGCAAGAGCAGAGGTCATGTATTTGCTGTGAGTGCTGACCGGAGCTCGTGGTCTTGTGCACCGCATAGCACCCAGCTAAGGAGCATGGTGGCACAGCGGTTGTTAGTGTGATACGCACATGGCACAGGTGAGTTGTTAGTGTGGCACGTGCGGTGGGATACAGTTATACCACCTAATACACAGTGTGCATACAGACTGGTGCCTCCAGAGTGGTTGTCCTTGACTGGTGTAGGCATGCCTATGGTGCTAGCAGGCAGCTGGAGGCCTGGCCTGGGGTCGGGGGCTCATTCTCTGGCACTAATAAAAAGGTTGAAAACTTTCTCTGTGTTACCATGGCATTAAATAGGAATAGGTGTTTAATTTACACATGTATTAAATGTATATATATTTACTAAGGCACATGTACAACAGTTTCCTAAAGATCCTTCAAACAAGAAGTAGTTGCGTTATGTCCCAGTGCTGTTGTAATGCTGACTCCGTAGCGTACACACATCTCATCTAGGGATGTTCAGTTTCTTCTTTTTGTCTCCGAAAGGGCTGTTTTTTCAGCTTGCTTTTATTTTTTCTTATTTTTTTCTCTTTCTGGGAAATCATGTCTATAACTATCATTGTTTTTCCAGTTCAAACTTGACAGTTTTCAGCAAGTCCTTCAGTATATTTACTCTAAGTCATTGGGGTAGAATAAAAAAAACAATACGCTTTGCCCTAACTTCTCCTCTTTTTCTGTTCAAAGCATATGGTTCGGTAGGCTGCATAAAGAGCTCGGCCTCAACAGGTAAGACAGACAGCAGCACATCATCTCACCTCAAACCTTCCCCCAGAAGAAGAGGGAATTATACAGAGCCTTTTAGTTACCAGGATTGTGCCAGCCCATTCTCAAAAGAACTTAATTATTCAAGCTGAAAAAGCCAAAATGTTGTTCCTCTTACTTCCATGGCTGGTCCCAAAAGGGCAAAATATTGCAGCTCTTGACTTACCACCATGATAACTACATTGACTTTGTCTTGAACTAACACCTCTACTAGAGGAAAAAAAAAAGCAGCATGTTGTCTGCCTTTAACGAGTACATTTGATGACCAACATTCAGAGCAGTCACAGGTCAGATTCAGCGCTTGTTTAATTCTGAGCTTAATAATGCCCCTGGGATGTGAGGATTAGCAAGTGGTCTAGAGCTGGTTAAACAGCAGAAATTCCTCTGGAAGAAGAATTCAGAGTTTTGGCATCATTTTAAGTTACCATAAACAAAAAAAATTTAGAAATTTCTATGTGGAGGAAAATCTGAAGAAAAAGGAAAGTTGGCCTAATAGCAACATTTTGTTTCAAATCCAACTTTAAAAATTACTTTTATTCAGTATGAAATAAATTAAAAAAACAATTAAAAATACAGAAAAAAATTATCTTAAAAGTCTTGAAATGAGATGCTTCAGCAATGTCAGATATTCCCTCCGTTCTTCCCCTCATCATTGCTTTCTGGTTTCAACCCTAAAATAATTAAGTTTAGGAGGAAGTGGTCTGATAATCACAAACTAAAGCAATCTAATAATTACGATCTGCATTTTCTGTTGAAATATGTTTCAGTGTCTGGTTGGTCTGAGGAGGGTATGTACATACTTGGCATGTTGCCAGCTTAGGTTCCAAATGAAAATTATGTGTGGGTTGAAGGTCGATAAAAATTGTAGCGATACTGCTATACTGTTTTTAATATAACATATTAAATAGAACATACTAAATAGAACATACTAAATATGATAAATAAATATAATAAATAAATAAGTAAAATAGAATAAAGTAAAATAAATAACTAAATGGAACACATTAAATAGAACAAACACGAACAGAAGGGGCTAAGAATTAAGAACTGTTTATCGAAAGCTACAAGGTGAGAATTTACATTTGAAAAAAAGAATGAAGTATCTAGTTTCCTTCCGTTTTACAGGCACCTAATCATTTCTTTTGACCTAATGTGGTGTGATGGGGGGAGGTCAGAAAGGATGTAATACGGGCTACTACTTCTTCAATGAGTCCATCTTGATTGCAGATCTGAAAGCATCTTTTCAAAATGGCAAGTGAGGTGGTTTATGCAGAGGTATCGCCCAAGGAAAGAGTGCATTTTACTTCACAAACTTCAGATACAGGTAAAAAATGGTCATCTTAATATTACTTACTTTTCCTTGTTCTTAAAAACTTTCATTCTTTCTTAAATCAAAGCATTCACAAGAAGCTGAAGTCATGTTGAAAGCATTTTTATAACTATTAATATCCACCTCCGTTTTTTATATATCTATTTGCTTGGCAAATTCATGTTTATTAATAGAAGGAATACTGAATTCTAGCAAAAGTAAAGAATGACCTTTAAAATCTCATTCTGGATTTCAGTAGTATGGCTGAAATGTGCTGTTTCTGAAACACATTAATGATCAGACATTGAAGATATTAATAGGGATTATTGGAAACTCATTGGCATGTGCATTGGCAGTGCACTGATGACACTGAACGGACTTCTCTCTCCTGCAATACATTTACATTTTATATTTTAATTTGATTCATTTTCTTAGACACCAGAAATAAACTGTAAACCAATAGGTCTGTTTATCTTGTGTGTCTGTCTTTCTTTCTTTCCTTCTTTCTTTCTTTCTTTCTTCCTTTCTTCCTTCCTTTCTTTCTCTTCTAAAAGTTCTGTGTTGAGAAAAATACAAGTCAGGAATCAATAGAGGTTTCTATAATTTTGAAAACTGTTAGTCCTACAATTTGTGTTTGACCTACCGATGTCTTCAACTATAAAACTGCATTACTTTAAAAATTTATTTTCAAGAAATAAAGTGCAAAAGGTATCCATTAATGGATATAAGTAGGAAATAATTCATGTTTTTAAAATAAAAGTATCAAGTTACGTTTTCTAGATTCTGATCAAAAAATAGATCTTTGCTAGTTATAATACAATTAAGCATGGAAAATTTATTTAAAATTATAATATTCAGAGGTCACAGCATAAAAGAAAAATGTGTCCTGAATATGCTAGCAAATACTCTATAAAAATAAGTTTTGTAGATTCGCTCCTTGGGACACAGTACTAAAAGCATCTGTAAGGGTATGGTGTCTTCATCTTTCATGTGTTAACTCCCTTTGCCCCTTAGACTGTGTGATCAGTTCACCTAGAAGAGCTGCATTGCCGGGACAATCTTTGGTACCCCAGTGTAGAACTACCCCATAAGTACTTATTGGGGATGCAGACGCATGCCCAGTACAACCATCTGTACAAAAAGTTTCAAAATTTGAGAGCATAAAAGTTTGTTCCACCTAATTTTTTTTGTTTCCTCACCTGAGACAATCCTTTAAATTTCCAGTTGTATTTTATAGCTTTAAGTGCTTTCACAAAGCTTTCAATACGCTTTGGTGAATTATGCTTAGAAATTGCTGCTCTAAGTTATTCTGAGAGCCCTCTAACCCAGTAACATACTTCTGACAGTTGCCAGTATGAGGTGCTTGGAAAGGCAGTGCCTAAAAATTTTTGATGGCAAATTAGGAAGCTAATTAAATAACCAAATTACAGGCAACATGTATTTTCTTGTGCCTTAGAGTATGACGGCATGCAGTTTACCCTGCCATAATCTCTTTGAAAAATCTTTACAATTGTAATACCAATATTCTTGTCACTTCTGTGAATCTTGCGTCCCTTCTGGTGTCCTAATAAATGCTTTACTTCAATAACAGCCTAAAACAATGACTTGATAGGCCGATTCTAATATCTTGCATGAAGAAATACTTTAAATCAATATTGAATTTGCCACCTATTAATATTGTCAGTGTGTCCTAGAGAGATATAGTGAAAAACCACCTATCTATATAATTAGGGGTTTTTTGTGTGTTCTTATATATATAAATTTCCATTGTACATTCTTACAACCTCTATCTTCAATTTCTACATGTGCTCCATTGCTTTTATAGTTGAGAGCATGAGTGCCGGAAACTGTGGTCCTCATCACAGTGAGTTCAGAGCAGTTGAGTTAGCTATGACCCACCTGGCTGAGAAAGCTCAAAGGAAGCAGTTGTTGTCTTACTCCATGCATATTTTACATTAAATGGTTGATACAGCAAGATTTGGAAAAGGCCAAAGTTGACCCTGTGAGACAGGAAAAGGGGTTTCACACTGCCCTGCCTCTGAGCATTTTTTGGGTTACAGACTTCAAACTGTGCTGTCTTATCTGATTGCACAGCTCTAAGTTTGGTCTGCTTCCCCATGGCCACTATGCCCATCCCCTGGCTAGTCCGCACCCGGCTTCTCCTCTCCTCGCCTGCACTGCATCCTTGAGTTCTGCATGCGGTGGATAGAGCAAATGGTCCATGTCCCTGGACTTGTCCTACATTTTGCACTACTGAAGTTTGTATTTGCTTGTCTCCCCCACGGCACTTCAGAGAAAAATCTGTTTGGTTTCTGTCTTAAGAACAAAACCCATCTTATTTCGTACATTATCAGCAAGGAAATTTGATGTAAGTAGCTCCTGGGAAATGAGGCAAAACATGCAAAGCAGGCAACCTACAAGGTGGTGTGTTGCAGTTGATACAAAAATACAGCTTCCTTCCTTCCTTCCGCTGTCACACCTACCGAAAGCTGCTGGGGTCAGTCAGGTGTGTCCTGCCACTCGCCACTTTCCCTCTCCCTCTTTCTCTGACAGTACATCTGTGGGTTTAATATCGCACGATGGAGGAGAAACTGTGTCATAGGGCAGTTCCCCATCTTATTACACCTGCAGTCATCTTCCTGCTTACACCTCTTCCCCGTGCCTTTTCCGATTGTACAATATTGCTGATTTGGGCCAATAGTCCTGTAGAGACCCTTTGGGCAGTGAGATGTTTTCTGGGAGTACCTTTAAGTATATGAATTTGAAAGTACTGCCTACGTGATGCAGCTTGACTACATAATAGAGGTCAGGTACATAAACATCATCTTTGCCTTCCTTGAGCTTTACATCTAGCACTGGCCACTGAAATAGCGAAAGTATGCACTGCTCTTACAGTGATAGTGAAACAGATCTCTTCTGTTATGCAGATGGCCACTGTAAGCATCCATGCATAATAACAGACAAGTGTAGGCAAGGCCTCCAAAGATAAGGAGAGCAGTGCTTAGCTCTTGGTGTTAAAGCAAAGCATTCTCAGCAAACCATGCACTTTCTTGCATGAAAATGAATGGCTGCTGCTGAAAATCCTGTTGCCAATTCCTTTTCCAGCCGAGCTTGCATTATTGTTAGGTGATCAAGCACTCTGGGTAGTACAGCAGATGGGAATTCTACCCTACTGAGGCTGGGAAGGCAGGGAACGTGCAGTTTGCCAGGCGATCCCACACCTTTGGGGAAACCTACCCTGACAACATTTTTTATGTTCTCCATTGGTTGTAAAAATCTTGTAAGACGTGGTGAAAACATTTTTTTTAATGGTTGCAACCATGAGTGTCACAACCATGCTAGTGGTTACCAGGGCATATGAGGATTTTCTGCTGATTGACCACCAGCTACGGAATGGGGAGATTTTTCAGCAGCTGATCTCTGCCATGTCACATTTGAAAGTCTAATGTAAGACAGTGCTATAGACAGTGCTGGAGTGCTTGCCACAGGCTCCATGCATTGCAAGAGGCAATCCTTTTGCACTTGGAAGGCACGTCTCCCAGTGATAGAAAAGCCATGGTTTATTTTGCCTGAACGTGCTCTGTCTCAAGGCAGTTCTTTCAGTGCAGCCATGTCTTAGTCTGGTATAATTTAGGTAGGCCAATACCTCCAAGCAGTCTGGAGATGCTAGGTAGTTTCAGAGGGAATGGGTGCATGCTCTGAGGCACAAGCATCTGACAAAGACTTCTTCCTCATGTGTGTAAAGGCAGTCAGATCAAGTGTAAGGATAGAGGAGCTTTTTTTGCAAAATAAATCCTAAAAACAGATATCTGAGAACAAGGATGGTCTGGGAAGATCTTTAACCTGATAAGCACCTGACAAATGGGAAAAAAGTTGGGAAGGACAATGACAAGTAACACTTGGAAGAAACAGAAAAGAAAGTAGTGACTGGAGGCAGATCAGTTGTTCCCTGTAGTTTCTAGATGTCATTACAACAAACAGCATAAACGTTCACAGTGAAAGACCTGCTCTGTTGCTTTGGTTTATGAAAGGGGGATTTCCAAGCCCTGAGGAATGAGTGTTCACTCAGCAGAGATGAAGGCTGCTGTAATTTGAGCCGTCTGCCAGCTCTGCATCGAATATGGAAAGCTTCCCTTGCAAATGGTTCTTAGTCATGGAAAGCATCTGTCCAGGGCATTGATGTATGGGAGGAGAGGGCCTCCTCTTCCAGCAAATGAGAATGGTCATAAATTAGCAAAGCAATAAAGATTCAGATAAGCCTGTTTTTAAGTCTTCTCTCCCCAAGTTTCTGTCTTCTGTGATTAACAACCCAGGGGGAGGGGAGAAATCTGCTTTTGGACTATTAAGGCTGAGAATTAACTGCAGACAGGCTTTCCTTTCCCCTTTTTGTAGAGAAAGTTGAATTAATGGTTTGTACTGAAAATCTGCACTCTGTCTGCAATGGTGCTTACCAACCTTTAATTAAAACCTCATTTAAGTACTTGGAAGGATGACCTTGAGGAAGAAAACTCTGTGGATGAAGTGAAAATAGTATATTTTGCATGTTTTACATTTGGTGGTTTACTCTGAATTGTTAAAAATTACATTTAATTCATAAGTGATTGAAAAATAGCTTGTCTCTCCTCTATGCACATGCAGTACAGCTTAGCTTTGTTCCAATGGGAACTGTGCTCCTCTTTGTGAAAGAAAAAACAGTAGAAAACATGCATGTTTCGTACCCATGTACAAGATCTGAGTTAACCAGGAAGAAGAAGTTTATTGAGAAAAAACTCATTATATATATAGAACTCTATATTATAGAAAAAAATTAATTTGGCCAAAAAAGTTGCCGTTGATTAACTTCTGCTTAAAGATGGGCAGAAGTTGTACGTGTAATATGTGTAAGATATGGAATAATAAGAAAAAATAGAATTAATAATAGAGTAGTTCAGTGTGTGCTAACCTATAGTCACCTAGAGGGTCCTTTTTTAATTTTCTAAAATTTAGTAACTGAATAACTTTTTCTTATTTCTTTGGAAAACTGCACAGCATGATAATTATTTGTATGAACTCTTTGGCACATTAATTCAGCGACATGCAAGTCTTATCAGAAAAAAAATGAAAGCAATCTCTCTTGCATGTTCTTGCTCTTCCCATTTTCTCAGAGAAGGTCTGGTGCTGCAGGGTGCAGGATGCACTGAGAACGGCAAGGGCTGGTGTTGGGCAGGTTCTCTACACTTTTGTCTCTACAGGTGATTCAACCACGTACGCCGAGGTGAATGTGAAATGGAGATCTGACAGACCTGACAGCACACCCAAGACCACACATACAGGTACCGCAATACTGCAGGACACTTCACATTTTCTCAATACGTTTTATCCTCTTTGTATACCATCATAATTACATATTTACATATAGCGGAGGAGTTGCTTAGGGCTAGGTGCCCAAAGAGATGTTGATATGATCCAGGCAAATTAAAAGACCTTCAAAACCTTTCCCAGCTGCTGGTTTCCTTGGGGGTGCCTGAAGGCTGCTGGTGACTGCAAAGTTAGCAGGTAGAGTCACAGGCCCCCAGGTTTGCATTAGGCTAAACTTTTTGTCCCTCAGCCCTAGCTAAGCCTGTGAGGATTCACCCCCACCCCGTCAGCGTCCCTTGCCTCTGGGGCTCAGTCTAGCAAGCCTTTGTCTTATGTCTGTGCTGCCAGTACGGATTGCACCTGGGAGCAAAGCGTGGCCCCCGGAGCCGTTGGTGCAGGCAGATTTGTGTCCACGCTCCTAGGTGCAAGCGTCTCTGGAGCAAACAGACTGCATCTGCATAGCATAGCCCTGGCCACCTACCTCCTTTGGGCCCTGCAAGACTTGTTTGGTTGTGGCGTTTTGGTTCATAAATTTAAAAGGCTGTGTTACACCTTGCCAAAGTAGCCTTTTTTTTAATAGCATGGCACAGAAAACATTGCAATATGCTGCTGGGGATGTAATAAGGGGTCTAATGTAGGCCACGGGAATGTCCACTGGGGATGCTGCTGCAGATCACTTCTGGGCAGAGGGAGTAAAATTTGGCACTGTCCATGCCTGCGCTGTTGGAAGGGAATGGTTCTCTGAAATATGACCAGCTTTCTTCTGAGAAGGATCCCAGAAGCAAGTGAACATGCACCATGCAGGCAGTGTGGTCCACTGGAGGACCAGGACCTGGTAGCAGGACAAAGCACCATTCCATGCCTCTAGTGAGTAGCCACACACAAAACACAGCAGCTCCCCACCCATTCAGCAGCCAAATAGCACACTTTTCCAGGGTATGGGACAATATCACTTTCTATCTTTGCCGCAGGTGATTTTGATCCATTTTCCCCTGCGCCTCACTCCTGAGGGATGCACAGAACACATCGTTAAAATTTATTCTGCAGTGGAGACACTCGCAAACTCTTCTGTTCTTTTTAGCAACAATTTCCATGTGGTTTTTTTCATTTCCAAATGCATTTAGGGTGAATGAACAGGTCAGCAATAGTATTTAAAGCACAGAAACGGAGATATTTTTAGAAAGTGATGGCTAGAGAGCAAAAATAAGGTTTTGAACAGTTGACGAGTTCAGATGACTCGTGTCTATCTTTTCTTAAGTGAAAATTTTAAGATACATTAAACTATTTTCTCAACCTGTAACCAACCTTGAAAGTAAATTTTGTTTTGCAAAGTGAAATAATATATTGGATATGAGTTTTAACTCTCTTGTATGAGGCAAAAATGAAGAACAGAAGAAAATATTGCATTTGTGCAATGCATAAAAACAATTAAGATATTTATAGAAAAAATGTTAGCTACAGAAAATGCTAAGTGAGAATAAATGTTTCCATTGGTGGGTTAATTTGGCCTTACCGCAAGGAAAAAGAAACTGAAAGCTTTAGATGGTCTTTCTGATTAAAAGAGGCAGTCAGGCAGACAAGACAGTGGGCCAAGTGGAGATCTCTGTCCTGCTGTTACAAAGGCAAAACCAATTTACTGGCTTCATTTAAATGTCCTCTGATTTTATGCCAGTGAAACCAGGACTGGACTGCAGCGTGAAAAGTATTGTCAGCAATGCAGTTTTGGTATATCGCCATTGGCCCATCTGTTTGTTGGCTGCCTTTTTATACCCTAGTCCTAACTTCCTCCCCTCCTTTCTCTGATTCTGCCTACACTGTCTGTATTTCCAGGTTTTCAGAATTTTGTTCCAGGATCATCAAAATCCATATATGCTATACATACAGATAAATGCTATAGGTGAGCTCTGTCCCTTCACATTCTTCACTGAAACCTCCTTAAAACCACAGATGCAGATCAGCCTGGAAAGTGTTAATGAACGGGGACCAAAAGAGCACAGAGATCCTGGACAGGATTACAGTTGGAGCAGAAAATTATGAAAGCAGGGATCTAACAACTAATTAAACATGTGTTTCTTTGTCGTGCTTAAAAAGGATGATAATCTGGGAAAAGAGTCTCTAGAATTTCAAATTACCTATAAAAGCTTTTTTAAAATCCTGTATGCGAACTTCAGGATTTCCTTGTGGGTCTTCAGTTGTATAACCTCGGAAAAATAACCCACGATAGCATGACCATTGCAAGCCATTCTCCAAGGGAAAGGCAGGGTATATTCCAGAGTAAGAAGCACTGGCAGTGCTGTGCGGGCGTTGCAGGCAAACTGCATGGCACAGTGTTGACAGAGCAGTGCTGACAAAGCTGTGCGCTGCCACAGAGGGTGAGATGTCACGTTTTTAGGCATCTTCTCAACAGCTATGATGATAAAAGCTGGGACTGGCCAGGAAAAGGGTTCTTCTGACCCTGAAAATGTGATTTCACATATAAACATACATATATACAGGTTTATATGCATATAAACCTATATAAATATATAAAGGTTTTATTTTCAATTAATAACTAAAATGTTAGGACCCACAGCTTTCCAGTTTTCAAGCATGTGATTTTTGGTTAAGAAAAGAATTTCCAAAACAAGGTTTAGCTTCTACAGGTACATTTAGCTGAAAAAAGAAACCCAGAATGTTTTCAGTTGCATCTGCAGCACACCGAGGATATCCTCATAAACTTGCTGTTCGCTTTCCACAGGTGCTAGATCTATAGCACACACAGCAATACCTTTCTGCTGAAGGCCTAGCTAAAATGATTTTGGATACTCCCATAACTGAGGACAAAAGTTGACTTGCTTCTGCCTGTGGTGAGACCCCTCTCCCTTGTCCCTTTGGCAGTGACCTGCTTGGAGAGCTCACACTGGTGTTACGTTGCTGTCGCCCTGTACTTCACTGCAGTGATTCTGCTCATCACTGTCATCCTCTTGGCGGTGAAATGTCACCACCTCTGAGGTGGACCCTGCCGTTCTGCTGATGTACAGGGTAAGCCATTCTTAGCCGTGTTTGTATTTTCACACAATACCTTTGCATTTCTCAGAGGAGGTGCAAAGAAGCATCCCAAACCAAATGCTGAAGTCCCTCACAGTCACACTAGATAACATCTAGCTCCCTGCTGCTGATGCATACTGCATTTAATGGAGCAGGGCTGAATACCCAGCTTTGGCAGAACCACCTGCTAGAGTAAGTATTGGGCTCTGCTGCTTTTACTCCAAGAAAATTCATCACTTAATCACAGGTGTCTCCCAGCCGTGGAGTGGAATAACCCCACAAGCCAGCCATGACAGGAAACAAGCACGTGGCTGGGTGCAGCCAGATGTGATTCCCATAACCACTATCCGGGCCGGGATTGACAGTGACCTGGTTGAAGTGACAGGAGACAGGCAAGCCAGGATTTGAAGGAAACCAGGAGAACAGTTGTCCAATTCGGACTAGGAATAGCAGTGAACAGCCTCCGGAGGAAACCATCCCATCCACACCTAGTGCTTCTTGTAGAGCTACAAAGCATGTTTAATCACTCCTCCAGGTCACTCTCTCTGGAAGCCATCACTGGCCATGCTGAAGACACCATGTCCCATCCTGTGCCAGAACTAGTGCCCATGTCACTGAGCAACTCACTAGTCATATGTGCACTACAACCCCTCCATCGTGAGACACGGCATGTCTTGCCAGGGTCCTAATGGCATACGGGTGCCCTCTCTTTATTCATAGGACACTCACAGCAGGTTGAACGTCAGTAAGATACTTTACTTCTATTAGCTTTTGTCTCTTTTATTCTCAGATAACTCGGCGCAGGAAGGCTGTGCTTCTTCAACAAAACAAGGCATAATGCTTGTTTACTTTTACATTATTCTCTCTGAAGAGACCTTTATGAAAGAAGACATGCCATCAGCCTGATCACTCTTCAGCTATGTCTTCCAGGATCTCCATTAAACCTCTAACCTCTCCATATATGGACAAAACATATATTATTACTTTTATATGGAACCTGATTAATCCTGTAATACCAGCAACCATCCAATTACATCAGTGTGTGTACCAAGGCATGGGCTCAAGCTGCTGCATCAAAAGTTGGATTTGGGTCTTGTCTAGACAACACCCATGACCAGGTGGACTGGTTTGAGACAGCACTTTTAATTGACACCCAACTTGATTTTGCAATAATTTGCAATATAGATAAGCATTTTGATTCCATATATGCAAGTGCAAAAATTCATGTATAAAACAGGGAACGTGAAAGGTTGCACTCAACTTTTTCATGAAGCCCAGGTTTGGATGTGATTTTTCTTCTCCTGACAGCCTTTAGTGGAATTTGTACGGAAGGGATATTGAAGGTGCAAGAAACTATATTAATTTAGTAGAGAAGTCTCAGTGTCATCCCCCCATTGGCTTGAATAAAATTATTCTGATCTATGATCTACTTGTCCAGAAGAGTATCGCACAGAGATACAATATCTTGTTTCTGTCTTGGAGTAGTAATTAATTTTCCATTTGTTTTGGGATTTTTTTTTTCCCAAATGTTTCAGTTAAATCAGAGTCCTCCACTGGAACTAAGCCACCTCAGGTTCAAATGCATTTGTTTGTAATTATTATTTTGCTGTCTGTTTTTATATTATTTCCAGTTCTCATCAGTTATGTTATAACTCCTTTGGGGCAGGCTGATACCAATGATTTGCAGACCTGGAGTAGGAGGTGTCTGTATAGCAATTATTTCTAGAATTGTTCCCTGTATCTAGGCTTATCTGTACTTAAGCCATGCTGTTGCTGTTGATAATGTGCCACATTTTTATCGTATATGCACCAGAAATCAATAAAGAGATTCAGTAAAGCACATGACATGCTAGTGTTAGTTCTTATGTTAGTCAGACTAGACGAAAAATAACACTTAGTATTTGTATGACTGTAACACCTCTGAGCTGTTATCATGAAGCAGGATGCTGCTCTGGTAAGTGTGGTCTAAAGACGGAATCCCTGCCCCACAGAGCAGAGCACCAAAGGAATAGTAGAAAAAAATGGTTATATTTTTCTTGAGATCATCCTTTTATTTGCCAGGTGCTCTGGGATAAATCCAGGTCTTCAAATACCAGTGGAGAAAGAAATGTTTAAAAAACAGTTAATAAAAAAAGAGGTGGCAGGTGACATTTTGACCTGAAATGGACCTGCATATTCTTGTCATTCACTAACCTGATCTGATTTTATCTGGAAGATTCTTAAGATAGTTGTCTTTCAAATCAGACTCTCAGATAACCCCTAAAACCAGTCCAAATTTATTACTTCCAGCTTTCTTTAGGAGCAAGAAAATTCCACAGTCTTTGAGAGCTGAAGTGATGTGGGTTTGCATATATAACTTGTTCAATAATAGCAGGTTATTGAAAAGGAACTTGCAGCAGGAGGGCTCATTAGTTCCTGGCATACAGGCCCTACCAAGTAGAAAGTCTTCATTTCAGAACAAGGAGCTGAACACACATCTACCCAGATGCTGCATATGCAAACATGGCAAAGGGAAAGGCATTTCAGGACCATTTAGAAATCATGACTGATTATAAGCCTGACAGGGACTCCTGCAGATAACCAGGTCTCCAGTTGCTGCAGGCAGATCTCCAGGAATCTCAGTGCCAGGTCCTAGCATCTGAAAGGCAACCATTTGCATTGTGCAGACAACTGGATAAGAAACATGCATTTTCTGACTCTGAAGGAGGGAAAATACTCTGGTTAAAATGAGAAGCTGTCAACTAAAACTGAAATGACTGGTTTTTTCTGGTTACTGAGAATTTGGCACACTGGCCTGTGGTTTTGGCAATACACTACAGCATTTAAGGCAAGTTCAATCTGAGTTTCATGCTCGGCAAGCAGAGAATAGGACTGTGTTCACTGATTTTGGGGAAGTTTGTCCATGTTTGTGATCTATTTAGTGTCTCTGAAAAGTTGATGGGAGGTATTTCCTAGCTTATGGCTCTCAGCAGACAGAAAGCTATGGATGATGGATGGGCAGGTGTGCAGCAAGTTCTTGCAGATCCCTGCTGGGCTCCAGTTACTTCTTGGCTGGTGGAGCTGCATCAGCTGATCAGCTCTGTGCTTCGTCAGCCTGATTGCTCTCAGGGACAGCCTGTGATGGTTTCTCATCCTAACAATAATAAGGACATGGGCAAATGACTCTCCTTGCATCTGTTTCATGCTCACACCCTCCTGCTCTCAAACATAAAGGCAGCAAAATCCTCCTTAGACACAGTTTGAAAGGAAAATGGCTTATCTGTTACTGAATTGTTAAAACAAGGTTGCCTAGTCATTGGTTATGTATATGACATTATACATATTACACATGACATCTAAAAATCATATGTGACTGTAAATCCAGCACTAGGGAGTTGTCTCTCTCCTTTGTTTCTGACCCTTTCCTTTTCCCTGGAGCTTCCTCAATTCCTTGTATTGTATTCTCTCTCCCTCTGACTTCAGGCACATCCTGGAGCTATGAGTGACACTCATTCCTGCTGTTCTGGCTTGGCCTTTGTGTTTTCCTGGCCTTTAAGCCATTCTCTCAGCCCTTGCTGATAAGCACCATCCCTCTTATCCATGGACACAGTAATGCACAGATAAAGACCAAAGGAGATAATTAAAAGAATGCAAACAAGCCATTAAAAGGATGGCCTTGATTAAATTGCACAGGCTAGAGAAAACATTTTAGGTCCTTGATGAGGGCAGATACAAAAATGTAAAAAGAACAACTAAAATCCTAAAGTAGGGGTAGCTTCAAACCATTTTCTTTGGAAATCCAGCACACTCTTTTTAAAGGCTGCAGTGTGGGAATAGGAGGGACAGGAGCTCATCTGCAGGAGATACTATCATTCATCTTTTCAACCCTGTACGCCTTCTTCCCTAGATAGCCAAATTCTGACCTAGCAGAACACTCAATATTCAGGCTCAGCCTAGCAATTCTCACCATTGCATCAAATTCTGAGAGAAACTGTAACAAAATCTACTTATGTGGAAAGCAACAGAAATACTGTTCTGGCTGATACCTGGCATCAAGTCACCAGTGTGAGACATTGGTCAGAAAAAGCTCTCTACCTGGCTATGTAGGAAATAATGCCAGAGCAAAGCCATCTTTACAGGCAGGAGAACTTCAAGGTGGGAGATCGGATCTCAGTTGTGTCCTGCCTCCATGTGGGCAGAAGATAGGAGACAGCTGTGCATCCCCCCTTGGCTGCTTGGGCAGCAAGGGAGCCATGGTGCATCCCAGCAGGTCTTCCAGTAGAAGTGCTTGGGAGACCAAGGATCTGGTTAGGCCCAAAGTTGTGAACATGGAGGAACTACTGTGAGCTGTATTGGATCATTTTGTACCTTTTCATAGGACTTGCTTGCCTGCCACTGGGTATTTGGTGTGCACATGCTAGAGATGTGTTGCTGTTCATCAATAAGCCAAAGCCTCCATCACTTCTTGGACTTCAAGTCTCTTGCAATGGTAAAACTCACACAGCTCCTCCTAAATGACAGGATATACTCTAGGGCACTGTCTTTGAAATAGATCAGCTAACCCCCTATCTGCATAGCTGGACTCTCCCGTCCATATAGACAACCTTCCTGTGAGGTAGGAGACTTGAGTAGTTCATTCTGAGATGTCTTTTTTTGCTACAGTAGGGTTCACTAAGGGGGAGGACTGCCTTCAAACGCATCCAGAGCTCTTCCTCTTTACTCTCTGCCTGCCATAGGGGCTTCATTCAAGATATCAATAACACTGGAAAAGGCGGTGATACTGATGGTTTTCCTCATGACTCCTCTGGTACAAAAACACAAGCACAACCGTAGCGCATTTTGAAGTTCATTGATATTTCAGGGGAGAGATTTTGCCTAGAACCCTTTTTTCTTCAAAGCTGCCAAGAATGTCTTGTCTGCATTTCCAAAGCAGCAAATTCAGCGACTGCAACATTGTTGTTAGCTGGTAGCATGACCAGGCTGTTGATGTACAAGATGATCAACACTGGACAAGAATCAGAAGGCTGTAGATGCCTTACTCATCAAATCTAGGTTTTATTTCTGAATGAGTTAGTAGCATTAAAATATTGAAAAAGTCTCAAATATATCTTGCTCTGCATTGCTTCTTGACAGTTCTGGTGAATCTAAGTCACCTTTCATCGGTACTGAACAGAAAATTACCTCTGACCCCTGAGGTATGGACTGGTCCTGAACTCAAAGGAAATTTTCTGAGCTGTATCATCAGGACGTTACAGTTCTGGTCCATTCAGATAAGCTTCCTTTGTTTTTACAGAGGACAAGCTGGGGACCAGTTCTGTGGGTGTATATGTCCTTCAACAGTCCATCTGAATTTTTTTTTTTTTTCCTTTTTCCTAATTGCAGTAAGCTGTACTCACTAACCCCTACATCTGGGGGTGCAAGTTCGAGATGATCCTCCTTTGCAAATAAAGCACGCACTGTGCACTGTCTTGTATGTTACTGTACTCCTCAGGGGGTGGGAGGAGAGAGATGGTCTCCTAGTGCTTTTAGCTCCAATGTTTCCAAATGCGGTTTTGACACAAGGGTGAGGAAAACCAACACATGCCCCTAGATCCCACGGATGTGCTAGAGGATGATGAAGCAAACCAGAATGTCATACAATTACGTTATACTTCATTCTATAATCCCAAACGAATTAGGAGCTGAACAGAGCATCAAAGAAGAGAACAGTGTTATGGGGGAGAAATATCACCTCATTTTGTGTGTTGTAGGCATTTGCACATGAATGTTTACATTTCTCTTTGTTTCTCTAGGGGAATCTGGTGTCTGGGAATCCAGAAAACCAAATAGGGACGTTAGTGGAGAAGCAAGCAGGGAATCTAGTTTACGAATGGTCAACTGGGCTGTCAACCCAGTGGGCAACCATGTAGTAAGTTAAAACTGTTCCTTCCTATTCCTTTCTTACAGTCTTTCTCTAGTTATCTACTAAAAGACAGACAGGGAGGGCCAAAGTGTCCTCTGTTCAACTCCTTTTCCCCAGCAGATCCATCAGGATATTTGGAATTTAGCAAAAGACTGGGTAGTTCCCATAGCCAACTACTCCTCAGCCATACATACCCTACCCCAGAGATTTCATGAGGGTGTAAAGTAAGAGCTATGCAGGAAAGCGAAATTGTGCTTTGTGAGAAATTCCATTATTACAGTCTTCACTTTTGCTTCTGGAAGAATGAAGCGCTGAGTGATTACATTTTATGCTAAAAAGCATTTTGGGCAAAAATGCATTGGGGTTCCTCAAAATACTTATTTTCACTACAAATTAAGATATGTTTTTATTTTAACTTGTCTCTACATTTATATTTTAGTTCTCTACTGGAATACTGAAAGGTAAGACCCCAAAGGACGCTGTAAGACCACCCAAGAGAGTCCAGCCCTCTGTGTACTAAAGGGAGCTCTGTGTGAATGTGCACCACAAGCAGCACCCTTCTATCTATGGTATCAAATAGTATTTGTATTGCAGTTCTGCATCTAATCTATTTATCTTGGTTCCCTCTAAAATATATACCTGAACTTCACTGTGCAATAACATTTTTCAACCATTGTATCTTTCCTCTCCCCTTCTGTGGTGTATTACACAAATGTACCACAGTGGAATTAAAGGCCATTTTCCCATCATTTGATTTATATGAAAGGAAAATTCAAGCCTCAACATGAAAAGCATTTGCCCTCATGAAAAGTAGTCCATAAAACATTAGTAAAAGATTGCCGCAGAGTTTGCTAAATTCCTCATACCTGTGGTGATTTTCTTCACCATTTCTTAGGGTGCAAATGACCATGGAGAATGACCATGTAATAACAGACCTATTTTTCAGCTTTCCTCTCTGTAAGTGTCAGAGTGAAAATCCAGAGTGATTAATTATCAACAGTTTTTAATCTGTGCTTACCCTGCAGAGTCTGCAAAGCTGCAATAGGGTGAGCTGGAGGGTACTCTTTTGTGCCCTCATCCAGAGGGTGGTTTACAGAATGACAGCTACCCTTGTGCTCAAATCCTGATGATGGCGAGACATGTCACTGAGGGCAGAAATTTGGACAGTGGGACTTCTGTTATTGGTGAAAACTGATGAAAATAACAAAACTCAGCCAAATTCTTGGAGCTCTAGATGGATTTGCAGGGGAAGCAGCTGAAGCTCCCATGTTTTATTTGCAATTTAATCTGCAGTAACTGAAGAAGCCTGGAGCCTTTTCTGTAGCATGGAAGGAATCTACTTCTACCTGAGAAAAAGTGGACAGGTGACCTAAGAGATAATGTACGATAATTACAATGTTTTAAGAATGTCCATGCTATTGAACATTCTCCAAAATAAACTCTACTGATAGATGATGTAACAAACACAAGACACATTAAAAGCTGTGAAGATGCTAAAACAGCTGTTGAAGCCTTCTCTTGTCCAGAGTTTGCATACCATTCTTGCCCAAACCTCCTTTACCTCCTGGCATAAAAATCACACAAAAAAAAAGAAAATTATTATTCAAATTTAACCATGAAGCAACCCCTTCATTAGGAAATCTCAGAGGAGTTCCTGAACATGTTGTGCTTCTGAACATGACTCATGGCTTAAGGATGAAGATCAATTTTCTTGATTCTTTTGCCCTCAAAGTCTATTTCAGAGCCTTATATATCTCACTTGTAGGATTATATTTCCTGTCTGCCAGCCTAAAACATCTTTTTAACCTACATCAAAAGATAGTCTGCCCAGCTCCCAAACTCCTTAAGATCAGTGCAGTTAAGAACAACCATTGTCTGCCTTGCTTCCACATCCTGAGCTCCCCTCTGTTTCTGTAGTGTTAGGCACTTCTTTGGCCTCCCAGTGGCCATACTTCAGGTCTGGGTTCCTGCAAAACTGCTGTCCCTGGCTGGCTGTGCTGTCTCTAACTGCAGACACCAACATTTACCCAGTTTGAAGGCTTGATTCAGCAGTAGAAGTAACTCTCGGACCCTTGAGAGTTACTCTGGTTACAGTAGGAGCTAGGTTAGTCCTTACCTGCTTGCCCCCCTCCTTCTGTGTTGAGACATGAAAGTGATTAGAGTTTTCTCAGCCCTGGCTGTACAGAGAGGAGATTATTCAAAGACAGTTGGAAATTTAAGAAAAAATTTCTACAATTCAGAGAAAACCACACACTTAAAAAATCTGCCTTGAAGTACCACCTTTTACATTATGTTCTTGAAGATATATCCTTTTATACATTCAGACTAAAAACCACATTTCTAAGCTGATTTTGGTGTGTGCTTTAATTATGGAGTATTAGTTCTTTCCTCATAACAATGGTCAAACTGCTGCACAGCCTTTTATCCAGACCTCGTGTAACTCAAAGGCAAAATCTTGATGTCTTTTTTTTACAGGATCAGCCCCATGCTCATTCAATTGTGTCTGAATAGAAAGCCAGCTAATAAACAGCAAAGAACAAAACAGATGAAGAGAGAGCTGTAGATGTTGTTTATCTTGACTTCAGTAAGGTGTTCGACACTGTCTCCCATAACATCCTCACGGACAAGCTTAGGAAGTGTGGGTTAGATGAGAGAACAGTGGGGTGGATGGAGAACTGGCTGAACAGCAGAGCCCAGACAGTCGTGATCAACAGGGCAGAGTCTGGTTGGAGGCCCATAACTAGGGGTGTTCCCCAGGGGTCTGTGCTGGGTCCAGTCCTGTTCAACATATTCATCAATGACCTGGACAAAGGGATAGAGCAACTTTGCTGATGATACCAAGCTGGGAAGAGCGGCTGATACACCAGAAGGCTGTGCTGCCATCCAGCGAGACCTGGACAGGCTGGAGAGCTGGGCCCAGGGGAACCTCATGGAATTCAACAAAAGCAAGTGTAGGGTCCTGCACCTGGCAAGGAACAGCCCCACACACCAGTACAGGTTGGGGGCTGACCTGCTGGAAAGCGGCTCCGCTGAGAAGGCCCTGGCAGTGCTGGTGGACAACAGGCTGATCATGAGCCAGATCCATGTGCCCTTGTGGCCAAGAAGGCCAACGGTATCCAGGGGTGTGTTAAAAGGACCGTGGCCAGCAGGTCGAGGGAGGTTATCCTCCCCCTCTACTCTGCCCTAGTGAGGCCACATCTGGAGTGCTGCATCCAGTTCTGGGCTCCCCAGTTCAAGAAAGACAGGGAACTACTGGAGGGAGTCCAGTGGAGAGCCACCAAGATGATCAGGGGACTGGAACATCTCCCTTATGAGGAAAGGCTGAGAGACCTGGGTCTGTTCAGCCTGGAGAAGAGAAGACTGAGGGGGGATCTTGTCAATGCTTATAAATATCTGAAGGGTGGGTGTCAAGAGGATGGGGCCGGGCTCTTTTCAGTGGTGCCCGACGACAGGACAAGGGGCAATGGGCACAAGTTGGAACACAGGAAGTTCCACCTGAATATAAGGAAAAAAATATTTCCTTTGAGGGTGACAGAGCAGTGGGACAGGCTGCCCAGAGAGGCTGTGGAGTCTCCTTCCCTGGAGACATTCAAACCCCCCCTGGATGCGGTGCTGTGCCCCCTGCTCTGGGTGTGCCTGCTCAAGCAGGGGGGGTTGGACGGGGTGATCTCCAGAGGTCCCTTCCAACCCCTGCCATCCTGTGATTCTGTGAAAACTGAAATGATGAAACACCCTAACACCCAACCTGAGATGGTAGGAAATGCAGCTGAGGCAGAATGGCAGACATGTGTGTCTGGAACAATGTACAGATCTCAGCCCTGATGACAGAGCACATCTGGCTGCATGTTGTTCCCTTGGTCACCAATTACCTTTTTAGCAAATGCAAGTTAATAACTGACATTACAGAAATACATAAGGAGGCATGAGGTTTGTCCTGAGGTTTCAGAACATTTCATAGTCCCCTGGCCTAAGAGTGGAGACTTGCCAGAAGTCTCTTCATCTTCCCTTTCTTCTTATTTTAAATCTCGGTGGTAACTTGGATTGAGACAGTCATGTAGCACCAAGAAAGATAAAAGTCCTGCACAACTATATAAAACGCATTGTTGTTAAGAAGGGAGTAACAAGTGGTGAGCCCAACCTGTCTGCTACAACATGAGGATGCTGTGAATGCTAAAATGAGACACTTCCTCTTTCAACTCAGAAATGCGACTGGTGAGCACAGCTCATATTGCATCCCTATCCTGCAGCAGAAAGGAGTGGAATAGGTGAGGAGTCCATACGTGACCAGTCACCTGGTGTAATCTGCAGGACCAGCAGGTGTAACAAAACCCCCTTCATTTGTCAGATTTTACAGAGAAGCCAGTTTGTGGCACGTGTCTTACAGATCTTGCTACTTATGATGTTTTTTTTCAGACTTGCGCTAGCCCTCCCCTCTTCAGGGTAAAGATACAGACCATAAAGTCAAAAGTTAGTATAAGACACAGGCAAAAGCATGACACTGGACGTTTAGCAAGTGAAAGGCAAGAGTGTGGGAATATTAGATGGGCAGTAGAAGAAAGTGCAAGGTAAGGGTAACATAAAGTAATCAGTGAGGTCAGAACCTCAGGAGAAGAGGGAGAATAGGTCACTGGTAAACAAGCACAGCAAGAAGGTGGTAGTTAATAAAGAAAGATCTAGTTACCCGAGAAGTGGTTTCAGTGAGGAAGGACGCTGGGGGTTAATAAAGATGCATTTCCACTGTGTTTAATCCTCCTTTCATAATTTCAGTGTCTCTTTCTCTAGAAGAAATTCCTTTCTTTTTTTCCCTGCTTCCTCTCTGGGACTGCATCAGTTACATGACAGAAAAGCTGGGGGTCAAGGACACCATGTCTGCTGAGAGTCTCATCTAGGAACACCAGATTGATCACCTTTTCATTCTCTGCAGCACCCACTGGCTGAAGCCCATGCTCCCCCTTACACAGGCTGTGCTGAGTGCTCTGTGGTATCCCACAACGGAGCTTGCACAGGGTCTATCAGGTTCCAGTTTGAAGCCATATTCCACAGATTCTGCTGTTTACTAGTGTCTCTTTATTTTGGGTTTCCATTAAAATGCTTCAGAACCTTGTGTGGTTAATCCAGCACCTGGGTTTTGGGGGTTTGTTTCTTTTCCTAAGAGCTGAACAAAGAGGCCTTGTAGTTTGTTACAGAGCATGAAGAAGAGACACTTTCTTGTAAGCAAAGGAACCAAGACCAGGCTTTGGCATCACAGCAAATCTGCCCTGAGGTCTTCTAGTGTCACATCAAAATATCCTTACTTTGTGCTGTTTGAAACCTCTTACAAATATTGAAGGCTCAATTTTGTACCACTAGACTTGATGGCAAATCAATCAGTCATTATCTAAGCTTTCATAGCTGGAAAAAAGCACCGGCTTAAATGCTGTCTCAGGCTGATTCATCAGAAATACGACCTTGTGCACAACTCTGAACTGCTCCCTAACCCTGCAGGGCCTGGGTCTGGTATTAAGGACCACACAACTATCACTTGACCCTGTCTAGACCAGGAAAAGGTGTCTTCTAAAGAATAACTAGCCTTTAATTAAGACATTTTAATCACCCGTAGTGTCTCATGCAGGCAAAGTCTGTCACGTTTAAAAACTTGTTAGAAGTCAGCTCCCTGATGAGGAGAATTAGAGGGTAGTTCTCTGAAGGTGCTCACCTGTGTGCATTCACGGATGTCTAATAGGGGGTCAAGTCACACTACAGCAGGTGACTCTGGAGATGTTCACAGTTTGGGAAGACAGTCATAAAATCATGGGATATCTGTGAGCAATTCCCTTGAATTCAGTGGGGCTGCTCTGTAAAGGCAGAAGGATCAAACCTGGATGATCTAGACAGGCTCTGTAAAAGAAATGCAAAGGAAGCCTGGAATTGTGGTGTGATGAAGGCTGACTTCTTCCTTCTCCTCTAGAAAATAACAAAAAAGCTAGTTTTATTTCAGGCCAATATAATAATGTGCAAAAGAATTACTAAAAATAAAGAACCATCCAGAAAACTTCACACGTCCTCCCAAGCTGGGATTATGAGGAAACGTATCAAATTCCGACAGATGAGCTTACAGCATGCAAAAAGAAAAACCCCTATCCGTGCTTTCAGGGATGCTGGCCCTTCACTCGGGTCTGGCGCATAAGCTGGACATACCAAAGCCGAGACTAAGCCGAGCGTCACCCGCCTCTCGCCTCCCCCCATTTCGGAGGGGCCCGGGCCCCCACCCCGGGGCGGGGGAACCTTCAAGCGGGCGGGAGCGGAGCACCTGCCCCCGGGCTACGCTTTGGCAAACCAGGGAACGGCGAGAGACGGAGAACATCCACAACCGCCCCGCCTGTCCCCCCGCCCCCCCGCCCCGGCTGCTCTTGAAGCGGCGGCGGGGCCGCGCTCCCCGGCGCGCTCCCGCCGCGGGCAGGCCCCACCATGCCGAGGGCAGCCGTGCTCCTCCTGGCCTGGCTGGCCCCGCTGCTGGCCTTCCCCACCGCCGCACCGGGTAAGCGGGGGCCGCCGCCGCCGCCGCCGCCGCCGCGGGGCGGGCTGGGCCGCGCCGCGCTGAGGGGGCCGCCGCGCTGAGGGAGCCCGCGCGCCGCGCTGAGGGAGCCCGCGCGCCGCGCTGAGGGGGCTCGCGCGCCGCGCTGAGGGAGCCCGCGCGCCGCGCTGAGGGGACAGGGAGCCCGCCATTGGGGTGCCGGCGGCGAGGCAAGGGCGCGCAGTCAGTCCGTCGGGCGTCGCGGGTGTTGTTCGGGTGGAGCATCTTTCCCCGGACAGCCGTATTCGGAGGGGGTCTCACAGCCTCAGGCCGTGCTTTTGCTCGGGGCTCTTCCCTGCCGTCCCCGTCTTGACGGGTTTGCTGCAGGTTGTGGACTGCTGTGCTTCCCCCCGCCCGGTTGAGGTAAATGTTGCAAAGGTGGAATCTGCTCAGGAGTTTTTTCTAGCGCACGTACCAGGTGCTGAAAGCAGCTCTGAGCAATATGGTCGAGCTGGGGATGCCCCTGCTCACTGCGGGGGGCTTGGGCTAGATGACCTCTAAAGGTCCCTTCCAACCCAAACCTTTCTACGATTCTATGATAAGGCAAGTGCGGTGTGGAGACCCAAGATGCTGTTGGGAAGCAATGATGGAAAATTCAGCCGTCTCATCACTGTGTATGCCTGCGATCTCTAGAGATCAAAACAGCTCTTAGGGACCCACAGCTGAAGGTCTTTCATGATAGTGGAGGGTGCTGGGTTACTCAGATACATGCTGTTTGCTGTGGAAATTAAAACTTCGAGGAAGTGTTTCATGTCCTTCGAGTATACAGGAGGTAACTTAATTATTTCTCATAATTGTTGTTCCCAGGTATCACAGCTTCTTCCCTGGAGGGCACAACCACAGAAGCTACTGGTGAGTTTTTTTTTCCCCGTAACCCATAACAAACTACAGAAGGAATGGACACCCAGACCAGGAGCCCTGAGGGAGCCATGCAGAGGGGTGGTTTATGTATGGCATTGCGAGGGAGCCATGCAGAGGGGTGGTTTATATATGGCATTGCGTGCTGGCTCACATGACACTGCTTAAAACCCCTTTTTAAGCAGTGTAAACTTCCTACTATGAAAATTAACCCTAAAAATGGGGGCAACTCATAACTAGCATGCTTTCTAGCATATGTCAGCCCCTAAGGCATACATTTCAGTGAGTTTGAATGGATATTATTGACAAAGTTCAGAGCTGATTCTTAACAGAAGAAAAAAGTTCTTCAAAAAATGGGATGCAGCTCCCTCCCTGAGCCTTGCTTGCTTTTAATCCAGGCTACTCACATGCCTTTCATCACTGTCCTACAGTTTTAAATATATTTATCAACACTCATTTTGTATATGAGTACTGTCATGCACAAAGGCTTTATATCTTGCCAAGAGTCACACAGGAATTCAGCGACGAAACAGGCACTGGAACTTAGTTCTCCCAGATTCTACACCAGGGCTCTAACCAATGGCTATCTGCTCTGTAAAGCCCGTAGGAATTGAAACAAATAAATATTAATTACTGAAGTCAGCAGGTAAGACTGTGACTGAAGAGAAGGAACCTGCTTGCTGAGGAAAATGAAAATAATGATATGTAGTCATACATAAATATATAAAATACAATTTTACTTTTAATATATTGAACTTTTCCTACAGAAATATTCCAAGTACATTACAGTCTGTATGTTAATTGTGGCAAGTGAGAAGTGGTCTCCTGGCTTAATTATCTCAGTCTGAGCCCCAGAGTATCTGAAGCCAACAACCATTTTCCTTCTAAATGTTGGCCTTAATGTTTTCACACTACTTGTGTGAGCATTCATGAATGACTTTCTAACAGAAGCCCTCTGGGCAGCATGGACACTAATGCACGGAATTCTTGGTTCTGCAGCAACCCCTGTTCTTTATGCCTAGACCCATCCAAGGAGTTTCTTGACTTCTTTTCCTTTCTAGATCTTCCTTGGGCTTCACTACTTTTCGTTTGACATTGAAATTGGCTCTAGGTCTCAACTACATCTCACGAGTGTAGTGGGCAGCTGTCTGGATTTCTTCTTATATAGTAGAAGGAACATCCTAGACATGTGCCGAGTCTCGTTTTACTTTGTTTTAGGTTTTAAATTAGGTCAGATTAGTATCCAGTGTAGTTAGTTAAAAGTCTTTAAAAATGCCCAAGAGACGCAACACAATATTCTAGAAATTGGATATGTAAGAGATTTGATTGCATATGGTTTGATCCTTCTGTGGTCTTAGCAGGATTGATTCATACAATGTATAATGTAGATCAAGAGACTTGAGTAATGTAAATCACACCGCTTCCCAGAGGAATGCTGTCACTAGAAACTAACTTTTTAGAAATATGTTCACAGGCAAAATTTCCCTTTGTTCATTTCATGTCATTTAGTACTCACCACACCTGACAAGAGTATGAAATGTCTGATAGATGTAATTGAGATAAATTTAATAATTTTTTTTCTAAAATGTTTCCAGCTGTTGTTGAGTCTTTTTCTTTGTTTCACCAGGTTTCATCCAGTCTTTTACTGAGGAAGGAATAACAAAGATATCTGGTGAGTTTCCACCTAAATGGCAACATTATTTAATTTCCTACAAACATGGGATCCCATGGAAGCATGCTAATGCTTCTAAAATATCCCAGTGTTAGTGATATTAAAGGAAAAGCACAGCTACGAAATGATGGATCTTCTCCTTTCCTTAATGTTTGGAGAAAGAACATTAAAATCTTGCACTTAGGAATAATGAATTTCCACTATCAAAAAAGTGAGTTTTTGAATAAAAGACTTTTTTTCCAGTTTTCCAGCATGTATTATAGGTTTTTAATGAAAGTTAGTTTTGTTTATCCCACATTTCAGCTCTTATGTAGAAGAAATAATACAGAAAAAAAAGGAGTCCATGTCTGAGCTGTCCTAATTCTTCTCTAATAAATGCATTAGTTCAATTCCTAACCTGTAACATATTCATTAATAGCAATATGCATTTCTCTGGTAATGCTGCTTCTACTTCTTTTTTTCTAAGAAAATTTTCCATTACCCTCTGGTGGTTTGCTATAGGCAATTACATTACTTTTTCGTTTGGTTTAATCTAACTGTACTCTGCATCTCCTGTACTGTCAGGAAATTTGTTCTTTTAGAGGTGACATTGTTAGGGTTCAGCTGTCCACCTGGACATGCTCATTTTTTTTGGAAATAAGAAATTTTTATCAAAGACTTTCTCTAAATCTACACAGGAAAAGAAAAAGGAACTTCCTGCAGCTGTGTCTCTATCTATTATGTTCATTGTCAAACACTACATTAGAGAAATTGCCAGGAAAAAAAAAAGTACAAGAAAATATAAAAAAAATTTGCAAGCATTTAAAAATAATTTTTAGAACAACAGGGAGAAGTCTTTTTGTGAAGTCTGGGTCTCTTTTGTGCTTCACTCTTCCGACTAACACTGGCAAGTGCACAAGACTAGAAAGAATGTAACTAATTTGTCTGCTTTAGTTAGCTTTCCTAAATGTCACCTTTCACAATGAAGACTCAGCTGGGAAGGCAACAGGTGAATTAGTGTCATCCTTCTTTTCTTCAAAACCCTTCTTAACCTTAATATCTGTTATCTCTACCTGATCAGTCATTACAAGGCAGACAAACTGATTTTTTTCAAGAAGTGTAAGCCTACTTAAATATTAAATATTTATTTCATGTTATATTTTTTCTTTTGGTGTGCTGCACAAGGCCCTTCTGTTTTCAGAAAGGGGCTACCTGTTAGCCGTAGTCTGTGACTGATACTTGAAAGCTCCTGATTGATTACTGGAGCATCAGCTGCAACCCCAGCTTTCTTTTTTGCATTTTTTTTTCCCCATTTGGATGAGTTCTCTGGCCTGGGTTCACAGCACAGTGTCTCCGATAATTCAGTCATCACAACTGAAAGATGAACATTTTTCTGGTACAGAACAAGAAGGAGCCAAAGCTTATTGCAGAGGTAACAGCTTGCACAAACTGGCTTTGCTGCTGCAATACTAGCGATGCAGCGGAGCATCTCTTAGATTTTATATTTTCCCAGTAGCCCAGATGTTTTGACCTTGCTCCATGGGCATGCAGCCCAGCAGCTGGCCACATGTGCCTAAGGGTTTGTAGGTGTTGGAGAGCAGCTGTTAGAGCAGAGCGTGGCCAGCCTGATTGTCCTCTCTTGTATTCATTGCTGCAGGTGAAGTGACCACTAGTGGAAGCAGAGGCAGGAGGAGTGAATACAGTAAGTTAGTCTCACTACTTTTAAAGTACCTAACTCTTGTTACTGTGATATACATCCTTGTGATTCCTGCATGAAAGGCTGTAGCTCCCGTTGTGTGGGAGGTTGCAGGGGCCACGGAGAGACTAAGACCCAGACTGTTAAAGATGTGTAGATTTTGCTTTGGGTCCCCAAGCTGTGTTTTCATACCAGAAAACTGTGGGAAAGACAGCTTCAACCCAAGTCACCAATGAATGCTTTTCAGATTGCTTTCTGTCTTTACCACCAGAGTCCTCTGTGCTTAATTTTGAAGGCCTTATTCCTACTAAATCTTCTTTCTTTAATAATATTGCCAGTATCCCTCCAGTTTGACTTAGACTCCCTTTGCCATGCCAACTGTGTCCTCCCTCCACATATCCCTTAGTGTGGCGTCCTCTGCCACTGGTTATCTTCTTTCTTTTCAACATCTGATTAAAAAAGCACCCCAAGAAGACACAATATTCCAGATTAAATAGCTCAGACATATTATTAAGCTTAGCAAATTGCCACGCCAACAAGAATAGCTCTGAATTCAGCTTTTCCATGACCTTGATGCTTCAGTGGTAGCTCCTCTGCTTCATAGAATTCATGTTTATCTACATTCTCATGCAACTTGCACAAATCTTGCTCATCTAGCCCTTGACTGTGGCTCTCCTGCCCTTGCTCTTGCATTTGTGCTTGTGTAGCACAATTCTAAAACTTCTTTCATGTCCTGGATCCCCAGTCCAGGGGAAATCCAAAGCATTCACAGTTGGTCAGCTCACAGTTGGTCAGCGTGCTCGCAGCTTCTTTTGCTTGCTGTGGGAAGCGAGTGCCTTCTGGTGGCGCCTGGAGGAGACCACCTGGAGCACAGCTTCCCTGTCACATCACGCAATACTTGTGAAGTTGGCCAAAAGTGTTGAGAAATCTGAGGGTTTTAGCTCCCGCCAGCAATATTACTTATGTACCTACGTGCTACTTTACGGCAGCAAGTAAAATATTTAATACTCTTTCCTTCCTAGTATGGATTTCAAGAGGGGTTGGGGTGATAGGGAGAAGAGGCAGGTGGATCAGGATCCCATTGTCTTCCTCTTTCTCTTCTACATCTGGCTTGAGTGGTTCTTCCACGAATGAAACTTGAACCTTGGTGCATTTCTCATGGGCTGAGGTTTCTTCTAAAGCCTTTAGAAAACTTTGCCTTTTAAAATATGCCAATATTATTTTTAATAATTACCTTTTTTTTTAATAGTTGAATACGACTCTATCACAGAGGAAGACTACATGACTGGTATGCCCAGGGAGCTCCATACCTTTTACCCTTCTACCTGCAAATGTCTTCAGCCAACAGCCTCACAGTTACCCCCTCTCACACACACCTTGGATTCCTACAGTGTGTGGTGGCCTGTAGAGAAGAAGGAAAGTTTTATGGTTGTTGCCTGGATACTGGCTTCTTAGCCTATTCCTTTGTGAAGTATAATGAGAGGCAGAAGGACTGAGGGTTTTTATTGTTTCTGGCCTTTTTCATCATCCTAGAAATATTAAAAATTTCATGTTTGCTCTCCTAGTTTAGCCAGAAAATTTCTCGGAGGTCTCAGAGAGGAGATAGTTACTTTTAGTGTGCTATATTATGCTGGAAATAGGAGAAATAGCCATTTCCTTTCTCCAGCTGTAAATATACTGTGGAAATGAAATAAATGTAAGCAGAACCCCAAACCCCTGTTTAACAGTATCCAAGTATCCTTCTCATTTGGCACACTTTTCATTTTTTGTCTGTATTATTGCCAGTATTTTACTAATTTTTATTCTTGTCATAAATTCTTCAAGCCTGCAGCAGATACAAGCTATGCATACAAAACTTAAGCAAAGGGAAAAAGTATATGTGGGCACTTATTTTAAGAAGGCAAAGCCAGCACAGTCTGTTTTATGTATGAGATTAATGGCCAGCTTTGCATGAAAAACTTAACAGTTACCAGTTACTGATATTGCTGGCAGGGGGTGCAGGAAATTCAGCTAGCTTGCTACTTCTGCTTCCTGCGCTTAGTGCAGCCAGCCCTACACTACCCTGCGGTGGCAATTTACAAAGAGTTTTGCTGAAAGGGATGTGAACATACATTTCCATAGAGTACTGATTTTTCTTTTTCTGTAGGTGAGCCCAGCGTCATTTCCACTGAGCAATATGTGCAGAAAAGAACATGTAAGAAGTTTCTTTTTTATTATTATTTAGCTTATAAATGGTGATGTTTGTGTCTTTATTACACTATGCAAAAAAATTATTTTTCAGGCACATTCTAAAGAACTATAAGCATGAAAATGCTGGAGAGAGCGCTTGTGATTGTGGGGACTTTCTTAAGTCCACGGAAATTTCTTTACTCTGAGGAAGCACCAAGCAGTAGGTTTTGCCTCAATAACTTAATAAAGATATTCATGAGGCCTGTAACTCTTTTCTGAGGAAAACATGGCAAGGATAGGTATTTTTGCTGTGATATTAAACAATAGCGCCTAATAAAATAGCTCCATGGTTTGTAATGAGTGTACCCAGTATTGTCGTAAGATAAATAATAAGCAGTTGTCTTAATATCACATATGGAGGCCTCCTGGCTGCGCTAGGTTTCTGATCTAAATTCAGGACAAGGGAAACCATCCATAAAGCATCAACAGTATAGGTGTGGGTTATCTCCAGAGAATAAACAAATGTTGCGAGGGATGTGGCCAATGCACAGCAATCCCAGGATTCCTGATTTTACCATTATAGGACATGATAGCTGCATCTTCCTTCTTCCCTGCACACACAGCATAGCTGGACGGCGTCAGGTCCTGTATGCCAGTGACAGGTGGTCCATGCAGTGTGCCGGTTACAAACACTGCATGGCTTCTGGGTCACTTTCTTCTGGGTACTTCATATCCTGTTTGGAAGCAGAAAGGCCAACTGAATTGTAGAGTGATTTGTTATGAAGAACGGGCTTTACTGGTTTCAGTTTTTTGCTTACCTTGTTTTTTAACATCTTTTCCTTATGCCAGCAGTTGAGCACAGCATCAGTTTGAATGGAGGATCTGTGATTGGGGATCCACGTGAGTTCTCATTTCTGTTCTCTTTTTTTTTTTTCTTTTCTGCTCCTCAACACTGAAAATCTTGCTCTTTTTTTTTTTATACAGATGTTCCCTTATCTGTGTTCTTCAGGGTCTCAGTCAATTTGGAGATCCCAGATCTTCATGATCTAGACACAGTGCTTTGCTGCCTAATTAAAAAAAAAAAAAAAAAAAAAGCAACTTTCTCCCCCCACTAGAAGTTTATGAAGTTGTATGTGCATAAGGAAAGGCAAAAGTTGTTATCTTGAGTTCATATCTAGGTCCCGGCTTATGTGACTGGGCTCAGTCTGCCACATCTGATTGGACGTGTCTAGATCTGGAACTGGATCTAAATCTTCTTTTTAAAATGTAGGCTTGTGTCTGCTTCTGAGGGTGATTTGTTTGGATGGAAAGAAAAGCAGAAGGTGTCTTTGGGTAGATTAAAATTACCTAAGATTGCTTGTTGCATAGCTGCTTTTTTAGGTAATAAACCCTTTTAATTGAAAAGACAGCCTGGGCTCTTCCAGAGCATCCTATTTTTGCGCTTCTCCTTCAGTGTTGCGCAACTACCCTGATCTGTACCAACCCCCTTGGGCTTCACTGTGTCCTGCTTGGCAGGTCAAGGCGTGGGGCTGTGTTGTTATCTTCACTGGGTGTGTGTAGCGGGGTAACATCCAGCAGCGTGACCTTTCTGATGTCTTGTTACAGAGGGATCCGTCTATGGAGAGGAAAATGCCAGAGGAAGAGATCAGCCTTGTAAGTGAACTCTCTTTGTAGGCATCCAAACTGAGATAACTGTGCCTTTTTTCTGCACATATTTTTTTAAAGATCCTCTGTTATGAGACAGTAAGACAAAAGAGGTTAGCAGATACCCATAGTGTCTCCCAACAAATGGATCAGTCCCTTAGTGTTACATCATGCTGGGACAGTTGAGAGCTGAGCTACCTCAGGACCTCACGATTTGATACCCAACTCTTTTCTTCTCTTCCCATATAGGAAGAGATGCGCAGAGCGAAGAAACCTGGTCATCAGCTGGCGATTTCAGCTTCGTCACAAGAACACTTGATTCCGAAAGTACAGAATTTGTTTTGTAGAGTAGGAGTCCTTTTGTAAAATTTGCTTTGAATCCTCTTTGTGTTATTGTTAGAATCTGGATTGCAATAAATCAGCATCAATGTTTGCCGTGCCGTGCTGTAGTGCCTTAATTTTATTCTTTAGTAAGAAGACCAAGAGATGGAGAACCCTGGCTGCTTGGCCGGGCTTATAGGTCAAGTTCCCTGCAAGCAGAAAAAGATGCTCTGTCCACATCCTTGCTAGGTGTGATAACAATGTGTTGTGGGCTGGAAATATTTCTGCTGATTCTTGAAGAGCAACAAAATGGGCCATATAAAGCCCCACATTTGAAATATAAAATAAACTAGCAAGAGCAAAACAAAGATCACTTTCGAAAGCTCTGTGGAAAACCTTCAGAAAACTGCTTCGTTTTTTAGGCTATCTCATCATTCTTTTCCTGGCCGGCTTGGCAAGTCAAAGATGAATGGGCAGGGAAAGCTGCAGCTCTGGTTGATGCAGCACAATTGGCTTCTTGTAGACTACCAAACAGTGATCACTTCAGCTCCCCAGACGCACATTAAATGTGTTGGGACCCTGAAGAGCATTGTCTGGCCTGTCTTTTTTGGTGTCCCATCTGACTTAGTTTTCTAGTATGGCTTACTTTTCTTTGTTACCAGTTCCTAGCTGCCATCCCAGGCTGAAAGCTACAGTGAGGAGGAACTGAATTGTGGTTCTAGATAGCAAAAAGGACTAAAAGATTATGCACAAGAGAAAGCCTTTGGGGCTGTAGGCTGCAAAAGTAGGTGTTTCGGGCGGTGAGAGAATTTCATCCTCTTCAACAATAGCAACAGAAGAGGAATGGGTAGGCAGATAGAGTATGGAAGAAGACAGTAAATCTTTTAAGATGCCAAGATGCTGCGCTGTATGGTGGTCTGGTGGCTGTGACTAAAGGCTGCCACAGGTTCTGTGATAAGATCTCTTGGCTTTGTTTTTTGGTTGCGCAAATCACCAAAAATGCCCCCTGAACCTGTGATGTAAGCATTTCTAAAACTTGGGCTTTCACATGCTCTGAGTCTCACTGTCCCTCTAAAATGAGTGGCAAACTTCTTCACAACTTCACTCTCATAAACTTGGATAGGGTTTAATTAAATCTTAGAAAAAATCTCTTTTGGATGGGGCTCTTCTCTGCTTTGAGTCGGTGATGACATTCCTTATTTAGGGCTGCGTCGTCACTCAGCTGGTCCGTATCTTATCAGTGGCAATGTACTTTTGCTCTACAGCAGGCTGTGTATGAGGGCAGATAGTCCATCTGCCTACCCTGTTGGTATGCTCTCTCACTTAGTGGCCAAAAGCAGATAGGGAGGGAAGAAAATAAGGCCAGGGCAATTACGCGCTGATATTACCTCTGGTCCTACCTCCCAGCTCTCAGCAAACTGTTAATTAGTGACTTTCCATATCAAGATTAGCATATTAGTGTCTACTAATCTTCCAAGGAGTTTCAGGGATGTATCTAATTCTCTTGTGTGAATGTAGGTTTTGGGGTTGTACAACATCCTGTAACCACGTGTTTGACAATTTGATCTAACAACATGGGAAAAGTTCCTGCTTTTTTTTTATTTTGGCCCTGCCACCTGATGAGTTAATATATGCCAGAATTGCTAACCAGAAATGTCCTATACTATCCCTACAATACAAGTGGGTTTAGACCTGCATGTTTTCCAGCTGGCCACAGCTAGTTCAGAGCTGATCAGTGTATGATTGTTTTTCTTGATGCGCAGCTCTGCATTTTTCAGTAAAGAATGGATGAATATCTGCTGGTTTATTGTCCAGTTACTTAGCATTTCTCAACTCTTCACAGTCCACTTTTGTTTTTATGGTCCTAAAGAATTCAGTATCAGTAGATTTTGTACCCTCCCCTGTACCCATTTTTCAAGATCATTCATGAATATGTAAAACACAACAGGCTATAGCGAAGTTCCTTTTAGGACGTAAATGGTCACCTTCATCTTTTGTGAAAGTGAACAGTTTATTTGTCCTCTTTATTTCTTACTCTTAACGAGACAATGATACAGAAAAGGACCTTTTTTTGGCATTTTTCTTCTCTTTAGGGCACTCCTTCCTTGTAAACGTTTTAAAACATCCAAAAATATTATGTAGATCAGATCACCCTTGTCTATATACGGAGTTCCAGCACATTGATGAGCTAAGTCCGTGTTAACTGTTCTCCCTACATCATTTAAAATTCTCATCAACTAATGCTCCTGTTGCCTCCCTCATTAAGAAAAGTTCTGCTGTAGAAGCCTCCTTAACCTTCTCCACAATACAGGCCGAGAGTTTCTTTGGTTGTTTTTTGGTTGGGTTTTTTTTTTGGTTTTGGTTTTGGTTTTTTTTGCCACACTTTTGTCTTTCTTTGAATGTTTTCTTGAAAAGAGCTTAATCAATTGGCCCTACAGACCCTCAGGTAGGATTCCTGACTCTTAAGCCTGAAAAAAAAAAATAATCAAGTAATTTCTATGCCACGGGAAGGTTTTCCTGAATTTTTCTCCCTCCAGATTTTAACTGTGTTTTTGTAACCTATTTGCCAAACTATTCATTCTTTTCTACTTTGTTCGCTTGGACAGGTTTTAAACTTTTCGCAGGATTGCTTGTTAATATTATTATAATTATTATTATTGCTTGTTGCTTATTTCTACTTTACCGGGGTGCTTGGCCTTCCCTACTTTAGGAAGGAAAAAGTTAGGAGACCGTCTTTTTGAAACATTTTCCTTGAGCCTTGCCCTGATTGCTTGTTAAAAACATCCATGCTGCTTTTCAAGTATTTAATCACTTTAGTTGATGCTATTAATTTCACTGTACCTGCTCTATGCAGTTCTTCCTGAAAGTCAACATCAATGTAGAGGATTATGGAGTGATGCTGAATTTGAGCACACTATGGTCATTACTCCGGAGCGGCTATTCAGTGATGGTAGTTTGTTTGAACCATGTCCTGAGCATTTCTCAAAGTTGCAGAAGTTTTTCTCCATCTTGTGGCTTCCATGATGCATTGCAAGAAGCAACCATTAGGGTGTCTGAAATGTCCGTCCCAGCTCTGTGTTCCACTGTGGCATTTACCCACTCGACATGGGAGTACTTGGAAGAATCGCGTTTAACTGCAGCTATGCCAAAGACTGCTCAGAGTGTCTATGTTTTTCTCACCGATTTAAACTTGGATCTGTTCTCCGAAGGCTGATGGCACTGTTGACATTTGTTATTGTAATTGTAAATCTCACTTCCTGTTGGGTGCCAAAAATTATTTGGAACTTGGGTTCCTGTCTTTATTAGTATTTTTGCTAGGTTGATCTTTCTCTTTGCTTGAAATCTGTTGCTATCATCTTTGTTAATAAATTAGAAACATAAACAGATTTCAAAATAACCATTCACTCTACTAATCTCTTTCTCAGCGTCCTGAGGCTGAACTGCAAATTCTAAAGATTTTTCAGCCAACTTTCAAATAACTATTGTTGTGTTAAGGCACAGCTGCTGCTGCCCTCCCCTGGCTGAAACCTCTGTATACTCAGGCACCTTACTGTAGTTGCAAAGTTTCAGTGCAAGAACAGATGTGAAGGTGTTCTTCAGAGACTGCCCTTAGCTAGTCTCCTTGTCTCTTGTCCAGCTGAATGTTTGAAACCATATCCTGAAAAAGAGTGCTTTTAGGTATGGCAAACCCTTTTCCTCATTGCTAATGTGAGCTGAGAAGTATAGTGAATGTAAATAAAGATGCATTTGAGCTGTAAGACCACTAAAGGCTAGTTAGTACAGGGCAGTAATGATTTTTAAAAGAGAAATTTAGAAAGTTTTCAGCTCTTGGTTTTCAGTTCCTCTCTGGCATTCCTTCAGCTGTGAAGCAGCAAGCCTCACTTTACTCTTGATTAAATAGGTATCTAAATTACAGAAGAAAACCACTCTATGTGTATCTTTGCCTGTCAAAGAAAAGAGCAATGAAAAATTAGGTCAAATTCCCCTCAGCCCCTGGGAGAAGTGGCTGAGTAGCAAATGGTTCTACAATCATTTCAGGCAAAAGAGAGTTTCTAGGGACAATAAAGTTGGCACTTTGTTGCAAGCTTTGTGTGAGTTCGTTCACAACATCATGTAAACACACAACTTGGAAAACGTTCTTCACATTCAGAGCTTTTTAATAGTTTGGGTATTTTTTTTTCTATCCGCAGCTTTACTTTAAATGAGCACCCTATTAATCCCCCGTGAAGCTCAAGAGGACAAACTGAGAGAGAGAGAGAGCATTCTCAACAGCTCCTTCTGGACTGTGCAACTATGCATTGCAAGTAAGGTTTCACACACTGAGGAGTGACATTTGCGCAGCACTCATGGTGTCCTCAGTCTCCACCATCTCCATGGGACATGGCTGAACATTTAAGAGAGGAAGGAGGAGGACTGTGGAAGAAGCAGGGAGGGAAGTGTGGGTGCTGGACCTCCCCAGTGTTGAAGACAGACTCCTGAGGTGAGAAGCCTTTCAGATGCCAGCGTGGTTTTGTCGCCTGGAGGGATTCATTTGGGAGACCTGTGAGGAAGGCCACACGGGTGTCCTCGGTGGGGCCATAAAGAAGGGTGAAACACAGGCTTTGCTGTTGCAGCCAGGAGACCTGTTGTTAAAGTGACCAGAAGGTGAAGAACATTGTGAAATGCTGGTGACCTAGACTGAACCTCTTTAACCAGTAATTCATGTTTCTGCTTCCGAAAAGACGATAATTTCAGAGCTTTCAGAATAAGGGTAAACGAAGGGAAACAGATGCTTGCTGGTTGGTTTTGCATCCATTCTTTTATGCTGTTGTTATCTCAGGAAAGAAAGTACATGTGATACAGAAAACATGTCTGGTTATTTGGAGTTTTAAGTAGACTGTTTCTAGCTGGCCTCAACAGTGAAATGTCTGGATGGCTTCTCAGTGGTAAGAGGTATGGCTGCATCCACTGAGTCTCTTCATTTCCAGGGAAAAAAATGTAAAAACTGAAAATAATATGTGGAATCATTCCCAAGGAGATGACTTCTAATGTGACCTTCTCATAACATCGACCCTTCTCATTTCAATTCATGTCTCTAATATGGACCACCGGGTGGAATTGATACTCGGCAGTCTTCTGTCTGAGAAGCACCATTTTACAAGGTAGGTCCGATCCTGCTTAAGCCACTGGCGCTTTTGTATATGTCAGGACTGCAGCATGTGAAGTGAAAAGGGCAGTAAGCAGTATGTTTGACCGACCCTGACTAGTTTGTACATTTCTCACGGGTTCAAAGAAGCAGAAGTCAATGAAGACAAAGGAAAGAAGCTGAGCATTAATAGATTAGGGAAAAAAAATGGAACTGAAAAAGACTTACCAATTACACTTGATTCTTCAGCTGGCACAGTGGTGTAGTCAGTGATCACCTCTACACACAACAAACATGAGTCATGAGAAGAACTGATGATACACCTGGGAGTAGGGTTTTACTGAGCCCATAATTAAATTTATTAGGTTGATCTCAAGCCCTACAGGAATCAAGTATTCCTATCATTGGATTGTCTCTGAAGTATTCCCAAGCAAAGAATTTATGAACTGAGGCCGAAAGATATATGTAAGAGAAAATTTTCTTGAGACTCTCAGGACTCATCCAAGTCCGGAGGCTAGATTGTAGGGTTTGAATAGTTGAGAAGGTTTAATCTAGGATGTGGAAGGTTTGGTAGCTAGGAAAGTGGATTGGCAGGATGAGAAATGATAGTCATTCCTTTTCTTCTGGGCGCATCACTTAACACATCCCAGACTCCCAACTTCTCCATTTCACCTCTTGCTGTCACCTGCCTGCTGCAGAAGTGTCTAACTGCCTTTGCTTGTTTCTTCCTTTACCTGAGAGGAAAAAAAGCTTGCATCATCCAAAATCCTAGCATATAAGTGCCACCAAGCCAGAAAGTTAGTAGAAGTATGGCTCAGCACAAAGAGATGGTAGCTGCTAGAAAGTGTGTGAAACGGGGTTTAGTGAAAGGCATGGATAGGAAGTGGGGGGGCGTAGAGGTTCCCTGTTGGCTGGGGTGTTCAGGGACCACTGACTAAGATGGTCTATCACACAGAAGATGACCAGGGAGCAAACTCGTCAGTTATTTCCTGTCTATACCTGGAGGCTGTAGTTGCAGGAAGACAATACTTCTGGTGACCACATAAAACAAGCTATGTAACAGTGATAGCAGGTCCTAGCAGGCAACAGTGATAGAAGGAAATCAGAGTCAAAAGGAT
The DNA here is from genome assembly GCA_031468815.1 of Morus bassanus. Classification (NCBI taxonomy): domain Eukaryota; kingdom Metazoa; phylum Chordata; class Aves; order Suliformes; family Sulidae; genus Morus; species Morus bassanus. Next base: position 1,604,648 of record CM062571.1, on the reverse strand, counting down.
TTATGAGTGGAAGCGATTCTGTGGCAGTTTCTTTGATGATAGGATGCTGTCATCCAAATAAACCAAACCAAGCTAACAAGCAAAATGGTATCTCAGGGAATATGATTCTATTGAACCAACTCTGATCAGTTCTGACACTCAGGAACATCACACTGGGCAATTTGCAGCGGATAAATTGCAGTAGGAAGCCCACCACCATTGTTGGCCTTCTTAAATGTGAGTGAATCAGGGAGTGAGTGACTCAGGAGGGAGGAACTCTGCACTGACGGATCTGGTAGAGGGAAGACAGTTCAAGTATGATTTTACTGAATGTGAGATAATTTTGCCAGACCACTTTCAGGCTCTGTGAGGTATTTTCCTCTCAGCCCAATTGCTGTTCCTAGCACTAAGACTTGCAGTACATGAACCTGAAGTTACTGCTGTGACCTGTTGTTGCTAAGCTATGGTTTAGGACCATATTGGCTGTGCTACAGAAGTCCACCTCTTCCAGAGGATAACAGTATTACTCACATTGACTGTAATTTTAAGAATATTTGAGCATGTGCTAATTATCTAAGGAGCTGGTGGGTAATGCCACTGTGCTGTGATGACAGAGTACATGCATGTCGTTGGGTCTTGTTAAAAAGAAAGCTTGTTATGCTCCTTTGATGCTCTAAAGCACTGCTGCATTCTAGGCAGGAGAACAGTGGGTTTGGAGATAAAGCATGAGTATGGGTGGATATTTTGCCTGGTGGTTCATAGGCATGTGTCAGAAGCTGAGTACTGGGATGAGTCAGCACAGAAATGTCATCAGATAAAAATAGCTCTAGGACATAGCAGGGTGTGGTAGTTACCAAAAGGGTCGTTGCATGGCACTCACACGGAGGGAAGTTCTTCTGACATTCCTACTCTCCCTTTCCCCTCCCCTGTTTCCAGCCATTTCATTTTCCCTCTAGCTCCTGCCTGCCTGGGTCACTGGGAGCTTACCTGCTTCAGCTCAGGTACGAGTGTCTAGGTCATGGCTGCAGCAAAGGGTCAGTCAGCCCAGAGCAGTTAGTGGGGTTCCTACAGATACCTCAAGTATGGAGGAATAAATGCCCAGGCTCACAGCCCAGCCCTCAGTCTTCTAGGTGGCCATCTGTCTGACATCTTGACTGTCCCGTGGTGGTCAGAGAGACAGCGACAATGGTCAGGTGGCTGGCTGCAATGTACTGCCTGGTTGAAGCCAGACAGAGGCTAGAAGCAGCGATAGGGCCCCGCACAAAGCCCCTTGGGGACCAAATTGCTGCCAAATTGTTCATTTCTGAAAGAAGCAAACTGATTGCTGAAGACCTTCTCCTGATGGAATGGAAAAGCCATTCAGCACAGAGATTTTACTGGTGAGATGCCTGAACCTGAACATCTAGAGCCAGCTTATGTCACCTAGGTCTTCCTTCTAGCCTCCAGTTGCCTCCCCAGAAGGGAGAAGGTCTCCTGCAGATCCTGTGTAATGTCTGCCAATCCCTTGGAGTTGTCTCAGAAATAGCAGGTCATCCCAGATGAAAGTATATGCCTCTGTTCAAGCTTCTGAACCCACCCACACTGCTTTTTCAGAGATGAACAACACGGTTCTTCATGGGATCCCCGTGTCTGCTTTTCAAAGAGAATGTTTAGAAACCACTTTTTCTAGATAACAGTCTTTCTAAGTGAAAACCTAAATCTTGATGAAAATATTGTGACATAATAAATTCATATAGAGAATTGCACCCCCAGGGGAGCAACAACCTTCCCAGAGGTCCTTGAGATTTGTGCTCTCGGAAGGAGAGCCAAGGAACACCTGGCTAAACCTGATCATCAAAGGCTCCCAACAGCCTATTTCACCAGCTCCCACCCTGCTTGCTGGAGCTCACTGGAGGAACAGCCTTGCTACCCATGAATCTTGCACTTGGAAGGCCAGATGCTGGGGAGACGGTCCTGCACCCCTGTGTAGATTCCCTCACCCATAAGAACGCAATGCCTTGCTGCTTACCAACCGCCCTCAAATCATCCTTTACAGCAGACAAGCACTAAAGTAGAAATAAGGAAATGAAGCATTTACCACATTCAGATGATAACGCATTTACTGTGTGCAAACAGGAGTGGCAATAGCCAAGGCCCTTGCCCCTGCTGCAGAATGGGAATACCAGGCTTGCTGCTGCTGTACTTGAGGGTGGGCTTGGGGGCTGCTTCCCGGAGGATTTTGCCAGTGGGAAGCAGATGCCATCCTCCCCAGGGAACAGCAGGGTGAGGAAGTACAGCCTTGCTGGGCTCTCTCCCCCACCTTGCCGTTCCAGCTCTGCTCCTTTCCCTCCCCATTCCACTTCCCAAGTCAGGAACAGTCTGGCTCTTGCTCCTTATTGTGGGAAGACAAAACCGACTTTGCCTGCAGAGCACAGAAGGCTTGAATGGCTCTGTGTGATCAGCAATTGAAGAAGTATGTTTATGCAGTTTACATATAAATGTAGATCGGAACCAGGAGGTTTCGGTATCTGTTTCCTGCAGCTGTCCAGCCACTTACACAACCTTAAGGCCAGGATTTACCATTCAGTCAAAATCCTTGTCCCAGGTATTGCTATCACAGCACTGTCAAGTTATCCCCAAGCAGATCCTAGTCAAGTGCAAACCTTGTAGCCCAATCCCACAAGGGTTTCCCGTGATTCATACCTTAATCTGGTATTTACTTTTAACACTCCTCCAGAGGACTGCTGATCCCCAAAGTTAACTTCAGAAAGCACCTGGCAAGGTAAAGCCACCTCCGCACCAGAGCGTGAACAGAACCTGGTAGCAGCCAGCATGGATTAAACAGTAGACAAGTCACTACTGGCAGTAAATACCTGTCTGGGTATCACCGTGCGTTACGGGTTTATACGCTGCAACTTATATAAGCACAATGCAAAGTGACAGTCATACTTCATACAAAACCGCAATGGGAGTCACGTGTGCAGTTGATACTAGTTCTTTACAGAGTCTGTAACGGGGGCCACTTAACTCTGTGCTAATAACAGTGCATCAGCCTTCAGCTCTGGCTTAGAGACGCCATGACAAAGAGTTTCCTTGTCATTCAGTGAGCTTTTCGGTTGTCCTAGTTAGCGGATTTTATTAGATTTCTCAGCTCTACAAGAAAATCTGAGCAACTTTATCAAACTTTGAAGCTAGCCCTGCTCTAAGCAGGGAGTGGGACTGGATGACCTTCTTCCCACATAAATTTTTTTGTGATTCTAAAATGATGATGGTTGTGAAAAGGAGAGTTAAAGGAACAATAGTACATTTCAAGGATAAATTCAAACGAGTTGGGACTTTCCAAAGGGTCTTGTTGAAGTGTCTTCAGAGAACACATATCCTCTAGGGTATCAGGCAGAAGCCATTAAATTAAGTTCAGCCTTGCACAGTGTGTGTGAGGTTGGTTTAATTTAAACCCTCCTAGGGCTGTGACATGAGGGATCTCTCACTCTCAGCAGGGACAGGCCCAGAATATAAAAAACAGGAGTCTTTGTGGTTGCTGGTGACTCAGCTAAGGATGCTATTTCCTCTAGGTGTTGCATATAGCTTCAGATTAAGCGGCTTTCCCCTAAGAAAACTTTTCAGTGGAATTAATGCTTCTAGTTTCATGGAAAAGTTTTACCTGCTGAAAAAGTTTTAGATTTTGAAGAACTTTGAATTAATTTTTCACTTGCTGGAAGCCATTTTCTGTGAAAAATGTCAACCTGCTTCCGAGGTGCACTGGGCATTTTATTATTTATATTTAGACTTTTTGTGTATTTTAATTGCACTGATTATATTAATTCTATATTTTATATATATCATATAATAATAACAATTGTGTTTATGTTCATCGCGGTTTAAAGAGTTGTGGTTTATGTCATAGCTGGAGCAAAGTGCAGCCTGTGGGATACTACAGGTGATAATCAAAGGGCATTTATGGGGGAGGAAGCGGAGGAGAACAAACTAGTTTTGGGATGGAGCTTAAAACATTTCCTAGGGATATAATGTGATGACAATGCATGCAAAGTCAGGGTCCTAGGATTCCCTCTAGACTTATGCTCCCATGTCGCATCCTTCTCAGCATGACAGATGAGAGTCATGTCCCTTACCTCCCAGGTGGGAAGCGCTCGGGTGTTGCAGAGTGGCCTCCCAGCTAGTGCGGACCACAACGCCGAGCGTTTCATTCAGCTCACGCAGCGCAGAACTACACAGTATTCTGCTGCGCAAGGTTTTGCTTTGTATTGAATTGCACAGCTTAGGCTTTGGCCACTACACTCACTCAAGGTCCCGGAATGGTTTTTCTTTGCCATATTCAATTTGCTAATCCAAATGCTGACCAGACATTACTGTGACAAACAGGGTCCGGGTTACTTCAGCGGGCTATTTGCACGTCAGCTGGCTGTAGTCTTCCCTTTCTCCTCGAGCTGTTATTCAGTTGCTGGATCATACCCACTGGTTACTGGGCCTTCAGTGAGGGGGAGCGGGCTTTCAGCAGCTTGTGCATGATCCTACTTATGAATCAGGCATTGTGCTTGCAAGACTTCTTTAGGGAATCTTAACTGTGGGGTTAAATCGTGAAAACAGAAATTTACTGTACAGATATGTTGGCGTTTCCGGCGCGTCCCAGGAACCTAAGGAGAAAGGCACGAAGCATAAGGAAAAAAATGGCTCTCCGAGAAACCATACCCTTCTAATCTAACTGCAAACAGAGTATGGCCCCAGGTTAGTGAAGTCTCTGCATCGAAGTATGAACCTGCCTGCTGTTTCCCAATTACAGGTTTAATCTTTGTTATTCCCCATCTGTTACTGCCATCTACTGGCTATGAATGAATGGACTTATCGCTGGACCTTGAATAAACCTGTTTCTGTTTTACTCTATTTATTTAAGAGCTACAAGTTTTGATAAAACCATTGTTTCTGCTGGCCTTGGAAGGCTTGTCTTCCTTTCCGTTTTAAATCTCTTTGATTCCCTGTTAGCTTTTCAGCACAGATAACCATACTGAGTTCCTGGTGGAAAAAAAAATGGCTTTTTTGGCTCAACAGGGAAGAGGAGATGCAGACAGTGTAGCAGCCTTTCTGCAGGTGACGACTCTCCTCACAGGATTCCTGCATGGGTTTGGAAATTCCTGGAAAGGAGTAAGGAAAAGGGCTAGCTGTGTAAAGCAGGGAAATGGGATTTGCTTTAATAGGAATTGGCTTGCTTTTTATCACCTCATACAATGCTGAATATATTATGGTTTCACAGGAAGGTAAATTCCATCACCATCTCGCATCTTCTTGCAGCATGTCTCTCATGTTCATGAGGATGGCTGGGATTCACCCCCAAAATTTTGTAATCGCCTCCTCAGAAGCCAGGGCAGGAGAGCTGAATTGATTCTGTCAGCGGGATCCCTCATGTGACACGCAGCACTTCATATCGCGTAGAAGAGCAGCGCACCGACAAGGGACCTGCAGAGAGGGCTTTTGGAGTGTATTATCTGAGAAACACAGCGCTTGCAAATGGCAAGCTCAGGCCGTTATTTGGGGAGAAGTCATGGCTAAAGAAAGGAGAAGACAATCCAGAAAAGCGAAATATTACATTTCAGCATTTTGAAAACAAAGAATTTTGATTTTTTATTTTGAAGCAAGGCTTTTGTTTGAAAAACCCCACAATGCTCCTGAAGTTTAATTTAAAAGAGGGGCCAAAATACATCCTGAGAGTCAATCTCAGAGCATTACAGTTTTGTGGCTTAACCTGCAACCAGGACTAGCAAAATGGCTCCGAGAAGCACCTCGAAGCTCTCTTAGGTAAAGGAAAGCACTGTCTCCTTGGACAACAGCATTCTGTGGGGGGCCTCCATATGTGTTGTCAGGCAACAACATCATTCAGGTATTGGCTGGTTTCATCACTTCAGGAAACTGGCTACAGGTAATGTTGTAACCCTTTAATTAGTGTCTTGTAAATGATCAGATAGGCATTAAGTCAGGCAGAAATAATTCAGAAAAGCTCAATGCTTTGATTTTTGCTGTTGATAAAGGGAAGCAAGACTGGATGGATTTTTATTATGGTTAGCCCTTGATGGATTTCTTCTTCTCCCCTGTAACATGCAACCATTAGGTAAGCCCACCTGAATGCACCAGCACTCCCAGTGTCAGAACAGAACAGGAGAGCAGGCTCCAAATCCTGCCTCTTCCGTGTTGGTGCAACACAACCTCCCAGAAAAGCAGCAGTACTACCTTGGGCTGACAGTCCGCTGGGAGCTGTTGTGAGTCCAACAGCGTTTAGCTCGTGTTGCCACTGAGACAGGAGGCATTCCTGGAGCATACGCGTTTCGCAGGGTCCTGTAAATGTCTAGTGAAAAGGCACCATATTAGATCACACCTTAGATACTTCTTACTTTGCAGAGCAGGATTCCCCTCTACAATCTATTCCTTGGAGCTCTGGTTTTCTTTAATGCAACCTAGGTTTAAATTAAATGGGATTTTTGCCACCCCCACAGAGTCTGATGCTTGCTTTTATGAACAAAGTATTGAACCACTTAGCTACCAGCATGTTTCCTCCTGCCACCTGCCTACAGATACCTGCCCTGCAGGCCAGGATAATTTTTCTTTATTCCACTGCTTTCTTCCCTAATTATAAACCTTCCACACTGGCTCAGACAATTCCCCTCTTCACTTGCCACTTTTAACCTTTAAAAAATCTTTAATGACTTGCTGTAAAACCTTGCTATGCCTATGTTCAGTGTATCTCCCATCCCATTTTCCCCGTAGGCATGTGCAGTCATATGCTACATTCCGGTTATTGGGACAAGGCTAGAGAAAAAGAAGAAAGCTTTTTTCAGAAGAGCAGGCCCCAGACTTAAGAATTGAATCACAGTGTCCAAGTCTGTTTTGACACATACTTCCTCCATGAAACTCCCCGAGGACGAGAAAGGAAGAAAGCTCACGGCATACTCGGGAATGGAGAAGGAATTTACTAACTCTGCAGTCTTCGGTTACCACGAGAGGCAAAAGGAGAGCCCAGTGCTGTAGGCAGATGTCACAGCATTCTTCATCTTGGTATAGCACTTTACACATAATGCACTTTCTACAAACTGTGTGGGAAGAGGATACTCCTGGGTAGAGAAGTGTGTTATTCACTTGATGTCAGAGGTCAGTTTACACTCCTGTCACACGTTTCCCCTCATACCCCCCGATCCTTCCTACCATTGTATTTTCCATGGTGATATGAAGATTATCACTTTAGAAAAGTTTACAAAGGCAGTCAACGCTCATGACTTCAGAAATAACCATGAAATGCAAGGGAAAGACCATTTCCAAGAGAGATGCTGGAGGGCACAAGACCATTGTTCTCCTGTCCCCTAGGGAGTGCAGCGTGTTCTGCTGCTCTCTGTTACTTTCTCACCTGGACCCTTCTCACTGCTGTACTGAGCTGAGCTGCTCACACCCAGCCTTTGCCTGGGGTTTGACCTGCAGCTCCCCACCTCAGTATGATCAAGGCTCCCTCTCAGTTCACCCTTGTCTTCCTTGACGAAGCAGGGGGGTGGTGAGGGGTTCTGCCAATCTGAGTTTTTATTTTGTACTGCAGGCAAATGCCTGTGGCCTAAGAAAGGATGCACTGGGTATAGTTCTCTCTGTGTGTGGTCTCTGTGTTAAATGTGCAGTCAAATTAGCGAACGTGTGGTTTGTGGTGTGTGTATGTGGCTGAGGAATGGTTTTCTGAGTTGAAATTTAGGTCCTGTGTTCTATACTTGTTTGTCACTATAACACAAATTACAACTTGCAAAGTCCTTTGCCAATGTAGACATCTTGTTCCTTCTCACAGAGCCAACAGCTGGCTGTCATCCAGTCTTTTTAAAATGGTAAATAAACAAAGATCTGGTAGCAAGCCAGTGTGACCGTCACTACAAAATTCAGTGCTCTAGTGAGCTAATTCCTTATCTTGATAAGGTCCTTCCAGATATACTTTATACTCCATTAGAATAACACCACCTATTGTGCATTTGCCTTATGTCACTTTAACCCATAAGACACTGCAGGAAGCCTTGGCTGGATCGGCGATACAAGGGAGGATTCAGAGAACAGGGACGGAGAGGGCTGACCCCGCTTCTGCAGGGTAACATGCAGCAGGACGCTGAGCCAGGGCAGTGAGTCGGCAGAGGCTCCCCCGCCACCGAGCGAGACCAAGAACGGCTCTAGCAAGCACATGCTAAACTCTGTTCTCAGTATCTTCATTAAAAGTCACATTTGCATGGTAGAACAGTAATATATTTAAGCCTAGTCAGCTACCCAGTTTTTGACACACTCGGGATCCGATCAAAACTTTGTAGACGTCGATCCATCAGCAGAAGTTTTTCCTTCACTGACCGCTGGTCAGGACCTTCATCTCTTAGCAAAGAAATTCTCATTCTTCAGCAGCAGCTTTTTCTCAAGTTCGTGTCTTTCAGCTCTGGCCTGGAATCAGGTTCCTCCTATCTCACAGACAGCCAGATAATAAAAATTATTTTGCTCATAAGTTTTTCAGGATTTTACAGCACACAAATCCTGATGGAAGTCCTTTTAAGTCCTTTCATCTGGAATGATCCAAAATTGCTTATAAACGATAATTCCGGGGTACTTAAACCAAATTGGAAACACATCCTCTGTGTGGTAGAACCCAGCAGCCCCAAGAGTGAATTCGCTCCAACACTTCCCAGGAGAGCGCCAAGCTACGGGTTATGTGGGGATGGATTGTTCTTCATTTGCCATGCTGCAGCAGGTGTACTGTGCTGAAGCAGGTGCACTGACTACCTACATACTCATTTAACATATTCAAATGGATTCTTTTGATAATTTTGAAGTATTTAGTTAATTTTATTTTGCCTGAAATTATCAATGAATGTGATCTCAGTTCACAGCAGTCTCTCATAAATTGTCCACTGGAAATTTTTTTCCCACGTTCAACATCATCTTTCTCAGAGAGCTGCGAGATGCTTGCAGGACAACATGAAGATCAAGGAACAGTGACTTCTGGGACCCTTGTTACTTTCCTACCACAGTAACTTTCTTATATTTTCCAAGATAACCTTCCACAGCTTTAATGGGAAAGCTATTCTTTCCTTCCCTCTTACGTCATTACTCCGAAGCTTCTGGACACAGGCTGGTGGAACAGCATTTTGCATTTGACTGCTGTACCCTGCAGATATTTAATCTATAAACTGCTTTGATTCCTTCTAGATTAATGGATTTACAAGACTATCAATACTTTCCATTAAAGTCAGCATAAGTTGTTTTTTCTTAACAAAAGCCTTCCAAAAAAAACCCTGAACAACTTGCTGGATTTTGTAAAACTGCCTTCAATCCAATATTAAAGATGTTACTTGAGAAGTAGCTGTTGACAATATAAAATGCAATGTAAAAGTAATTAAGATCAATCAATCCTCTACATTTTAGATCCAACCACACGCTTAGGGCTTAATTCCAAGCCCATTTTTCCACTGACTTGGTGGATCAAGTGCTACATTTTTTAGTTTATGATTTTCTGACTTTTTAAACTTGCTTTTGTGAATAAATGTTATAATTTTATTTTTTCAATAAGGAAGGTAAGTAGAGAGTTTAAATGACCTAACCGTGGTAGGTAGACCACTGTGTTATCAATTTTATGACAACACAGGCACAGGCTGCCGTGAAGATAAGGTCCCAATTACACCAGGGTGTGTATAAGAGCACGCTGAAGGACCATTTCTAATTTGAAGAATTTCTGGTTTAAATTCAGGGTTAAGGCCAAGTAAGTCTCTTACTTGTCCAGCTAGACCTGGGAAGACCAGAGTTTTCCATTTCAAAGGAAATTCTGCAGCTTTAAATGTCTTTCTAAAACTGGAAGAAAAAGGAGTATTTCTAGGTGTCTCTATTTTATAAAATATATCCCCAGAAAAATACTGTTTACTGTAAAACCCCCCACATTTCAACATTATTCATGTATTACATAAAATCATTTCAGTACATGAAATCATTTGGAAATGCTATATTGAAATGTTAGTTTCTGCAATTGTTGAAACAGAACCTTTCCACCTTATTGAAAGGTGTTATCTCATTTTTTTTCCAAAAAATACAGTTACAGGAATTGATTTGTATCTGCAAAACGTTCCTGCTTTGGTGAACACCAGATTTTCTGATTACAAAACCTGTTGGCTCAATTTGCTCTTTGAGCTAGCCTGTTGGATCAGTGTGTCCTGTTACAGTCAGGTGAATGCAGCCACCTTGCACATCATCCGGTCTGTAAAATCTTCAGAACTCCTGTTTTCCCCTCAGGTTTCTCAGTAGAGCCCAAGGCTCCTAAAGGGCTACTTTCTAAGTAGAAAATGCTATTCATATCCATAAATCATGAAATACACTCTACCTACCTAATCTAAACCTCTTATGGCATTCTCTTGCCAATTCCCAGCATTCCAAATTTGCTGGGGATGGTTTAAAATCATGAAATTTTTGGAACAATGATGAATTTTAGCTCTTTGGATTTGCCTTTTCAGTATCTAAGTACATTTCAAGACCTCATCCACAGGCAGCATGAAGTAAGCGGGTTCTGCACAAAGAAATGAAAGCACAGATTTTCAGGTTATCGCAGGACCCCAGAGGCTAGGATTGTAAAACACAGCCCCAGGAATAAAGGTGTTATAAAAATCACAAAGTATTTGATCTTTAGGAGCTGCGAAACCTCATGCAAGTTCCTGGTGGATTCAGAAGATGGAGCTGGGTTCCTGGGATGCCCACACAGAGCATGGGAGGGATTAGTCACCGAAGGAGAGGAATTCACAGGACACAGTGAACAACAACCTACGCTCACCGGTGGGAAACAGCAAGGTAAGAGGTGGGGTTCAAACCCAACCCCTCCAAGGAGGACAGGCTGCTGACCTGGTGCTACAGCAAGACATCTCCTCTCACTCAGGATCTGCAGGAGCAACCTCCCCTGAAGCCAGGAGCATAAAATAGCTCCATAAAATAGCTCCCATGCTCCTACAGCAAGTGTCTCAAGTCCCACCCAACTTGTAAAAAGAGTACGTTCCCCCTAAAAGAAATTCATGTACATTCAAGGCAGCTACCCGGAATCAGCAGATACTTGAAACAGTAGCATCAATCTCTTTTTGCCTCTGTTCCCCATCCCCAGAACGGAGATGATAATCCCAGCTGTTTGCACATGATGCTGGATAAAATACATTCATTAATGCTTGTGATCCATGGGTACCTAACGGTAAAAGCCCCACAGGATCCCAAAGAAAGAAGGGAATGAATAATTCCGCGTCTACTCTAAGGGTTATATAACACACATTAAATAACAGCTTGAGCTGCACATTTGCTGAAAAAAGGCAGGCTCTTGTGGGAAGAGGAATATGTGATCATCTAATTAAAAAATGTATGATTATCCCCCTACACTTAAGGGGGCTGAACTTCAAGCTTACGAATAACCTCATTCCTAGTATTTCTTAACTTTTCCTTGCTTAACTTTGCAGCTTTACTGTCTCTTGTCGAATGGGTTTCCGTTCCCTTCCGGAAGTAAAACAGCAATAAACCTCAGGCTGGGGAATAGCGCTTTTGTCCCACACAGCCACTCTGACTAACCTGAGCGAGACGCAGGTCTGGCTCTCCAGGGCTTCAGCTCAGACGCCTTCCACTTGGGGAGCTGGAGCAGCAGCAGACAAAGCACATGGAGTACGAACCAGAGGGGCATGAAACACCCATCGCCAGGTCCTTCTGCTCTCTCTCAGCCACTGTCTTCTGTTGCTTTCTGTCCCCAGTTTCATCCCCTTCTGACAAGTGTCTTCACCCTGGATGTTTCAGTTCCTGGTCTTGAATTCGGCGAAGCCCGTGCTCCCCAGCCATCCTCTGCTTCCTGGCTTTGTTACAACTTGGGCAGCAGGAGGCACATGGAAGAGCACTGACGGGATAGTCTTTTCTCTCCAAACACCGGTGACCGGTGCCACAGTGACCCAGAAGAACTGCAGTTGCAAGGGTGACCTGCTGGGCTGTCCCCAGCTGGACTGTCCCGTGGTGCTTGTGCAGGAGTGACAGACACAGGATTCAAAAAGCAGGCAAGAGCTGGAGCATGCTCAGCACACCTCCAGACAGCACCTTCAGATCATTTCTCTACGGACCATGTGCTAACGATATTTTTTCAGAAGTTCATCACTTAGTGAAATTTGATTGCTAGTAGTTTTGAGGGGTGCTTTTTGTTCTCCCCCTAAAGAGGAATTGTAAAACACATACCTCTATCACAGCTAGATTTCAACTTTCTGTTCAAAAGCAGAGTCCCTGTAACTTACAAAGGCAAGTCCTAAACCAAATTCAAATGATGGAAAACAAAGGATTTTTCTCTCATCTCTTTGTGAGGACTGAGTATCTTTTGCTGAACTTTTTGAACCAAGTAGCACAAGTTTCAGTCCAAGCTATCACAGTTTGGCCAAGTTACGAGCAACTTAAACAGTGCGTTACGCTGATATTTCCACCACCTGCAATGTCAGAGGATGTTGTTGATGTGCTACGGACCTATTCATTAAGAAAGAGAGGCATGAAAATAATTTTTAGAAATGACTAAGACACTTGAAAAAAAACCAAAACCTGCATCTCCTGCAAACTGTTCATTCTGGAGGTGATAGTCGGGGTTTGGGGGCCCAGATGGTGTTCCCATCAAGCCTGCCGGTGAGGGAAAATGGTGTGAGGAGGAGGAGGAGGAGGAGGAGACTATGTGTCAACAACTGGTTGAGGAGCTGGTGTCAGCAACAGGGTTTTGGTTTCTATGACCATGGGATCTTGTCTGAGGATCAACGTGTGCCTGGGAGAGATGGGATCCACCTCACTAAGCGGGACAAAGGCATCCTTGCCAGCCAGATGGCTGTCCTGGCAAGAAGGACTTTAAACTAGGAATGACGTGGGAGGGAGAGTCACCAGTAGCCCTGTGAGGAGCGATGCCCAGGACTGACGAGCAAAGGGGCTGCGGAGATGTGAACAAAATGGAACACAAAATCAACAAATCAAGGCTTAAGCCAAACTCAAGCATTTGCATGTAAGCAAGGAAGTGCTGATAAGACAACGTTATGGAATAAAACCCCAGCCCCTTTTCGGGGAAATGAGCACGTTGGGGTGCCTGTCTGAAGTGCCTGTATACCAGTGCCTGCAGCATGGGGAACAAACATGAGTTAGAGATGCGTGTGCAGTTGCAGGGCTACAGTCTCACAGAGGTCACGGAGGGGTGTTGGGATGGCTCCCATGACCGGAGTGTTGCAATGGAGGGGTACAGGCTCTTTAGGAAGGACAGGCCAGGAAGATCAGGAGTTGCCCTTTATGTAGGAGAGCAGCTGGAGGGCCTGGAGCTCCGCCTGGGGATGGATGATGAGCCAACACAAGAATGTGAGCAACCCAAGGATTAAAGAGCAGACCAGTATTGGTGACATAGTAGCGGGTGTCTGCTGTAGGCTACCTGACAGGAAGAACGAGCAGATGAGGCCCTGTACAGACAGATAGGAGCAGCCTCACGTTCCCAGGCCCTGTCCTCATGGAGGGCTTCAGTCCTGGAGAGCACCGACGACAACTTCCTGACCCAGGTGACAGAGGAGCCAGTGAGGACAGGTGCTCTGCTGGACTGCATACTCACGGACAAGGAAGGGCTCACTGGGGATGTGATGGTTGAAGGCAGCCTTTGCTGCAGAGACCATGAGATGCTGGAGATCCTGAGAGGAGGGAGCAGGCCAAAATGCAAGCTCACAACCCTGGAGAGAGACCAGACTTCAGCCTCTTCAAAGATTTGCTCAGTAGAGTCCCATGGGATAAGGCTCTGGAGGGAAGATGGGCCCAAGAAAGCTGGTTGATACTCAGCAATCACCTCCTCCAAGCTCAAGTGCTGTCCAACCCGACGAGCAGGAAGTCAGGCAAAAATGCGTGGACAAACTAGGGGCTCCTGGCCCACAAAAAGGAAAACCCACTCAAACTTACAAAGGAAGTATACAGAGGGTGGAAGCAAGGATGCGTAACTTGGGAGGAATACAAAGACACTGCCCAAGCATGCGGGGGTGATGTTAGGATAGCCAAAGCCCAACTGGAATTGAATCTGGTGCGGGGTGTCAAAGGCAACAAAGAGGGCTTCTACAATTACATGGGTGACAAAAGGAAGATTAGGGAAAATGTGGGCCCACTTCTGAATAAGACCGGGGACCTGGTGACACAGGACCTGGCAAAGGCTGAGGTACCGAATGCCTTGTTCGCCTCGGTCTTTACTAGCAAGACCGGAACTTCAGGATTCCCAGGTCCCAGAGACCGGAGGAAAAGGCTGAAGCAAGGAAGATGTACCCTTGGTGGAAGAGGATCAGGTCAGGGAATACTTAGGCAAACTAGACACACATAAGTCCGTGGGCCCTGATGGGGTGCACCCACAAGTGCTGAGGGAGCTGGCAGATGTCATTGCATTGGAACTCTTGATACTCTCTGATTGATCATGGCAACTGGGAGAAGTGCCTGAGGACCTGGAGGAAAGCCAGTGTCACTCCTGTCTTGAATAAGGGCAGGAAGGGGGACCCAGGGAATTACAGGCCAGTCAGCCTCACCTTGATTCATGGGAAAGTGATGGAGCAACTGATCCTGGAAACCATTTCCAGGCACATAAAGGACGAGAAGATGATTGGGAGGAGCCAGCATGGATTCACCAAGGGGAAATCACACTTGACCGACCCGATAAACTTCTACGATGAAAATGACTAGCTTGGCAGACCAGGGCAAAACAGTGGATATTGCCTACCTGGCCCTCAGTAAGGCTTTCAACACTGTCTCCCATAAGACACTCACAGAAAAGCTGTTGTTGTACAGGCTGGATGGGCAGACAGTGAGATGGGTTGAAAACTGGCTGAACGGCTGGACCCAGAGGGTGGTGATCACTGGCACAAAGCCTAGTTGGAGGCCAGTAACTAGTGGTGTACCCCAGGGGTCAGTACTGGGTCCAGTCCTGTCCAACGCCTTCATTAATGATCTGGATGATGGGGCAGAGTGTACCCTCAGCAAGTTTGCTGATGGCACCAGACTGGGAGCAGTGGCTGATAGGCCAGAGGGTTGTGCCGCCATCCAGAGGGACCTCGACAGGCTGGAGAAATGGAATGACTGGAACCCCATGACGTTCAGTAAGAAGTGCGAAGTCCTGCCCTTGGGGAGGAACAACCTCAGCCACTAGTCCATCCTGGGGGCCACCCATCTGGAAAAAGCAGCTTTGCAGAAAAGGACTTGAGGGTCCTGGTAGACACCAAGTTGAACACGAGCTAACAGCATGCCCTTGCCGCAAAGACGACTAACAGTATCTTGGGCTGCATTAGGAGGAGTGTTGCCAGCAGGTAACTCCTCCGCACTGGTGGGGCCGTACCTGGAGTACTGTGTCCAGTGCCGGGCTCCCCAGCACAAGAGACATGGACATACTGGAGAGGGTGCAACAAATGGTCATGAAGTTGATGAAGGGACTGGAGCATCTCTCCTAGGAGGAAAGGCTGAGAGAGCTGAGACTGTTGAGAACTCTCAGGGGATCTTATAAATGTGTATAAATACCTGACGGGAGGGTGCAAAGAGGACGGAGCCAGGCTTTTTTCAGTGGTGCCCAGGGACAGGACCAGAGGCAACGGGCACAAACTGAAACACAGAGAGTTTCTTCTGAACATCAGGAAACACTTTTTTACGGTGAGGCGGTCTCACAGTAAAGACAGAGAAGTGGCGTAGTCTCCCTCCTTGCAGATATTCAAAAGCCATCGGGACGTGGTCCTGGGCATCTGGCTCTAGGTAAGCCTGCCTGAGCAGAGGGGTCGGACCAGATGGGCCTCCAGAGATCCCTTCCAACTCCAGCCATTCTGTGATTCTGTACTGTTCTGAACTTCATAAAACACCTAGTTGATAGGAATTATTCGGAAAATGTAGAGATGCAGAAATTAGTCTCCACATGCAACAGTTACAATTTTTTATTACCTAAGTTGGTGGATTAATTTCTTCCAACATAATTTTTGA
Source organism: Morus bassanus (assembly GCA_031468815.1). Taxonomy (NCBI): domain Eukaryota; kingdom Metazoa; phylum Chordata; class Aves; order Suliformes; family Sulidae; genus Morus; species Morus bassanus. Next base: position 1,588,688 of record CM062571.1, on the reverse strand, counting down.
AAAGAGATTCAATACTGAAGCAAAGGAAATGTATTACCACCTGTCAGCAAGAAAACGAAAAATGAGACTATAATTCTTACATTTTCTCATTATTAAAATAATTGAAAAAATAGAGGAAAACATTGCCCATTTTCAACAAAGGAATGGAATAAAGCACAGTACATTTCCACAGCTTGCATACTGTAGTTTTTTTGTTGAATGGGCGTTTCAATAAAACTCTAAAACTACCTTGAGGAAGAAAAATTAATTAACAACTTCAATGAAAATAAATTTGACGTCTCAAGTGCATGTCAGCGTCTGCATTTTGGTACCGCGTTTGACTCAGCATAAGCCTTCGTCTCAAAATGCATTCAGATGCGCATCCTCATAGAAATTTTCACGTACCCTGAAGATGTAAAAGGGAAACAAAATGACAAAATCTTAAAAGAATAAAAATTAACATAGAGGGGAAGATCAAAAACCGGGGGACAAAAATTATTTTTTTGTTTCTTACGTGTACAGTGGGGCGCAATGACGAGAACTGTAATGATAATTTCCGTCCAGCGTTTAGAAAATGGTGTAAGTAACTGAAGCGGGAGCAGCGATGCCTGCGCGGGTGGAAGTTACCTCTGAATCCTCCTAAAGATCCATTTTGAATGTCGGAACAGCTCACTAGTTCGTTACGGGTCTCTCGAGTAGCTCAGCCTTAGCCGGTTGGCAGTTGTGGGAGGGCCCGCGTCACAGCGTCATGGAGTCTTTTTCTTCCGGCTCCGACATCTGTCAAACCCAGGTTCAAGATTCCCGAGGAGGTTCAGCAGGCGAGACCTCGTGCAGTTCACACCGTACCCCAAGGCGTGCCTCCCCAGTGAACGCTGCATCCGAGACTGCTTTGGAGCTGCCGTTGGCATTGCTCCCTGAGGGACGTACCCCTCGAAGACCTTCGGTTTTGTTGTGAGAACTGTCAAGGAACTGTCGAGAAGCGGGGATCAGGAGGGGTTACAGAGCGAAAAAGGATCAGGATCCGACTCTCTCTGACCGTTCAGGTACCCAGAGAAGCAAAGCAAAACTTTAAGGCGGAGAAGGCCGGGTGCGTGAAGCTTCAGTTCAGGCATCCATCTCACAGGGGAGGATGGACGCAAGGCAGAGGCAATTAAGAAAAGCGACGGGGTGGGAGTGGGGAATAAGGATGCGTCGCGAGCGTGCAAACGGCAAGAGAGAGCAGAACCATCAGCGACACGGCGCTTGGGGGGGCTGTACAAAAACTGGGGGGCAAGGCAGGGAAGAAAAGAAGAGGAAGGCAGGCAGGCAGGCGGGGGGTGGGGGGGTAGGGGCAGCGGCGAGGGAATGCGGCACAGCGGGACGGCGGGGGCGCAAACCGGACCACGCCACGGGAGAAGAAGCGCCCGCGTGGGAAAGGCGACCGGGAAAGAAAACGGAGCGACAACGCCAGCGCGGGCGCGCCCCCGCACCCCCCGCGGCGCGCAGGTGCCCCCCCCCCCCCCCCCCCCCAGAACGCACACGCGCCCGCGCCCCGCGCGCGCCCGCTCCCCCCGCAAAGCACACGCCCGCGCTCGCGCGGCCGCCCGGCGGGCGCGTCCCCGTGCCCGCGGCGCCCCGCGCGAAGCCGCGCGCCCACGCGCGGCTGCGGCTGCGCGTCCGCACCTTACGCCCGCGCGCGCGCGCGCCCGCGGCGCCCGGCTCCGCGCCGCCCCCGCGGGCGGGCGGGCGAGCGCGCGCCCCACGCACGCACACGCGCTCCCGGAGATAGCACGGAGATACCCGCACGGGCGCGCACGCAAAGGCGGCCGGAGCGCGCCCACCCTGCCCGCCCGCCCGCCCCCGCTACGAGGACGGCGCGGTACGGCGGGCAGGGCCCACGCGCTCGATATCGGCGCGGTCCCTTTAAATGCTAATGAGGCGGCGCGAATCCCGGCGCCGGCCCCCGCTGACTGTGTTAAAACTTCGGCGGGGCCATTTTGGGGGCAGTAAGACCCAGCGCGGGCGCCAGGGACAGCCGCCGCCGAGCGCCGCGCACCCACCGCCCTCCCGCCACGCACCATGAGCGAGGCGGCGGAGAGCAGCCCCGCCAGCCCGGCGCCCGCCCCGGCCGCCGCCCCCGCCGCCGCCCCGGCCGCGGCCCCCGCGCCGCCGCCGCCGCCCCCCGCCGCCGCCCCGGACGCCAAGAGCCCCGGGAGCGCTGCCGCGCCGGGCGCGGCTGGTGGGGAGGCGGCCCCCGCCGCTGCCGGTGCCGCCGCCGCCACCGCGGCTGAGACGGAGAAGAAAGTGCTGGGTGAGTACCGCCCCCCCCCCCCCCCCCAACTTCCCGGGGCACCTGCGGCGGGAGCCGTGTCCCCCCCCCCCCCCCCCCCTCGCGGCTGTGAGTCAGGCTGCGCCCGGGGGAGGCGGCCGCGCCTCCTCCTCCTCCTCCTCCTCCTCCGGCCGGGACGGCAACCCGGAGTTCGGCGGGAGCACCTGCGTGCGGGGGTGCTGCCCCCCCCCCCCCCCCCCCCCGGCCGGGCGGGGGCAGCGGGCGAAGCGCAGCCATGATGACGGGCGTCCCGGCACCTGCCGCCCGGCCCGGCCCGGCCCGGCCCTGCGGCGGCGTCTGCCCGGGGGTGGGGGGTGTTGGGGGGGGGGCTTGTGCCGAGCCGCCCGCTGCCCCCCGCCGGCTTTACGGGCTTCGCGCAACTTTTCCGTCTCCGCAATCGGCCGCTTCGGTAATTCCTCTAGGATTAGCGCGTCCCCTCGGTTTCGGCGCGTACCTCGGCGGCGAAGAGGCGAGCGGAACGCCGAGCTTGTCGCCGGTGCGGGGGCTCGTTGGTGGGGCTTTTTGGGTTTTGGGTTTTTTTTTTTTTTCCTTGTGTTTTTATCCCACGGCGATTAAACAGGATCGACCTGTTGAAAAGGCCAAGCCTCCCATCAGCGGTGGGACCGGGGACGTGCCGTTCCGAACTGCGCAGCTTTGAGAGGTCAGTAAGGCAAAGCTGAGGCTGGCCGCTAGCGCAGAGTCCCCAACTTCGCTGAGGAAGGACAGCATCTTCCCTTCTGAAGGGAAAGGCTGAGGTCTCACTGCAGCACACGGAGGAGCCAGGTGAAGGGTTTCCCTGGAGCTGGGGTAGGAAGGATTCTAGCAAAACAGAAACTGGAGGAACGGTTTGTGTGATTTGATTTCTTTTTTTCGCTCCCCCTGTTACGTGACTCGTCAATAATCAGTCAAGGCACATCCACATCTGTTGGTATAGCTGGCCGCTTCTTGCCATAACGTGGCTTGTTTCGTTCTCGGTAATTTCACCTCTTGCTTGAGGCGGGGCGGGGTGGAGTGAAGGCACAAGTGCCTTTCCTGGTCTAGCAGGAAAAAGAAGACCGCCACGGTGATGCTTTTGCACGTGGGCCGTATTGCTGGGCCAGCTTTTTAGCAGGAGTTGTAAGGAAAATGATCATTGATAATGCCAAGTGAATATGGACTTATGTTCAAGTCCACCTCAAATGTCCCTGTTAATGGTCCTGTAATTACGTTCACTTAAGTCTCCTCTTACAAAGATCCCATTAGAAGCAAGGTCTGATGCTGGCCCAGGGCATCCAAATGTCTGACTTCTAGGAATAAGGATAAAGGTTAGTCAACTTTCTGCCCTCTCTTGCTCATGGGAAACTTTGGCTTGCCTTGTTAAAACTAATGAAAAGGCTATTTTGGCATGGGTAGGAGCGGCTGATGATTGTTTCCTCTGATAGCATCAGAGTACAGCATCTTGCAGAAGTACGTGGGCTTTCACTTGCTGGTGGGATAGGAGTCACCACGTCAACTGTCTTCTCTGACTCGTCAGTAAAACTGGTTATGGTTTCCTCTGGACTTGTCCTCCTCCTTGCCTGATTCCCCTGCTGTGACAGCTCAAGCTTAGCAATGGCCGCACCATCCATACGTGGATGTTCAGTGTCATGCTATTGTGTCTGATGATCTCCCCCCCCCCCTCCAAGTAATGATTAGGGGAGACTGTAAGACTAGTGCAGGTAGGGAATGGTGTTTCCCCAGTATGCCGTTTTAGGGAATATATTGGAGACTCGCCCCTGGTCTCTGGCGGCTTGTGCAAGCAAAAAGAGCAATGTTGCCCTGAAGCTGTGTGTGTGGACTTCCATTTATCAGCAGCCAGCTGGCCGTGTGAATTGAGTTTGACTACCTCTCCTTCCACCAGCTTTCTGAGTCCTCTGAGAGTTTTCGTCAGTTTTCCTAGGTTTCTCACCCTCTTCCTAATCTGACTGAAATAGGCCAAGAGATTCAATAGCTATTTTGCGAGGGAGGGAGAGGATGATGGTGGTGGGGGAGTCAGTGGTATTAGCCTTGTTTCTTTAAAGCAGGCTAAAACCTGCATGTGCTATTGGTACCTGCTTCGGGGGTCCATCCCCCTCCCACCCCCCCAAAAAAAAAATCTTCCCCTGTTGACTTGTCTTAGTGCAGTGAGCTCGTGCGTGTAGCCAGTGCCTTTGTGGTAGCAATAAGTGTCTGCACCTAGTGATGTCCCCATGAAACTAAACCTAAAAGCACAACTATAAATGTCAATGCTGAAGACTCTTCTTGTTACTGTGAATCAGTGCTAGGCAGTGAAACTTAGTAGGGTTTTTCTCTGTAAAGTCGTCGTCTTGGGAATATATGCTATACTGGGTAGAGCCCTTTTCTCTAATTACTGTCTCAGTCTTAACATGGTTTTGCTTCTTCTAAATAGGAACATTTTCTGCTAAAAAATTGACTTGAAGACCAAAACCTTCACTTCTAAAAGTGCAATGAGAAATGACCTGTTATTACTCTTTGCAACAGCAACAGTACTACGATGGAGTGCTGTCAGCAAACATTACTACTTTAGCTCTTTATTCAGGGGAGGAGGAAGAGGTTGCTTTTTTCTGTCAGAGGGGTATATAAGAATGGCAAGACTGCGTAAGACCGAAGGTCTCTCTAGCTCTGTCATCTCCTAGTGGATGTTTAGGGAAGAATGCAGGTGTAGAGCAGACGAAGGTATCAATCTGCAATGTGTTCTTGCTTCTAGCAGGCTGGCTTGGACTTCTGAACTGGAGATTGTCTCTAGACTATTTTCCTCTTAATTGCCTCTTGAGTTCCTCCCATCCCCCAAACATATGTAAGGTTTTTAACAAGCAGTCATCTATAGGTGACTAGAGCCCTTTCAAATAAGTATGATATAGATTGCTTAGATAGTTGTGGTCACGTAACATCTACTAAAATCTAGAGCCCAAAATTCTCCCTTTCCTACTGGTTTGAAAAGTACAAGTCTGTGGTTTCCACCCAGTTGCTGAGAGGGAAGGAGAGGTTGAACTACCTGCATTGCTGTTGAGTTCCTCCTACACGTACCTGTATATTGGAGGAACAGGTTTCGCCAGATCCTGTAAGACACTGCAGTATGGCTTCTAAGTAAGATGCTGTTTTGGTGTTGAGACAGGAGCTTGCCTTGACCCTAGAAGCCTTGGAATGTAAAGTTCATAACTGGTAAATCACAGATGATCTCTAGAAGTAGGACTGTATAAAAAAACCCCAGAAATCATCTTGTGGGGTCTTGTTTGGTTAGAGTGATGTTGACAAAGCAAGAAAGAGCTTGTCCGAAATAAGGGTGTGCTGCATCTCCCCTTGAGAGTTGCATGGTGCTTGATACTGCTTCTTTGGCCGGTTCTGGTTTCCAAGGAAGAAAGGAAGGGTAACTGTGAGTGAAAGAGAAGACTTCTGAACGGCTTTCTTCAGCTATGCTTCATGTGTAGCTACTAAGCTAAAGAGGACTGATGAATGGCAGTGGGATTTTCAGCTTCACTGCCCATTTCTGGGCTAAGAAATAAAGAAGGGATGGATGGCCAATTCTGAAAATAGAGCTGGACTTTAGTCTAGATGCCATGCGTTAAACTCTTGGCTGAAGAACAGCAAGTGAAAGCAGTGCTTCCTGCTACTGCATGAGTATAAACTGAAGTGGGAGATGAAGGTGAGCTTCGAGTGTTAAGGGAGCACCATGCATCCGATTGTGACTTCATGTGGAGGTATAAAACTATTTTTGTAATGTTCTTTTACTTCATTATGTTTTAGAGTAACTTCTTTAACTTTTTCTTTCCAGCCACCAAAGTTCTTGGCACAGTCAAGTGGTTCAATGTCAGAAATGGATATGGCTTTATCAACAGGTATGTTTAAATTATGATAATCATATTTATACTGCACTGAGACTCATGGTACAGATAATATGCCATGCATTAGCAGTTGCAGCAGGACCCGAGGACCTGACTAAAGTTCGTGCAGTTGATGGCCAGATTTGGCCAGGTATTCAACAAACTTGGATATCATCTCAGGGGACTCTTCCCCAACTCTTCCCCTGTCCCCCCTCCCCGAAGGTTCTGTGTATGGGGAGAAAACAGAAAGGGGCAAACTCGTTACAGACTTGATCTGTTACTTGTTTCTCATGTTTACTTGTACTACACCTTTCATGAGCTGTATGTTCTTTCACGACTGCCTGGCTTTTTTTTTAAAGGTACAAGTAAGGTTGGAGGATGAAGGGAAATACTTTTGGATAAAAATTCAAGTGTTAACTGGTCAAAATACCTACTCTAAATGCACATTGAGATTCTCTGATGTCATCTAACTGAAGGTATTCCAGGCCTGGGTTCATGGGCCTTTCTGTATCTTTTGTTCTTCTCTTCTGAACATGAACAAACCTCTGAATGGCATTGATAATCCAAATAGCAGTAAGTGATACTGATCACCCTCCAACCGTAGGTGCATAAGACCCGCACTTCCAAGTTACTGGAGAAAGCTCTGGCTTTTAAGGCTGGAATATCTGTGGGGTTGAGGGGCTTAAATGTCTTATGTGCTTTATGAAAAATGAAGCTCCTGCATGGTGAATGCTTGTCTTGCAAAAGACATACCTGGCAAGTTATTTTTGTCCTGCAAGTCCTTGAACTGTTACACAGCAGGTAGATTTGGGTAAGCTGGACACTGTAGAAAGGGGTAGAAGAGCCCTGTTTCATTGATCTGAAGCCAGTTCTGATATAGTATTAATCCCAGACTCCGGAGGCCGCTCTCCAGTGTTATGTAAGCTTAGAAGAAAAGCTTGAATTAGGAAGTACTGTTAAAGTCTTTCATAGCAGCTCATGTGAGAGCCTTCAGCTGGATATGGTGTAATAACTTGTTAGCTTTCTTCCTGAACTGAAGTCTGCTCTTGCTTCAGTCCAGCACAACAAGTTTTGAATTACGCATTATCTTCACAAACTCCCTGACCCACCTGTTTCCTCTGCAGAGGAGGAATTGAGTGAACAGGCGGCAGGGTCTAGGCTCTTTCTGTTGTACAGGAACACAGAATCAAGGTCTTAGACCTGTCTTCATGTTTTGCATGCGGAAGCCTGAACTGGCTGGCCTAATCCACAGCCTCATGTTGGTGTCTGGGTCCCCCTCCAATGGACTGTCCTAACACCTCTTGTGCATGGTTGGTTTGAGTCTCACTGAAAGGAGAGCTCTGTTAACAGCTGTGGCCAGTCCTGTTGATAGTCTTGCTTGACCTCTGGGATAACAGCTCAGGTTGCAGCCCCTGTGGAAGTTTTTTTTTTGGGGGGTGGAATAGTGAAAGGCAAGCAGTCCTGACTCTGCCCTGTGTCAAAACAAAATATTGAACGTTTGCCAGAAGATTGCAGAGAACCTCCCCCATCCCCTCACCCTCCTGAAGGGTGGGAGTCCTTTCTACTGTCAAGCATATGACCCTGGAAATTCGGAGCAGGGTCTTGGTAGCACAGACTTACACAGAATGTATGGAATCCAGGGGATGTACTACAGGCTGGGGGAAGGAGGGTTCCTCTTGTGAAGTCAGGGGTTTCTATTTAAGTCTCTTAGTTTAAACTCTTATGACTTCTTGCTTTCTTTTTCCAGAAATGATACCAAAGAAGATGTGTTTGTTCATCAGGTAAGACAGCAGTAATTGTACTTAGAGGTGTGCACTATGATAGGTCTCTAATGCAACTTTCTGAAATAGCCACCCAACCTTGTCCTGGCTTCTTAGAATGTTTGCCACAAATACCTTGAATGGACATGTATGAAACTTTCAGGGAGGAATATTAGGGTATGTTTTCCTTCTCTCTGGAATTATAACTGAAGAAGGAGGTATTATAACCCTTCATGCTCTCTTTTGTCTGCTCTGATTTGAACACTAAAGGTTTATTTGGGCTTTTTTTGGGTGTGTCTTTGTTTGGTTGCCCCTTCACTGGGGAGGTGACTCCTCTGTTTTGTTAATACCTTGCTACTTGCTGTCTCTCCTTCCCCTCCATTTCCTCATGCTCCTTGTGTCTTCTCTTTCTTCCTACCCTCTTCATTTGCAGGTCTGTTCCGTCTGCCCTCCCTGGTATTAGGCAGAAAGTGATCTAGTCTGGCTCTTGACCAGCCTGGGTTGCCATCAGCTGTTGCTGCATGAGGCAGCTGCTCTTGGGAAGAAGAGGAGGAAGGCTGTGTGCCAAATGTGCCCAAGCAGAGAGACGTTGCCCAGCGGCTTGTCATTGGTTAACTTTCCTTGAACTGTCAGTAGGCTGTTCTAAGTTTATACTGCAACTCTCAGGTCACAGGCAACTAATGGGAAGACAGAAGACGCTGTCTCCATGCTGATATAGACTGATCAGTTGGCTTAGATCTGGTTTTGCATCATCTGAGAATTTCACTTCACCAGAAAATGAAATACTGCCCCTGGAGCTTGTCCCATATGAGATGTCTGCAGGCCCATGTCATTCTTAAAAGCGTGAGCTTTCTCTGTGGCATAAGTGGCAGTATTTCCATCAAAAGTAACCAGGAAACTTAGACTCGGAGTTGGTCACAGAGGGTGAGAACATGTGCATATGTAGTTGTGTTAAACACGCTGGTCAACATCGATAGTCATGAAGCCACAAAAACTAAACTAAATAGCCTGTGATAACTGTTTCTTTGGGGCAAGGGGTGTAGACCCATTATCCCTAAAACAAATGAAGCTGCGAGGGAGTAAGTCTAGTGCCTGTAATGAGCGAAAATGTTAGGAAGTGTGTGCAGTACACATTCCCGGCTTCGGTTGGTGGGCTGGGAGCAAGAGCTCTCAATGCATGTACCAATTTCTAATGGTCACCCTCCTTCTTCAATGACCGTGTGCTGTGTGCACGCTGATACAGATACTGCATCCACAGCCTGATGGGAATGTGTCCAGAGGAGGGTGGGAAGAGTTCTAGTAGCAGAAACATGTTCTGGATAGGCAGCACTGTAAAAACTACCTTGAAGACAAACGAGGTCCCCCTGAGACCTCTGAGAAGGTATCCTGGAAAATGATTGTTGTGGATCAGCTGTTATTCTGCTTGGGAAGGCTGCCTGCGGAGACCCAAACAGTGATGGCCACAGCAAGCTAGTATTATCTTGCTGTTTTGTCTCCTTCACCTGTGGAGACTATTCATCTAAATGTAAACTGGTGTGTGTCTGTAGCTTATTTCTCATTCTCCTGTGGCTGAAATCCTCTTGTAGTGAGCACTGGGCAAAACTGGCTTGATGTTTCAGAAATGCCGCATCACATGCAAGCTTGCATCTGATTAACCCTGTTGGTGGGCTGTGCATGGCAGAGCAGATGCTTCCAGCTCTGGCCTGGGCTGGCTGCAATCGGGTGTTCCTCAGCTCTTCCATCTTGAGCTGTTGCTGTACGTGAATGTGCTCGTTACCAGAGCCTGGGCCTTTCTGGCTGGAGCTCCTGCCTGAGCGCTTGGCTCTGCAGGGCCAGAGGACAGGCCCGCCCGGCGAATCCACCGTGTAAGCAAACATCCTGCTGCGAGCTCCCTCTCCGTGGTTAGTGCCGGCTGTGCCCCTCCTCCCCGCGCCTGTCCCGGGAGGGGCTGGATTACATGCCTAATCCCTTCAGAATAAGGCTGACCTAGTTGAACAGATACAGCCTCCTCCCTGCCTCCCTGGCACGCATCCACAGTGGGGAGGGAACAGGCCGATCTCATGATTGGAATGGGGGTTAACGCTCGGTGTCTGGCTATTGGATGCTATTTATAAACCTAGTACAGATTAAAATGCTTTTCTCTTTAGGGCATGCATGGTTTGCTTTGAATTAACCCTTTGTCTTGCGGGGGACCCAAGCAGTGTTTTGGGGAAGGGCAGTTCTTCACCTGCTTCGTCTTGCTTGCATCCTTGTCCGGTTGGTTCGTGCAAGGTGCTGTCTAGAGCGCTGTGTGAGTTAGAGGTGGTGCAAGCAATGGATTGATCTGTCTTGTGGGGTGGAGTGTGTCTGGGGAGCCGGGGGAGGAGGGTCTTGCAATTTAGTACCGTTAAAAGTGTCCGTAGCCAGAGAAGTCCAGTTTAATGAGGCATAGTCTGAATCGCGAGCAGCGAGGAGGAATTAATCTCTTCTACGGCACAGGTCTTTTTCTTCGCTTCACTGGATTGTATTCGCTGTGCGCAGCCTGGTGTGTGTGCACCAGTAACTGGTGTAACAAATTTTGGCTATTGCTATGACAATGCTGGATGCGTATATGATATCACCACATCATATCACCACATCATGAGGATATGGAAAGAACTCCTCCAAACAAAATACTGAACTAGCTCTGAAGACTCTTAGAGCTGTCTGTTCATTGGTGTCCCCTTGGGAAATGAAAGGCTCTGTCTTAATTGTTGAGTGCTGTCTGTGTTAACACAAAACATCTGTCTTTTGAATTAAAGAAGCTGGAGCCTGCAGGATGCTGGTGAACAGTAACAGGGAGAATAGTGTTCTCTCTCCTCTGGATATACAGAGTAAAACTTGTTTCATCAAGCTTAGAGCTTAGGCTTGTTAGAGGCTTATTTCAGCAATGTTTACCTGCAGCTGAAGTACTAAGCAGTAAAGCCGTATAGTTTCTGCTCTGAATTCTCTGAAACAATTTCTCAAAATTGTTCCTGGTTGCCTTCATAAAACAAACCTCAGCTTACTGTGTGGCAGCCTCAGTCTCCTATTGGCAGATTATTCAATTGTAAATCTGAATTTTGAAGTTTCTGTGTCCATAAAGCCGGAACAGAACATGCAGAATCCTGTTGAATTTATCTTTCATTACCCTTCTTGGAGGATGCTCGAGGAGCTTGATTAATCTTAAGTACACCCTATGAAAAGAAATCTGGTAGTCCTTTCTTCCTCTGCACTTACAAGGAAGGGGAAAGAGTCTGAAATATAGTTTGACACCTCTGTCATATGCAGAGCACAAGTCTTATGAGTTTGAGTCAGTTGTCTCAGTAAAGGTGGTGGTGGAAGACTTAAACCCGTAATTGGCAGTGAAGATAATGATTTTAGTATATAGCATTTATGGAAAAGCTAGCACTTCCAGCTGATTTTAGAAATGGGGCAGTTACACTAATAGGTCAGCAGAAAGCAAACAAAGCAGTCTCAGCTGATGGTGGGAGTCTCTGCTTTGTAAAGTAATTCCCAAAAGAATTCACTTGAGCAGCTCATTCTCTTCCTGTATAAAAAAAACCAAGCCCAAACTCTTGGATTGTTTTTGCTTTGATAGCAATAATATGTACACTCTTGCATTCTTCCTTAATCTGTCCAGGGACGCTGCAGGGTACAGGGAAAGGTGTGGCTAGATGTAGGGCTAAAAGGACATGCTGGCCTATTGCCTGAAACACAAAGGGAACTGTGTTCAGCAACAATAAGAATACTTTTCCTAAACTGGTCAAGCTCAACTTGAAACTGATTAGAACTTTTCCTTCAGTGGGAAATATTTTTGGGCTATTGTTGACTGAATGAACATAGTTGCCACACACAGGCAACAACTCAACTGATCGTTTTTCTTGAATCGCAGACAGATATGGCAACAGCCTCTTGTGTTTCTACCCTGCATCCCATTTCTGAAGCCAGATTTGTGCCCTGTATTTCCATGTGTGCTTCTATCTGCTGGATTTGCACCAGCCTCCTTCATGCTAACAAAAGATGCCCATATCAGGAAACTTAAAGTGAATTGGTCATCAATAATCTTAAGAGAACTTAAGTAAAAAGCTGGCTACTAGACTGGCTTGTACAATATGTGTGTTTTGATTTTTTTGTTTGGGGGTTTTTCTCCCCTGGCCTCTTCAGTTTGTGAACCCTTAACTAGTTAACAGATAGTAGGTTCATCTTGCTAACTGCCTTTTGTGGAATGCTAGAAATACTCAACGGAGTGAATGGCATCCATAACTGAGAGGCTGAAAATTGCTTCAGGAGGTTTGAGTGTTCCTGTGAGTTCAAGGAGGTTTTCAGCTGGTTTTGATCCGAAGCCATGTTGTTAATAGTATTTTGGGATTTCTGTCTAGGAGATGACTAAGACTGTGATTTGTCTGTTTTGGTACTATTCCTGTGTTCTTTAGGGACTCACCTAATTTTGGGGGGGGGGTCTCCCTTACATTGCTTAGGTAAAATGCTTATTTATGTTACGCCTGAGTTGTAGTAATTCTTTTCTAGTTACTATGACTTGCCATGATACCTTATAGTTAGTGCCATCTTCTACAAAAATGCTTCTGGTCTTAAGTTCTCTGTAGATGATCTACAGGTCTCCTAATGACTGTGAAGGCACGGGTCACACTTGCTGCTGGAGCTGCCTTGGTACAGCTGGCAGGAGATCAAACACTCAGTGTGAACTCTATCCAGATCACTACATGTTTCTGTATGAACACTTAGTAGGCTTGACAAAGTGGGGATCCTGGGGCAACAGCTGATTCATAAACTTGTAAGTACTGAGAAAGGAGTAAACCTTGACTGAGTATTGGAGGGCCTGTGGAATAAGAGAGACATCTATGTATTTGAAATGTCTTGGTGTGGTGACTGATCTGGTGCATAGAGTTGGGATTGTAGCAAAAGAATACTGTCCTTCCCTCATCTACAGGGCTATGAATGTGTAAGATAATATTTTTTTTGCGTGTGTGTTTTCTTTCTTTAAAGACGGCGATAAAGAAAAACAACCCACGGAAATATCTGCGCAGTGTTGGTGATGGAGAGACTGTAGAATTTGATGTGGTTGAGGGAGAGAAGGTAAGAGATTACGGAGACTCAGGGGTGTGATCCAACAGAGTTAACATCGCTCTAGTGGGGAGTAACACAGAACCTTTAGCTGTGTATCTGGTGTCTCTGTCTAATGTGTTAATCCCTGGGGTGGGTGGCATTCATACAGATTTTTTTGTGGAAGATCTGTTTTTAAAGGCTTAAGAAGTGTTTCTAGATATGTATCAAAACTCTACTTTAACTACATCGTAGTGCTTCTAGAACCTGTAATTTTTGCTTGACAGAGCATTTGAAGCTTGCAGCCTGCCCAGTAATCATTAACTAAGGCATATATTACCCTGAAGAATTTGTCTTGGAGTCTGGTAGCTTAATAACTCTAAGAACCTTCAAGTTCTTTGCAATTCTACTTTCTCAAACATTTTTTGAGTTTTCTAAGCTTTTTTTGAAAAATTTCTTTTTTCTTTAATCAGTTAGTTCTTGCTTTTTCCTCTGAACTTAGTCTGGCTGATAGGGTCTTAACTCATGATCATAACTCTTGGTTATGGGGTTAAGAATAACAAACCTGCTTTTGCATTACATGGGAGGAAGGAATCTCTGTAGCTTGGAACTGATGCAAAAAAGCCTCTTTCCTGCTTCATCTTCTCCCTGTAGCTGGTTGTTCTTTTCTCACACCACCCTGGTTTACTTTCTTTTGGCCTTTTAGGGTGCAGAAGCAGCTAATGTCACTGGTCCAGATGGAGTCCCTGTAGAAGGCAGCCGCTATGCTGCAGACCGGCGCCGCTATCGACGTGGCTATTATGGCCGACGCCGTGGACCACCTCGAAGTGTAAGTTTAATTTCTTTAGTGATGGTCATCCTACCTCCTCAGCAGTATTCTGGTCCTTTCATGAGAGGGAACTAGGCTTCAGCACTGGCATATAGTAAACTGTCAATGCTTGACTAAGTTGTGAGTGTTCTTCAGTAATATTCTGGGTTCCTCCAGCACATCATTGATGTTGATTCTGATATTTTCTATTTTTGGGTGTCCAGTAGGCTCTTCTTGGCATGTCTTTTCTAGAATGTGTTTAAAAGCATCTCTGAGTATTAAGGTATCTGTTTGTTTGAAAAGTAAACACAAAGGAATGAGCCACTGAAGTGGTTCACGATCCCCTTTGCCTGAAGCAAGGGGAAGTATTTATATTACTCTAAGTACTATAACCATAACTTGGAAGGGTTACTTGGAAAACGGGGCTTGTTTAGAAGTTTGTCACTTCTGTATGGCATGGTGGTAGTTTGACCAACTAGTTGAAACCTCCATGTATCATCCTGTCATAGGCCTCTGCCTACAGCAGTTCAGTGTAAAGATAATGCATTTTTTTCTTTAAACTAGCTACGCACCACTGTTCATAACATCTGCGAGCCTTCCTAAGCAGCTTCCCTGCAAGTTTCTGCAGAGGGAGTAGTAAGTATGAGGTACCTGATTGTAGTTCTAGCAGTTACCACTCCTATCCACATCGTGCTTGTGCTAAAGTGGTGCCTGGAACAACCCAACAAACTGGAACATGCTCCAGGCTTGATTAGCTTTTCTTTAATAGTTGAGTCTGTGATCCTCACTTGCAGAAATGTGTGAATGATGCAATATGAGAGCCCTGGTGGAAGTCCCTGCCCAAGCAACATAACTCTCTTCTCACCTTGTTGTACAGAGTTGACAGCATGGGGGCAATTCGAATGAATATTGTTAAATCCTTCCGTAAAGCCTAGCTGCTTATACTAGCTATCATGAGGTCTTTTCTTTAATCCTGCTGGACACCACTGAGCCTTAAATACATGAAAGGTGTTCGTTCTTTCTGAGTCCCTTGGAGACAGCTAGAAGCTGGTGCTGGTAACTGATGGTCTGTTACTGAGTATGTCTTTGTTTTTGTGGTGGTACAATTTGCAGCTTCAGCTTTCATGCCAAGTGGCAAAGAACTAGGATACTTGGCTTTGTTCAGCTCTTTGTTTCCAGTCTTATCTGCTAGCTCATCAACCAGCTACATTCCAGTATTGATTCTGTTTCCCTTTTGCTCTCCTGAGATTAGAATGTCCCTCATCTGTCTTTATTGGGAGTGAATGCTTTAGTTGGTGGTATTGGTGTTGTCTTGGAGCTGGTTCAGATTTTAAATGAGCAGACGTATCAAGGTTTAGACGACCCTGTGTACTGCTGAGTATGGAAAGCAGCTGTTTCTTTCTGCCTGAAGAGTGATAATGTGAGACCCAACTTGGACATGGGGAACATTCAGTCTCAGGGTATTCATGCTGGGACATGTTCTCTTGGATGTCTAATGCAAACTCATGCAGCTAAAAATCTGGCTTGCATGTGACACTAACGCACTTGGATCCTGGTATTTGAAGATGTACACAAGGGGAACAAATTGTGATATCTCACTGTTTTCCTTTGTCTTGCTTATATCTGAGACCACAGACTGATTTGGTGTGGGCACCAGACCTTAGCTGTTGTGTGATTCGTGCCTGATGTCCTGTGAAGTCATCTCATTTCATAAACTAAAGCATACTGCTCTTTCTCTGGGATCATTGACTTTGGAAGGATTGCAGCCTTCAGAACTTGCAAATGATAATGTACAAAAGGACGTTAACCTGGGTGTTAATTGTTTCTCGTTGTTCATGAGGTTTGTTTGGTCCCTCTCTTTAGCTTGTTGAGTATCCTCTGAATGTCAGGCCTTCCCATCAATGCATTGACTGCTGTTTTGGACTTCATATCATCTGTTAAAATTAAGAGTAACTTCTGTTTCATTCAAGGATGATGAAGACCTTATGGTCCCATTCCCTTAGCATGCCACTCTAACAGGTAACAAGGTGAACTCTGGTTGCTGTGACCTTTCAGAGATGATACTGGCCAGGCAGTGACATTGGCCAGCTCCTTCAGCACTCTCGAATGTACCCTGTGTAGTCTCAGGCTTGTATGTTAAGACTTGTTTAAGTGGTAACTTCCTTTTCTTGTTTGAGCTTAGTCAGGAATTCCTTGTGCAGCCAAAGTTGATGTTCTGCTATGCCTGCTCAACTTTCTGCATGTTGCAGTGGACCCTTCTAGTGCTCTGAGCTAGTTTGTGGTGCAGCCAGTTCTGCTGGGCCTTCTTACCCACTCACTTATTAGCTGCCTGAACAAGTCAAAGCTCCACTTTAAGGAAGTCTTTGTAGGGACTGCAAAGGAAGGGCTGTGCAGGTGAAACCACTCAAACTTGTCTGGATATTCTTGTCATCCCCTGCGTGCTTGCTTTGGTAGATCAGTTGAGAGCAGAGTGAATCCTCATCTGAAGCTATCAGTATTTCCTTTTGGAGACTTTTCACTCGCATCATTTAACACATTCTTCGCATTGGAACTGCATGTCTACTGCATCTAGAAAGATGCTTCTTTGCAATATCCTTTTCCTTTAACAAGGCTTCCTTTTTCCCCTTCTATTCACGTCTGTAAAGGGGAAGAAAGGTAACGATGCCTGTGAGCTATAGCAGTATGTATACACTATTCTGTGTGGTCCCATTAGCAGGTGCATTAAAGGTTGTGCCCCTCTACTTGAGGAAGTGTTTTTGGCTAACTGTCCTGCAGGACGTTTCTGAGACAAGTTTGAGTTGCTGATGGTATGGCACTCTTGGACTGTGTTTGTTGAAAGGATATTTACTCAGCTGCAGGCAACTGTTGCTGCACACCTGAAGGAAAAGGTTGCAGTGTACCCAGGCCTCCTATGCTTAAAGATCTACTAGGCTGCAGAGGTGAGAAGTTTTCCCAGAGCTCAGCTGCCCACATCATCAATCCTGTATTTACTGAGGAGGGAAAAACAAACAAACAAACAAACCATTGTTTAGTTTGTTGAGGTGACATTTGACATGGTGGCCTTCTAGGTTTCACGAACTTTTAATTGACATCTTAGCAACTCCAGTCCAACCTTGCAGTGCAGCAAGAGTTGATTTATCCTTGCTTACTGGCGTGGTTTTAGGCAAACTAAAGATGCTGTCCTTTGTTTGCCATGCTGGCTCAAATGTGCCTGTACTCCGTGTGTGTCTTAGTGGGTCTGGTTTTGAACACATTGTGTGAGTTTCTCAGGAGTGAAGAGAACCTTGAGGAACCTGAGGTATTTAACCAGCTCCAGTGGAACTGCATCTGGATTGCATGGAAATTTCTGTGGAAAGTAGAAGTACTTGTTCATATTTGGAATTTCTTAATTGTATCTACTACAGAAAAGAGGCTGTGCTCATCACTAAACTGTGACAACATAGATGAGGTGTGGAGCTGTAGTCAGAATGTTAGAACAGACTATGAATCGTGAAGTAACCTTGAGAACCGATGATGTCCTCATGTACATATTGTGTGCATTACTAACAGAAGAAGCCTCTATACCAGTGAGTTGGAAAATAAGTGAAATAGTTTGGGCGCTGTTTTATAGGCTGACACTATTTCTTGTAGAGAGGAGGCCTGAAAAGATGAATAGTATTATACAGAAGCTAGAGACTGCTCTGAAGAGATGTAAGAACAAATGAAGAAGAAATTAGGGGAAGCAGATGGGTAAAAAGCTCCTTGCAGTTACAGTTAATGCTGTCCCCCAAAGAAAAGTTTTGTAAGCAATAAAATTTTGTACCTTTTTAGGGTTAGAAATCTGTGCAAGATCTTCATGGGGAATCACAGCCTGCCTGCTATTTTGGTCATCTTCAGAGAAAAATGTAGAGTGCAGCAGGCCAGCTTCATTCATTTGTCCTTTAGGATGACCCAATGTTTTGTTAAAGGTATTAAACTGAGTTAAAGGTTCCTGTGGAGGACACTGAGTGAACAGGATCATGTGTGTGCTAGACATGGTGGTGCTTTTAAGAGTACCACGGAAGCTTTCCTAATAAATGAATCTAATATATTTAGTATAGTAAAACAAGACCTCAAAGCTCAGGTTCTGTTTTCTCGTCAACTTGCATCTGTTTCAATGACTTCTGACATCGTAATTGTTTTATTCTGGAGCCATACTTCACTTCTGGCCGATAGACCTAGATCAATTGACAGTGATACTAGTGTAATGTGTTAACTGAATTTTTGTGATACTACAGAAGATGCAGGAAATTATCAGGACTTCTGGGCTAAGCAATGCTATTCTATTTTCAACTGATTGTTTAAGCAAAACCCATTTAAAATACTGATATCGCAACATTCAGTTCAAGATGAATAGAAAAATGTTTGCATTGTTTTCAAGTAATGCTTCATGGGGTTTAGTCATTCTTTCTCTCACTACAGGAGATGGAGTCTTTTATCTGAGATTCCAATGCAGCCCTCTGTAGGGAAGAGTGGACTTGGGCTGTGCCATTAAAAACATGCAGAAATTCAACACTGCCTTTTAAAGAGCTGTGAATGTGATGCTGATTGTCAAGTGCTATAGGAGAGCTTTGGCTGATGAAAAATACTGTTATGTGCCCCTCCCTACAATTAGGTTGGCTGATGCTTTGTTAACTTCTGGCACATTGTCCCTCAGATGAGACCTACTAGGCCTTTGTGGTTCCGTATTTCTGGCACTGCAGCGCTAGAATTGAGTGCTGATTCCACATGCGCTTGCTCATAAATCTCAGAGAAGAGAAATGGCAATTATGCTGGGACATGTTCAGGATTGTTTATTTTGCATCCTCTCTTCCTTTGACGTCTTGCTGCTCTCTTCTCCTGTTTCTGTGCTTTGCCAGTCCTCATGTGAGAGAGTGAAAGCAGGAGCAGCGTTGGGTCCTTGCTTCACAAAAAGCAAATCCCAAGACCTCCGAATCACTATCGCCACACACAATATTGGCGGTGCTATTTCTCACTTTACTGTCTGAGACACTTCTGACCACCCATCACAGGTCTATTAAACTGTAAAGTTATGTAGTGCAAAGCGTCATGATACAAACAGGGCAGACTGGTATTGCAAAGTAGATAGAAGCCGTATAATGTTGTCGTAAACTCAGAAGTGTAATTTTCCTTTTGGGTTCTGTGTCTCTCAAATACTTCTCAACTGCTATCAGATGCTACCTGTTGTTACTATCTACTTAGTCAGTGGGAGTTCCTGTGGATATTTAGTTATCCTGATCAGTTTCATGTGTGAGAAAACATAATGGATGATGTTATTTATGATTGTGAGGTTTTTAAATTGAATTCTGATTTCTCTCTACTCACCTCAGCAGCTGACCCTGTCGTATTGTTAGAAATAGCTATACCAGTTATTCTTAGGTACAGCATGTAAAATATTCCAGTTGCCTTTAGGCCATGTCACTGCTTTTTGGAAACTTGGAAAGCTACAAAGAGTGCTTGAAATTATTAATGCATTTGGAGGGTATTTTACTGTGGTGAGGGGAAAAGATTGTCCAGGTTGGTCATTGAGGTTCATTTAATTCCCCAAGATCTCTTGTTACAACCTCCAGCTCTTGTTAAAATGCTCCAGCCTTTCTAAAAGTTTATCATATTAGCTTAGCTAAAGAAAAGTTCACTGCCCATGCAGTTACCTGAGATTGCCAGTTACAATAGAGCAAAATATGATGGTGGTTAAAATAGCTGTGCAGAATTGGAAGGAGACCTGTCAAACTTAGCGTAGACTACTGAAGGCTGTCAGGAAGTGATAGGTTTTGTTTCCTACTGGATCAGATGCAGAAGATGCACTTCTGTTTCCAGATCTCTTGTTAAATTCCTTCTTTTAAAGGGAAGAATAATACAATGAGAACTGTAAATCATGTAATTTTTTTAATAAAACAGATTACTGATGGCTGGCATTTAAAAAAAAAAAAAAAACAAAACTGAAATACAACCTTATCAGTTAAGAACTAAAGGGGAAGGATAACCACTGCATCTCTGACAGGTTGAAAACGTTGAGTGTGTAGAAGAGTATTTGACATGATGTAGTACAGCTTTTCTGTCTTTAAATTCTTCATGTGTTTCTGGGAGTTCTCTGTGGAATGGGGCTCTGTGTAGAATGAAAGCCAGAAGTGGTCTCTGGCAAGTTTCAGCATGATGTGTTTCAGTTAGCTTTCCACATTCAGAAGTGTCCTGATCAATAGCTGCCTCTCCATAACAGTCCTTACAATGCAATGTCATGTCTTGAAATGCACTTTCATACATATCGGAGAGAATTGTCAGGTCCTCTGCCTTTCTTGGCAGACAGGGAGGAGGCATAGTCAGGTAGCTTCTTAGCCTGTTGCTGTGAGGAACAAGGGCAGCATTATTGGCTCTTGTTCTTTCTGTCCTACTCTTATCTTTGCCCAAATTAAAGCCTTTTGAGTATCTGCTGCTTTTTACCTGGTATGCTGCTGTTTCTGTACTGATATACTGTTTTTGAACTTGTGTTCAGATCATTGGGCTTTATAGTTAATATACTACCTGTGAAATAAGATAACACTTCATCTTTGTCTTCTGTTTTCTTTTGGTTGTAGGGTGGTGAGGGAGAAATCAAGGATGGGGTCACAGAAGGAGGGCAACTTAATCAACAAGTTCATAGGAATCCTACCTATCGTCCCCGCTATCGCAGGTTTGTACTATTGCCTTTGCTTATCATTACATTTGGATGCTTTTGTGATCTGTACAGGCTTCATTAGGAGCAGGAAGCTGTATTCCCTGGTATTAATGTGCATGAAAATGGTAGGGACAGTGAGAGGCATTTTAATTATTAGGAGAAAGGTGAGCCACAGGAGCAAGGACGCAACTGTAGAATTTGTTTAATGTGCTTATATATTGCTCAGAGCCAGGAATAAGTCAAGAAAGGGCAAAGAATTCTTTGCATCCTGTTACTTCTCACAATTGAGAAACATACTGAAGTGAGTTGCAGGGTCTGTGTCTTCCCAGCTGCACTCTTATACTTTCCTGGACAACTAATGAATCCAAATACCATTTGGTCTGGAACAGGTATGTCTACCATCTGCAGGGGCAGGGTGTGCTTTATAACTTCCTGTGAACTGCAGGCAGTAGTTAGCAGTTCAGCACTGGACTAGTAGCTTGTGCACATCCAGCTCAGTCCTACCTGTAACGCAGGCTTGGCTTTATGCACTGGTGCTACCTGTAGGTACAGAGGAAAGCCTACTGTTCAGTAAAAACTGAAGATGGGTCCTATCTCTTACAGGCGGTTAGATTAGATGGTAGCATTATAGTTACCTTGTGACGTCTTGTGCTAGTGGAGGGTATTGCTGTCAGTCAAGATGTAAACTTTAGGTTCCTTAAACTCCTGAAGTAGCAGGTAATAAAATAGGATTATTAGAGTTACTCTTGCTAGAACTCTTGGGGAAAGGGGGTGCTAAACAGATGGCACAGCTTCCAGAATAATAAGATAAAACTCATCAAAATGATTGAAGGGGGGGGAAAAAGTGTGAAGACTGGAAGTGACTGAGGCTGGGAGAAGAGACAAATGAAGATAGATTATAGAGGTTGTCAGAAAAATGAGTGGCATGGAAAGGATGGATGAAATTTGCTTTTTCTTCTCATAAAAGAATACACTATGAGAAGCCTTCAAATGAAGGAAGAGGGAGACATGCTGAAAAACAAAGGGAGGCTCACAGAACCGTAGGACAGCCCAGGTTGGAAGGGACCTCAGAAATCGTCTGGCAGAACTTTTTGTGGGAAAGGGAGCCTAGATAAGGTTATCTAGCACCATGTGCAATCACATCTTGAAAACCTTCAGTGATGGGGACTCTACCACATTCATGGGGAGGTTATTCCCGTAAATGATTGTTCTCACTGTAAGTCTTTCCTATATCAAGACAAAACTTCTCCTGGTGCAACTTGTACCTGTTGCCCCTTGTCTTGTCGATGTGGCTCCTTGTGAAGAGAGCCTCTGTCCTCTTTGTAGCTGCCCTTTAAGTACTGGAATACTGAGCTCTCCCCTAAGCCTTCTCTTCTCTAAAGAGAAAGACTGAGGGCATTAGGTCTCTTCCTCATAGGTCAGTTTCTCCAGCCCTTTGATCATAATGGCCCTCCTTTGGACTGTTTCCAGTCTGTCTGCCTCCTTTAACTGTGGGGACCAGGACTGGACAGGTACAGCCTGACAAGTGCTGAATAGAGTGGGATATTCACATCTCTCTCTGCTACTAATGCCTCTGTGGATGCAGCCCAGGATCCATTTTGCCTTTGCTGCAGTGGTGTACTGCTGACTCATGTTCAGGTTGCTGACTCGGGTTGTTATGCATACGGCGGATTGTTGGAGCTTTTTGCCACGGGATGTTGGAGATGTTTAAAAGCTTGCATGAGCTTCGGGGAGACTGTCAAATAGCTAGAACAGCATTGTGGTATCTCTAAACAGGCAAAGTCTGTCTGGCTCAGGAAATCCCCAGCGTGGAAAACAATTGGAGGCTGGGAGGCTATTTGGGAAGTAGGTTTCCTTGTTTCCTTGTCGTTATTTTTCCCTTGGGATCCATAGAACTGGGATAAATGGACACTTGAAGACCCAGTAGCCCATTCTTAGGTTCTTAGTAAAGATCCCTTGGAGTTCACATGGACACTGATGCTTTCCAGTGGAGTATGCAGAGTAAGTTGCTGAGTCATCTGTGTTAGTCATAGCTTAAACGGGCCAGTGTAGGATTGTTTTCTTCATTTTCCAGCCTTAGTTCTGACATGACCACTCCAGCTTCCAGCCTCCTCACTAAGGGAACAATTCCATAGCTGAGGAATTTGGTGCAGTTAAAAATATCAGTGTGAAATAGTCGGCCTCTGACTGTCATACCTTTTGAGATGTTGCCTCACTTTTCTTTTTTTAATTCCTTTAAGTGAAAAAGCTCATTCGGATTCTTGGCTTCTTGTGACTTGTTTTATCTTGGAGAATGAGTGACAAGTTAAATAAAACATTGGATTACTTTCACTGGTGTTCTTCATAAAGTATTGTCACGTAGTACCCCACAGTGTCCTCCTCTCTAAATCAGAGAGATGGATTTGATGGGTGGACTGTTTGGTGGATGAGGAATGGGTTGGATGGTCACGTCCAGAGGGCAGTGGTCAACGGTTCAATGGCCAGATGGAGATCAGTGACGAGTGGCATCCCTCAGGGGTCGCTGTTGGGACCAATACTGTTTAATATTTTCATCAATGACAAAGTGGGATCGAGCGCACCCTCACCAGGTTTGCAGGCGATGCTAAGCTGAGTGGTACGGCTGACACATGTGAAGGGATGGGATGCCGTCCAGAGGGACCTGGACAAGCTCAAAAAGTGGGCCCATGTGAACATCATGAGGTTCAACAAGGCCAAGTGCTGTCCAGATCCTGCATCTGGGTTGGGGCAACCCCCAGTATCAATACAGGCTGGGGGATGAAGGGACTGAGAGCAGCCCTGCTGACTTGGGGATACTGGTGGATGAAAAGCTGGACATGAGCCAGCAATGTGCGCTTGCAGCCCAGAAGGCCAACCCTACCCTGGGCCGCATCAAAAGAAGCGTGGCCAGCAGGTCGAGGGAGGTGATTCTGCCCTGCTACTCTGCTCTTGTGAGACCCCATCTGGAGTACTGTGTCCAGGTCTGGAGCCCTCAGCATAGGAAGGACATGGACCTGTTGGAGCGGGTCCAGAGGAGGACCACAAAAATGATCCGAGGGCTGGAGCACCTCTGCTACAAGGACAGGCTGAGAGAGCTGGGGTTGTTCAGCCTGGAGAAGAGAAGGTTCCATGGAGACCTCATTGCGGCCTTTCAGTACTTAAAGGGGGCTTGTAAGAAAGAAGGGGACAAGCTTTTTAACAGGGTCTGATGCGACAGGACGAGGGGTAAGGGTTTTAAACTAAGAGGGTAGGTTTAGACTAGATACAAGGAAGAAACTTTTTACAATGAGGCTAGTAGAACAGTGGTGCAGGTTGCCCAGAGAGGTGGTAGATGCTCCATCCCTGGAAACATTCAAGGTCAGGTTGGAGGGGGCTCTGAGCAAGCTAATCTAGTTGAAGATGTCCCTGCTCATTGCAGGGGGGTTGGACTAGATGACCTTTAAAGGTGCCTTCCAACCCAAACTATTCTATGATTTTGCTCTCAAAGAGCTGATTTGTATTAGTCTGTCATTTGCTCACTTCCTCCTCTTCATCTTGTCCTTGTTTTTCTATCAACTAGCTTAAGAGGTCAAGTTCCAACATTGAATTTAGAAAGTTGAACTATGAAATGGATGTAAAAATTTTCATATGCATGTTTGCTCAAAACCAGCAAGAGGTAAATAACAGTGCAAGGGCAATAAGAAGCTGAATTTCATAGGAATAACAAGATTGTCCTTAATTGTAATGACTACCTGTTCATGCAAAATGGATCCATCCTACTGGATGCTGGGTCTAGAACCACAAGCCTTCTACGTCTACCCTGAGCTTTTCTATCTGTGAATGTTTGTGTTAAAGTTGGCTCTCTTACCTACGATTGCGGGAAGTGGGGTAATACTGGTGCTGCTGATTGTAGGGATCTGAGCAGAATAAATTATATTCCTGAAAGCGTTCATTAGTATTTGGCAGTCAGGAATAGCACCACAGCAAGTACAGTGAGGCACCCGAGCTTTTGCATGTCATGTGGGTGAATCAAGCTGGATAATTTGCCCATGGCTAATGGGAATTTATGCATTTCTGATGCAATTCCCCCTCCCCCCCATAAGAGGTATGATAACTTACTGTATCCAATTCTGTTTGAGTTAACAGATAGGTATTGCTTGCATTTACATACACTAAATCCCATGACACTAGTGCTTTTATGTTCGATTCCTTTGGAAAAGCTAAATTGGTTTGGGGACTGGGTAGTTGTGGATTAGCTAAGACAGCTAATGGGAACTAGATAGTAGGCAGCAACTTTTGTCATCACTTTCGGCTGTGTTTTGACAGTTTATAAACATACTTTGTTTATACTGGAAATGGGATTAAATGCTTTTGCGTACTTCAGGAACATGGACTTGATAGCTTATAGAATCATAGAATATCTCAAGTTGGAAGGGACCCATAAGGATCGTCAAGTCCAACTCCCTGCTACTCACAGGACTACCTAAAACTAAACCATATGACTAAGAGCATCGTCCAGATGCTCCTTGAGCTCTGACAGGCTTGATGCTGTGACCACTTCCCTGGGGAGCTGGTGCCAGTGATTGACCACCCTCTTCATGAAGAATCTTTTCCTAATGTCCAAGCTGAACTTCTCCTGATGCAGCTTCATTCCATTTCCTCCTGTCTTATCACTGCTCACCAGAGAGGAGATCAGCACCTCCCCCTCCACTGACCCCCCCCTTGAGGCAGTTGTAGACCATAGCTGTAGGCTATAGCGTGTATCCACACATTTGAGATGTGACCATACACTGTAGTTCCAAACCAAAAGCCTCTGTCTTCTTTTGGAAAACCAGTCCCAGAGATCTCCCCTATGTCATTAACGTGTTAGTGGTAATGAGGTCTGACTTGCCTAACTGAGATACATGCTACACTTTCTTATATGGTAAAGGGCAACATAAGGCAAAGAGGGAAGATCCAGGAATGGTTTACAGGTGGAATTGCAATTCCCAGGGATCGCACCATTAATTATGGATAGGGCTGGACTGGTATATGGCTAGTGCAAGACTAATTTGGCAGAGTCAGCCTGTGTGACCACTACTGCCTTGTTTCTTCTCTTAGCCAGCAATTCAAATGGGCTAACTATCTCTTGACTGTAGAACAGACAGCAGAATACGCTGATGTAGCTTCAGCAGTGAGAAGACACCCAGGTTGCTTGTCTAACCCAATGAAACAGGTCTTTCCCTTCCAACTGTATGCCAGCTGAACTCCAAAGGGATGGTTTGCTAGCATTCAACATTGTTACAGATGGTACTTGGGTAGAGAGGTTTTTGCTGGGCTGAAATTATGGTAGTTTTAATCTTCTTGGGCTTCTCTCATACTTAATGCATATTTCTCTCTCTGTCTTCAGAGGACCCCCGCGTCCACGCCCTGCCCCAGTGGCTGGAGAAGCTGAAAACAAAGAGAACCATCATGAAGCCAATGCTATGAGTCAGCAGCCACTTCGCCGTGGGTATAGGCGCCCATACAACTACCGGCGTCGACCTCGTCCACCTAATGCTCCAGCTCAGGATGGGAAAGAGGTAAGCATGCTCCTGGGAAAATGTGGCAGAGCTTGATGGGGTAAATGCTCAAGACCTTCTGTCCTGTGGGAGTTCTAACAAGCGTATTGTTGGTGTGCTGGAGGAGTCTGATGGCCAAGTCCAAAGTGCTGATAGCTGAAAGTAGCTGGTTTCATTGCCTGTTCCTTGTGAACCTCTATGAGAACAAGCAGCTTATCTTAAATGGAACCAGCAGTGGGATAGGGATTGTGTCTGGGTAGTTCTTAATTGGGGTCAGACTGTAACAAATATTTTTGAAGTGGAGAGAAACAGTTGTGTTTTCCAGCTTTCTCAAACCTTCAGTCTGTATGTAGTACAAGAGATGGATATGAAAGCTCCAGATCCATTTCCTGAAATGCTTGAATCAGGTGATTTCAGGGAACTGTTTGCAAACAGAGATTTTACTTTAATAAGGAAAGACTTTCTCATTCTGTATCTATTCGTGGTGGTCCCCTGACAGAACCTGCTGTGTAATACTGAAACTTTAGTGTAATTCCTATAGTTAATATTTTCTGAGGATTCATCTTCATTATTTTAAAACCTGGGTTATGCTGGCCCTACTACTGAACAGAGGAAGGGTCTGGAGGTCAGTCTTTGCCTATAATAAAGGTTTATTGTGTCTCAGACAAAGGTGACTGAAACACCTGCTGAAAATCCTGCTCCAGTGACCGAGCAGAGTGGTGCTGAGTAATGTCCGGCTCCGCAGGCACCTTTACCATCCCTCAGGTAAGGACTAGAGATACTTCCTCTTCTCCAGCTGAAGCAGCATTGTGTATACTTCTAGGACTTGGATTCTGGCCACATCCCCTTATGTATGGCTAGATATTTGTGATAACTTCTGAAAGTGCTGCAGAGGCCAACCAAGGAACTGTTTGCTGCTTTCTCTTCTTTCTCTCCTCTGCCTCTGTGTCTGTATCTGTCACAAAGTAAGTTTTGCTTTATCAATCTGACTTTTCAGGAAGATCTGTCTGGTCTATATAGCAATAGCATCTGCTGATGAGCTATTAATGTTTTACTTTAGGAAGATACTGTACTCTCAGCTTATAGCTAGGGTAAGCCAGTCATGCTTATCCTATCTGTTATTATGATAACTCCCTCTCCACCTGACATCCCAGCTCTTCAACAGGAAAATGAAACTTAAACTGCATTTTTTTTTTTAAATCTGGCTCTTCAACAGGTGTCCTAAAATACAACTCAATAGTAACACCAAAGAAACACTCAAGCAATAAATTGTCAACAGTGATGACAAAAGCAAAGATTTGAAACATCGGAACTTAAAAGAGGAAAAAAAAAAAATTTACCAGCAGCTGAGATCCAGGGAACGCCTGCAAGATAGATGCATGAAGAGAGCAAAAGAGAGCGAGATTCAGAACGAGCAACCTCCCCAGTTTCAACAGCAACTGTGGGGATTTTTTTTTTTTAGAATTTCACTGTTTCACTAGTATTGAATTTTTCAGTTTTTCTTTTGGTATCAAACTGAAAAGAGAAAAAACCCAACCAAAGAACTGAAATTGAAATCAAATGCTTTTTTTATTGGATGCTGGTGCTAAACCTCCCAGGTGTGATGAGTTTTTTTCTGTGCCAGTCCTGTTCACTGCAGGACACGGGGAGGAGAAACTTCCGCTTTCCTTGGTAAGATCTATTTGAAACTGCAGCATGGGTGACGTTCCTCACAAATAAAAGTGATTTCAACTACCAAAAAATCTGTTCTAGTGTGTTTGTTCATGTTTACCTTAAATAATGAATTATTTTAATCATGGTGCTTCAGCATATATATGTGAAAATGAGAGCTGTCTCTTTTAATACATGTTGACATATCTCGTCTAAAACCATGCTGGATGATACATGTGCAAGGGCATGGCTAGGTTAGGTGGATCTACTTAAATCCAAAACAACTTCTGCAAAGAAATTATACAACAGAGATAATCTACGCTGTCCTCTCTGCGTTCCTGGCTCAAATGGCGTTAGTGGTTGGGTTTTCTGTTACCATCTTGTGGCAGGAGTTTGGGGGATTTGGAGTGGGTTATTGGGATATTTTCCCCATCTGTTTGCTAGGCTTTTGTGTTCTGTAAACAGTAGAATCCAAGCTTTGAGACACTCTGGTCAAAAAGACAAAGTGGGCTTAGTAACTGCCACTTTATTCAAGCTTCTGTTCCAAATAACGGCAGTACATTTTATTAGTTTCTTTACTTTTCCTTACTTGAAACCAGTAAAATCTCTGTATCTGTGCTGTCTTGTGTTAATGAGCAGAGTACTTAACTGTGTTACTAACGTGCGTGTTTTTCTAATGTTCCTCCATAAACCTTGGATATCTTGCAAGTGTTATCAGTCTCCTACCAGCTGTTGAATATGGGTGTGTTTCTTCAGCTATCTTGTTGTGTCCTTCATTCTCTAGTCCAACATTTCTCACGTTCCCATCTTGCAGTTGCTGTTATCCAAACATTAGATAGTATATTTGTTTCCTTAGAACACCTCTTTCTGTTCTTGGCTATGCAATCTTTACCCAGCCTTTACTGAATAATGCTTCATGTAAAAACCCTTAGTCTGGAGCAACACTAACTGTACATGTGTAGGGCTAAATGACAGTAGAGAGATTCTTGACAGGTAGTTCCTGTCCTTGTCTCCTCTAGTTTCCCTGTTCTTGCACACTATTAATTATTAAAAATTACATGAGGTTCTCTGGAGACACATTTTCTCACGTTACTCCTTGGGAAATGAGAAGTAGGGGGAGTGTAGGGGATGGTTGTGCTCTAAAGCACTTTGCTTCCAGCTTCTGGGAAGGTGAGGAATGGCCCTTGCACCCTGGTGCCTTTGCCTTGCAGTGGTATGGGAAGGTTTAGTGAAGCATGAGTTGCACTGCCCATAGCTGACTGCTTTGGGGATTTCCTGCTTGCTTCTGCAATGAATTAGGAACTTTTTAACGAGGTGTGAAGTGAAAGCTACAGGCTTGGTTTAAGGAGAATGCGTCCAACTCCCCTGAGTACATATGCTGCTGCATTCACTGCAAGGTCATGGTAAGCGTAACCTGCTGTTGCAGCACTGGATCACTTACCCAGCAGTTCTGAAAGTACATTGATAGAAGGATTGCTTTGAGACTGAGTTTCTGCACCGAATCTGGTAAACTGTAGGATGGGAAAGATGTTGAGATGCAGAGTGGTATTCTAATGCCTTTCCTTGGAAGATGAAGAATATGGCTGTTTTGACACAGAACAAAATTTAATAAGGTGAGGAAAACATAAGGAATACACCTGTTAAAAATTCTTAAGTGGGATAATCTGTAGTAGGCTTCAGTTTTGTTCAGAACTAAATCTACTTCAGGCAGATTGGGGCAAGGTTGGCAGTTTCACCATAATGTAAACAGATATAAGATATTAATAAATATTGAAACATTACTGCAGAATTTTTCATAAAAACTACTTGAACTGCCTTCAGTTGTTCAAAAGCAAGTGTTTTTTCTTAAAGTGAGATTTGACAGGCCAAATATAATTTTCTTAATCTCTACAAAAACGTAGGTCAGACTTGAATCAGTTTAACAAAAAAGTGCCTAACTGTTTTATGAAAGGAGAAATTGAGGAAGAGATGCAAGTAGTGTCCTAGCATCTAGGTTTTTTTTCCTGCTGTTTCAGTCCTATCTTTGCGTAGGTAGAATCTTTGCATAAAACAGACTCATGACTGAGAACCCCCTTAATCCCTGAATTCCTGCTTACAAAACTACAGGCTCAACTCTATCAAGTCTAAAGCACTTACTAAAATTCCATTTTAGATGTCTCAGGCTGGGCCTAAATTGTTCCCTTGCTAGGCTACTTGTTTTCTTGTTAGCTGAACTTTGGCTGAAGAAATAGAAAAGTGGTGCTTAATACTGAGGGTCACTCCTCTTAGCAACTGCGGTGCTTGTACCTGTAAATAAGGCTATGGGTTATTTGCCTCAAGCAGAACTTTAGATGAGTGCTTAGTTTTAGTGTAGTGTTGTGTTTGGGGTTTTTTAAAGACTTAGTTACAAGGATTTTGAATTTGCGGAGTAGTTAACATGCTTTTATACCTGCTTGGAGCCATTGTTTTTGTGCTATGTTCATTCTCTCATTCTAGCATTTTTCCCTTTCATGGGCACTTAAAATGGCTTACACTTGGAGTGGATTACACTTTTATAGTGTAATCATTTTACAGTGTTTTCATAATACTCTGCCTGCCTGACTGTAACCAGGCTTTTTGCTTGTGAAGGCTGCTGTCTACTGTCACTTAGCCACAAAAATACTCCCTGTGGCTTGTGATCTTTTGAGGAGGATAAAGAAGGGAAGAAAATTCTGTAGGCCTTTGTCTGTGCACTGTTTCATTTAAACATAAGTCTTGCAATGACAAGGTATTCACCCATTCAGAGAAATATGTATCCTGTAAACTTCTGCACTGAGCAATAATATATCCATAGGCAGCCCTTCCCACCCACTTCCATGGGAGGGCTGTACACAGGTCCAACAAATGCCTTGAAGTGAAACACTTTCTGCTGCAGTTGGAAAAACTTTGGAAATAAAGTCTGTGCTACACAGAACTTGATTTCACAGCCCTTACAGCAAGCTACATACATGCTTATTTCATGCCTGGGGCACATGCTTGAGACTCCCCCATAGAATACTAGAATGAACTTGCACGTGATCTGGATAGCAAGAGTTGCGATGACCGTAATAGCTCTAGAACAGTGGTTTTCAAACTCTTCAATTTGTACATCCATGGAAATTTCCAATGAAGATGGAAAACTGTGCAAGTCTGACACTCAGTTATTTGTTGTGGCTTTTTAGAAAGTCTGTTTGTAGATCCTGAGTTCAAAGCCACTGCCATAGACATTATTATCCTTTCTGTTGGTTTGGCTTTTTGGAGAACCAGCTAGCCTTCAGCATCACTGTCATTCTGTAGAAAGAAAGTATCTGCTCTGAGGTGTTCAGACATACTTGGGGGAGAAAAACAGCTGCATGAGCCAAGCGGCAGTGGGACACTTGGTGAGGCGTAAAGGAGATGAGAAAGTTTTGGAGGCTGTGGCAAATAAATGGCAGCTTGAACTCTTCATTTTGTGCTGTTGACAACAGTGGAGCAATGCAGCTGTGATTCGAGTCTCACAGCTAGACAATGATGTACTGAGCAGAAAACTGATCCTGATGACTTAAAACTACCAGCTGATGAGATTAATAATTATTTCTAATATCTTAAGGTTTTTAAAATGTGATAGGAAAGACCTTCAGAAAGTTGTCACTGAGTTCAGAGCTTCCTTGTATTTCCTGACTATGTCAAAGTGCATCATTCTTCAATGCTTGGCTATCAATCTGGAGTTCTGACTTGTAAAGTGTGACTTTTGTAGGACCACATAGGTCCTTAGAATTAGTCAGGATGATTGGCCATAAAGTTTATGTCTGTAGTACAGAAAGAGATCCGTTCTCGAAAAGTTCAGAGTGTGGGTTAAATGTGTGAAGATCCACAGTCTTAGCTCAGATAAGTGGCTTGTATTAGTGTCAGCCCAGAACTCAACTTTAGCTGCACCTCAAGTTAAAGTCGAACTTCTGCTGTTTTGACATATTAGGCAACATCAGCTAGGTGGTAAGAGTCAAAATATGCTTTGTACAGTGTACCTGTAATAGTCTTGTTTTGTTTCCAGAGGCTTAGAAAGTCTGTGTTCTGTGCTTACTGTTCAGTGTGTTGGTCTAGCCAGTTATTTTCACTTACATTACAAAATACTCACATTTTTGTCCATGATTTGGAGAGTGCTGTTAACAGTTTTTAATGGTCTCTGAATCTTGCCCTTCTTCCTTTAAAATATTCTGCGTAATGTAGTGCTGGTTTATATAACAAGCTGCATGGAAAATACCAGCAATTTCACAGCCTTGAGATGGTATCCCAAATGTGGCATGAGAGTTTAAACAGTCACGAAACTAACCTGCTCTAACTAGTATCTCCACAAGCCTTTATTTAGTCTGGCTTTCTATAAATGGGAAGATGCTATGTGTCCTCTTTATTCACTATCTGACTTCTTGAGGAGCCACAGAGGATTTTCTAGTTACCAGCAGAACTTAATCCATGTGTAAAATTACATGTCACCTCAAAACCTTGTAATCTTACTGCCTATGTGCATATTCCAATGATCCCAAGCCAGAGCACCTACAGCAAACCAGGCAAGTAGACAATAGTTTATCAGAAACAGAAGAATGAGACAGTATCATAATAGGTTTTTGATGAAAAAATGTAAATGCATTTTACAGTGGTGCAGAAGCAGAGAGGAGGCAGCGCTATAAAAAAGAAATCAGTATTAATAGAATGTACAGAGAAAAGGCACTGCCACTTTCATGCCTGTAACGCCTAGGTGATGTAGTCCTTGCCCTGGAGGGAATGAGTGACTGGGAAGGAATGTTGTTCACCCCCTTTGTTCTCAATAAGCTCTCTGCTTCTCTAAGAATGCCGGCAAAAAGAACATTATTTTAATACTAGTATGTGTAAATAGGGCTGTTCTAGATTCAGTAATGTCTCCACACACATTTCAGGAAAAATTGCTGCAAGGATCTGGACCAAAATTTTGAAACAATTTATGCCAACAAGTAAAACAGCTAGTATGGATTCTCTTCTTGAGCCTTTCTGAGATAACCTGAATTGGGGCTATAATAATCAAGAACTGGAAAGCCCTAGTACAGTACTAAACGAAAGAAATACTCTAAACGGAGCCCTAGGCCATGTTCTGACAAGGATCGAGATGCCTAAGTGGCCACGTGAAACGGCCACAGCTCCTTCCTTCTCAGCTGTTCTACACTGCAAAGGCACAGTTTCAACCATCAGAATTTCCCAGGAGGCTGCTTATTGGCCTTTTACCTAAGTCTCATCTGTTTCTTGGTAAGAAACTGTTAATGGAAACTCTAAACAATGTTGAGAATCCAGGCAGCTCTGGTAAGTGTGGTAGCACCTGAGCTGCTAGACAAAGAGGGGCTGCAGGACGCCTTGCACACCTCTCTTCTATAGGGAATATAGCTGTTTACATTCAGGAGAGGAATGTGCTTTCAGCTACGCCATTTTCATTGCAGGCTGTTTGGGCCAGACAACGTATGGCTCGGTTTGATGGCTCTTGGGTAGTTCGCTCTTAGGCATCCAACCCTCACCTTGCGGACAGCTGAAGTACATAACTAAGACCACTAGATTTTGTTGTGACAAGGACAGTAAAAGCCTTGCAGTGTTAAACACCAGAGCATCTACTACCCTTAACAGGTTTTTAAGGGTCGAGTCCATAACGTCTTTGCTAAGCTTCACGTGCTTCTTCATTAAAGCTGATTATCTAACAGTGGATATAAGACTTGTCCTATCTACTCAGGCAAAATGAACCAGGGTGAATACAGATTCTAGTACCTGTCCCGGTGTCTGCATAACAAGAAAAAAAGAGAACACTTCAACTGATTTGTGACATGCTTATTAAGTGTTACTTAATAGAGGCTAAGGAATGAATAACTAAGGAAAGAGTTCCTTACTGCTGCGTTTGGGCATACAGATTGGCAGCGCACTGGTGCCAACTTCTCTTGCTTCTGTAGCTGTTTTGCTCAAAAGCATGCTTTGCCTTAACTACAGTACAGGAAGCGCCTGCGGTAACTGCTGTACAGGCTCAGATCACAAAAGTGGAGTTCACTGAGAGTGAACATAAAGCTAAACTGCTGCTGACACTTTTCTTTACGGAAATCTCTGGTGATGGGTGATTAAGAGATGTCAACCCAGCAATCCGGATTACTGTTACAGTTTTAAGTTATGTGAGCACCAGATGGGGCTGTTGCTCCACGTACTTTTTACGGAAAATTTATAAGACACCCCTGTGACAGGAAAGGTGTTTCAATGTGGGCTGTCTGGTTTCTGCTGCAAGCCTAAAGCATCCAGCTGGGCTGAAATGTGGTAGGTGGTAAGATGCATGAAACAAAACTCGCAATCCCCGCAAGCAGATTCTCAATGTGAAAAAGAAAAGAAGAATACCAACCTAAAATAAAGACAAATTATTTTAGTAGTAAAGGAAAAGTATAATCATCTTGCTGTACAGTTTTTCAAGGAATATGCAGTGGTCCTACACTGCTGCATATCCGTAACTCTCCTCTGGTTATCATCATGCAGCTGGGAAGAAAATCTTGGGGAGAAGGAGGCCTACTGTACCCAGCCTACTCAGCCAGCCAGATTCCCCAGGTAGAGTACATGCTGTGCTCCCAGCCGCAACCTTCAGTTCTCTCTTCCCAACATCTCTCCCTATTGCTCAGCACCATTAGGTGTTCGTGGTCACACATATGAGAACTTCCAGGAGCAAGAAAAAGGGTGGCAGAGATGACAAATGTTCACAGGTATCACCAACACCCCTCCTGCAAACTTATTCTGTTCCTTCACAGTGGGGTGACCTGGTACCTCAGTGTAAGCACCCATCCTTGAGTCTAAATTGGTGCCTGATGTTTAATAGACCACAATTTGTCTGGTTTTTGGCAAGGAGAAAATTAGGGTGCTCTTACTGCCATCTGTTGATGGTGCTGTAATGCCTTCTGCCTCAGTGGTTAGACAGAAAAAAAAAAACCAATTTTCCGAGATTTGGAAAATTGTGAGGTGATGAGACTTGAGGACTGAAAAAAATGTTACTAGATGCCTTCTCTCCTTACAGCTACACTCTCTGATCGTGGCCCTTCGCTCTGGAGAAACAGTATTCTGACAGAGTTACTTATTGCAGCCTTCCAATCACTTACTGTAGCCTTCCAATCACAGGAAATATGATTCCCCTTTATGTAAAAGATACAACTTCACTGAATGTCGCATTTAATTGAAAGACATATTTTTTTAGAGTGGTGGTTTTGAGCAGTATTCTGTATTCTCAATGGGACTTCTGGATTAAAAAAAAAAAAAACCAACTTTTCTTTTTTTCTTCTTAATACTGGCCACTTGGCTTAAATGTTTAAATGAAAACTGAGCTTTCTGGAAAACCTGCAGTCAATCTATAGTTGGCACTTTGTGGCCACAAGGTCACACAAAGGTACAAAATTCAGTACATTCCTACACAGGCTGTTAAAGACAGTGTATCTTCAAAGAATTTCATTTTTAATACAGAATTAAAGAGTGAAGACAATGTAGTCAAAGGTATCAAAGTAACAACATGCCACTAAAAATCCTCCAGAGATTAATCAAAGTGTAAGTTTCCTCATGCCGCTCTGCCATTTTGCCCTACCTTGGCTGGAAGGAAGACCTATCCACTGGAAAGTCAAGAGTAGAGTTCGAAGTTTACGTTCTTTACCATTTGTACCTCTAGAAACACTTGGTAGCATTGGGAAAAGGAAAAAAGTGAAATTACTTACATATTTTTCACTTCAGTGGGATAAACATTCTGTCTGTGAATCAAGATCAACCAATCCCAAGAGAATACATAGTCTAAAAATTAGCCAACTTCTGACATCATTTAGATGTGATTTAAATCTGTAAACGCCTCTTCAGAGGAGATGCTCTCACTTGCTGCACGGTGCTTACTTTTTAGTTAAAAGAGACTGATTTTTAATGAAAGGGAAGGTCCTTCTCAAGACTTGCACTGACTTCCATCTCAGATAAAATACTCATTTATGCATTAACCGCAAGCCACAAGGTGGTGCTCTTGACTACACATCTTGACTACAAAAGAAAAGGGTTTGGTTTTTTTTCTTTTCTTCCTTTCTTAATATTGCACAGCAGGACATACGGAGAAATGCGTGTTTTGTGACATGGTTAAGTTGGTTTCTGCAGCAATCCCACAGACTATACCACACATAGTGCAGCCTGTAATGGTAAACAACTTTTTCTTAAATGCTATCTTCAGAAAGTTTGACAAGAACAATCTTTCTGGGAAAACCAGTCCAAAGATATGGTTAAAAATCCAAGGAAACAAAATGAAACAACTACAGATGAGCTATCTGAATAATAACATATTGTAACTGAACAACTAGTTGGCAATCCCACGTCAAACTAACTCATCTACCTGCAAATCTAGAATTTCACCTGTTTTTCATTTGGAAAAAAGTGATTCTTCAGTTTTCCTCGAAAGGCATGTGCTGGTGCAATACCACTGTGATGGTCCACGCCCCCCCCGTACCCCCCACTCCATTTGTTTAGATGTCAAAAAATTCCATGTATATTGACAATGAAGTGAGTATGATCTTCCAGGAAGCAAGACACAGAAAGCATGTAAAGTGTGTATGCACACACACTACAAGGATTACTGATGAGCGTGGTAAAAATAGACACATTGTTACCTTTTACCTTCAACAATGTGTATATATATATGTGTAATCTCATTAAAATACTTCCATGGATGTATACACATAAGTAGTTCTTAGCAAGATGAAAGCCAATCCATTTTCCACAGTGTCTGTGAAACCTCCACGGCTGGAAAACAAAAAGACTGGAGTGATTTTCCAAGAGCTGTAGTTCTGCCAGCATAACTGAATTAAATTTATTCTTTTTTTTGCTCTTCACCTTTAGATTCCATTAGCACCTCTTGCCATTTTGTCTCCATCACTTCTTTGCAACTCAGGAAGGCATCTTCCAAACGCCTCATGGAGTTGGCCAGGTCTGGGTTGGTACGTATGACTACCATGTCATATGCCATCCAGGCTGCCTGCACTACAAACCCAACAGATACTACTAAGCCAGGTATTCTGGCTGAATAAAAGCAATGGCTGATTCAATAAACAAATACAGGACATGAATTATCAGCAGTTCAGATCTTATGTCAGAGAAGGCTTGCTGTAAAATAAAGTGGAAAATGCCCACAGTAATACTCAAGATGAAATAAAGACTGTTCAGTATTACTTCTTTATAAATGTCTCAAAATACTTCATAATGGAAGTATACTGACGTCAATTACACAAGGGAGATAGACACTTTACCTAAAAATTGCAACAAAACAGGTAATCAAAAAGAAAGCTTCAACAGACTGTTTCAAAATAAATGAACCGAAACATCCTCTCTCCAGACCAGTTACAGTCAGGAGGCTTGTGTTCGGTGAGGAAGACTAAGATCAAGGAGGCTGCAGCATAGAGGTGATTAAGAATAACCTAAATAATGAAACTGATTTTGGAATAATGAGTATCTGATAAAGCAGAGCAAATAGTTTTAGCACTTATTTCATACTTTCCCTTTTGTTTTGCTATAAATTGACTATAGTTTTCTCAATGGCACTCATAAATGGTGTTTAATTACAAATAGTTTAATTAACTATTTCCATCTATTCTTTTTAGTTGCACACAGTTTCTGATAGCATTGTTGCAGAACATGGAGCGGAATATGCCATCCTCTCCATACATACAGGACTAAGATTAAATTTGCAGAGGAGTCTTTATTCTGGCTGAGGAATTAAACACGCCATGCACTGACCTGAGAGGTACTATGTATCCCACCATTTTTCAGCATTAAATCTCATTTTACATACTATGTTTTAATAATTGTACATTAAATACCTTAGAATTATTTATGTTTTCAACCACCACTCTGAACTGAGCATCCATCACCTATTAATTTTCAATTCTGAGCCATCTGAAACGTCTAGATTATTTGCATGCCTTTTCCCAATTAAGAACATTAGGGCATTAGTTGATGGTGATTGTTTCCACTTATATTTTTATCACACGGAAGTTTACAGCAATAAATATAAAGAATAAATATTCAGTGTCTTCCCTCTAGTAGACAAATCCGTATCATTCTTAATAAAGACCTGTACCTGTTAGTTTTTCCATTTCCTCCAGAAGTTTTTCTAAGTCCCTGTTCAGGTCCTCCACCATCTTTACCATGTCATCATAGTTTGCTTCCTGAGGTTTTGATTCGGCCATCTACAAGGAAACCAGGAATTTCATACTGTACTTTGAACTGAGTTGATTTTCACACTTGAAGAGACAGTAACATTGCAATAAATTAAAAAAAAAAAAACCAATATGTATATAAATATTCTATTTACACGTGAATTCGTTAAGAAACTGGCCTTTAAGTTACTGGTCGTCACTTGTATGCTGCATGCTATTTTCAATCCATTTTGAAATTAATTTAAGTAGAAAGAATTACATTCAAATATGCCGTGTTTGCGCCAAATAAAGATTTTGGTATCAGTAATGACAAAGACCACCGTGTCAAACACTTGATTTGAAAATTTTATCTATTAACCTGTTACAGTGGTCTTCAAGCTTCTCTCCCAAATACTCTCCCAAATACGTAGGGCAATTCCTAATTTTCAAAGTCAGCTGTAAAATTCCCATATGTATCCAGTATTTCACAGCCGGGTAACTGCATACACCAAGTTCTGTCACCATGTAAGCAGCTAAGTGCGTATGATTTACTAACCTCCGCTTTATGTTGCAGGTGGTAAAATTTCAGGAAGTAAAAATGCTTGGGGCAAAAATACAGATTTAGAGGCCCAGCTTATGACGTTAGAAGTTTCAGAACCTCGCTGTTAACTGAAAGTGGGACACGCGGCCTTGCCTTTAATTTCCTTTTCTGCAAACCGCTGACGGACGGGACGAAATTACGAGGGGCGCGGAAGAGCTTCGCCGCAGACGCTACGCGCACCACGCGGCGGGCGTGGGTTCTGTCAGCCTTCTTTTCTGAGGCGTGATGTCTCAGACTCGGTTAGTGGGCATCCGTTTTCCCTCCGTTCCGCGGAGGGGACGCCCCGGTTCGCGGCGGCTTCGCCGCGCTGCGAAGCGGGGCCGGGCCGGGCCGAGACGCTGCGTTCGAGGCTCTCCTCGCACGACCTGGCGCCGTGAGGTAACCGCGTGCCGCCCAACCCCCGCCGCCCGCTTTCCCGCCGAGGCCAGCCGCTCCGCCCGCCCCGGCCTCCGAGCCCGGCGGGACGGGGAGAGGGGCGGGCGGGAACGGGACACGAAAAACCGGCGCGCCGGCCTCTCCGTCCCCTCCCGCCCGCTCTGCCCCCGAGCGCGCGAC
The DNA here is from genome assembly GCA_031468815.1 of Morus bassanus. Classification (NCBI taxonomy): domain Eukaryota; kingdom Metazoa; phylum Chordata; class Aves; order Suliformes; family Sulidae; genus Morus; species Morus bassanus. The sequence continues at coordinate 1,549,778 of CM062571.1, read as the reverse complement.
CTCGGTTAATTCCGCGTTTCACGAAAGGAAGCACTCGGGTGAGGAGTCAGGCGGCCGAGCGCCAGGAAGGGGGAAGGCAGGGTTCGCCCCCCCCCGCGCCGCGGCAGGGAGGCGGCCCGCGGCTCCGTGTCCCGCCACCCCTCTCCTTCCAGCGCGCCCGCAGCCGGTCCTGGGCGGCGGCACGGCGGGGCCCGCAGCCGGCCCGGGGCCCGCCGGGCCTCCCCGGGCAGCGCCTCGTCCCCCGCCCGCCGCGGTGCCGTAGTGGCCCTTCCCCGGAGGCCGGCGGACAGGAGGTAACCCCGTCCCCTGCGCACGGCCCCTCCGGCTGTCCCGCGGCCCCCCGCGCCGCCTGCGTCAGCCCGCCTCGGGGCCGCTCGTCCCCCCGCCGCGGCCGCCCTCCCCGAGCCCCGGCCGGCGGCGGGCCGGTGGCCTGTCGCGTCGGGAACGGGTCTGAAAGCAACCCAAAAGTCACGCCTCGAGCCCCGGGTTTAAAATCGGGTGGTTGCTTCTTGCTTCTTTTCCGTGGGGCTTCGCCTCCCGGCAGGCTGCACGATGGAGAGAGCCTTCGGACCGGGGCCTGGAGCGGCAGGGCAAGGGGCAGGAGTTTTAAACCAGTAAAGGCTAGGTTTATATTAGATACAAGCAAGAAATTCTTTACGATGAGGGTGCTGAGACAGCGGAGCAGGTTGCCCGGAGAAGCTGTGGATGCCCCATCCTTGGAAGTGTTCCCGGTCAGGTTGGAGGGGGCTCTGAGCAACCTGACCTAGCGGCAGATGTCCCGGCCCATGGCGGCGGGGTTGCACTAGGTGCTCTTTGAAGGTCCCCTCCAGCCCAAACCGTGCTGTGATTCTATGATCTTGGTCTTTGCTAAAAAAAAAAAAAAAAAAAAATCAGAGAAGGTGTTTGCAGGAGTACGCAAAGAAGGGTTAGAAGTTTTTTGATGACCGAGCAACAAGACTCAAAAGTTTGTCAAGAGTTTGCTGATACTAGGAATTACCTGGTGTATAGCAGGGTGAGAATCAAGAACCTTCTCCGGATTGCTCATGCCCCAAATCACGTCCCGTTCCAGATCAATACCCAAACCGTAAGTGGTTTGGGCTGTCTCTTGTTCTCCTTTGTCATCCACACAAGCACAAACTTAGTCCTGTTTTTAAACGAATGAACATATTCGTATTCTCATCATGCGTGAAACTTACTCATCTCTTGCTATCACCACTTATTTCACTGCCAACCGAGTAGCTGGTTTGAAGAATGCGATCCATCTTCAAAACAAACAAAATGAAGTATTTATTCACCCAGGTTATCTGAATACTGCAGAATTTGTCACAGATCATTGAGTTGCTAAAGTTTTGAAGGGGTTCAAGGGCAGTTGAGCAAAATCCTTCGAGGCATATGAAAGAAATGTTATATTTGGCTAAAAAAAATCCTTGAACCACAGCCCGCTGGAGGCTGGGGAAAGTGTTAAGGGAAGTATCATTTTATGTTGTTAGAGTCTTTCGCTTCCCTAGGCGCTCTCACTGCCAGCTGTCTGAGGCGTAGTGCTAGGCTGATGGACCCTTGGTTTGAGGTGGCACAGTCATTTCTTAGGTAAGCCCAGCTCCTAAACTCTGTGCCTTTAAGCTGTCTCCCAGATGCTGCCTCCTGCCGTACATGTGTGCGTATGCGGCTAGGAGGCCGATTTTTGGTCTAGTGGTGTTCCTTTTTAATACTGCCTCATTACTCTGTGAAAACCTGAGCAGCAAACACCGTGTGTTTATGCGTGTAATACCAATAGCTTAGCAGCCACTGCATAATAATAAATGTGCTAGAATCCGTTTTCGGTGACACTGGCAGACAGGAGCATGTTTTGTTTCAGCATATCTTGGTTTATTTGTGAGTCTTCTCTACTACAGTTAGGACACAGCCATGCGTTAGAGGGTGAATTACAGGTGTAAAAATTATATTATTAAATGGAATATTTCTTAAATGCATTTTTATGTAACAGTGTTACAGCTCTTGGTGATATGTACTTTCTGGTTCCTCTAAGGTCTCTATGGGCACCCTTTCCAGGGATAGCTGGCTCCTCTGCTTCTTTATGTGTGAAGCCCTGCAATTTATTCCATCCTGAGACTGGGTGTTTAGGTCACTATAGGTCTGTTCACCAGGAGCTGTTGGGTTCTCACTGGAAAATGTGAACAGTGTAAAAATGTGGTGACAAAGAGCAGAAACTTAAAAGGAAAATTTACATATTTAACAAAGAGAACATAAGAATGTGAAAGAGAAAAGGTAAAAGTAACAGAAGAATATGCGTACATACTGTGCTCAGGATGTTGGTCGCTCAGGACAAAAGCACTTAGGAACTAGGCAGAGCAGAACTGAATGCATGTGATACCTGCTGCACCTAACTTACAGTCTAACAGTTCATCTGTCAGCCCTGGAGTTCTGGGAGAGGCTGTGGCCAAGCTACTGAGCTACGCTACGGATAAGTACTGATTTTGGGAGCCCACAGACCTCCTGCTCAGGGAGGTTATTTCTTTGAAGAAGAGGAAGACGACGGAATTTAGCCCAAATGTATGGCATCTAACTTCTGACATTTGACCACGACATGTAAATCAGGAGCTAGGTTACCCTTTGTACCTGTGACGTTAGCGCAGGGAGAGAGGATTTTAGTACTTGAATTGCTTTACAGCATTTCTCATGACCTTGTATTAACTACACAGAGAACCTAGGGCAACTATGCCCTTAACTTAGTTTCTCAGCTGTGTTGAATGAATCCCAGCTTCTGGGCCTGGAAAATCTGCCACAAAAAACAAAGGAGAAAACTGTACGGTAGCCTACTTAACAGCATCTGACCAGCTTTCAGGATCTTTCCTGAGCATGTGGTTTGAGAAGGGAGGGCTGACCAGGCCGGTGACTGCAGGAAACTGTGCAAGTGAAATTTCCATTTAGATTTAAGAAAAGAGTTGGGAGTGATAAGGTCTAATTTGGTAGGAAAGTGGCGGAAAAAGACTATTATTAGATGTGTCTAACCCTGACTAGAGGAATTGCTAGCAAATTACTGGACCTTCAACTGGCTGAAGAGGATTGATGCATAATCCTGTAGTCATTTCATTTTTATAAGGAGACGGTCTCTTATTTATGTATGTATTTATGTATGTATTTATATATTTTCATATAATGCCACCCCCTCCTAGCATTTGTTCCTTTGGAAATTTTAAATAACAAAAACTGCAGGGATGAACTGAGAATCACACTAGAACTAGCATTTTCAAGAAAAATCTAAATATTAAATAGGCAAATTAATTGTTCTCAAGTCAGAAGACCTGCCATCTTGAGAGGCAAAGTTCATGAGGCAGAACAAAGACTTGGAATAATGGTGGGGATATTTTTCTTCTCTTCTAGATCATCTATTCTGATTCTTACACCATTTGGGGATGAATGGCTGGCTTGCAGAAACAAAAGAATAGGTACCGAGCCTTTCAACCTCTGTGGGCTTAGGCTGACCAAAAGATCAGTCACAGTCTATCAGCTATAAGCCACAGTTTTAAATCACAGGATCACAGAATCACAGAATATCTCAAGTTCGAAGGGACCCATAAGGATCATCAAATCTTACATTAGGATGTGAAAGTAAGTCAGAGACCTTACCGCCTCTGAATTACTTGGAGCATGCTTACCTGCTGGAAGTTGAACTGCAAAATTAGCACCCGTGTTAACAGAGTCAGCACATAGGACAAAGACTGAATGGTTTGTGGTTGAATTGCAGCTTAGGCCCAGAAACACATCTTGAGGCTACTGAGCAGCTGCTGTGTGGTTTGGATGGTTGCTAGGTTTGCTGTAGCTCTCTTGGAGATAAAGAGGACATTTTTGTTAATAAGACTGCCAGTCTGCTGCCTTTCAGTGTGCCTAATCATACTTGCTTAAGGAAAAAACAGAGAGAGGGACAGGGACATTTAAACAGGCAGTGTTTTCTTTGTGGATGTGCACACAATACAAGACTTACAGCAGAAGCTTGTTTTTCGCAGAACAAAACAGTGACAATAAATGGCTGCTGTCCCTTAACTAAACAGGGGGAGGGGCTTGTGGATCAGTGAGGAAGATGATGTACTCTGAGGCCTGAACCATTAAAATACCTTCTCCAACCAGTCCGACTGGGAGCACAGCAGAAAGAGACCGGGGTAACTAAAATCAGCAGAGGTCGCTGCTTTTGCATATGCATATCTTGAATATTAACCCTTTGCCTTTCCCACTCTTTCTTCTACAGTTGGAGGCTGTAGAAACTGTGAAAGAAGGAGCAAAAGGAGGAAAATTGCCAATTATATTTTTGAACAGGAATCTGAATAGGTTCCGCCGCTGCCCTTGGGAAGGGTGCCTGTGGAAAGTAACACATTTCAGTAAAGAACTCATTTAAATGAGGAACTGTCCTTTGTATTTTAGCCACTTTTTAATGGGGAATGGGGTAGATCCCCTGCTCCTTCATGGAGAAGATACTGCAGAGAGTCAATGCACGGTGCTACCAGAACAAGAGGAAAGCTGAAACTAGAGTCTGAGCCTACACTCTGCAGCTGTAGTGATCTTCCTAACTCAAGAAAATTTTCAGTCTAGAAGATGTCTGCTCAGGGGATGAACGTCCACATCACAGAGCTATTTCACTAATACTGTTTTGCCTACTTCTGCTAGTCTCTGTAGAGAGGTCAAGCAATGAAGAAAACCATTCCTGGTTTTCACCATTTTGCACACATGGACAGTAAATGCCAGCTGGAGGAATAACCCCAGAGAGAAGTGCTGGTGTACAAATATATTGATATGCAGTCTCTCTTATGGATAAATTAACTATTGTGTTTCAGTACCCAAAGCTATTACCTCTACTGCAACTAAAATTTTCCCACAACAAAATAATATGTGCAGCACTAAAGTGTTAACAGTAGTAAGTTTTGCTCAAACAGTTGGCAGAGATCATATCATCTTCTATAGCTTCCTAAAGCCACCTGCTTTGTGTTGTTGACTCTGAAATGAACTTTGCCTCTCAATGATAGGTCTCATGTTGTTTCCTCTTGTCATACAACTGCCTCTCACTTGTATGAACTAGGTAAGAAAATAATCTTGTCCAGACTCATATAACCAGGAGTCAGGAATCTGAAACTCTTCACATGAGATTTTTCAGTGATAGGAGAGGGCAGTCTTTGAGCTAATGGAGCCTGCAGGCCAGCAGCGGGGACTCGCATACACGGGTTGGGTGGGAAGAAAGTCCCCAGAACTAAAATGCTGAGGAACTGAGGTGCAATGAAGATTATGGCACACAACTCATGAGGACCCAGGGCACCAGCAGAGCGCAACGGTGACCCCAAGGGCATTATAGCAGGAAGAGGTCACAGGGCAAGTTCAGGAATATTATCCAGTCTCGCTGGGGAGCTCAGGACGGATTTTGAAGGGGGTTTGTAAGTGAGGGACATTGCCAGGGCTGTGTGGGAGCTCTGGGCTGGACTGGTGGGAGGAAAGGGCAGGGGAGAGCTGCATTTTACAGCAGGGCTGTAAAATGCCAGCAGAATGCATGGGCAGCCCAAGCAGGAGGGATACGAACGAGCAAGGCGGAACATGAAAAAGCTTGCATTGCTATTGCTGTTGTCTGTTGTAGCATGTTTGGGTGTAATTAATCTTTTCTCTCTTTCTTCATTTGCAGATTGTGTTCCTGATAGAAAGGGCTTTCTGTGTCTGGAGTCTTAGGGGTTTTGTACAGATTTTCTGTTCCAAGAACCCATTTTTTCTAAACATGAGCTTGTAATCTGAGGTGTGTGATTTCTGTTTGTTACGTTAGCCTAACCCTCTTGATCTGTGTTTGCCTGCCTTTCAAATTACGCTCCGGGTCCCCGCCCGAGGACTCTGCTTTGCCTGTCTCTGTCGTCCGTGGGTGAGCGGCTGGTGCATGGAAGCCAGGCAGACCCGTTTTACAAGTGTGTGCCTACCTGTCAGCTCGCGTGTTGGACGTACACTCACACGATCTCCCTGGGGAGACAGCTGAGAAGACCCTGAGGAGCAAAGAATTGAAGCTGGGCAGGTCTGAGGTAGGAAAGTCAGTGAGGAGGAACTTAGTCATAAGAATTACAACCACACAAGGTGACCATCAGCATTATCAGGAGTGGCCTCTGACAAACTGGGAACCAGCAGGAGCCAAGTTTCAGGAAAAGACTACCGCAGGGCAAGAGGAGTGGTGTAATTCAGGTAAGTGAGAGAAAACACTGCTGGAAGATTAGTTAATGAATGTTTAATTTTTTAAAAAGACTTTTATTAACATAATTGTCACCTGAAGTAGGATATAGCTGTGCTGTAGAGTCTATACATCTGTGTATGTATGTATATACATCTGTGCATGTGCTTACTGCTTGTATTGAAGTTACTTAGAGGAATAAATTTCTGTGACCGTAATGGTATTGGTGTTTGAGAAAAAAAAGAGATATGTCCTTTACACACAGGTTGTTTTAAATGAAATAACTTCTAGGCACATTTTAAACAGGAAGAAAATAACAAAGGAGATAAGTTTCGTATGAATTTAGCCTCAGTTCACTGAAACAATACCGGAAGCTAACTCTAATCCAAAGTGGTGCAGATACCTAGATTTTTCTATGTGTTTACCTGTTTGCATGTATCTTTGTGTGTGCATGAGCTACTGATTAAATTATAAACAAAATCTATGTTAAATGCACCAAGAAACATCCAAAAGTTGGAAAATTTTGAAGCTAAAGTTCTGTTTGCAGCTTCAGCTCCGTTTCCTTGTGGCTGTGCATTTATGAAAGCAGATTCACATTCCATTTCTTAAGCCATTTTGCAGCATGTAATATCATGCAGTATTCTTACCAGGCAGTGTTTTTTACAGTAAGAGCTACATGTATGCATGGTCCTTTGAAAAACGTCCTTCATTCTTATGTCCTTCCGCAGCTTTTGCTGTCACAGTTTTTCAGAGTATCTGTATCAAGTTTGTGCTAGGGTTTGATACAGACTTAGTACTGGCAGGTGCCACCAAAATCAGAGTTCAGTCAGTGAGAAAGAGACAGAATGGCCGGCATTTTGAAAAGCAGTGTGTGGTTTTGACTACACAGAAGTCATAGCTAAGAGTGTGCTTTTGAGAGTTTGGCCTCTAGACTTTTCATATTGTAAACAGCCTGCTCACTGAGGACTTCAGGTCGATGTATTCCTCACTTATTTTTTAAATTATTTTAACTTTTATTTTGCAGATTGCCTGTGAGGAATAACTTTTCATGGCCTTAATTCAGGGGGAGTGTGATCAAGATATATGTTAATTTTTCAGAAACTATAGTAGGCGTGTCTGCATTAGAAAAAAATATTTTTGTCTTAATCACCATTCAGTTGTCTGTACTGTTTCACAGTTCTGTACTCAGACTTCCTCACACTGCACAAATAAATTAATTTTTGTGAGATGGTCTAAGTTTAAGCAAAACTTAGCACCATGAGAACTTGCATATCTCCACTGATACGGTGCCAGTTTGGACTAACCTTGTTAGGATAAAAGCACAGCAGTGCAGAGTCCTCCTGACTCATTTCTCAATGCAGTAGCGACTGCTGACTTTGCCTGTTTTTTCTGCTCCCTTGAAAAGGAGCCAGGTTTGCCCTAAGTAATTCACCTGCTCAAATAGCAGCATGGACCTCATTATTTGTTGTTTTCTCCATGGTCTAGCTCGTCAGAAGTGGTCAGCCTAATTTTCTTTCACTCCTTTAATACGCTTCAGTAGCAGCTAATTGAGGTTTGATGTTCAGGTACTGCTTCTAACTGTGGACCAAGAGGAAATCTTGAGTGACTGTACGTGATTTTTTGAAACACTTTGTTTTCTTATAGGGTGTTACTCTTACCAGCTGTTGCAAAAGTGAGTTAGAGTACCAAATCTTTATAGCTGAGACATTATTACAGCCAGTACAGCAAGCTGCAGGATGTTATCAGTAATCCTTGTTCAGGACAGAAGTGAGGTGGCTCTGGTGTGTTATAACCTCGGTTGACTGGTCAGAATTTCCCATTCTACACAGTTGGAGATGCTGCTTGGTAGCCCATGGGTGCCTTATGATGAGAGGTGAGATGACTCGATGGGCCAGGGAAACCTTGCAAAGATGTCATGATCTGCCAGGGTGTTGGAAGTAGTCGCTAAGGTCTTCTGAAGGCAGAAGAGACAGGATATGTAGTCTAACAGCTATATAGATTTTGCAGAAATATGATCTTATGGCATCAAGTTGTTAGGCTTGAAACCTGTGGGACTTGTTTTTTATTTGTTTTGGACGCTGCTTTTAGTAAAATGGTGGACTTTACAGGGGAAGAAATCTCTTTTTTGCTGTTTGCTTTTCCATGCTGCTTTTCTTCTCCCTCTTCTCTCATATTCAATGTCCATAACTGCTCAGCTGTCCTGAGCCCACACATTGTGGTTTCACTGCCTTTTTGGTTCCTGCCATTCCCTGATTGCTCCCCTCCCTCTCAGCTGCATGGCCAGAGCAGTGCACTTGTGCATAATGGTTGCCTAAGCCTTGACTGGTGGCAGTGTTCAAAGGTCATATAAAAGAGGAGGAAAATAATAAAAGCAGTACAGAAATGGTGGCTGGAGAAGCTTGAGAGTATGGTTCTGCCACTGTAAGAAATTAAATAGAAGGCATCGTGGTTAAAGGGTTTGTTTTGTCTTGTATCAGTCAGGCAGTGTGCTGGACTGAAGTGAGTTGTTTAGCTGTTCTTTATGTGCCTGTAGTCATATCACAGTTGGTCCTCACAACTAGTGCATGAAAAACACCTGTAAGAATATTTTTGTAATAAAGTGGTGTGCAGTTAATGCAGGCCAGGAAGTCTGGAGAAATAACTACATTAACTTCCGTAACAGCTCGTAGCTCATAGTTTAAAAGGTCCAATGAAGATCTAAATTAATCTTAGCCTTTATTTTTATCATATTTAATTAATTTAATCAGTTGTTTCTTTAGACAGAATAGCTAATCAGTACTCAAGGATTTACAGTTTTGCACTGATGATGGGAACTGATGTTAGTCCCAAGTCAGACATATTCACTGGCAAAACTGTGTGTTTACCATGAATATGTACGTCATTTTATTTTCCTGAACATGGCAGGAGCAAGGAGCAGGCAGTTTCTGTCCATGCAGTTCTCAAGCCATCTGTTCCCATATATTCCATGGACATGTAAGACTTTATATTTCTCTTCCTTTTCAGTCTCACCACAACGTCTGTCACTCAGGCTTCTTGACTCTTCATGTCCTCGCACTTTAAATAGCATAAATTGAGCCTGATTAGAAATTTAAGTCTATAAAATGTGAGAGAGGATTGATTACCTTAGGGCAGATCATCTTCCCGATCCAGTTTACCACCTTGCCATGTGAGTGCTGCGCTTGCACTAAGAGGACAGTATACATGTGGGAATGAATGACAGGGGACTGGAAAAATCATAGTAGGGCTTACGCTGGCACACAGTGCCTGTGGATCTGTGCTGACACAGGGAATGGTTTCACAATTCAGCTTTAGCCATTCACCACCCTGGGTAGTGGGAGATCCATTTTCCCTGTTCCTGCTTCGGGATGTGTGCTCCTGCCACCTCCGTGAGCCTGCGCTGGCACATGTTGAATTTCATGGTGAACTAATACCACTCACTAAAATGGCAATATATTACCATGGCAAAAGAGAAGTTAATTTTTCCTGCTGGCTTAGTGGTTGAATCAGTTTACCATGTGATCAATTGCAGAGCTGGGAGTGAAACAAGGAGTGGAAGTGAGCAGAGAGAAAAGAGATACTCCCTTCATTTGGCATTGGTGAGCACTTAATTCAGCTCAGCTGCATTCACAAAACCATATTCACATTCAGTATTGGGGCTTCCTGAACTAATTTAAGCAGCCCCCACATCTGCCATCTTTTATCTGCTTAATCCTGTCCCTGTGTTGCCCTCTGTGCTTTGTCTAAGTTGCCAGGGCAGCAGATCAGCTTGGCAAACAAACATGGCTGAAAACAAAACACCACCTTTTTCCCCAGTGTTCATCCTGTTGGCAGACATGCACAGAGGAGCAGTAAGTGTCCGTGTAGGGCAGATTTGGGGGCTAATTAACCTGGCACTGTCGCCACGCTGTGAAACTGCTACGCCTTGTGCAGTTCGCCAAGTAGTCTGCTAGTAGCAGTTCGCAAATGCTGTTGACTGTAGGTTAGCTTCAGCTAACATTTTGCTACGTATCTCTCATTGTCTTAAGGGCAGCCGCTTCTGCTATTTCTAGATACCATGGTCTTCGTTGTATATTTAGCTTGGGCATGGGTCTTTGGATTCAGGTATTAGTCAAAGAAAGGCTTGACTGCCATCATTGTTGCAGCCTGCTTGGAACTGTGTACTATCTGAACATTGTTAATAATACATTGAGCATTGCCCTCCAGGCCATTGTATCTGCGTTGATTCATATTAATTTCCCTGTGCCACAGCAAAAGCTCCCACATCTCTCCAAATCTGTTGAGTTGGAAACCCTGTTCCCTCCCTCTGAGCTCTGGTCAGGGGAACATGTACCTTTTCAAAACTCATTTGCAGAGACCTTCACAGCCCCTTGTTGCTCCCATTCAGTCCCTTGTGATGAGATGCTTTGTTCTAGAAAAGCTCATTTGCTTTCTAGTCACTGTTACCAAAGGGAAGGTGTCTGTCAGGAAGGCTTTGGAGTGTGAAACTGAGTGGGAACATACCACCCTTACCTTGAGTCGTGGTGTTCTGAAGGAAGAACAGCCTAGTACTGTGATCAGTACCTATCATGTTTGGTTTTTGTATTGCACTGCCAACTAGTTTTCTTAAATAAGGTCTTAAGTCACATTGATGTGCTGCACAGCAGAGGACCTGATGAAAAAAGATGCACGTCCAAGAGAAAAAGGAAAGTTCCAGGTTTTGTGGAAACAATGAAAATAATCAGTTTCAACTGAAGGAGGTGGAAATCAGAATAATCTGAAAGATTAGATAGGCCCAGGCAGGGAGACAGACTGTTGAAGCAAATACATTTTGGAAAGTAAACAATGAAAATAAATTAATTCCAGTGAGTGGATTTCAGTGTATGTAAAACAGTAATAAAAAACAGTGGAATAACTAAGCTGACATTTACTTGCGATTGCACAAATTGTCCAATGCAAATTCTAAACCGAAGTAATAGAGAATATGTTCTCCTGTGCTCATGATCTAGACAGCACTGGTCTTGGTACATCATAACACACACAGACAAGGAAAATCAGAATTCCAATGAGGTAGAGGTTTTGAACCTCTTAAGGCATTTTTGTCCCCCTTATCCTGGCTTGATACTGGAAAACTGTCTTCATATAATGCAATAAGTATTTGAGCACTGCCAATCTGCTTTCTGCTGGGTGGTGGGTATGCACCGTTACATTGAAGACGTTAGTTCCACCTAATCTCCATGTGTCCCCTACTGGTACACTGCAAAAAATACTTGTTAAATGTATAATGTGCGATCTGTGGATTTCTGAGTTACCACTCTTGTGAAGATGGGAATGTGGGAACTACAATAATGTTAATGTTAGACTAGTAAGCTGCAGAAAGAGCTAAGTATGCGAATTCATTTGGTCTCGGCCTGGAAAGTAGCACTGAAAGGCATTTCAGAATTATCTTATTCAGTGCAACATCTTTTCCTGCTTCCTGAGTTTTGCAAGAGGATAGAGTCATAGAGTGTAAATGGTCTTGTCTAATCAAACTTTTCCAGTGGTAACACCTGTGCAGCTCCATAAGCAACAGCAACAAATTGGAGTGCCAGTGCAAATAAAGCACCAATGGCTGCCAGTGTTTTTATTTCTGGATCCCATAGTTCTGCCCCGAGTATGGTTAGAAAACTCGGGTTCCACCCACTGGCATCACCAATGGGAGGTGCATAAGGGAGTAAGTAGGAATCTTTTTTACGGACAGGGGACCAGTGTAGACATGGTTGCTGCATCAAAACTTTTTTCCATGGATCTTTGCGGCTGTATGAGTGCCTTTCTGTGTAAGTACAAGTTGGTACGCATGTGCTTATATGTGCCTGTGGATGCACATCATTTAAATGTAAGTGTGCATTTCTAGTGAGCATTTGCACAAAGCAAAGTCATTAGCTAGTGTTAAGATGGAGCTTGGACTGTTTATGACTCGTATTATACAACATGATTGTTGGCTAATGGTCCTAAAGTCTATTTTCCCGTCATGCCCATCATGTCTGTTCATATGTGTTTTTCCTATCTGTGTGTATCTGAGGGTGAAAGAAGCTAGAACTGTTCCTCTTATGGTGATGCCTGTGTATTTGTTTGTAAGTGTGTGTATGTGTTATAGCCAAGGTAGGTTGAGTCAGTGTGCTTGCTTTCAGAGTGTACCTGAAAAGCTTGGTGTTACTGCTATATTATTGCTCCTTTGACTGGATTCATGTTGTAGCCACACCCCAAAAACAGGTGAATTTGCTAACGTATTAAGAATCAAAGGAAATAAAAAATGAAAGAGACTTTTCGTGATATCTTAAAGTGCAGATATATTCGATTTTCCTCTTTCTGCTGCCTCTGTTGTGCAACTGATAAAGCATAATTTCACCCCTTAATTTTAAGGATGAAAACAAACTCTGTTTAACGTTTCATCCATCACCAACTTCCATAAAACCATATTAGCATCAATAAGAATGCCATATATTATTGTTAACATTTGCCATTGTGGTTAATTGCCTTGAACCCATGGCTGAAAATAAAGTAAATACTTATAGGATAAAAGTCCCAATGCCTGTAAAATGTTCTAGATGATACTGTTTGTGAAGCTGTTAAATCTTAAATTTTTGGCAATAATTATAAGAAACAGTGGCTAAATGTACATGCCTTGCCTTTCTGTCAGTCATCACTATTCACCACACTGATTTTTGCAATTTAGAAATAGTAGTCCAGGTCCTCTGCTGATGTAAATCAATGCAGCACCACAGAGCCTGTTCCTATCTTATGACTTCAGTCCTCGGTAATCTGTAAGGCAGAAGAGCCAAAATTCTACATCAGGGATGTGTTTTGGGAGGCCTGCAGCTGATCTGCAGTCCTGGCGCAACTCAAAGACACTGGCATACACTGGTGAATGTAGCCCTGTCTGAGCGGGGTTGTGCACGTGACAAACACACTTACACAATCAGAAGGTTTTGTAGGTGCATGATTCCACATGCTAAGGTATTAGGCTAGTGATAGCTGAAATTACAACTGGAAAGGTGCATGCTTGCACAGGCTCTGGATTTTCAGCTACAAATGCAGAAGAGTTCCAGGTGTTGTGATTCAGATTAGTTATAGATCTGGCAGTGTTAAGGAGTCGGTACCAGAGAGCCCTAATGACGAAACTGTTTTTTTTCCTTGCCTTTGTGGAGCAATAATACAAGTTGTGGCAGGGGCTGTAGTCAAGAATGACATACATTTTGTACGCGTGCTGCTGATCTGTTCATTTGTTATGGACCAGAAGATAAAAGGCTGAGCCATTCTGCCATCTAAGAAGTGTGTTAACTAGGAGTGTATTAGCTATTCTTTAAATATAATTAAGTTAATGACTATGATTTTTTGTGCATATGCCTACCCAGTTGCTTGTGAAGCACTGTAGAACAAGCTCAATCTTAACTTCTCTCTGGTCATGCAGTCTACCATTTGTAGGATTTGATAGTGGATATCCTGTGTCATTCTCTAAGCCTTGAAGTCCCAGTGCTGCTGCTTCACACAACCCCTGATCATAAGGGTTAAAAATCTCCATATTCAGCTCACTTGTTGCTTCATAAATCATCCTGATAAATTTCATTAATATTCTTTGTGTCTGTGCAGAAGGCACAGGTTGGAGACCCACTTGCTTGTAATTGAACATGGCAGGAGATGTAAAAAGATTAACACGCATGCTACTGGAATGCAACAGCAATGACAAGCTATGTGGTAAGATTCACAGATTCCTTTAAGTAATCAACTTTCACATGATGAGCAGGAAGGCCAGCTTTGCTAAAAAGTGAGCCAAGCCCTTTCCCCTCCTCCCCCTGCATCCCAGCCCACAATGAAGGATTTGACTGAGCTCTCCTTGCATTGTCTCAGGGTAGAAACTTCTAAGGGGGTGCAGCCTTTGTGGTGGGATTCATCTCATATAATTTTAGCCATTCTAGAGTATTTCTACTTTGAATGAGACATAATACAGTCATTAAAGATTCCCTGCTGCTTCCCTAAGGACCAGTCTTGTGAGATTTTGATTTCATGACTTTCTGTCATCTTTGGGAACTGAAATGTGGTCTTGCCCTATGCCAAAATAGCACCACCTCCAAATCTGGGGACCTAAGAGAGTTAGTTACCCGCAACATCCTTGTTAATTGCAATGTCGTCCGGTCAAATTCAAACCAGGTGACCACGCCCTCTTTTCTTTAAAATGCTCCCTATAATTTTAATGGAAGGAGCTGAACTTGTAATTGCACGTGTATTTGTGATGGCACAGTAATATCCAGCCCTTCCCATCTCCCTCCTATCCCTCTGCCAGGGCTTGCTCTGTTTCACTGGTGGATGACACCTACACATGGCTACAATCCCTAGCCTCTGTATTAAGGTATCTAAATAAGTGACCTTAGGTGCAGGAGTCCCAGTCGTTTCATGCAGTTTAGATACTCAGCACCTTTGAAAAACAGGGTGGCAGCACGAACAGTGTTCAGTTGCTATTCCAAGGAGCAGAGGATGGATACGCATGATTTTGGGGTTGAAAGTTACTGAAATGGGTTATTACTACTTTTTTACATAGAACCAATGTGCAACAGGCAGCGGTGCTTATTCCTCGGCTTCCCATTTTGTTTTTCTGCTGATAGTTGTGCGTGAATATCAGACTGAAGTGATTGTTGTCCCAGCATTCCTTGTGGGGTTTTTTGTCATCATGCTAACTGTGATCCTTTGGCTCCACTGTCGAGGCTTGCGAGCAAAGCGAGAGCAACTGTCATCATCTGGAGACCAAGGTAAAAAAACGTGTTTCAACCAGAGGAAAGAGTGTTGGTTTCAGTGGCCAGAAGTCAATCCCATTTCCCCATTGCTTGAGCTGTTAGGCAATAGCATTTATGAAGAGCCTGAGAGGTTTTCAGCAATCCAGTGAACATTAGAAAAACTGAGAACCCTGTTTTACCCCACTTTCAGTAGTAACTGTGGTATCTGTGGTACAGATGGATCTGAGAAAACCTAAAGCAACATACCATGTAGGCTGATTAATGTACTGTGGTGACATCACTTGAGAGCTGCAAAGTGTGTTTATGTAACAGCCTTCTAGATGCTACTGCAAGGAGAGTTTCACTGGGGTAATTATGAATGACAGTAATTTTGATGTAGGTCATACCATTTTCTATACTGTCATTTAAGAAATTTAGTTTCAAGCTGCTGTCTCCCGCTTCCTGTGGGGACAACAAGAAATAGAACAGGGACTGGTGAGGGGGTAGGGAAAGGTTTGTCGATACTGCAAACACATGTTCCAGTGTGGAAATGAAAATCCAGTTCTGAACTGATTTTGGTATTGTAGAGGAAAAAGCCTCTTCAGCTTATATGTAAGCTGAAGGGAGATAATTAAGAACAAAGATGGGGCCTTTGTGGGAACACCCTGTGCATGTCACTTTCATAACAATTGGTAGCTGGTGATAGAAGAAAATGGTCGTTGCTTCAGCACATGGAATCAAGTACAAATGCATGTTATATAGAAAGTTTACGTAGCTAAATATAGTAGAGATCTCCAGACTCATTCTGCCTTTTCATTGAGTGGGAGATAACTTCCTTTACCTCTTCAAGTAAGATGCAATAACAGTTCCTTACTTAGTCCTGATTTCCAAAAAGTATGGAGCAAAAATCAAAAAAGTTAGAAGGATGGGCATTGCCACCTACTACAAGCATTCATCTGTCTGCTTTTATGCATCATATATATTTGTTTTTGTCAGTGAATGACAAGAATCAGCAGGAATCCAGCCTAACAGACAACCTGTGTATCCAGCTGAGTGAGACATCTGTGGAAAACCTGCTAAATTCTGCATCCCTGACTCTGAAAGAACTGGAGGTACCGCGAGAGAAACTCTTATCAGGCACCTTGCAGCTGATAAAAAATGGCTGCTATGGAAGCATCTACAGAGCACAATTGGAAACTGGGAACCCCAGGGAGACTAAGACTGTAGTATTGAAAGCCTTACAAGGTAAAGCACATGGCCAGGATCCAGTTTGGTACAGATCTCTGTATCAATGACATGATGCTGGGCAGAACTTTGCAGTCATGACTGGGCAAGAATAAGCTGTGTTAAGTATCACGTTAGCTAGTCAGAGTGGTGTTTCGGTAGGAGTGTCTTGGTAGGACTAAAGAAGATTGCCTTTGATGTTGATTTTAAAAGCTACTCACCCTGTTCTTTGCTGCCTCCATTTGATTTTTTATGTTTGTTTTTTCGGATTTTTTTTTTGTGGGTTTTTTTGTTCTTTCAGACCTGGCTAGTCCCCAGGAAGTAAAGGATTTCCTGGGAAGGATTAAATTCCATCAAAATCTTGGCCATCATGAGAACCTGGTTGAACTGGTTGGATGCTGTGTAGACCGGCTCCCACTTTATGTGATCATGGAAGATGTGTCTCTTGGTGACCTGTTGACATTTCTATGGACATGTCGGAAGGTGAGTCAAAAGAAGTGATGACAGAATATCTTCTTAAATTCCTTAGGTACATATCTATCCATAAGTCATAGGTGATTCTTTTCATCTCTCCATGCATCCATCTATATCAGTCTAAACTATTTCCGTCCCCCAAAGGAGTTCTACACAAGTCTAAACTGGAATAGTATTCGTGGATATCTTGACTGATATGATATAGTTTGGAGAAGATGACATACTTTTTAAAGTGAAGTCCTACTTTGCAGACCATTGGAATGAGAGTTGATAAAGCTACCTGAATTTCTAAAAAGTTTTAAATAATGTCCCACTCCAGATGCTTTTAAGAAAACAGCAGTTATGACACCAGGGAGAAGGTCATTGAATGACAACTAATTGATCAAAAGATGGGAAGCAGAGCATAAAAGTGAAAGGTTGGTACTTGCATGGAGGGAGGTCACCCACGGAGTTCTGCTGGTATATATGCTAGGACCTGGTGCTATTCGTTTTATGTATCAATAACCTAGAAAATGGAATGACAGTGAGGTGATGAAGGTTGCCAATGATACCAGCCAGTAAAGGCAAGAACTGACCTTGAGGAATTGCGGAAAGCTCTTCCAAGATTGAGAGACTGGCGAATAAAAAGAACAAATGAAATTCAGTATGGTTAAAAATGAAACGATGCCCATGTAGAAAAGCAGTTCTAGCTTCACATATGTAACGATGGCATCATATCTATCCATTGCTGATAAGGACTGAAATCATGGGACTGATTGTCCAAAAATATACAGTCTGATGAAAATGTTAACTCAGGCTAAAAAAGAAGCCAAATATTAGGCGTTATTAGGAAAGGCACAGAAACAAAACTCTGCCATGTTGCTGTATAAATCCATCATTCTCCTACATCTGTAACACTAAGTTCAGAGAGATTGTTTGTTGTCTTGTTCAGCAGAGGGTCAAGGTGGTGGCAAATAAAGCTAGGAAATCCATGTTCAAAACAAACAAATGGAGGTGGTTCTTCATGAAGTGGGGAGCTGACTAATGGAATTCCTTGCCACTGACTGCTGTGGATTTTGAAACTTTGCATGGATTCAGGACAAGAGTGAATACATCTGTGGAACATAACCTTTCAAAGGTTACTGAACATGTTGAAACGATAACCATCTCAGGAAGTCCTTAAGTTGAAAATAGTTGGGGGCTGGAAAACTACGCAGGAAAAGCATTGTGTGCTTACCTTATTCTCTTTTTCTCATCTGGGTATCCACCTAGGGTCACTGTTACAGGCAGGATAGTAAGGGAGGTGGGCTGCTAGTGTCATACCAGATAACTATTTATATGTTATAAATGTGCTATATATGTTATAAATGTGTTATAAATCATTCTAATTTATAATAGATCTTCCATTCATCTGTATGGATTGTCATCCTCCACTGTCATTCTGCCCATTTCTGTCTAACCGATTTATTTCTTCTCCACCCTTCAATTTACCCACCATTTGTCTCTACTGTACTTGTCTTACCCAGCACATCATCCATCCGTCCACATCACCCATCCATGTACCCTTATATTTCAGTCAATTTATGACCACTTGTGAAATTAGCTGGTGGAGCATAAGATTAGATAGTACTCATTTTATTAGATTAGAAGGAAATGTTCCCCAGTACCCTACAGCTAAGGCATTTGTTTGGTCCAAGGTCTGCTCTTTTGTTTCTAGGATGTAATGACAATGGATGGTATCCCCTATGACCTCACTGAGAGGCAAGTATATGAAATTGGACAGCAAGTTGCAGCAGCTCTGGTAAGTCTGCTCACATTCACTGCATTTTTCCATTCTTGCTTGATTGCAACACAAGTCTGCATGGTGGCCTAAGTCTTCTTGGCCTAAGCACTGAGAATGTGCTTTGTTAAAACTGAGCCAAATATGCTTGCATTATTTTGGTGAGCATACACCTCTATTCCACAGCATGGAAGACAGGCATAAACTAAATGAAAATTTATGTCAATTAAAATTCCTTTTAAAAATATCACGGTCTCTTTCTTTTCCGACTTTTCAGGCTTACCTTGAACAGAAGAAGTTGTTCCATGGTGACATTGCAGCCAGGAATGTCCTCCTTCATCACAACTTCACTGCTAAGCTCTGTGGTTTGGGTCTGGCCTATGAAACTCACACATATGGTGCCAACTCAGTCACGCAGATTGTGCCAGTCAAGTGGCAGGCTCCAGAGCGGCTCCTGAAGAAACCCCCCAGCATCAAGGCAGACATGTATGATTTAATTTTTGGACTAGAAGTCCATCTCTCTGTCAGGCTTGTCTCTTTCACTCCTTTCTGTATCATGCCATGTCCTGAAGTTCACGGTAGGGCATATCTATTCTCAGCATAACGCTCCACTTTATAGCTCATACCTTCTCTTCTCATTTCTGCAGGTCATGCCTAGTCATTTATATGTATTTAAGCTAGCTAGCTAGAATGGAAACTTAACATTGTTCTGTTTTCTTTTCTTGCAGATGGTCTTTTGGAATCCTACTGTATGAAATGATTACATTAGGTAAGAAGATTTAATGATAATAAAAAAATATGTAAGGAAGCAGCAAATTAACAAGACCCAAAATTTCAAATTTCAGAATGGAAAGTTGAACCATTTAAATAAGTATCCTGATTTTTCCAACTTGCAAAGTCTTGACAACTCCTTTTAGACTTTCTGTCAGTGTGAATTGTGGTAGGAAAAAAATGGATTTTGGTAGGGAAGGAAGGCATTCTTACACAGAAGCTGCTATCTGCAACCATTACCTTAATTCCTTTTGCCCTTCCAGGTGCTCCACCATATCCTGAGGTGCTACCTTCTGACATCTTATCATACCTGCAGAGACAGAACATTATGAAGCAGCCCTCAAGCTGCCAGCAAGCCATGTAAGCCACTTGCTTTATGGACAATTGAACTTGAGATCTGCAGGGCTAAATGGAAGTGAGACATACAAAACCAGATTTTAAAGAAGATTTCTGAGTCTAGACTATATAAAACAGTAACCTGGTAGCTGAAGTGACTTGTTCTCACATCTGCCACATCTCCTTAATGGATTCTGCTGCATGAAACCTTGATTGCCAAAACCTCTCTTTCCTGTTTTTGAAAATTGCTCTTGTTTCTGTCTCCATCTCTGCCCTTGCATTTTGTTGCTCCACTGCTTCCCTGCAAGGTGCAGGACTATTCTGGAGTAATCTTTCTCCTCTAAGTTGTGGGATTCTCCCTGAAGTGAACAAAGCATCCACAGGGAATATCTAAGGCATTGTATTTCCTCTTGTGAAGACATAATTTCTTTTAATATTCAGAGGCCTTTTCTTCCTTAAGGAACCTCAGTTGCTGTTTCAAAAAGGGAATACCAAACGATCTTTTTCCCTTTTCCCATACTCACAGTTGACATCCTCACAAACAACTGCATGCCTTTGTCCCCACACATTATTATGTGGTTGCAAATTTCAAAGGGTCATTGAAAGAACTTTATATGAAGCAGAAAAAGAAGAGGTCTCTAGATATTTTAAATATGAGAAGACTTGATGGTAGTAAAACTTTATCTTGGTGCTTTTCATTCCCAGCGCCTCCTTACTTCTCCGTCTTACAGGTATGGCATCATGAAGTCCTGCTGGCAGTGGAATGCAGCTAACCGGCCTTCTCCAGCAGGCCTGATCCAGTCCCTACAAAGAGCTATGAAGACCAGCAATGACCATGCAGTACTGCAGGTGCCTGAGCTAGTGGTGCCTGAACTCTATGCTAGTGTTGCTGGTGTTCGTGTGCACAGTCTAGTGAATGAATACACTATACTCTGAAGGACCCTTTCACAGATTGGTAAGGGAGAAGTGTTTTGAGTTTGCCCTTTCTAGATACTTTGCCAACTCAGAATGAGGTGTGTGTGTTGGGAGGGATCCCTTTGTTTTTCAAACATGTTATGTATATCAGATCTCTCCTCCACGCCTGAAACAACAAACTATTATCATTATTCTTATTAAATCAACCTGTTGATATCACTCTGCCAGTGGCAATTTGGGAGCAAAGTGGGTTTAGGAAGCTGTAGAAAACGTAATGAGAAACTTGAGTTGAAGGAGTGTAATGGGTTTGCGAGGCAAGGTTTGTAGTGGCGGGGGGCTACAGGGGTGGCTTCTGTGAGAAGATGCCAGAAGCTGCCCCCATGTCCAATAGAGCCAGTTCCAGCTGGCTCCAAGGTGGACCTGCCACTGGCCAAAGCTGAGCCCATCAGTGATGTTCATAGCACCTCTGTGATAACATTTTAAAAAGGGTAAAAAATACTGTGCAACAGCAGCTGAAAGAGAGGAATGAGAATATGTGAGAGGAAACAACCCTGCAGGCACCAGAAGGTCAGTGAAGAAGAAGGAGAAGGAGGTACTCCAGGCACTGGAGCAGAGATTCCCCTGCAGCCTGTGGTGAAGACCATGGTGAGGCAGGCTGTCCCCCTGCAGCCCATGGAGGTTAGTGGTGGAGCAGATATCCACCTGCAGCCTGTGCAGGACCCCACGCTGGAGCAGGTGGATGCCCGAAGGAGGCTGTGACCCCCTGGGAAGCCCACGCTGGAGCAGGCTCCTGGCAGGACCTGTGGCCCCGTGGAGAGAGGAGCCCACGCTGGAGCAGGTTTGCTGGCAGGTTTGTGACCCTGTGGGGGACCCATGCTGGAGCAGTCTCTTCCTGAAGGACTGCACCCCATGGAAAGGACCTACACTGGAGCAGTTCGTGAAGAACAGTAGCCCATGGGAAGGACTCGTGTTGAAGAAGTTCATGGAGGACTGTCTCCCGTGGGGGGACCCCATGCTGGAGCAGGGTATGAGTGTGAGGAGGAAGGAGCAGCAGAGGGAATGTGTGACGAACTGACCACAGTCCTCAGTGACAGTGCCTTAAATTTTTTTTCTTTATTTATTTTGGCACTTTGAGCAATAAAGGTTCTTGTAAAAAAAGTACAAATGCACATTAAAGGAATATTTTTACTGTTCTTTGTGAAGAGTGGATTCAGTGTTCACTCAGTGTCCCTCCAATTAGCCTGACCCTTGTATGTGTTTGAAGTCGAAGGGCATACCAACTTCCAAAAAGCTAATTGCAGTCAGTTATATTCTTTAGGTTTCAGTCTTTTATGAAGTTGAATCCCTGATAACTTCAGAACAAGTTGCAGGCCTGCAGCATTGTACAAGGCCAAAATTAGGTGTGTTAGCCATGTAGGATGCAAGGCTGAAAATCAGTGTTGTGAAAAAAGATAAACGATGGCTCTTCTAAAGGGGAATATTTACCCTGAAGGAAGTCTTCAACCATCACTTTAGGTATTAAACATATAGAGCTGTAAAAAGGAGCTTAGATTCTGGTTTCCATCAAAATGTATTGGTCTTCTTCCAAAGACAGCGTTAAGAAGTTTTCTCTTTTAAATGCAAGATAACATGAATGGAATGGGTGTTTTTCCTCTGTCACTTAGGCTTTGTAAGAAACTATGTTTCCATCCAGAAATAAAAGTAATGTCAGTTCATACAGCACATATATCACCACTATATGCCAGAACGTTGCAAACTCCATTAAGGAGTGCTCAGTTAGCTTTCTGACTTTTCTTGTGGTGTTGGCTAATCGCCACCTTAATGTCCATAACCGCTGTTGGTGTAAATCTAGCCTGAAGAATTGAAACATCTTCTTTCCAAAATGCTAAAGTAGGTATGCATAATAACATCCTCTTCTCTCTCCGTCATTTTAAAACAGGTTCAAAGCTACCTGGTAAATTTAGGTCAAATTTACAGCTACTGGTCAGCTGATGTTATTGTTTTGGTGAATAAAATATTCAGGAAAAAAACCCATTTGCTTGTTTCACACCTCTCACTAAGAACGGGATATTCTCAAAGGTCTCACCCGTGAAAAATGGGTGTGTTTTAGGTATGTAATACAATCTCAGAACTGTGAACAGCATCCGTAGTGCTGCGGCAGACCTGATGAATAATGCACAGTGGTTCATAGGGACCTTTGTTAAACGGAGAGATAAATGTGACAAATGCATCACTGTTCTCAAAGCTCCCTATCTTGTTACATCACAGAAAGCAACGTTCTGGTTTACATGAACCCTCATACTTTGTTTCTGTTATCAAAGCTCTGATCAAGGGAATCTGTGGGAATTCAGGATACTGAGCACCTCACAGCCTCTAACAAAAGATCTGCTATATTATAAGGTCTAAATTTAATTTCCTTTCAGTGAAGTGGCTTGATTCTCAATGTGAGCATTCTTATTCTGGTTTGACTGCCTTTTCCCCGGGTTAGCTTATATAGGTTTGGAAGTGACTGAATCTAAATCAGATTAAGTTTTATAGAGGCATAAAAGGAATTATACATGTGGAGTTATCCTAGTTTAACTACACTTCATGCTAATTAAAGTAGTCTTTATAGAAATAGTTTCCACATGGCAGTCTTGTTCATGCATGGGTCTAAATTTTTAGGATCACTGTAGACTCATGCATGAATTCCTCTGCAGTGAAACCACTGACGGCTTTATGAAAATTTTTCATAGTTGTTTTGTGGAGAAGTGTGGATTTTCAATGAAAGACTTTATTTGTTTAATTCGACTATCTTGTTCCCATGAAAAATGTTGACTTTTTATTATTATGTTGAAATTTTCTCCAAGCGGGCAGGGCCATCTGCATAATTCAGTCAGTCCCCGCTGGCTTAGCGTGAAGCAGAGGAGCCACAACTCCTGCAGGACTGGCAGAATGGATCTTGCACCCGGGCTTTCCCTCTCTGATTTGTGATACTTCTGTCTGACAATTTGCCATCACCGAAAGCATGAGTTTACTGTTTCTTTGAAACAAGCTTTTTACTTTCCATATGGTGGTGCGCTAGGCTTGGGGTGTAAGTCTGGAAGCTTTTTTAGAACATGAGAGAACACTTCCTCCATCTGGAACACGTGCAGAGAACCAACACAGCTGTTGCATTGCTGTCTCCTTTATGTTTGAAGCCAGGGCTCAAGCCCTTACCATGATAATATAATTATAAATTAAAAATTGTCCAAAATCATTTTTGAAGAAACAAAAAGTGAGAAAACACATTCTATTTGGTGTTTTAGCAGGACAGTAAGAAGTAGCTGAACGCTGTATTATATGAATCAGAATTTATCTGCATTTACCATCCAATATACCACTGCTTTGTCCTGCAGACCACCTCCCACCTCTTGGCACCTCCTCTACAGAGATACTGCATGTGTACACTGTACAGTGGGAGGCAACGCAGACCCGCCAACTTAGTACTGAAACTCGGAGCAGTGATACCGTGACAGTGAGACCCTGTGCCTGAGCAGATCAGGTCTGCTGAGAGGTAGCGAGTGCTGGGGTCAGCAACGGCATCTCGCTTCACTCTGCCGCTCACCAGAGTGCGAGTTTGCCTGGACTTGCTTCTGACAGGACGAGGAAGGAGCAGTTTAGCACCACAGCATGTGAATTGTATGCATCTGAGTATTTATTGGACTAGCATTGAATGCACCTATTTGTATAGGGTTGGAGACTGGAAAAGAGTGGATTGTTTCACTGTCCTTCTCAAATGTAGATGTAGCATGTCTCTCATTACCGATAAAGGTTTATCTCTGCTACCTGCCTTTTGCAGCCATTTGGTCACCTTTTCAGTGAGAGACTGCACTAGCACCAACAGCTCTCCTAAGGATGAGGGAGTTCTGTCCAGTGCAGGCAGAGAGAAAAAAAGGTTGTGGTCCAAAAAGTGGCAACAGACAGGATGCATGGATACTAAACATTCATGGTGCGGTTTGGCTTCACCATGTTTGGAATTTCACAAAACCACAGATGAGCCATTAGCTTTTTAAGAGTCTTTTGAACTCTCCAGGCCTCCATAAATCTTTTTCTTGCTACAGTGGATGTGTAGCTTGCTCTTCTGTGGTCACAGAATTGCTTTTTGGTGAGGGCTGTGGTTTAGACATGAGGATGTGAGAGTGCATTTGTTTATGCTGCCTCCTACTGCTTGTGGTTTTATTTATAGCAGTTACTGCACCATCAAGAAACAGCAATAATTCACAAACATACCCCCCCAAAAAAACTCTTCAAAACACATGAAAGTGCTAATTTTTTCACATTAGTTAGTCTCATATTTATAGAATGCTTTAATGGGTCTTTCTACCTATGACAAAAGGAGAAGGTGGACTGGGGTTTTCCTCTTGCCCCGTTTTTAAACAGCCACCACTGTCATCCACTCCTGCAAGAGGCATTTTGCTTCTGTCACTTTGTGTTTTGCGTTAGCGGTGTTGCTCTTCTGTTCCCATGTCAGCATAGCTTTGCACAAATCATGTTATAGCTGTAGCTCAGAAGTTGCAAGCTCATTCACCTTGCAAGCTTATTTACAGTTTTTTACCAGTACTTTAGATCTAGTTTGCTTCCCCCTGCTGCCATCATCCTGCATATTTTGCTCTTTATTTGTCTTTGCTGGAGCAGCCTTTGCTGTCAGAGCTGCTCTGAGGTGGCACCCTAATAACAAGGATCGGTCACACTTCACTGCAGCAGTCTCTCTCGCTAAGGTAGGGGAAGTTTCTTAGAAGTCAGACCAAATGGATGTCAAAAAAAATCCTTGTTACAGGGTGACGGGTGCCTTTACTTCACACAGGTTCATAAAGGGTGCCAGCATGTTTTCTGATATAAGAAACTGGCAGCAATGTGACAAAACTCAGCCCTATCCCACAGGCTGCAGAGTTTGCCCTCGTTTCCCTATAGTTACTGCCATTGATTGTACAGCAGGACTGACTGGTCTTACCACATCTGCCTTCTGGTAGTCTACTTTAAAATTAAGTATGACTGCTGTGATGCTAGAGGGGGACGTGTATATACATTTGCTATTGTTTAGATGTAACTGTGAATCTGAATACAGTTAAAACAACTCCATATGTAGTTGATTCATACATTTCAAGTAACAGTAGTAGATGTACTGTCTTCTAATATGCTTTGAGCTTTCAGATGAAGCCTGCCACATTTGAACTGTTTTAAGAATTGACATATTCCTGTTTCTCTTTCTGGGTTATCCCACATGCATCCTGATTCGGTGGAGCCTTTTCTAGCCAACCCTTTGGGCCATTGATAGGTGTAAAACTGATAATTTAAATTAAAAAATAATTTAATTAAAAAACTCTGTGTAAAACTGATAATTCATATACAAAACTTTAAATTGTTTGGTGATGCTCATGAAAACGTTTGAGTCTTTTGTGGCTTAAAGCTTGCTATCCAGTATTTTTTTCCCCAACTGTTTATGAATGCTGTCTTGGTTTTCTTATTGTAAATTTTTTTGGATTATAATAATTTTATCTCAAATCCCATCTCTTGTGGAAATTATTTCTGTGCAGGATGTGTTTCAGTGCTGTATTTCCCTTTGTGGGTTTGGTTCCCCCCCTTCTCCCCACAACTTTACCCTTGGAAGCTTATTTTCATTCCTCTTTTTCTTACAGTTCTCCCCTGCAGAACTTATTCCCAAGAATCTCATACGAGTATGTAGCAAGCTAGCCTGAGCTACCATCACTGACTTCTAGCAACAGTAGCTTGAGTACTACACCAAAACCATTCTTCATTTAATATCACACACAAAAACACACAGTAACTCTTATTTTGTATGGCATGAGCAATCCTGTAGAGTGTAGTTATTCAATACCCAGCAAAATAGCTGGATTTCATATAGCTAGTTGGTAATCCAAGGACTTTTGAATGTGGCTCATGTACAAAACATACCAGGAAAGCAAAGATGACCAGGAAACATGCTTAGTATAGTCTATGACTGGAATTATGCATGTTAAAATAATTACATATTTTTGGAATTTGTTCCAAAAAGAAGTGTAGGCAGAAGGGTTGAAGGCCTTATCCTCTGGAGAGGTGGTTAAAATAGACTAAACACATATAGGCAGAGTTGTACAGAAAAGCTTTAAAATGTTTGTAGGGTAGTTTTAACTAATATTTTTTAAATACTGTGTGGAGCCAAAATGTGTGCTTGCAAGCCTCGTTCTGTGTGGCAGTGCCTTTTCTGTTCAAAGGTTATAAAAGCTGCTAGATACAGCTAATGGCTGTAGAGAAGGAGCTGACTTGAGCCAATATAGGTGCCTTTAGCCAGGTGAAACCAGGAGAGGAGATCACAGTCTTTTCTTTAAGATGTGCATACAACATGAAAGGTGTGGGTGGCTATGGGTGACTCTTCAGACCTGTAATGGCAGTGCAGTTTGGAGTTTGACTCAGGACAGATATCAGGTAAAAAAGAACGCTTGGAAAACACTGACATTATATCGTTTGGGACTGACAACAAATACCTATTTTTTCAGGCCAGGAGATACACTGGAATCAGAGGATGCTTCCTGAATATCTGTCATGTCTTATCCACCTTGGCTTTGCTGCTCCTGTTAGAAATGTTTATAATCTGGTATGATTGCAAATCACTCTCCATCTGTGATGGTCCAATGTTGGAATGGCATTTGACCTAGCCTTTGTTGCTGTAAGTGATGGGATACACCTCAGTTATTAATAACTTGTTCAGAAAATCATTACTGAAATCCTGCTGTGCTGTGTAGCTGCTTTTATAGCCTCTCTAAAATTGAGTTTGGTGGTTGTTGATTTGTGAGTTGTAAGCTCCCTGCCACGTGATTGAGCTATAGGTGAGCAGCCAGTAAGCAGCAGATGAAGAAATGCAGTGTGGAAAGTACAGCCATGGTGTTTTCTTCTGCATGCTTCTGTATGTTCAGAGTGAATCTGACACGGATGCAACTGGCATGTGAAATACCCTATTATATCAGATAAGGCAACAAGGCCTTGAAGTGCTGGATCTTAGTAAGGATGACACGTATCCGTAGATCCTGCATCCCATATAGTCTCCTTTAAAGCTATGGCAAAATTTGCTGGACTCCAAGCTGTCCCAAGAGTCTCACAACTCATGGATCTTCCTTCTTACTTCCCTCTTGGGTTTGATAAATGTTTCTTACCCAGCACTGTTTTTTTTCCTGTTCCTGTTGGAGGCGCGGGTTTAAAGTTTATCCTGGACTTGTTTCTGAGCTCTTAAGACTGTGTGAGCTTGCAGAGCATGAAGTGTGAATGGGGAGGCTTAGCCTTCACTGGCAAGTGAGTGGCTTATTGGTGAGTATTATGTAAGCTGAAAACTCTTCCCCCCTGCTGCTGTTTTACATAGCGGTGCTGGATGCTTTTTTGAGGTGTCCTGTGTTAGAGGTTTCTTTCTGTGTATTGAAAATGCCTCTATCATGGTATTTACAGCTGCTATCTTGTCAGACATGGAAGCGTGCATAGGGAGTGCCCCAGCCTGTGCACAGATATAGAGCCTTTTGTCTCTCCAGGTTCCCAGCAGCCGGCCAGCTTCCTGAAGACTGCTTCTAAGCATGTCCTGCTTTATCACCCAGTACACTGCATTCACAGAAATTGCTCCTTTCCAAATATCTCTGTTCAACCTTGAGTGTGAATTTCCATCTCAAAGTGTAAATTAAAAAAAAAAAAAGGGTAAATAGAAACATGCCTTTTTGTCATATATATGGATTAACTTGGTCAATACAAAAATCTCTTACAGCCAAACCAACTCACTTCACCCTCTCCTTCCTTTCTTCACCCTCTGTTTCACTTATAGTAACTACTTCTGATTTTGGGAAACTTATAGCAGAATGGTGTGAGGAAGCAGTGTTTAATAGTGCTAGGCTCGAGCCGCAACACTGCCAACAAGGCACATTATGAAATATTTATAAACCTATTTAGATTAGAATTTAAATTGGTGCACATGAGTCAAGGAATCATTTCTGTCCAGACTCTAAATCTGAAGTTTTTCTTCTTGGAGAAGGTTTTGGTAGAAGGGAAGATGTCAGCATCCAGGGTTTAAGAGCAAAAGAACTGTTAAAGAGGAATTGAAGAGCACAGGTAGGATTAAAGAAGTTGAGGAGATGTTCAAGGCAGAGGAAGAGGCTACTGTGTCTTCTTGCTGCCAGAGGATGACCCTTGCCTACATCCAGTACCTTCCAAAGGTGCTGGATCTGCTTGTCAGGAAGCTTGTTCTTCACATGCTGGGTGGTGTTAAGATCATAGCAGAAGACTAAACCCTGTCATGAGACCCACACTCACCTTTCTTCCGGCTTTCTGCCAGTCACTGCGGACGTATTCTTTCCCTATTTCTTCATTAATAGCACAAAGCATGTTTGCTCTTTGAGATACATTCCCTCCTGGAATGACATCTGGAGCCCTTCAGTGCAGTGCCCAGGGAGAATCCGATACGTCAGAACAGGATCTGGAAGACCCCGCCAGTGCAGTAGAGTAACATTGAGATAGTCAAGCTAAGACTGTTGAATTCGTTAAAAAAATCAGTGATTTTGAACACGGTTGTCTGGTTTGAGATTGTAGAACAGTACCTGCATTTGAACTATTCTTCATGCTAACCTCAAACCAGGACGTTATATGGAAAATGCTTTCTCTTGGTTCTTAGCTGGCTTCTTCATCTGTTTGTGCTGGTATGTGTTAGGATATTTTGTTTTCAGGACAACATTTGCTATGATATGAGTAACTCCTCCAGGAGTATTCAGAGTAGGAAGACATGCTAGTGTGATTCATATTAATTAAACCAACTTTTGTTTGCAGGAGCTGCTAAATGCAAACATAATTACCTCTTCAGTGAGAGGAGCTGTGTGTTTCTTCTGAGTCAGGACACATCCAGAGTTATGTGGCTACAGTAGAGCCATGTGATTACTCAGTGAGCTGCTTTACATGGCAAAGGTAAGGACAAAAGTGTTTGAAAGAGCTCTCTTCTGTGAACTAAGAAGAAATTAAATTAGAAAAATAATCCCCTAGCTGATAGTTTATTGTTTGCCACGCACCACACTGTAATTCCCATGTAGGTTATCTTGTTGCCTGTAACAGAGCCTGCTTTCCACTCCAGAGGTAAAACTGCCAAGTTACCTCACATTGGCCAAAGCACTTGCCTGCCCTGAGATCCTGTCCTGTAACTGGGGCTCCTGGTGATGGTGCCAGGGAGGATTGCTGGCTTGCAAGCACACTGGAAGCAGGTGTGGACTGTGGTTATGGATAAGGTAACAGCACCAAATTTGTCTTTTCAGCCATGCTTGGCATCATTTTGGCAGAAGCTGGGACCTGAAATGAAGCACCATTTGTGAAAAGAAGGGGGCCGTGATGCCTGGTGGTTGCTTCCTGTCCAGGTTTGTCATTCAGGCTGGCACAGTGTGAGCATGCATGCCGAGATACTCCAGATGGTCTGCTTGTGGCCTGTGGACATCCGTTGCTTTGTTTTTGTTTGAAATGGGATTGCTCAGTGCTTGTCTTGTACCTGACAGCAGCAAGATGCATGGCTGATAGTCCTGCCATTATATCCTACCTGCAATGTAATTGTGGTGCATGTCCCCAGGTACGCTTACCAGGGCTGTAGTATTCTTGCAGCACCAGTTGCCCATCTCTCACCTTCAATTATATCTTCTTTTTTCTTCTCTGGAGAACAGGTCTAGGAAAATGTAAGGGATGAAATAGTGAGAGGGTTTCTTTACTTCACTTAAGACTTGGAATTTTGTGGCATGCTATCACAGGTACATTTTGCGGTCAGGCAAGAATATATGATATTCTCATTTGTGTCTTTCCAGGGACACATGTATTCAAAATCTTAATGTTCGTGTTAACAGTAGGCAGAGGATGCCTGTGGTTACTGCAGTTCATCACCAAAACCAAAATGAGAAAAAGGAAAATCCTAAAATGGGAAACAGAAGAGAAAAAGAAGACAGACACAGAACTTCACATCAAGGTCAATATTTACATGGCTTCAGCTAGCAGCTGTGTTGTGAGCACATTTTGAAAATTCATGATTTACCAGCTGGTTTTCCATCCCATCCGTGTGCATGCAGCCTTGAAAACTCTTGCAAATTACTTGCAGATCATGATGCAACATGCAAGATGCAGATACCAAAAACTTGAGTGTAGTTACACAGAAGCTTCTCTGCAAGATTTTGACTGAGGCTTGAAGGCAGTAAGCATCATAATTCTGAGAACAATTGTGGTCAGGACAATTTTTATTCACTGTTTAAACACTTCAGTGTTTATTTAAGTTGCTGAATGCCAAGGGAGGCTCCTGCATGATGCTAGCCTAATGCCTCTGTTTTTTCCTGCCCAGCCTGAAGCACATACTGCATGCAAGACAGGAAACGCAAACCAAGCACTCACCAGGGTTTTTTTCACTTATATATATATATAAACATTAATACATTTTCATACAGTGAGGGCAGCCACATCTGGGTTCTGGTCTTTAATCCAAAGCCGAGATTTCAGAAACAATAAAGCAAACTTAGGTGGTGTTGTCCTAGCATAGGAGCCAGGCTACCAGAGTGCAACTTTGCAAATTGGTTTCTCTCCCCTTCTATTCCCCTGCTCCATGGAAGAATACTGAGACCTCTAGTGGCATTAGGAGCCTTAAGTATATTAGATATGGATATATTAAAATCTCAGACTATTGAGACTCCTTTAGGCACTTGGGTGCCAAACCATCAAACTCAGATTTCTGTAATTTTTATGGATGAAATACCAGCTGGAGGGTCTACTACTTTTCTATTACAGGCCACAGCTAAATTACCTAAAAGTACCTTAACCCATGTACAACAATATCATATTTGCCCTGAAGCCTCACAAGGCATAACTGCTCTCATTCAGGATTTAGAATGACGAGGTATTTTTCAGAATACTTGTTCCCTATATACCTCCCCTACATGGCCTGTCCATAAGCCTAACGGCACCTGGTGTTTGATGGTAGATTATTGTAAATTGAATGAAAATATTGAATGAATTAAACAAAAAGCAGCCCTTACATGCTGCTGTCCCTTCTATTACAAATCTTACTTTTGCTATAGAACAAGTGACTCATCCTTGGATAACTTCAACTTCAGCCATAAATGATTATCATCAGTTATCTATTGGACAAATATTAGTGATGTTTCTAGAACCTGATACTATCTATATAGTTAGAAACATAGAATCATAGAGGCATAGAATCATAGAATCATTTAGGTTGGAGAAGACCCTTGAGTTCATTGACTCCAACCATTAACCTAATGCTGCCAAGTCCACCACTAAACCACATCCCTAAGTGCCAGGTCTACACATCTTTTAAATACCTCCAGGGATGGTGACTCAACCACTTCCCTGGGCAGCCTGTTCCAATGTTTGACAACCCTTTTGGTGAAGAAATTTTTCCTAATATTCAATCTAAACCTCCCCTGGCACAACTTGAGGCCATTTCCTCTCATCCTATCACTTGTTACTTGGGAGAAGAGACCGACACCCACCTCACCACAACCTCCTTTCAGGTAGTTGTAGAGAGCGATAAGGTCTCCCCTGAGCATCCTTTTCTCCAGGCTAAACACCCCCAGCTCCCTCAGCCGTTCCTCATAAGACTTTTTCTCCAGACCCTTCCCCAGCTCCGTTGCCCTTCTCTGGACACGCTCCAGCACCTCAATGTCCTTCTTGTCCCGAGGGGCCCAAAACTGAACACAGCATTCGAGGTGCGGCCTCACCAGTGCCGAGCACAGGGCACCATCCCTGCCCTGCTCCTGCTGGCCACACTATTCCAGATACAAGCCAGGATGCCGTTGGCCTCCTTGGCCACCTGGGCACACTGCTGGCTCGTGTCCAGCCGGCTGTCAGCCAGCACCCCCAGGGCCTTCTCCGCCAGGCAGCTTTCCAGCCACTCTTCCCCAAGCCTATAGCATTGCATGGGGTTGTTGTCACCCAAGTGCAGGATCCAGCACTTAGCCTGTTGAATCTCATACAGTTGTCCTCAGCCCATCAATCCAGCCTGTCCAGATCCCTCTGCAGAGCCTTTCTACCCTCAAGCAGATCAACAATCCCATCCAACTTGGTGTCATCTGAAACTTACTGAGGGTTCACCCCCTCGACCTGATCACTGATAAAGATATTAAACAGAACTGGCCCTGATACTGAGACCTGGGGAACACCACTTGTGACCAGCTGCCAACTGGATTTAACTCCATTCACCAAGCACAAGTGCTTACATGGGATCAGCAACTGCTCACACGTGGCCCATCCTCTCCTCTCTGTTCACCCTCCTTCCCCTAAATGTTCCTCAACAAGTTTTGCACAGTTCCATAGGCCCTCCTTCAAAATCCCAAATCATCCTGTTCCTCTTGTTGTCCCCTTCTTATCACTTACAAAGCCCAGGCTGGCCCTCTCCAAAGCTGTGCCTGGAGTTTCTTGATAGCCCATCAATTAGTGACTGAAGACTTTTGGTCATTGCCTCTGTTATTTCTTGTGAACCAGGTTTGTGTCTCTGTGGATTTTAATAATTTCCTCCTTATTATCCCCTTTTGCACTGAAAGTGTTCTTGACTGGATAACCTTAATGAAGCAGAGGCTTTCACCTTCCACATACCCATATAACAGGTTTAAACTGGAATACTTGATATTTTCTGTCCCAAGGTCTCCAGATGCCTTAAGCAGAACAGCAAAAAATCCCTGTGGGACAGGACTTTTCTCTCTTCAGTGATGGGAAATGGAAAGCCCAGAATGAGACTGGCTAACTGAAAGTCTCACAGTGAGCTCCAGGCATAGCAAGCCTCACTGTCAGACCTCCCGTGGCCCAGGACAGGTCTTCCCTGACACGAGGTCATGAAGTCCAGCTGCAGCGAGTCTCCTGCCTCCAAAGCCGTGAGGTGTTCTTCCCCCTGCCAAAGTGGGGATCCCTCTCTAATGTCCCCCTGCTCGTGTGCTCTGCCCGCGTCTCCCACAGGGTCCTGTCCAACAGCCCTGTGTAGAACTGCACCATCCTGCTGGAAGGTGCCATCCATGCTTCCAGCTGTGAAGTCCTTGCCCCATGGATCTGTGACCTCCATGGACCTTGTGTTAGGAAGTGTCCTTTGGAAAGCTGAGCTAAGGCTTGATCCCTGTGAAGGCGACTCAGGAAGCTTCTCTGAGAGAGTGCTGGCTGTGCCCCTTGCTGCTGTGACTCCTGCCATAGTGCAAGGAATGGATGCAGCTGCAGCCAAAGCCCTGGCATGAGCAGCTGGAACAGGAGGCCTGAGTGCTGCTCCTGACTCCATTCAGGATCACACTGATGATGTTCACATTCATAGCCATCGACTAGTGACAGGCAGTCTTCAAAGTGGTGGAGAGGGGGAAAGAGAGATTTCTCTAAGTCTCTCTCAGTCATTTCCACAGATACCTGACCACTGACACTGGAATGCTGTCCTGGCATTGGAAATCCTAGGGAGAGATGGGATTATAATCTGTGAGCTCATGCAAGCTGTGGGTTAATTTCTCTCTCTTGTGAACACTGGTGACATACAGCAAGGCTGAAAGCTCGCCTGAAGTTTGAAGTTGGCCTGCTTTTGCGAGTGGTTGGATCAGATGATATCCAGAGGTCCCTTCTAACCTAAATTCTTCCGTGGTTTATGTTTGTACCTGGAGAAGACTGGAGCATGGCTCCCAGTGTTACATTGCTGTGTAACCAGCTGTGAAGGAGTAAACCTGTTACCCTGCTGAGATGAAAATAAATATGGGTTGCTTCTAACAATTTCTTCAGGAGTAGTGACTGTTGCTGTTTTCCTCCCCAACATCATTGTTCAGTGCATTGGGTGATTGATAAATGGTTGCTGTGCAACACCTTGACTACCTGGTAGGATGACTGTGATGACTCTTTAGTGACACTCTGGTAGTAGTTCATGATGATATTTCTTAAAATACTGATGATTATGTTGTTAGGTTCATGCCCTTAAGCAGTCACAAAATAAGTTGTTAGAATTATCTCAGAGCAGTGTGTTTGTTACAGTGAGACAGATGTTCTCTACTGATAACACTGAAGTTCTTGCATATCACCCAAGATGCTTGAGATGACAAAACAGTCACTGTTGTCATGTTTACCTGAAGAACGTTTCTGAAAATCTTATCTTTAACACTCCTTTGATGTTCAAAAAATGTAAGGTTCATTTAAATTTATACAAGAGTAGTAAGTGATTCTTTTCCTGTATTCTTCACAAGTATTTTAAAGACTGTTAAATTCTCATCATACTGTAGCTTGTACTGATACTAATTTTCTCTCTTATTCCTATTTATGCAAAAATATCTCCAGTTCTGATTATCTGGCTCACGATAGGCAGTCCGCTCCTAACATCTCTATACCCCACAAGCCCTACTGTCTTTCTCCCAGGTGGCGTGTCCAAATACTATCCATATCAAAGGCAATCGCCTTTTCTGTGCAACTTTACCATCAGAGCTTTAATTTACTACTCTCTGCCCTGCATGCTTTTCTTTCTCATTTTTGAATGCCATGCTTGTACACCAGCTTGCAAGGTTATGGACTGATTGCCAGTTGCCCATGTCAGCCTGCTGTTCTTGAAGTCTTCTGCTGATCTGCTCTGGAAACTCACTTGTTGCTTGCCTTTCCCTGACTATGGGATGTGCTGTGTTGGCAAATAGAGAAGAAAATATTGATGGGCCCTGTGGAGGATTAACTGTTGAAATTGAGGTTGTATAGGAGTTGCTGATTTTGTGGTAGTGCTGGAGCTTCTAGACTGGAATGTTGTCATATAATCACCAAAGACAGGAATGAAAACAAAAAAAATCCTCCATGCTCAAGTCTGTTCCCTTGGCTTCAGCCCAGTGCTGTAGCTATTGTGCTCCACGCATTTCCCAGTGCTGTATGTGGTCATGGTTTTAAATTCCCTATCTCAGGTCCTTGAGGTATTTCAGATACTGAATTTATGTAGACCTATATAGCCCATATGCCATTAGTAGTGGGAATTGTGCTCTGCAGCACCTCTGTGATGTTTTGACCAGGTGTCCTCTGAAATGTGCTATCAGGAGACTTTAAGGATGCTATTCTAAGACCACATCCATTCTAGAAGAATTGAATGTGCCAAGAGGTGTTCTCTGCTGTCGAAACTGGCTGGGGCTCCATAACCGTATGCTAATAAACTCACTGTCCCTCAGAACAGGGCTTTGCCTAAATTGCAAGCTGGATGGTTTGAGACCAGGTGTGAGGGAGCAGCAAGGGCCAGCTGCTCTGTAATGAATGGATGGCTTGCTGGGAGCTGAGAGCAGTAACATGGCTGGCAGAGGCAATGGTCCATGTCCATGTCCCTGCCACTTTCCTCTCTTGTCAGTAACTGTAGGACAAGTTTGTGACTCATTGCAGGAAAGCTCCAGCTTTTCCCACAAGGCCTGGTGGATGCTGTGGCTTCCGTGATACCTTGTCAGCTGCAGAAATAGACCTTCTTTTGCTTGCTATTCAGGAAGCCAAACTGGAGTGGAGAATAGAGACACCAGCATTGTGGCACACAACAGAGACATAAGGTAAGAATATAAATCCAGTTTGTTCCAGAACTGTTTGATTGACCAACATGGATGTAGCCTAAGAAATCCTGTCTCATTTTTCACACAGGTTTGCCATGTGTTTGGATTGCTGTTCTGTGTTTCACAGACAGGGTTGCCAGCTCCCTTCAGCAGTCAGGCATTTGTAGTCAACATGCAAACTTAACATGTGCACAGGTTTAACCTTGGTCTCTATCCTAATCCGCACAGGTTTATTCTGAGATTATATCTTCGACATGGTGAGCAGTCTGGATCTCGGTAGATCTTCTAGTATTAGTAGTGGTGATTTCCACTGAAAGCATCACCAAGCAAATAAATCTTTCTCTTCGCTTGCACAGATCACCTTTGATCTGTATCACCTTCATCGTGTATACCAAAACATCTGGAAATCAACATTGTACCATTAAAGAGAGCTGTAAATAAATCAAGTGCTAGTACAGAGACGTATTCAAGTAAAAGTAGCCTCTCAAAGCAACCTACTATGTCTAGAAAATCATATTTGGGTTGATATTTCCTAATATCAGTTCCAAATTACATTTTACACTAGTTAGAAAAATGGAATATCCTTGATTAGTCAATAGGAAGAAAGCAGTAACTTAAATATAATTCAACAAAACTTGCAAATTTCTGCTATTTTCACATTTTTCTCCCACTCATTAGCTGATCCTCCTACCACTTAAGCTGCTGTGAAATTGCAGGTCACATATTAAAAGCCAATGACTGGAAAATGACCGGAAACCAAAAACTTACTTCTGCAGTTTCCTCAGTGCATCAAGAAAACAAACGATATATCTGAACCTCAGCAAATCACAAGCTACGTCTTAGTAAGAAATTTGATTTTCATTTACAGAATCATAGAATCATTTAGGTTGAGTGGGACCCACCACCCCCTGCTGAAGCAGGGTCAGGTACAGCAGGTTGCCTGGGACTGTGTCCTGTCTGGTTTTGAATATCCCCAGAGATGGAGACTCCACAACCCCTCCGGGCAACCTGTTCCAGTGTTTGACCACTTTTTTTCCTTCTTTTCAGATTGTAATTAAAGTTTTTTAATTTGTGCCCATTGCTTCTTGTCCTGTCAGTGGTCACTAATGGGAAGAGTCTGGCTTCCTCTTCTTCATTCCCTCCCGTCAGGTATTTACATACATTGATGAAATGCCCCTGAGCCTTCTCTTCTCCAGGCTGAACAGTCCCAGCTCTCTCAGCTTTTCCTCATATGAGAGACACGTCCCTTCATCACCTTTGTGGCCCTTAGCTGGACTTGCTCCAGTAAGTCCATAACCTTGTTGTACAGGGGAGCCCAGAACTGGACACAGTACTTGATACGTGGCCTGACTAGTGCTGAGTAGGAGGGAGGGATCACCTCCCTTGACCTGCTGGCCATATGCTTCTTAATGCAGCTAGATACTCCAGTATTGACCCCAGGGGTACCCCACTAATCACTGGCCTCCAACTGGATTTTGTGCCACTGATCACCACCCTCTGGGCCTGTCTGTTCAGCCAGTCTTCAATCCACCTCACTGTCCACTTATCTAACCCTGTACTTCATCAGCTTTTCTATGCAGATTTCATGGGAGACAGCATCAAAGGTCTTAGTAAAGTCAAGACAAATAAAGTCCCCAGCTCTCCCTTCATCCATCAAACCAGTCACCTCATTGTAGAAGGCTACTAGGTTGGTTATGCATGATTTCCCCTTCATAAATCCATGCTGACTACTCCTGATCCTCTTCTTGTCCTTCCATGTGTCTGGAAATTGCTCCATCGGCTTCCCAGGCGCTGATGTGAGGCTGACTGGCCTGTAGTTGCCTGCATTCTCCTTCTTGCCCTTCTGTGAGGAGTGACATTTGCTTTCTTCCAGTCCTCAGGAACATATCCCAGTTGCCATTACCTTTCAAAAATAACCGAGAGTGCCCTTGCAATGACATCGGTAGAAATGGTTATAATATGAGCACTTTAACCAATATAGAGTCCAGGGTGGCTAGATATGTTTTGAACAAACTGTAAGAAGGTACCAACCCCGTCACTAATCTACGGGAGTGAGAAACCCAGTGATCTAATAGAGGTTCATGAAATGTGACCCATAACAAGAGATTTCGACCAATTATTTCAAGGATGAAAAAATTATATCAATTATATGCAATGACTAATTAGCATTTGCTATAGTGTAAATGCTTAGCGCAGAAATAATGTGTAGAGTATACATTAATTCAGGTTCAGTATCACCAGGGACATCCTTGGTATTGAATAGCACAGAATGAAACCTAGCATGACAAGACAAGTCAAATATGAGCTTGCAGTAGGATTTTTGACAAGACATACCCAGGTATCCTCTTATAAGGTGGAGAAATGTTCCTCTTTTTCAAGCTCTTCAGAGTTAAACTCGTCAATAGTCTATGCCAATTAAAGATAAGATATCTTTAAAGCTTGCTAGGGCAGAGCTCTATCTTCTCAACACTGATGACTGCATGAATTGCCAGTCGCTCTAAAGTCAATTTTCTATTATACTCTTACATCTATGTTCTTATTATAGAACGTATCAGGAAAAAAACCCACCCCAAACCAACAATTTCCTTAGCATCATCTATTGAATTAGCAAAAACAGATGTTTTGATGAAATAATTTTTAATGACTAATAAACAACCACCAGTTATTCATTCTGCTGTACTTTGTTTATTATTAGGAATAAACCCAGGATTAGAAATCAGAGCAGGCTCTCAACCATTGTTCTGTGAGGCTTTTAAACCTTTGAAAGTATTTATGAATGACATCAAAGCATTTAGTGCTTTGCCTGCACGAATTTGTGTAATCAGCCTTCTCCTGCTATGTCCACTGGCTGCGTAGTGGAATGGTGAGTGCCACTTTGGGGAAGCTTATTCCATAAGCACAAAAAAAAGTGTAGCTCCAGCACGGCAGCAGGC
Source organism: Morus bassanus (assembly GCA_031468815.1). Lineage (NCBI taxonomy): Eukaryota > Metazoa > Chordata > Aves > Suliformes > Sulidae > Morus > Morus bassanus. Next base: position 1,510,926 of record CM062571.1, on the reverse strand, counting down.
CACGGAAAATCCTGTGAAAATTTACAGTATATAATCCATATGTATGAGTCTTTTCTCTACTGATTTGGAAGTCTTAAGGGTGTCCTCTGCTATTCAAAATTAATGCAGCAACATCAGATGTTGCTATGTAAAGAGAACATAATCCCTATATTTACATTACAGTTGCAATGAAGTAATAACTTGTTAACCCTACTTGGAAAGTAATGAGATAAAAAAGACAGTCTGGTAAAACTGCAGTTTTGTTTTATGTTGCTCATTTTGCTGCAATGCCAATTTGAAAGGTGGTTTTTCATTCCAGTGAGACTAATGCAGACGGACACCACCCAAGCAGCCCAAACTGTGGGATGTTTCCTTGGGTCCGACAAATCCTGCGAGAGGTTTGCAAGAAAACAGGAGGGGTTGTTTTGCGTCTTCCAGGTGAGTCCCTCAGAGGCTGTGCAGAGGAAAGGTCGGCCCTGGAAAGCTGTCTTCTCCCTGGACACCCTGGGGGCGGTGATGCTCTCGCCGCTATTTAACCCAGAGGGAAGGGAAGGCTGTGCCCGACCCGATGGGGACGGAGGGTTCCCGGCCGAAAGCCCGTACTCAGCTGCCTCCCGCGGGAGCTGAGCCACCACCGCAGCTGAGGTGCCTCCCTGGAACCAAACCCCTGGGTTTTCTCTCCTAAACTCTGTTTTAACACTACTTCGTCTTCCAATAATCTTAATTCAAGGTTAATGTAGGACCGCATCATTTCTTCAAAGGTATTTTTCTGCAATCAGCTCCCATCCATAATCTGATAAGAAAGCAAATAATTTTCCAAGAAATTCTGGCAATATCTGTTTAGATATATATTCAAATAATTTTCTCCAGGATTCAGACATTTCTAGGCACATTCAAGGATCATAAGGCACTGGTATACACTGGTATAGCGTAGCATTATAAATATAATTCATATTTCTTTTTCCACATTTCCAGGCTGTGATAGGACCTTTGTAAGGATTTTATAAAATTGGCTTTATAAGGATGTGTTTTTTATAAGGCGGATTTTCTGTTGATTTCAATGAGGCCATATTTCCCCCAGAATCTCTTTCCTGAAAATTTTACTGTCTAGGAGGCCTTGACAGGCTGCAGGTGATGGTGCTGGTAAAAGCAGCAGTAGACTTGGTTTCAGGTTTTGAAGTATGGTGCTCTGTGTGGTTCTGCCAGGGAGCTGGGTCCAGGTCAGCGTTTAGCAGATGCTCAAGGAGATGAGTAATTCTCTCTGTTCAGAATTCTTCGTCTGCTACAAAATGAGAATGTTGCAGGGCTGATACCTTTACAGGACTTAGTGGTTTGCTTGAGATGAGATTTTTCCGAAAAGTTCTAAGGCAGATTTTATATACTGAAGGTTGCTTTTGGTTGAGAATTATTAGTTAAACCAGAGGATCTGGTCTCTGGCCTGGACTCACTATTCATGGTCCTTTCCCTGAGAGCTAGTCACCAAAAATCAGTCCTGAGATGCAGTTTGCTCCCCACAGGACTTCAGAAAGCTGCTAATATTTCATTTTCCCTGTAAAGAAATCAGTGTCTCCAAGAATTAGAAAAGTTTCAGGCATGGCAACACATTCTTGTTCAGAGTAGTCTGTGAGGTGAGAGCAGAGAGAAAAGGTGAAACCTCTGCAGAGAGTGCCATAGGGGAAATATGGGGATTATCACATCACAGATGATGATATGTGGGACAGTTAACTGGTAGCTATCCCACCATCCAAAGCAGCAACCCGATGAGGTGAGAATGGCATGCAAGACCACCGATCCTAGTGTTCACTGACTTTATGTGGAAGGTGAGGACACACAGGTTGGTGGAAGGTGCAACACACCATGTAGGGCTGGGAGCTTAGACACTGCTAAAGTTAAGTGAACACATGAGAGGAACCGTAACTAGATTTCTGTATGTCAAAGGGGTATTTACTTGAAAAAGAATTTCTTCTTTCAGGATGCCTGGAGCTCTCCTTAGGCAGGTTTTGTATTACCTTTGTGTGACAGGGAGTCTAGAAAACTGTCCAATGTCTTTCTCTGTCCCAGACCTACATACACCGATGCTGTAGGATGCGTAGTCTCTGCTGGTGTTGTGTTGAAGGGCCACAGGTTACAAGAGAGGAAGGTAAGACATATAGCCAGATGGCAGAGGTGGGAGGACAAGGAAGTTCGCTCAGTCACCCCATCCCTGCTGCATGTCCAGTCAAGGGGACCCCACTGCGGAGAGGGGAGGTGGCACTTTCCCTGCAGCTGGCTGGACATGCCCAGCTTCCAGAAGGTGGGATGGGGCAGGCAGGGGTCACACAGCAAGGGGGAGCCCTGAAACCAGAGCAGAGCAAGGTGATCTGCTCTGGGTGCAGACCTCTAGCACAGCCTCATGCCTTCTGGTGGCTTAGGGTGCTTATTGCTTACTTAATGCAGGGAATCACTGAAAAAACTGCAGAACTGGACTAGCCTGACAGGGTAGAGCACTCAGTAGAGATTTTAGCTCCTGCCCGCCTCCACCCCCCACCCCCACCCCGCCGTCCACAAATGAAATCTGAGTTTCTTCTGTTTTCAAGGTTATCTTATCCTTGTTTGTTATTTAGTGCTTTTACAAAGCCTGCTTTGAGAGGTGGACACCTTTGGGCATTTTGTCTTCCAGCAGGAAGGAGGAGTGTTCTGTCTGAAGGCTTGGGCAGACAAAGGCATTCTGGGTAGTTAGGACAGTGTTACTGATATGGCCCTTGTCCTTGTCTGTCCCTTGTCTCCCCTCAGCCGTCCTGAGCTCCCAGTACAGCGGCCATGAGTTCTTCCTTATGCTAAATCTTACCCTCTTTGTCTACTAGCCCCCATTTCCAGGGCTGTGAAGCAATACTGGGATGTATTCATGTCTGACAGTGCAAACTACAGCAGCAGCTACAGCTCATGGGCTTTCTCTTAGGAGAACATTAAGTGTATCTGCCTTACGTTTTGTCTGTTGTATACAGACTTCTGTGATGGAGCAGAGCCTGGTATGGCTTACCTATCTGCCCTTTCCATGCTGAATCCCTATAAACTCCAAGACAACTAAGGGTACCCAGAGAAGCAAACGAGGGACCATTTTTCATGTGCCTTTTATAGTAAGATTAGAAAAGTTAACAATGAAAGATGTCTTCCAATTTCAGATTTCAAATAAAACAGGATAGCATAGGACACCAGGCTGCTTTTGGAACAGAAGACCTTTATTCCTTTGGCTCTACAAAAAGACTAGCTCATATTTATGAACAAAGGGCTTTCTAAGGCAAACCCCTCATCAATGAGGTAGAGAAAATCATGCTACTAAGAAAAATACTGAGGGATATAACATACTGGAGGAAAAATCCTACAGTACTTTTAGCCCCTCTGCTTTGCAAAATAATCTTGATTGCTTCGGAAGCATTTCAAAATTTTCAGCAGCCATCACAGCAATCTTCCAGGATTTTTTTTGTGCCTTACAGTAAAGAATAAACAGCAGTTTCAGCCCTACATGGTATGCTGCAAGTCACTCTCCAATCAGAGAACTCTTCCATGACCATACTTATTGAATGGATACAAAAGGATTTTATTTTAAAAGCGTAATCAGTTCAGAAGTAAATAATAAACACTTTGCAAATGTTACTCCTTAGTTTTCTTTAATAGCTATTCACTTTGAGTTACAAAAACTATCGCAGCATGTGAGAAAATCAGCACAGGTTCTTCAAATACCTTTTGATAAATACTGTTGTTTTCTGTATTTCTTCCCAGCGCAATGTAAAGTGAACGAGGCAGGATCCTTGGCAAGTAAATTCTTCTTATCTGGGTGTTGTTTCAGCCTCTGAGGGGCACTTTTCTGTTTAATATGTACGATAGCACCTCATGAATATACGAGTCTTTTCTTAGCGCATGAAACTTGTGCCCTGTTCTCCCTGTAGAGTCTGAGGAATGAAAGGAATGGGTTTGGGTTACTTCTGCAGATTGTATCACTTGTGACTTTTCCATAACCAACTATTAAATCCATAAACTATACCAACAGCACTGGAGGGGTGGGAAATTATTTGGGCTCTGGAATGAAAACCAGTGTTTACACATTCTAAGACATAAATATTTTAGCACAGCCTTCTCTTAAAGGCACTGTGCATTGCTGAGCTGTTCCACTGGTTGTCAGAGGGATGGAAACAGGGAAAAAGCATGGCTGCACTGAGAAACAGTGTATGACCCTCAGTCCTAGTGCTTCAGGGAGCACAAAGATCAAAATGCATTTAAAGAAGGTAGTGGTGCGGGAAAGGTGGTGCTATATTGAGAAAAGGCACTCCTAACCCAGGGGAGGGTGGGCCAGAAAAGGGGATTTACATAAGTTTAGTTCATCTCTTTTCTAAAGCAGTTACATGGGTGCTATTGTTAAAAGAATCGTGCTGCCACAGACACCTTGAAAATGGGAAATTGGTCTGTCACCTACTTCCTTGTTATTTGTAATTTTGCAAGACCAACATCTAAACCCTGATATTTTTTGACAATACCCATTCAAGCATTATGCCATCTGGCAATCTCTCCTATTGACTGACTTGGTGGAAACCTTGTTAGCTTTCTGTTCTATGCTGCCTGCAGTGTGTTAAATGCCTAAAAGGAGCCGAATTTTTCTTATGGTGTTTGATACAATTTGAAGCAGTCCTGCTGTGTACACAGTACCAGGAAAAAAAAAAAAAAAAACCTGGAGAAAAACAAAAAGTTTAGATAATCCTGTTCTTTTTTAAGAGTTTGTATCTGTAGTCTATTTTGTTTAATAATATTAATCACAAAGGCAGAATAGAATTTTTCACTGGGATCTGAGTTATTTGGACCACCTGTGATAGTTAATGCTGTGCAGATATGTCCACTGAAGGGGTAGTTGCTTGGAAATGTGGTGGAGAATGCTCTCAGGAGCTGTTAAGAGTCATCTGTTAATAATCAGATATATTGATATATTTTTCAATGGTCTTCAATGGATGAGGTTTTGAGGGCTGTGAACGCCCTGACATGGTGACGTATGTCAGACCCAGCTGAGTGTCTCCTATCTGCTGCTTTGCTGGCCAATAAGATCTGTCATGACATATCAGTTCAATCAGAACATGTTTTTTCCATCTAGTTCCCAGCTTCCTTTCTAAATCTTGCATCATTTCCCAGGTGGGTCCACTGAGAGCACAAAAGCAAAGAAGCAGCAACCTTGCTTTATATTTCTTCAAGCCAGTTGTCCCCAGGTAGGATCTACCCAGTCTGGAATCCAGTGTTAATCACCTCTCAACAGCATTTTCCAGCCTGACATATATGATGATGACTGAAATGGGAAGTGAAGGAGGGTGGCTCCATCCACAGGCTGAAGCATTCATAGCAGAGACCTGCAGACAACCACCACAAAGCTTGCTTGGGTTCATTTCGACTCCCAAGAAAGAAAGGAGTTTTTTCACTGAACTCTGAAAAGGAACAGATTTTCTTCTTGGAAACAAAGAACTTCAGTTTTGCCAGCATTTTGGGTACTGTAAGGGTGAAATATCCATTTATTCCACTACTCATGGCTCTGGTTTTGGGTGGAACTTTCAACTTGATTTTCAGCCGAGAACTTCTGAGAGGAGGTGTTATTTTATCCAGCTATTTTGGAAAGAAGAAGAAAATATCATGTGCATAAAATAACCCTGGCTTATCAACCTCCTACAGGAGCAGATGTGAATAAGCACCATCCTGCCAGACCTGGCAGTTCTTAGCACTCTGAACCTTTAAAATATGCTTGGCAACAGTAATTAACTAGCAGTAAGTATTTTATTTTAAATAAACTTCCAATTAAACATAATATTTCTGCAGACTTGTATTTTGGTATCTTTAATTAATTTCTTTTCATTTTTCTTCATCTTGTTCAGCAGGAGGCTAAAATAATTCCCTCTTAATTTTTTTTATTACTCCTTGACCAGAGTCTTGTCAGTTGTCTTCAAATAATGTACACAGGTGAGTCAGACCTGCTAATTAATTCTGTTGTTATAGTTTTGTTTGCAAATTATAACGAAATGAGATCATTATGAAATCTATTAATATCTCCTTATACAAAAAGTAAATGGAATAATATTTACTAATAATGCACAGGTTTGCTGGAAGAGATTCCAAAGTATTTTGACACAAATGTATCTGATTATATTAAAAAACTGTTACAGTCTCCAGGAAAAAAAAAGAGTTGCTTAGAACAGTCTTTAACACAAAGGAAACCTGATTTTTATCAAATTACTTGTTCTGATGCTGGAGAAGGAGCGAGATTTTGAGCCTGTGGTTACAGACAATGCAAGATGTTACTGTCAATTGTCTCTGTGCAACTCTACCAACCTCAGTGCTATGAATGTAGCCTAGAGCAGAATCTTGTCTCTGCTTTTGAATGCAGAGTCTGCTCTCATAGAAACCAAACTGAAGTTCTTCAGTAGTGCCAGTGAAAGCAGGATCAAGCATCTAATATTTTTCTTCCAGTGTAAAACCTTTATGTCTCCCTTGATGCTCTTTCCTACCCTTTAGAGACTCATTGCTACTTCTTGCTCCACAGGAGTTTATTAGTTACTCTCATTGTTACCTAGCTGGAAGGCTAAGGCCTTCTTCCTCCTCTCTGCTGTAATCCCAGGAGAGTCAAGTTTTGGTTACAGCCTCTAAACTTCATAGCAGTGAATCCTACTTAAAGTTGTGGTCTTGGGTCCTGTACTAACATTACTGAATCTGTCCCGTTGGATGACTTTATAATCTTCGTTCTACACTTTGAAGATTCACAACTCCTACACCCCATCAGGCAGACAAATAAATATCTTACATAAACAGTGGATATTTGAGTTCTTTGACTGAAACATGAGTTTTTAATGGAAAATGCTTATGATAACAATTGTCTGAAAGGGGAAAACCGGAACAGCTGGGAGGTTTCTGTCTCACTTACACTGGGTTAGACTAGTTCACCCTGCCTCTTTTTCTGTACTTCTTAAGAGGCAGTACAAAAGTCCCCAGAAAACACACTATCCCCAAATTGTAGCCAGCACATATTATTTTTCTCTGTTATTTCATTATATAATTTAGTCTTCCATTTTTCTGCTTTTAAAACTCCCACACTATGCATGGTTTACATCTTTCATATTTCCAATCAAAAAAAACCCCATGCTCTTTGGAGACAGAAAATAATTTTCAAGCTAAGCTTATGAATAATAGTAAATTGTCTTCAGTATTTCTGAAAGTGGATGAGTCTATGAAAGAGTTGACCCAGTTCTAGCTGACAGAATCCCCCCACCTCCTGCTTCAGAGACCTGATGTTATTCTGCTTTTTCTACCCTGTAGCTAGCACAAAGAACAGCTGCCTTTCCATAAGTAGGATGTCTGTTTTAGTATCAGTTTCTGTAGATTGCTTTGAGATCCTTTGGAATTGGGGGCTAGGCTGGTCATGTGGTGAAACATGCCCGAAACTATCACTTAGACAAAATGAGACCTGAACTGCTTTGCCAGCCTTAACACTTCAGATGATTTTGGTATGTACTTGGAAAAACCAGGAAAGCACAAATAGCTATTATGGGGAAAGCTCACCCAAAGCTCAGAACTAGACCTGTCCTGTTCCAAATCATTCAGGTATGCAACAGAAAGAAACAAGAAGCACAGAGGAACTCTTAACAACTTTACATCCTTGTAATATATTAGTGACCACAGAAAAGAACATTAATTGGCTTAACGTATGGAGAAAGCTAAAGCAGCCTGGGCTGACCTGAAAATGAGGTAATTGGTGACTTACTGGCTGTCTCAGGCAGCAATAAATAGTGAAAACAATTGTTGCTGAGGGAAGGAACCACATCTCCAAATGTACAGCATCATACAGAAGGCTAAGCTTGAGCTGGAACTGCTATGTGTACAAGCTGGGCCGCCAGGCAGGTCTTGGACACTTCTACCAACTGGAGTAAGCATACTTGTCATGGCCAAAGCAGTCTTGACTTGGGGAATTTTATTTAATTTAATTTGTTGCCAACTAGCACAAACTTTTATTAACTGATTTGGATATTGAGGGGAAAAAAAAAGTAAACAATTAAAAAAACATTTAGGGAAACACCTTTCCTCCTCTGTCCCCTGGCTCAACTTCAGTCAAACACCGCTCCCACCCCTTCCTGGTCCCAGCTTCCCTTGGTTTTGTCATGTATTACACTCAGTCTCTCCCAATCCCTTCAGGGATCTGATGGGCAGTGCAGGAGGCTGACGTTGGAATGTAATGGTTTCTCTCTGCCAGTCCACGCGTTTTACTCATTTTCCTCGGCTCTGGTGCGGGTCACCCACAGGCTGCAGTCCCTTTGGGGGAGTCCCTGCTCTGGTATGGGTTCTCCAGAAGCCACAGTCCCTCAGGTGTGTCCTTGCCCTGGCATGGAACTTCTCCTTCCAAGGGTGCATCTCCAGCCATGTCCCCAGCAATGTCTTCTTCCACGTGTCTCCTCACATATCTCCTCCCCTTTGTGGGTGCTGCTCTTTCTTAAATCTGTTTGAGCAGGGGAGCCGTGTGCTCCGCCATGGATCGTCTGCAGAAAGAGAAGAAAGTGTCCATGCTGTGGGAGGAACCGACCTGCAATGCCTGTGTCAAGAGAAGTGTCAGTGCACTACAGCAAATCGCGCTCATGCTACCTGGGATGTACCACTTGGATGTGTTTTCTGCTTTCTGGAAAAATATGATAATATTACAGTAAAAGAATATGCTAAAATAGACTATAAGAGTATGCTAAAATATGAACCTGTCTTAGCAGCTTTGCGATTTTCCTGGAGCTCGGAAGCTGGCCCAAATATGCACTCGATTCTGGCTTCTGGAACAGTCAAAGTTTTAATAAAATGTATTTACCCTGTGGTTGAGTTGGGGAAATGCAGTTTTCTTATAGGACATCGAAGCAAAATAAGCTGAAACCTTTTATAAGAAGCAAAAATATCTCAGTCACTGCAGTGATGTTAACTTAATGTCGCTTCTCCATTTTGTTAGGTAGCCATAGGGCCTTCAGTCTCTGCCACTGGATAAGTGCTTTCTCATCTTCTGGGGCCGAGACAGTGTATGACATTTTTCTCTGACAGTGAAATACTCTAACACTCATGCCCATGATATCCACAGCAAATGTATAGATTTTTAAATGTTCTTTTTTTTCAGCCAGGAAATGCTATCCCAAAAGGATAACATTTAGGAAATGCTATCCCAAAAAGATAACATTTCCAAAACTGTCTTATATCTGATTTTTATTTAGACAACCACAGCTACATATAGCTATATAGTTTCAAAAACATCAAGATTTCTTTCTGCTTTGTCATGTGACTATGTCTTTAAAAATGCTACAGAACAAAATACCACTGAAAATCTGTGGCTACAGTATTGTGTTTATTTCAGCATTTTTCAAGAGTGAGTGGGACTTCATCCCTGAAGATCTAGAGCTAAATGCCTAAATTCTTTTCAAAATGACATTTAGGCTTCTAAATCATTTGAATCCTTTTGCAAATTTTATGAAAACTCTTCATAATAGAATAGAAGAGCAGATACGAAATACTTCGAAGTTGCCAGAAAATCCAACAAAATGCAAATGACAAGAAGAAAATGCACATTTTTTTCCAGGCTTGCACTGTGATGTTTTTTGTTCCAGAGAAAGAACGCACTGATAAATGTATCAATGAGCTTTGAAGAGAGCTATTGCTCCAAGACAATTCAGCACTGTTTTCTTGGCAGTATGTCAAGAGTAAGAGCTACCTTCTTGTTGCTGGTTCTGGCAAAGAAATCAGAGCTTTTCCAGTCTGCAAATGGCAGAACATCAAAACGTTACAATGTTGTGTTCCCAAAGATGATGAGGGGTTTCTTTCATTAATGAAAGATAATATGAATATACAGAATCCACATTTCAAATTTTACTGTGTAATGAGTATAATCCTGTTATTAGAGGGCTAGAGATCACGGGGAAAAGGCTTTTTTTATAACTCTGCTTCTAATTCATTGTGTGGCCTTGAGGCAAGCCAGTCTGTATCTCTGCACTTCAATTTCCCCAGCAGCAGGCTGGAGACAATAAGAGCCGCCCCACTGGGCCACTGTGAGGCTGAATAGATCAGTATTTTTGAAAGGACTGAGACGGTCATGCAGAACTTGTTATGTAAGTGCGAAGTAATAAAATGCAAACTAATGAAATGTGATCAGACCTGTCACTGCTCATTTTCTGTTGTATGCCCCTTGGAACAAACGAACTGTGAGTGAGACCTGAAATATTCCGATGTTACATCTGAACGACCACAGTAAAATAGAAAAACGCTTATTTCAGATGCTAATCTGTATTAGCATCTTCTCCATAATTTTTATATACATTCTTACATAGCGCATTGCAGCTTGACTCCTGCCTTTCTTGGCTCTCATTCTAAAAGGCTTGTTTTGCCCACTTCTAGTGCTCCTCTCCTAAATATTTGACTCTATTGTCCTTTGTATCTGCATGGTGATACCACTCCTTTAACAATACACTTATTTTGCTCTTGGGCTCAGAATAGCTCTTAAGAAAAAGGATAATCCCTGTGATAACTGTTCATTCCCTCACGCTGCCACGGATTTCCTTTATGATGTCAGGCAAAGGCATTTAATCAGTCCTGTACCCTTGTTCCCCCACTGTCAAATAGGTTAATTGATAGCACTGAGGTAGCAAAATGGCCACAGGGAGCTCGGATGGCTACTGTAATGACTATGCACAAAAGGACTAGATAGAGAGATAGGTATGTAAATAACCATGGCTTCACCAGATACTCAGCTTTGTGAATAAGCCCTCCATGCAGCTGCAGTTCTACTGGTAGTGACAGCAGTCTGAGTGCACAGGGACCTGTTGGAGCCACCACACACCTGATCTAGGAGGAGCTTTTTCTGCAATACCTTTGGCGTTAGTTTAACCTGTCTGTATATTTTCATTCCTGCCTTGGAGCCACTGTGTTATTGCAGTGCTAGGCTTCCCATGCAATTCTGCCAGGTTCACTCATATTCTGCAGCCCTTTCACTAGTCTGGTTCTTCCTCTCCTCCCACACCTTGCTCTGCCAGTCTCCTACCTTCATCTGCACTCCACAAATTGCTGATACTCCAGTTTTACCTCCCTCCTGTTCTCCCAATCCAATCCAGTCCTAGTCAGAAGGGTCCTGCTTTTCCAGACTCTAATTTCCACCTTCAATCGCAAAGGACAGAAGAAAGAGGGACCGCTGTTTCTTCAACTCTGAAGTATGGTTGTAGTTAGCAGGCTCCTTTCTTCCAACATTTCCTGTAACCTCATGCTTTCTTGGCATCCTTTGTACTCCATAGATAAGAGGCAGTTTAGTGGGTGTAGACTGCAGCACCTTTTCTGAGCACCCCAGGTTCTTTTTTTCACTGCTACTTTTACCCTTGCAAACTTTTCTGTAGTCACCTGAAGCCTGTGACTGTGTATTATTACCCTGTGCATTTTTTCCATCCGGTGTTTCCCTGTTGATTGAAGTGGTTCTCAGCGGCCATTTTTGCCACGTGGCTGCTGGCTTCAGTCTCACTGAATACATGTTAGCGCACAATGTATGTTTGTCCATCATCCTAAGGGCTGGGTGAAAAGCAGTGTGCACAGGCATGTATTTTGCTGTGTTTCTTTCTTGATTGCCTGGGTACACTATATTTGATGGAGTGGCTGTACTTCAGGCCTGTAAAGTGTCATATTCGGTGTGTGCATGCATCTTCCATTTTCTTTCCTTTCTGCAGTGTTTTTCATACGTGCTATCTATGTGGGGAGTTGAATTATACTCTAAGTATGCAGTGTATATCATTCCCTCCATTACATCCCTTCTGCTTACATGTGCTACAGGTGAACACTGTTGGGCTGGTATGTATTGCATATTTGCTGCGATACAAGGCTCGGTATAGGAAGCGCGTGGTTTTTGACAGTGTATCATGGTAATGCATGCAAATTCTCTGTGGTATGGGGTACAACTGAAGACACAGAGTGGATTTTGACGTGGTAATATTCATGATGTGGCCAGTGCAGCATGTGAAGATGTACATGTGTTTAATGCAGTGTGAGGTGTGGCGGAAAAGGTGCTTGTGCGTGTACAAGTGTGTCTGGGGTGAGCAGAGTGTGGGTGCAGGACACAGAATCAGACCAGCTTTTCCTTCAGTTAATAATCCAGCACATTCAACCTTAATGCAGTTCTAGCAATGCTCTCACTTGAAAAACGAGGATCTTTATGTTCTCCTGCTGCTTCCACGTGTCACTTTTTATGGCATTTATTAACAATTTTTAATTTCCAAAGAACAGTACAATATCCAGCTGACATTGGCCGGAGTGCAAAATCCAGGAGAATCAGACCCTTACTTTACAGAAATGTGCTGCAAGATCCAGCTTTTTCAGGAGAATATTAACTAATTCCTGTAACACATGTATTCCCAGGCATGAGCTGTGCTTTGGGACGCATGCAAGCTTCCAGGAACACAAATACCATGGGACTTGCAACATCCTCCTAAAGACTGGCAGCGCAAGCTGGCGCAGCTGCTGTTCGTGGTCAGCTGTGCTCTGCCAGCAATGAGCTCTCTGGTCACACTCTGTGGCTCATCCCGGGGGAGTGTTTATCCGAGACTGAGGGACAGGAACGAGCTGGAGTTTCTCCCTCTGGTAGTCTTATTTCTGTTTAAATCAGTGTTTCTTGCATCTCAGACTTGACTGTTTTATGGAAGTGAAAACATCAGTCTTTAGCATAATTTGGGACCTCTTATGTTAGCCCAGATATCCTTCACGGTGATGTTGTGAGGGCCTAATGCCCCAGGCCATCTTTTTCCTTCGGTACTCTCTGCTCCCAGGAGAATGTTTTCTTCCAAAGCAAGCATCAGGATGACTGGAGAAAGGATCCCAGGTGCAATGATAGTGATCAAGGCAGAGTATTAATTACTTAACCTTTCTTAACCAGCTGAGCCCCTAGTTTTCCCGCAGGCCTTACTCCAATACCATTTCCACAACCCACAGAATAAATGTGACAGCCTTTGAGCACAAGCTAACGTTTCACATATGGACCAGGCAAATGACATTCAGCAATGCGCCTGCCCGCTGTTTCTCTCAGTGATGGCACCGACACGCACATACAAAGCAGCATGGCAGGTACAAACATCACTGATGCACCATTTTCCTAGGGAAGGGGTGAGAGGGGGACTGGGAGAGGCCTGTTTGGATATGGATACAACTCCATAGCTGTTTTCTACTTGAGCCAGCAGACAATACCACAACCTAGACAGCAAAACATGCATTGTTTGAAGCTGAAATTCAGATAACTTCAGCTGATAGTGTAAGCTTTTAGCTGATCTCTGCCCATCTGGTTGGAGTCACAGGACCCTTCTGACATACAGGGGGAACTTGTTTTAGTCACGATGATGGATCTAAATGCAGAAACTGCTGCTACGGGCAAGCTCGAGTTTATATGGTGCAGGATGAATTACTGCCTCTCCCTCAGCACCAGCCACAAAAGCTCACACCGTGGCTCCACCCCGTATGCAGTGGGGAACAGAAGCTCCATTAGGCCTAGCAAGTTTTATTCCTGAGTTTCAGTGGTGTTAACTCTTGACTTCAGTGCTCCAAGCAACTCTCTCGCTCAGCGCACGGCAGGGCGAGAGCTGATGGTTGCTCGTCTGCAGCATCGGCACAGCTTGTTTCAGCTGCTCCGGCCAGCAGCACCCGCACAAAGCTGCAGGTGACGAGGAGGAGCGAAGAGGAGGAAGAAGCGGCACGTCTCTCGCCACTTCCCCAGATGACATCATACTTCCCTTTCCTCCTCACGTGCTGCCGCTGCCTGATGCGGAGTTATGGCGCTGAGCAAATGGTGCCCGCTGGTCTTGCCAGCTCCCAGCAGGGCTCCTTCGCTCTCAGCGCACAAATATCTGCAAGGAAAAGCAGCCTAGACCTGCCGCCGCTGCAGGCTTACTTTTCATTGCGTCCTAGATTTCCTTATCTCTGCTTTTACTATCTTTAGAGGGGCCTAAGGCACCGAGGGGCCTCCCCTACGCCCCGTGCCCACAGCTGGGAGTCCCACCTCCGCCCGAGCTGCCGCGAGACAGTGAGGGCTGGCAGCTCCCTGCAGGGCATGGCCGGCAGGGCACCACGGGACCCGTCCTACAGCACCCGACGCGGTGCCACGAGAGGGTGGCCGGGCCCAGCCACAAGCGCCAGCCGTAAGGCTCCTTACGGCGCTGAGGTGGGTCAAGGTGGGAATCCCGCCTGCAGGTTAGGGTCACGGTCAGTGATGGCAGGGGCTGTGGGGACGGGGACGGGCTGAGGCTGGGCCCTGTGGGCCTGGCTTGGTGCGGCTTTTGGCCGGGCAGGGCATGGCTGTGGGAGCTGGAGTCGCTGGGGCAGGGGCTGACGGCCCCGGGGAGCTGCGACGGGGTCCTGGGCCATGGGCAGGGTGGGGGTGACCCTGGGGCGGCCGGGCAGGGACAGTCAGGGCTGGTGGTGCCCTCGGGGCCCTGACAACTGGCTACGACTGTTCAGGGCCCTAAAATGGCAGAGAGTGCCTCAGTGCATCCATTACGCTCCTTACGACCTTCTCAGGTGATGCAGGTCTAATTAAAATTCATGTTGGTGGCACAGCAAGACATAGATGGGTGCGTGTGTGACAACGTAACCAAAAAAAGGAGAGATGTGACTTGTCCCGGTAGACAGGACAGAGGAATCTGAGGTTCTGGGAAAAAGTAGCAGCAGCAAGAAGTTCTGACAAAGCTGCCCCTTTATTTACAAGCACACATGTGAGGAGAAACGCTACAGTCACCCACTCTGGACCAAGCCTGCGATTTTCAAATGCATCTTTATTGATTGGTTGATTTAGCTCAAGTAGTATGAACTTGATTTTACAAGAACCTGCAGCTAACCAACACAAAAAAGAATTACCATCATTACCTCGTACACTACCGGACTAGCGCAAAAACAGAAGTAAATGCCACAATCCAGTTAAAAGAACCATAAAGTAACTAAATTAAACCGTAAACTCTACATGTAACAAAAGGCTGAGAGTAGTCCCACACATGTCACTTATTTAAACCGTAAACTCTACATGTAACAAAAGGCTGAGAGTAGTCCCACACATGTCACTTATAAACCTAGCAGCGGGAGAGGAGGGGAGGTCTGAACACAAAGCCAAGCACGCCAGACGCCAACTCTTTCTCCCCTGAGCATGCCTAAGCATGGGCTCATTTGAGACAACACACAACCACGTGCTTGGCAGCATGTGCATGAGCAAGTGGGACAGCGGCAGAGAGATGCACACCATCTGCCTGCATCTTGTCTTTTACCCTAGAAAGCCTCCTGGGTCTGTTCTCTGCTTTGGAACATACAGAGCTTCCTAAAACAAGAGACTGATGCAGATTTGCACCCAAAGGATGTGAAAAGAGCCTGATAATTGGAGGAGAGTGGGCCAAAAAGAGAGGACTGAGCACTGCAGGCAGATGCTGAAGTTATCTGAGTTGGCAGTAGGTACAACTCATTCAAACGCATTTATTCCAGATGAGCACATGATGGAACAGCAAACCTGAAGTTCAGGATGAAAAACTGGGGAATACTAACCCACTCATTTAATTCTTTCTTCCCCCATTTTCTGTCTGCCCGTTATGATTCCTCTGTCTACACCCTTCGCGCTCCCTCCGTTCTCTCCCACTCTTCTGCTACTTCCCATACCACACAGGCAGTGACCCTTCTGCCCCGCTGATATACCACAGAAAATGGAATTTTCCACTAAGTAAGAACAATGAACCAACAGAATCTGGCAGTTAGAGGAGGGAGCTGTTAGATAAGGAAGCATTTGTTTTACTACTATATCCTTGAAGAAGAACTGAAAGACTGATAAAAGGAAACATCCTGCCAAAAGCTGGGTGATGAATAAAGAAGTGTGAAGTCAGTCAAATCTGCAGTAACTGAGGGAAAGGTAAAGGCGGCAGGGGGAGATCACGACTACCAACTCAATTCAGGACTGAAGAGACTTGTCCCCCCATTCCTGTAAGGAGCATGCGTGCTAATTTACGTAGCTAGCGAGGCTAATTAAAATATAGCTAACCAATAGCAGATGAGATAATTACCAGCCAATGAGTATGAATTTAGGTGGGTTTTTACTAATCATGTAACAAGATAAATACCTTGTAGTTTCTTTGTGCTGTGTGCTAGCTTTGTGGAGTTACCACCTAGCACCCATCGTTGCGCAAATATGAAATGAATAAAATACCTCTGCTCCGTGTGTATCTTGGCTTATTGCACACTGGGTGAACGATCCCGCTTTTGGGATAACACCACTACACTGCCTTCCCTGCCCTTCACACAGTTCTGCCAGTGAGTCCCACTTCACACTCCCAGCTTGCTCTTCAGCCTTGTATACCTCTGTGGAACAACAGTCAGAGAAGGCTGAAACCTGGTTTTCTGTCTCCCACAATCAGAGGAGCACTCATCTTGATTTCTCATTCCTGAGGAATACAGAGAACTGGGATCTAACTTCATGTAAATAGAGCAAACACCCTCAACTTCTTTTGGAATCTGCCTGTCTTCTTCATCCTTCTTGTCTTTTCCTCCCTCCTTTGGTCCCTCCCTTAAGTGTAGGAATGTTTACAGTAATTCAGGTCCAGTTCTCTGATTTTTAGATAAAACTCCAGAATTTTCCTGAAAGCTCACTCCCCAAACCCCATCCCTTCATCAGAATTATGACAGTTATGGGAAAATCTGCTGTTTGTGCCACTGGGAAGAAACTGCTTTGGCATGACAGCATAAGGCTTGCACACGACAGCATCTCTCTGGCACCAGAACAACACTGGCTTAAAATAATTAAAAAAAAAAAAAATCTACAGAGAGTCTATTCCCCTTCCCCTTCAAGTCTAAAAGCATCTCTCTTATGGCGAAGAGTGGCATTGTTGTCCAATCACAAAAAGCCAGCAAAACACATGTGGGAGCGACTGAATTCTTCCATTTGTGCATGTGGTGCAAGAGCTGTACAGGAATGAGACATGGAAGGGAAGGTTAAACCCACGGGACTTCTGCCATCTTCAGTTCTGCGGAAGATTGGTAAAAGGATGACACTGATATAGATAATTTTCTGTGTTCACCAATAACAAGAGCATTAGTAGTTAGTTGTCTTAATGCAAAGCAAGGGAGACTAAAGTTAGGTACCAAGAAAGGCTCTCTCACTTGTAGGCTAGCTAGGAACTGAACAGACAATCTCAGCAACCTCGAGGATCTGCCTCAGTGAAGTTCACTATGGACAAGTTAGATGAGCAGCCATGGTGGACATGTTTGGTATACTCAGTCCTGTCTGAGAGCTGGAGTGGTCTAGTCATTCTCTTGAGGTCCTTTCTAGCCCTATGCTTTATCAGTTGGCTTCACTGAAAAGAACAAAAGGGTCATCTCAAATTTTTCCGTCCAGCACTTGCAATTAAAGCAACAAAGGAAAAAACTAAAATCCTTCCTTCTTTTCCCCAACCTTCACGTCTCACAGCTGAGGAGTTCCCAGCCCTCAGAGTTAGCCCTTCTAATGCTGACAGAAGTGACGGGAAACACAATACTCTTGAAACGCTTCACAGGTAGCAGCTGGAGTGAGGACTGTCAGCACAGGACAGCCTTGTGTGGGCAGAGTGAAGTATTTCACAGCTCACTGAATGCTTACAGGAGTGCAGCCCATGCCATTGGCCAGGCGTGACAAGGTCAGCGTACAATACATGGCATGCCTTCTTCATCCAATGAAAGGGTTACACAAAAATGGCCATCGTGCCCGGCCACTCTCCTAGAGCTCCACCACACTGGCTTGTCTAGCAGCCTCCAGTACTGGCTAACTACTTCCAGCTGTGGCAAGAGAAAAACTACGAACAGTGGAGTGTCCTCATCCCTCCGTGCAGAACCCCTCATTAGCCTTTCAGTTCACCCTTTCATACACTGTCCCCCTACCCTCCCTCCCCTCAATTTAAAAAATAATGGTTATAATTAATGCATGGAAGGTGATGGCATTGTGCATGTGGTTCACTTCCAGTTCTCTTCCCCGCTTCTCAGGCATTCTCCTTCCTCCTCTCCAACACCCCCCTCCCCCCCGCAATCCGTTCCATCAGTCCATCTCGCCTGCATGCCTGGGGGGCTGGTGCTCACTTGCCATAGACGCTCTCATCGCTGTAGGCCACATAGAGAAAATAGTCCTCCTCGTGGTTATCCTGCAAGGGGAGAAAGGGAGAAAGTATCAAACCAAGGCCCTGTAACTCGTTACATGTGAAAAAGCCCAACCGAGAGATCATTGTAACAAGAGGGCATAACCTCCCTTTCACTGTTTCTCCCCCTTTACATCCTCATACCAAAGACAGTGTATAGCAACTTCCTCTCTCTGGCCACAGCTCTACTTCTAAATTCAGGCATGTCACATTTCTGGCCATAGTGAATTTACTTGAAAAGCCATAGCCAGAGTGTGCTGCAAACATGCAACAGAGACAGCTCTGACTGTTGCAGGCTGTGCAGCAGAATAACAGTGCTGGTACAGCCTTAAGATCGAGAGGAGAGACTTGGAAGGCTTTAACAAGTCAAAAATCATCTCTTGATACTTCAGTATTTGGTAAATGTGGTTATATTTGTTGTTTTTCAGAGCACTTTGACAAGTGGCTGTATTTCTAGTCCTGTTTTACATATGGTCGGTAAAGCTGAGATGCTAAGTGATTACACTGACACAAAAAGGCAGCAGAGCACCAGGAGAAGAGTACTGATCTCAGGTCTGGACAGTAAGACATACCTTCCTCCTACACGTCCAGATTCGGAAAACTCCCTGTGTGTGTTATCTTACATTATCTTCATCAGTCCACATACATATTGTCCAGTTATACTCAAAAAGTGACAGGTCAAATAAGGCTCAGAGCACCATACTGAAGCACTCCTATTAAAACACTCTAACACGGCAGAAGGAGAAATCAAGGAGAAATCAATCCAGGCTGCAAACCAGCCATGATATAATGGCTATATAATTGAGGAACGTTCCTCTGATGGACATAGAGTACACCTTTAAGGACGATCAAATAACACTGCTCAGTAGAAATGCTGGGCGGCAATGTTCACAGTGTCCTACAAGATCGTCACATATACAGAGCAAGCTATGAAAAAGTAATTCTGAACAAAGAATAAGTGTTCTTTGACAATGTATTTATAGTTGGTTGCCCCGTGATACTGTATTCTTTTACTGGCTAAAAAGAAATCTCTTTTGTACAAACAGGAAAGCTAGCGCCTATGTTCCACCCTCCACCCCAGACACGGTATTTCCTCTGAAATTTCAATACTTTGTTAAAGTAATAGGACCAACATATCACTGCTGGGGCAACTACTCACCACCTGATAGGACAATCCTTTCAACTAGCAAACAAACAATTAAAATGATGAGGCTCCCCGTGTTCCTCTTTATAACGGCAGGATGGAACTTCCCTAAACAGATGATGGGATACAGCCCAGGCCAAGGGGGTCCGTGTTCAGGCATCTGTGACCAAGCTGCACCCACTGCCAGCTGAGTAGTGCTCAGTTGTCCTTCAGTGAGGATATGCATTCTTCCGGACACTCCAACAAAAGGAGAAAGAGATGGGCCAGGCTTACCTCATACAGCTGGCCCATGGTAGCACTGGTGGGAGGGATGGTGTTATTGACAAAGAAGAACAGGGCGTCTTCTGGCCTCAGGTGGATCCGCTTTCGGATTAAGAAGTAGAACTGGCCAACTGAAGAGGAACAGAGAAGAATGCCTTAGATGCAGAAAAAAAATGTTTTGGTTTGGGGTTGGTTGGTCTTGGTTTTTGTTTTTGTTTTGTTTTGTGTTTTTTTTTTACCCTAACCATGGTTGTTTTCTTTTGGTGGTGGAAGTCACACGCTGCGTGTAAAAAGTAAGGAAAAATGAACAATGCAGGAAAGGAAGCAGCAACTTCATGATTGCAACCACATCAGCAGCCAATCCATTCAGAGCTGGCAGTTCCTCAGGTACATGCCTCAGGCCGTGTACCCTCTAAATCCACACTCCACCTACTATGGCATGAAATGCTCTACTGTGGAGATTGGTGGGAAGACCTCTAACTAGCTTAACCTTTAAATCCTGTAGATCAAAGACCCCTTAAGAGAATTTAGACTTGGTGTAAATGATCATACTGTTCCTGAGGACAAATTCCTGAAAACAAATTCCTTACTATTTGCTTGAGCTATGTTCCACAAGAAATTAATCCACAATCCATTATATACTGCAAAAAAACCAAATGCTGTTCCTTTAACTCATTCCTGTTCACAGATGAAAACACATGTAATTACACACAAAATGGGCATGACCATTCGTAAAAGGAACTTTGTAGCCATGACTCCAACTACAGGGGTGGAAAACGATGGGAGTATTTCAAGAACTTGTCTCTTCCTACAACAAGGATACAGCCTCTGGCAACTCTGCAGCTAGGTCATCATTGACTGATGATTATGCTACTGCCTATGATACACAATTCAGTCATTTTCATCATGGCTGGAAGTCAGCTGTGACACATGCATGTTGGCTAAGTCAGTGGGATACCTCAGAAGATCTCAGAAAATTCTGCATGTTGTAATCCAGGCTGTAAGGTACGTAAATATAACAAGGACAGCCAGGTGAACTGGAGTAATGATATGATGTTGAGCCTATCTGGATATTGTCTTGGTGCTGATCATAGAGCAAAAAGCACTTCTGAGACCTTCTCACTGAAAATCAGGGAAAAAGGAGGTAGGCTTTGTTACCTGTGAGGTCAGAAGGCACAAGATACTTCCTTTTGTCTAGGTCGGGTACTCTGGCTTTTGGTGCTTTTTCCACAATTACCTGGAGAGAGAAAGCAAGAAACAACCCATGAGTATCATAAAATGAAATGGACCAAAAAGCATCAGTGGAAAAGGATATTAGCCTTTGAGAGAGACAGTGCTACCAGGCCTTTAGACATTTATTAATCTATAACAAATACACAACATTAAAGAACAGATAGGTGAGAAGACGACTGCAAATCACTGGCAATAGCTGTGCTGGGAGCCCAGGACTGCAGCAGTAAGCACACTGAGTAAAAAAATGGAGACTGGGACAGACATAAAAATAAACCATAATAGCCGAGAAAAAAAAAAAAAATCAGGTCACCTTGATGGTCCCAATGCAGGTTAATTTTGTATGAAGGAGCTGCCAGGAGGCTAATATATGAACACAAGAAGTATCACAAGTAAGTTGAACTGTTTCCAGGTTACAGTTCCAAACTGCCTAGCACAAAATCAGCCCTACTCCCAGTAGTCCCACATCCTAATTTCTGCATTCACCAATACCAAGTCCTCTAGAATGAAGCAAAGAATTAAAGAGAAACTACAGGTCATTGGGGAATGTTGTTTTTTTTTAATTCCCAGTTCTTCAGTAGTTATCCTCTACTCTGAAATTCATATCCTTTAAGATTATTTTCCCCACTTTGTATAGTTACGGACATTTCCTTATACATAAAAATAAAAAAACAGGCTACCATGTGGGCAACTGCACCCACAGAGACCTTTGGCACAAAACATAGTCTCATTATATTCTAATGTCATTACGACATAGAAAAATATGAAGCTCAGCAGCTTTAAGGTCAAACAGACAAAGGTATCTTCTGCTACAGGAAAATTTTTGTTACCAGAGCTAGGCAAAATGTTTACCTCAGAAGCAGGAGGTATTCCAAAGTGACCTGATCTCCTTCCATGAAAAGCTTTGGAAACCTTTCCAAAGGTTGGAGGTATGTTTCCATGGAACTACTGGGTTTGTGCAGAAAAACATTGAAGGCAGTTTCTTGGGTTATTTTGTGATACGTATTTTTGAACTGGTAAGAGACATATTACATGATTCAGTCTATGCGGCTTGCTGTTCTGCAGAAGCCATTTTGACCATCTAAACAAGAAGCTGGATTTTCTGAACATCCTCAACTTTTTAATTCTGTTAGACCCTATAATTTTAACTACTCCATGTGAGACACTGTGGGACTAATTTCTATGGGCTCCATGCTCCCTTAGCTCTTTGGCAATCCAAATCAGCAACTGTATTTAATGTATAACAGAAAAGGCTGAACTGCTGCGGACTAAGCCTTCTTTGGAAGCAAAATGGTGGTGTCACGTCAGTGAGACACTATGCCAGAGAAAAAAAACTACGACAATGAGCTTGGTGTATTTAGCCTGGACAAAGCGCCATGCTAATTCAGCTCGACTCCCTCTAGACCCAAACGAATATCTGCAAAGATGTCACACCATAGAGCTGCTCGCTTGGACATCTCTTCTCTGTGCTCCGTTTGGGTACTGCCAACACAGCCAAACCCCCCGACAATTCTAAATTTGTTTTTAAAATAGAAACGTGGTCGTCTCTGCTACTTCAAGAACTTCAAGCACCTCAGTTAGTACAAGGCATTCAAGCTCTTGCAGGCAGCGTGTGGTAGGACATGCATTTCCGTACAAGATGCAGTTGTTAAGTGCTGTGAAGGAAGGACAGTTCCACAATCTCACTGAGCAGGTGCAGGCTGAACAGCAAGAGCACTTTGCACGTTTTTTTACCTGCACATCCAACAAGGCAATACCTAACACAATAAACTGCAGTGGAAAGAAACCTTTCGTTCTTGTCTCCAATTTCAAAAACTACTGACAAGCAGAACCGCTAGCTAGCAGCACTGATGTGACCACCCTGACTCAAAAGGGTGGCTTGTAGCTTGGTAATTAGATAACACAGGAAAAGAAGTCATGCCTATGAGGAAGAGGCGAGAGTGTTGGGGCTCCTAAGCCCCTAGGAGACATTTAAATCAGTTCATCACTGAGCTTAAGAGAGATCTCTCTCTTGCAAAGAGGCAGGGAAGGAATGGAGGCGCTCTGCTCATCTGACTACCAGCTGTAGTCAGTGTGCCCGACAACACAGGTATCTCTTCTGAAGCACTAAACCCTTCACACACACAAACCTACAAAGAAGATCCAAAGGGCAGATACAGATTATCTGTGTGTCTGTTGTTGCTGGGTGGTGACTGTGGTAATGTAGGACCATGCCAACAGTATAATCTCAGCAAAATGCTGAGATGTACCAGGGCACTGCAGTGTAGGCAGCCAAATGGACGTCATCTTCAAGGATCCTGCTGTCGGGAAGGGCAGAGACAGAAGTGATGTAAAGAACAGTTGCCTGATGCATTCATTTGCTCCGTATGCAGCTCTGACACAGGCTATCCCCAACAATTCACATCTGGGCCTCACCACGCTTCGTTTTCATTTATCCTTAACTACAGCACACCTTGTTATTCTGGTCCTGGCTTTCTCCATAAAGGTCTGCTGATGCCCCCCTATCTTGACCTCTTTTACCTCTTGCCAGACCGGCTCTGGTCCCGGGCTCCCCACACGGCTCTTCCAGACACACCTATCACGATCTACTGTACAATCAGCCATGTTAATCCTCAATTTACAGCTTGTCTCACTCCTGACCTACAGAGCCCTCTGCGGTCCTCCTCATAAACCACAGAACCGCGCACACTTCAGCCCCGGCTCGCTGCGTGCTCAACCTGCCGTGCTATGCCAGGGGTCCCAGAAACAGCCAGAACAAATGCACCCACAGACTGACTTCCAAAAACTTTTGCAAATCCAGTTGAGGGCCACTCCCAAGATAAAAAATGGTGTTAGCCTGCAGGGAAAACATGTGGTGTAACCATTCCCCCTTGCCCTTAGATTTACAGGGGAGTCTAAGTTATTTTGCATGCAGTACCCCTGGGCAGTAAATCTAGGACAGACGTCTCCAGTGGGAATGGAAAGAAAGAACATTTGCAAAACATTTATTAAAAAGGAACAAAAAAAAAAAAAAATCACAATTAATTTGATTTGTCATGTCTTTTTTTCCAATTATTATTAGTAATTATGAAGCTAGAAGTTCTCCACAGGCACTCCAAAGGGACCTAAGGATGAGGAAGCAAAGTTTAGCTGGAAGATGACCTTGTTTTCCAAGTGACGTTTTTTCCACAGGATGATTAAACAGGAGGGCAGAAAGACTAAAAAGTATCATTTTTCTCCCATGCAAAGGAAAAGAACAGAGCAAGACTATATCGAAAAGACAGGCCAAAAGAAAGTAAAATGAAAATAAAGGGAAAGCATCGGATGACACGGATGCAGACCTTGTTTTCTACGAAGAGTACCCGGCTAACTCACTCATTGTTCTCCTCCATTTTTACAGAGCGAATGGTAAGCTCCTTCCCCACCCCCCAACCCCACGCACGCAAGCTGCCAGAAAAAGATGAGCAGCATTCTCGCCGCCGAGTTACCGCGGATCCCAGAAAAAAGGGTGGATTGCACCCCGGCGCCCCCGCACCCACCCGCCGGCACGGACCTTCCTACGTGACAAATAGCTTTGCGCTAAAGAGAAAAGCAGCCTGGAAGGCGAGCAGAACATCAAGATCACGGTCATCTTCCCTAATCTCATTTCTTTCGCCTTAAAAAATAAAGGACGAAGCGGACGACCGCCAACGAGGGCGACAAGGGCGGCAGGGCGAGGAGGACCGCCGGGCAAGCCGGGCCAGCAGCGCCCGCCGCCGCCGCCCTCGCCCCCACACTCACGGGGACTCTGTCCGGGTATTTCTTCCTGATCTTCTCCCCTTCTTTTTTCCTGTACTCGAACGGGTGGTCTTCCTTGTACTGGAACTTCATGCTGCCGAGCTGTCACCTTCCCTCCCGAGGGCTGCTGCGGCTCCCTCCCCTCCGCCCGGCTACTCAGCGAACCCCCGGACGCCCCCAAAAGCGCAGCGCAGCGGAGCGCACCCCCGAGCCGTGCCGTGGGAGCGCACCGGCCGCTGACGGCAAATTGGGCGCTGTGACGTCACGGCGAGGCACACCCCCCCCCCCCCCCCCCTCCTCCGTCACGGTGCAGCCGGGGCGGGGGCTCTCGCGGGCTGCGGGCGGGGCTGGGGGGGGGGGTCCGCGCCGCCCATGGGGGAGGGAAGGCGCAGACCCTCTACGGATCGGGGGGGGCAAGAAGGGATGCGTCACCTTCCAGCCCACGCGTGGCGCTTGTAGATTGCTGTATCGCGCGACAATAAAGAAGCAATAAAATAAATAAATAATAATAAATAAAAAATAATAAATAACTCGGGGTTTTGTTTGTTGTTGGTTTTTTTTTTTTTAAGGCAGCAAAATAAACACACGATTGAGCGACGCCGCAACCCCCGCAGCGTGACTCAGGGGTTATAAATACAGCATAAGCAGGCACATAATCCACCCAGGACTGCGGGGATGGCCGCGTTGCTCCTCCCTCTCTCCCGACCGGCGCAGCGGCGTGGGAGCGGGGCTTGGAGGGGGTCCCGGCCTTGGCGTCCCCTGTGCGAGGCTTGAATGCCTCTGCTTGTCTGAAACGGGGGCAATGAGCCTGACCTGCTCCCAAAGTGGCTGTGAGATGCGAGGCCGAAAAAACCCGCTACTTTTCGTGACTGTCGCTGTTGTCGTCGTCGGATCTGGATTATTCCCGTTTATAAAATCTCAGGTGAACAACAAGGGACGGAAAGCGTGTCAGGTAATGTGCCAGACCAGATGCATGTTACAAATGGCAGACAGTTAAAGGGAACTGTCTGCAAACAAGCCAAAATAGCCAGCCAATTTTAGCCCAGTTACTCAGCTGATGCATACTTGGAATATCTTTGGGTTTTTTGCTAGGAGCAGTTGGGCTCACAATTATTTACTGACCAGCAAAAGCGAATGGATCAGCATGCTCAAATCAGCACAAAAATTAATTGCTGCTGCCCTGGGGACAATGAACGGGAGTGTATCAAATAATTCTTTCTTTGCGTACCTCATCCAGAGAAGCAGAACTTTCCCAAGTATAATCTTTTATTTGTGTAGTAGTTTTAGGTATACTAGTAGAGGCTGAGTAGGACAGCTGACTGCCTTGGATGTATAAGGTGACTCTCCAAGGCCACACCAGTCGCAGAGGTGAGAGGTCCCAGGCTTCCTATATCTGATTCAACCCTGTGCCAGTGCGTTGACTCAGAAGGAGCACGGGTAGGAAAAGACATCGTTGCTGTTTTGCTGGCACTCTGCTTCTACAGTGTGGCTAGAATGGAAAACATCCAGACTATAGCAAGGAGTCAGCTTGAATCCTGAAGAAATTGAAGAGCAAGCTGGATGCTCTTTAATGGTAAAACCAGGATCAGGGGAACATAAAGCCCTGGTCTTGTTCTGGAAGTACTCATATAAATCCTTTAGGCTGCCCCAACAAACTCATAGTACTGGTGGCTTTATCCCTATAAACTCATATGCACGCTTCAGTTGCCTGCCCAGTGGGCCTCACGCGGGCACCACGGGTAGGGAGGGCCTGTTACAAATCCCCACAGCAGATCCAGGGTGTTAGCTTCTGTTGTCTGCCTCACAGATTGCTGATTCACATACTGACCACCATTCACCTTTGCACTCAATAGCACCCTGCGTGGACTCAGAGGCTTTTTGGTAATGCTCCCTCTCCAAGCCCTGGTGCACTGTGATCTCCCATCTTGAACATAAGTGGGAAAATTATGGAGGAAATACATTCACTTAGTTGCAGATATGCTCAGATGGTGGCAGAAAATCTTGCCTGGCACAGGAGTGTAAACGGGCATGGGATAGAAATCTCACCTACACTTACAATGTGGTCATGTACAGCTGAGCCTGTCACTTTAAACTGCCTTTGTTGTCAATGGCAATAAATTGCCATGTTGGGGTGGGATTGTTCTCACCTGAATCACGACATCTGCTTTTGGATGGCTGAAGTGTGCTCCCCAAGAACTCTGGCAGCTGCTTTTGTGTCTAAGTTTTTACTACTCAGTATGGTGTAGTGTGTCCTGCACAGCTCAATGGGCAGCTCCAACAGGTGCGTGCCCGAATCTCTTAAGGATAGAGCAGCCCCCAGTGGGAACGGCATAGACCGGTATGTCCCAGCCTTCATTAGTTCACGTGCATAACGTTCATATGGGAAGCATCATCAACTTGTTTCTGTCTGTCCTAGGACATGTGAACATTTCCCCATGGTTGCAGGTAGTGTCAGAGGATCTCAGAAGGGTGAGTCAGAAGGAAGGCATTATTTCTATGCAGTGCCACAGCGACTAGCTAGCCTAGGCTGAAGGAATCCCAGGGTTTACACCTGGGAAAAATCCTGGTGTCATGGTATTGCGCCGTTCTATAATACCTGTGTTTGGCCTCCTTGCTTCCTAACTGCCTGCAGCATAGCAGTTGCTAAAGTGTATTGAAAGTCTGTAGTGATGTAGATGCCTCTTCCTCAAGGGCAAAAGAGAGAAAATCTTCTAGCCTGTTTCACCCAGGCCACCAACTCATTTTGGCAATTTTAACAGACTGATGTCAAACTCCTGCTCTGTAAATCGCTGTTTCCATCTCCAGGACTATACACAAGGCAGCTGAGCTAGCATCTTGTTTGAATTTCTGTTGACGAATCAGAGAGGAGTTTCAGGGTTCTTCTCCGGTCTGATGCAAAGACACGGCCTGTGAGAGCATTGCTGGGTGACTGCTTCTCCTCCAACAAATCCCACGTGAGGATCACAAACCTCCTTACTGAACTCTTCCCGCCTTGATGATGCAGCCCTGGATGTGCAGCCACAAGCCTCGCTCCTCCCACTTCCCCACTTCCTCCCCATCAGGCACTGCATTCCCAGCCCTATCCTCCAGTTCAGTAATAACAATAACATCACTGGCACAACAGCAGGCAGGAAGATGATACATGCAGAAGCAGTGACAAACAGCTAATCATCTGACTTAGAGTTCTTATTAAAATGTCAGCCCATGGGCATGTGACAAACCCCACATTCTGGGTCCATGTGCTAGAGGGAGGAACTGGAAATGGGGTTGGCCAGCTTCCCTACCTGGGACTGCCAGCACATAGTGGTCCACAGAGCGGCAAAATAATATACTCGTAGTGTACTGCTGTCTCTGAGCTCATGTAGGCAGAGGTTCACTTTAAAAGGGATTCCCCAAGTGCTGCCAATGCTGTAGTCATAGAAGCAGGAGATAAAAATATTTACACGGAATCTGGGGGCAGGGTTTGCAGCCTGTGCTGTACCACACTGCTCCAGGGGCACTGATAGGAGCTCTGCAGTGCACTACTGTGAAGTGAAGCTAGCTTAGGCATATCTACACAACTGGCTAAAACTCTGTGAATTAAGGATAAAAATATCCATTATTTGCCCTGTGTTTCGTAGAGATGTCATCTAGGTGGATGTCTCTTGGGAGCCCCCTGGAGCTACTGTTCAGCTACCTATAATTCTGGATTTCCTTGGGTATTTCTTTCATTAGTACCTGCCCTTGGGTACTAATCCCATTTGTACCTCCACAGGCTGACTTTTTTTCTTTTTTTTTTTAATCTTTAGTGTGGTTTCAGCATATCGAAGCCTCTCTTGTCAGAAAACTTCTACTTTGCAGTTTGAATGGTGATTAAACCAGAGGGGCATACCAGAAGTCAGTTGTGATTCTGCTCTGTTTGATGTCCGTCCATGGCACGTGGATAGTTCTTCAGTCCTTGCTGGTGTGTGTCCTGCACCACTTACAACTGGTCACCAGTTTCACATGACACTGGATCCATAGCAGCCTCAGAGCCAATACGGGCAAATTGGCCCTCTGTGAGGGCCTGGGTGAGGGCGCAGGGTTAGTCACTGCCAGCAACACTGGTTAATTGTGTAGATGTTTTGCTTTCCTCTAGGAAATGGCTCTTTATTGTCTATGCTGAACCACCATCTCAGTGCTCTATTTTCTACAGCTTCTTATCTTTTACAAAAAAGCTGCTCATTCCTCCCAAACTGATTGCATGGCCCACCCTCATCTCAGGTTGCTTAAATGCGTACAAATGACGTTATGAGAGATGAAGGAAAACACCTCGTTGCGTGGTGAAAAGCAGCAGTAAAGGACAAAACCCCCGATCTGAATAACGCAAGTCTGAGATCCCTTTGTTCCAGCCAATGGAGTGGCCTGTTGGGGACGGCTATCGTTGGTACTTACAGTCCTGTGAAAACAAAGGAGCAACACAACAGCGGGGCCAGTGGGGCGTTCCTGAAGACCAGTCTTTCTCAACCTAAGGGTGGCATGGACAACTCCTTTGCAGCAGCACCTGGTGTCGGTGTACTGTTGTTCCCTTCAGGTGGTTCCAGCCCAAATTCCTCCATGTGCAGGCTAAAGGCAGCCAGTGGAGACTGGTTGCTCTTTCTCCTTCGATGTCACTTGTCCTATGCTTGCTCGGGTCCCACCCTTTTCTCAGTGTTTGGTCAAGGGTTGAGTGAACAAGTGAGCCAAAGCCGAGCCAAGGGTCAGTGCCGTGGTTATGATATAGTTATCTTCAGAACTTTGTGCATCATTTTCCCCATCTGCAAATCAATACTAAGGCTTGTCTGACGTGTAGGCAGCTTGACAACATGGTTAAAATCTGTAAAGTTCATGGGGACCTTTGGATGCAGATACTTAATTATTCATAACTAAAGAGAATTGCTTTTGGTGGTACTTTCCCTTGTTGTGCAGGATATTGAAATGCCCTGCAGAAAACAGGTACTCCAGTGCAGCCGACTTGACACCAGTGGCTGTACACAGCAGCTGAACAAACCCTAAAATGATTTGATGATTAACAGAAACCTTTTATTTATTTTCGAATGTATGTTATTCTGTATTTATGAGCAGTTCATCTAGCGTGGGGAAGCAGTTGCTACTTGAATATTTATTTAAATGTTGCATGAAAGTATTAGTTCTTTATGTTTAGTAATATTTAATATTTGTACTTAGTTTCAGCCTGAAAGCATAAAAGATTTCAAAGTGCTTATTGGCCGATATAATACGACACACAAAGTATATTCAAAGTCCAGGCTCAACAGTGAGAAGGAACCACTATTAATGGAGTAAAAACCCCACCTGAATAACAGCAAATTGCAGTACCAAGTAGCAGTTTATTTCTGTGAATAAGTAAACCTGCTATATTTTTATGGGGTGTAGTCCTGCTTTTTCATGAAGTACATGTGGTCTTTATTGACTCTGTCCTCATTTTTTGATTGTTTATGAGGAGTGAATGTCTTTGAATCACAACAGGTCTGAGGGCGAGAGTGAAGCGTTTCCAGTCACTGACACCTGGTCTTTGCTTTCATACACAACCTTGTACGGTTAGATCGAGTGCCTGTAGGTCTGCTTCTGTTTTCTGTTTGTTTGGTTTAATCTGGTGTTTTATCGTGTCTTATGGGCTCGGAGTGGCTGCTCCCTTGCAAAAGTTATAAATATTTTCTCTGAAATTGCTCATCTGAAGCCAAGGTAGTAGGAAACAATCCCTGAGCAAGTGAAGTTGAAATATTTTGGATGTCTTGCCAGTAAAAAAACTTGAGGGTACCTGCTCTAGCACCTAGCAGCTAAGAGTGAGACAAGCAAAGAAGGGTGTGAGCAGAGGGGAAGGGACAGGAGAGTTAGACAATGCTGGCTCTGGTCAAGGGAAAGAAGCTGAAATCAGCAGGTAATACCCAGCTCTGGGTACAAGGGACCTGTAACTTTTCTCCTTGAAGCTGAGAAAGGGGGTAGCTGAGGTGATTTAATGCAGAGGAGGGGAAAACGAACAATTTTAAAACTTTCCTTTTCATTGCACATCTTATATAAAAATCACGGTGTAATTATTATTGCAAATTATTAAAAATCGCACGTGCCTGTTTTGCTAGGCGGGACTGCTGCCCTGCGGAGCACGGCTGCCACCTCGTGTTAAATGCCCGCACAGCTCGGGGCTCGTAGGCAGAGGAAAGGGGTGGAGGCAGCGGAGGAACGGTATGTTCCCTCAGGAAACGATTGCTAAGGCTTCCAGGAAGTTTCTGGGCTTGATAGTGCTTGGCGCATGTTCAGCAGATCCACATGTCTCTGCTTCAAGCTTTTACTGTGGAGTAAACAAGACCCTTCCAGGAAATATTCTGCAGTTCGGTGGAGGAGTCAGGCTTGAACTGGACTTCAGAGAGTGGCTGATGAAATAGGTCACTCTAGTAGATGTTCCACAAACAGTTATTATTATTTCAGATGTGCTGTATAGCAGAAGAGACAGAGCCTTATATGTAATTTATTTATTCCATTCCAGTTTATCACACATTAGTGGTACAATTAGGTAATGACTAGGCAATTCAGGAAGAAGTTTGTGACCTAGGAAGTCAAGACCCTCATTAAATTCCCTTGGATACAAAATTCCTGTGACTAAGCAAGGTCCGGGACATCATCAAAGGTGTTCTGGACATTGAGTTCTGCTTTATGCTATCCTTGCAGCTATCTTATCAACCTTCTCTAACAATCTCCGTGGCTGTAATCTCAGCAGCAGTTAGGTTCCTAAACATATTTGGGGACCTGGTCCTTGTTCTCCTTATCTACGTAACAACCATATTCTTCTGTATTTCACAGGAGCGTTGTGAAGATCAGCATATTAGGGACTGTGAGAATTTGGGTACTGCAGTAGGAAGGGCCATGCAGGCACTTCAGAACGATGTGATATCTGTGACCTGTGATTTCATATCAACATTAACATATATATATATATGTGATTAATTCATGGCTGCTTATCATTTGATATTTGATGTCCTTCTGCTTTCATGTTTTCCGTTGCTGAACCTGGGGTAGAGGCAATACTGATGTAATTCAACAGCCACCTTCTCATGAGTACCTCGTCCAAGAAAACATTTTACAGATGGTCCATACCTATGTTCATCCAAAGAGTTTGATTAATATCTCTGGATGATTCAACATATTTGTTTTGATCAGGAAACACTCACGAATTATTTCCATCTGAGAAATGGCTTAAATGTTTTAAATGGCCTTATTTAGTTTGATCTGCTTTTGACAGCAACATTAAAATAATTAATAAATGATACAAGGCGAATGTAACTAAAATATGATTGAGCTTTATTTCAGGGGTAGTGTTCCTACTCCTCCCCTTGTTTGATCTCGTTTTCCACACGTATTTTTTTAATTCAAATATAAGAACTTGTGACTACTGTTTCAGAACTGCTATATATCATATCCAGTCTGTATTGCGTTCATTCTATATATCCTGTAGGGCATTTAGGGGACTACACTGCACATACTACCAATGTATGCTGTCTTCTGTTTACATGCAGATTGTGTTCCTACACAGGTCCTTTTTTTTTTCTTTTCTAATTTGCTATAAATGGTTGGCACTTTCTAGAAGTTTGGTGTTATTATTTGGTATTAAGACCTTCTCACATGTCTTTGTTTTCCCTGTTGTGAAAACCTCTCTGCCTTACCTGGGAAACTTAGGCTGGAGGCAAGCAGAATGAGACAGCATCTGCAATCTCCCTGCAGGTCACTGGCCTGCAAAGTGGCTCAGCACCTTGCTCCTGCTGCCTGCTTATTCGTGCAAACTGTGATACAGGTGATGTGTGTATGTAACAAATGGATGTGGAAAATGCCAATGGCCAATTGTCTGAAGGAGGTGTCAAAAGGAGCCATCAAAATATACTGGATCTGAAAATATTTGGAATGTTAGTCTCTTTTTTTCCCTTTCTCATTAGACTAAGGAAGTTAACCCCATATTCCTAACCCTGCCAAGAAGAATTAGTCTCTGCACGCAATTATTCTGTATTATTTGCCATGCAGTAAAAACAGGCACTACTGTCCTAGGAGGGCTGGCTGGGCATCCTTGCCCTTGGCAGATGCCTGCAGTTTTTCCTCTGGCACTGGATCCAGGTCTGGCACTTTCTGTCCTGCCTTGGCGACTGTGAATCTGCTCATGTGCAGCGCTTCTTCGTAGACTGGAGGAGTGTCTGATGCTGAGAGGGGTGGTGTTCCCTGCGCAGCGTTATGGGAGTGTGCCACCGCTAATATCCTCCTGGCAGCAGGCCCAAACACGGAATGTAGAGCTGAAAGGGAGGAGACAAAAGCTGTTTGCCTCATCCTGAAAGCACCATGTGATTAGCGAAGGACAAGTATATCTGCAGCACACAGGCTTTTCTCTGCCCGCAGCCTGAATGTTTCCCTTTTCCTGCCCCTTCATCCTTTCCTAAACAGGGCGGGGGAGGTGAAGCCCCACCAGCAGCATCCCGCAATGACTCCTTCCTCAAATGCCACCAAGCCCTGTAGCTGCCCTAATTCTACCCAAACACATCTCAGAGCTGACTCACCATCTAGCTGCATTTGCTACATGAAGCCTGGTGAGCACCTTCATTTGTACTATGTACAGATGCTGCTTTCCCTGCCTCCTGCCACCAGCCTCCCTCTGCCAGCCTTGGGTGCCGCAATCTGGGCTTTTGACAGTGCAGCCCCTCACTGTGGGGTGTGCTGAGGTCCCCAGTCTCTGTCGAAGCCAACTCACAGGTAATGGTACTCTGGAGGGTGCTGTCATGATCAAAAGCGATGACGGTGACCTCATAGGGCTGAGGACCTGATTCCTCCCCTGTCTGACGGCAGTGAAAACAGCATCTCACACAGACAGAAACCAAGCCACACAGGAGCAGGAGCCCACCAATCGCCACCACCAGCCTGGAAAGGGAGAGGACACAGAATCAGGACAGAAAGACTGTTTGCAGAGGACCTTTTAAGGTGTCTCCCTGCTTGAAGTAGGGCTAACCTCAGAGCTAGAAATGGTCATCTGGAGCCTTGTCCAGGAGAGTTTGGACAGTCTCCAGGGATGGAGATCATGTGTCCCCACTGGGCACCCATTCCAGTGCTGCACCACTCTTGGGGGAAGCATTTTTTCTTTTTGCCTACTCAGAATTTCCCTGGATGCAGCTTGGCCAGTCACATCAGGTCCTTCTGCTGGGCACCTGTGAGGAGACTCTGGCCCTATCTTCTCTCTAGATCCACCTTAGGTAGTAGAAAACTGCAGTTAGGCTGCCCCCTTAGCCTCCTCCAGGCTGAACAAACCTGGTCCTTTCAGCCCCTCCTCATACATCGTGTCCCCTGGACCCCTGACCATTTTATTTGCTCTCCAGGGGACTTGCTCCAGTTTGTCACCATGTCTTTTGTACTGGGGGGCAAAAACTGGACTAGGTATTCCAGGTGTGTCCTCATAAGTGACAAGTGGAGAGGAAGAATTGTATCTCAGTCTGCTGGCTATGCTTGTATTAATGCAGCCTTGTAGAGGTTCAGTGACTACCACCCTTTTTAATCTCATCCCGGTGAGAATTGCTAAGGAATCAGACTGAAATTACTTAAAAAATGGGCCGTTAAAAAGGCATATTGTGCCATGAACACTTTATTAATATTGTGCACCCAACTAAATTAATACATGGAATAAAAAAGGAGGCCTGTATTGGCAAGTCAACATTTGTCCAAGCTGATGCAATAGCTAAGGCGTTGCCTTGCTGCTGTAGAGCATTAGAGGGTGCCAAGGGAAAGCGGGGGTGGCATTGCACTTGAGCAGGTCAGATTTAACCCCACTCTTTGCTACTGAAATTGTCCAGGGATGCAGATATTTAAAGTAAACGTATGCCATCTTACCAGATGTACCACAAACGGTCCCACTCTGTACCTGAACAGCTGAGAAGAGGGTACAAGAAATAGTTAGCCACAGAATACCAAATAAATGGGAAGATCCCTGCTGTATCCTCTTCCAGCTCCCCTCACGCTCCTCACTTAGAGGAGCTTACAGCTCGCTTACAGCTTCTAAATGGCACGATGATGAGAAACTCACTGTGCTTTGTGGAGGAGACAGTTGTCTGACCTCATCAGTCTCCCTGTTAGCTGAGTTTCCCTTCTGTTTGGCTTTCTGTCTTTATTGTTTCCCTGGTATTTGTGCCTGCCCAATTCTGTTTGCAAACCTTAGGGATCTGCATTCATATTTTGTCTTAATTTCTGTTATTCTTACAAATGACATCACCAGGACTAATATTCACCAAAGCAGTATATTTCAAACCAATTTTTCAAGGAAAGGTCAATTCCAAATTCATAATCTCAGTCAATCAAAATTACACCAGAAAGCTCTTAATCATTACAGTTATCCAAATAGGTAGCAGGAACAGTACCACATGATCAGTATGTTGAATAGATAGTAGTTAATACACTTCACATTCAAAGCAATGGAAATTTTATGTGAGTTTTCAATAGTTGCAATTAAAGTAAGCTTTTATTGGAAAATGTCAGCCACTGTGTCATAACACTGATGTCCGTTACTGCCTTTGTCCTTCATTGTCCTCTTAAAAGAGCGCAAGATCAACAAATACTCACGGTTCAGTGTTGAGACAGCCTTCCTCACCTCGCACTTGGGGGAACTAGAAGGAGAAAACCAAACGAGACGCAGCTAGAGTGAATTAAGTCTTTGTCGGGTGCAACTTTTACCTCTGTCACCTTGACTATTACCAGTCTGAATCTCCTATGGTAAGGACTTACTGTTATCTATCTTCCATTGTTTCCATCGTATATTCTGCTGTAGATTTGAAGTATTGTGATACCAACTGCATTGTTTATATCTTAATTTCCTGTAGTCATTAAAATCCTACTTAGCATTGTTCCCAGCACAGACCATGACCTACCTTCACCCTCTACAAGTTTCCCTTGCCCCACCACAAGCTATGTCATGCTACAGATATAGAACCTTCTCCATGCTCCAATATGAAGAGCCCTTAAACGTCCTGATTCATATTA
Organism: Morus bassanus; assembly: GCA_031468815.1. NCBI lineage: Eukaryota > Metazoa > Chordata > Aves > Suliformes > Sulidae > Morus > Morus bassanus. The sequence continues at coordinate 1,475,379 of CM062571.1, read as the reverse complement.
TACCCACACTGGCTTAAATTCTGCTCTGTCCTTCCAGCACTCCTACCCATCTCGTTCCTTTGCCTTGGGTACCCTGACCTCTGTGTTACCGTCCCTGGAATAGCAGCAAATATTCTTCTCTTCTGTGCATCTGCCTTTTACATGACAGTCCTTTCTAACATCAGGGAAATTCTTGTGACTGTCAATTGCTAATGCCCCTCCATCTTTTCAAGGTAACTCAACAACTTAGCAGAGACCCCATAAAAAGAAACCTGTGGTTTGACTTACCCATAAGAAACACCCTAAAACAAAGCAGATCATGACTGGGCTGTGCATGCCCGTAGGGTGGTTCTGTGGCCTCTTGCTGTTTCAAGCTACTTTGATGTCTTCTTGTTTCAGTTCATCCTCACCAGTCCGCTGACTAGGAGAAGGAGCAGGTTTCTTGTTGTGTGTTGAATCCAGTCTTCTTCCTGCTCTGCCTCTTTCTGTCCTCCTCTGGGTTTATCCTTCTCTGCCTTTCAGGTTTTTGCTTTCTCGCTTCCCCTCTTTGTCACTGGCAATTCCTGTTTGTTTCTGCTTGTCTCCTTTTGTTATTCTCTTGGCCTGCTTCTCTCCCTCTTTTGAAGGGATCTCTGAAGCCTTCCAGTCAGATCAGGAGAAAAGCAGTGGCTACAAGTTCTCACTTCAGATGTGGAACCTGTTCAGTGAAGGGCATCATGAAATCTCTGTAGACCTGACCCTTCCTTTCTGTGAGTAGAAAGGGTCTCTGAGTTTGTTCATTCCCAATTATTCCTCTCCCCGCCCCTACCCTGAGGGGAGTGGGTTGAAGGTCATGTTATTGACCTGTTTAAATGGATTTCAGATTCCTCTCCCTCCTCCAGTACCTTTTCTGTCCCTGCACTCACATTGTCCTACCTCTGTGGATCCAATCTATTGGCTTTAGCCATATGATCAACATCCAGAGTGTATGTTACAAGTGAGATGTTCCTGCTGAAGTGAAAGCATTTGCAATATAATAATTATATGCAGCATTATATATATAGTTATATGTATATGTGTATGTGTACATATATCAATGCAACATATATATACACATATATACCTCTTGTATCTCCCATTTTAAGGCTCTGCCACCATCTCTCTTACCTGGTAGTCTCCTGCTACGTCACTCCCACAACTGACAGTCTGCTCAGTCATGGGGCCCGCTCCTGAACTTCCTGCATGGCCAGCCAAGTCCCCCCAAATACTTTGAATCGCAGGAAATACATGTTGATTCTCCTATCCTGGATACTATTTGTCCTGCAGCTGGTTAAATTAGTAGGTTCCATTCAACGACCCATTAATTTTCTCTCTCTTGTAGAACTGCTTTAAATTTCTGTTACTGCTCGTGGCTATTCAGAATGTTATTACATGCATATGATTGTGTTCACCTTCTCTTTCTCTTTTGAAAAGCTGAGAGAGAAAAAAATGCTCTGCAGTAATGTGTTACTATTTGTGTTTAGGAACCACCTGGGACTGGTGCATAAATATATGTTAAGGGCAGGATAGCAACTAGAGAAACTTGTTGCCCCATGTTGCAATCACAAAGCATTCACATTAAACTGGTGAATCATTAGCATTGGTAATGCATATTAGAGTTGCAGAGCAGAACCAATGGATTCATGAACATAATGTTTTCTCCCAAGGTAGGCTAAAAACCATTTACCATTCTCTAATTATAAAAGTAGTGGTGCAGTATAAACATGCCTTAGCATGCACTTCTTTATCTATCTATCTATCTATCTATCTATCTATCTATCTATCTATCTATCTGTTGTCTGTCTGTCTAAACTAGTCTGCTACTGGAAGAAGGTTTCTGTGTCCTGGTGGACAAATAAGAAACATAGAAACATGGGCTATTGGCTTTGTAATTACATGGAGATTACCCAATATCGTTTTTCTCTATTTCTCCGTAAATTGTTTTGTGTATTAGAGGAGTTTTAGAAGAAAAGACCCAGCAGAGCTGTAAAATAGCCTTTCCTGCATGTACAGCTTACAACTGAAATTCAGCCTCCTGGGAATTTCAAAATCTAGAAGGATCAAACTGGAGAGGTATCAGATAAAGTGATAAAAAATTTCTCTAAAGAAAAAGCATCAGTGTGACATGAAACAGTGACCCCTTCAAATGTATATCATAAGTCATTCTTGCTGAAACTTATTGATCGTTCTTTCTCTATTTCTCTTGCATTGCCATTAATACTGTGCTTCCAGTAATCCACCTATGGGCCTGCCAGCCTATCATCCAACAGTGGTTTAAATTTCTCCACATTGCCCTGGTATTTTGCCTCAAATATCTCAATATTTTATTTTTATTTATTTTTTTGTTAGATTTAAGTGACTTTTCTCTGTCATATTTCCCCCTTGCCACCTTTCAAAAGGTTTTAAAAATGTGATCAGACTCTTACAGAACTGCTAAAAGAGACAAAGATATCCCATCATTGACTTTCCACTGTTCTTTGCCATTGTTTAAAATCTAGGGGTCCATTCCATAGTAAGCTATGTGATTTGAAGATAGCCTTCCTCAGGTGCCAGAGAAAGCAGATTGTAGTATGGACAGAAGTATTTTCTGTCCTCTCTGCTTCCCTGTTCCGGTTGTATCAAGAGAAGCATCTCAAGCCTGTCCTAACTTTTATTTCCTAGGTAGCATGGTCTTAACTGGGAGTAAAGCTTCTTAAAGAGCAGAAAAAAATGCTCTTGTGGTGCTCTTAGAAGTCGTTGAGAAATGGCTGCTTGTCCCCTGTTACTCTTCAAAGGAATATTCCGTTAGAGCCAACTTGATTAGTCATACACAATACTTCCCCATGGGCATTTAGAAATATAAAATATGGGAACACATGTGGGGCTCACAAGGACTCCTAATACTTTTGCAGATGTAGTAAGGCATTATCAAAGCTTTCATGTCTTTTACAGTGGATGATGATGAGCCAAAAGTGCTCCGTTCCTTGTAAAACAAAACCAGATCATTGCTGAATAAACTGTGCATAAAGAAACAGGACACTTCCCTCTCACATTTCATGCTCTTTCCACCGAGGACATAAGGGTCATTACCTCCCTTTGACATAAAATGTGACATAGGGTTCAAAAGCAGTAGGCCATAGGAGACAGGGTAAGGCACTCCTGTAAATTAACATGTATTGGTCTATATGTGTCTGTCCAGATGCTGGAGTCTAAGTCACTGTGCTCAATTTTTCTGCTGTAAGATAAAAGTCTGGAAATGCCTTCTGCCCTGTATCCAGGGAACTTTGATCTCCAGCAGCCTGGGTTGGGAGAGGCTGGGAAAGCCCCCAGTGAGATGCAGTGCTACGGAGTAGTATTCTGTGCTACCTGGTGCTCATCCTTATTCCTGAGTTAACAGCTGGTGAGCCCAGCAGTTCTTAGGCTGCGTGCGGTAGAGCCATATGAAATAAAACTCAAAGTTCGGGTCTCATTCCTGTCATTTCGTCAGCAGACCTAGAAACAGCAGGAAACGTAGGACCAGTTAAGTTTCTCCATTTTATTCCTGGTGCTTGACGTTTGAGAGAGCATGGTGCAGGCACTCAAGCTGACAGGTGACTCCTCCTTGGATGCAGTGGCAGCCCTAGTGCAATGGCATGCTGGCTGTGCTCTCTTAATCACTTCTGCTAAAAGGCAGGGACTGTCATGTGTGACTTCGCCTGGACTGCTTCCGGGCCAGAGCTAGTCCAGGAGGCGTTATACTCTCTGATGGTACATTTCATGTACCACCATACTCTGGTACACAAAATTTTTACCCAGACTCCCCATTAGTTCAGCAGATTTCTTTGGCTCATTCCCTTTTACACTGCAGACATAGTTGGAATGGCAGCTGGCCAACCTGGATTCGTTTCTTTGTGTCGTAGGAACGGGCAATGGCTGTGACAAGTCTATGTGCTACTCCATCAGGACAAGCGCGATGTGCTTACAAGCAATAAGCAAAGGGGATCAATATGTTTCTCATTTCATTTTTCCTCCTGTGCCACTTGAGAGATCAAGGAGCCCTTCTGGCTGAATTTACTGAATATTGAGCACTGTACAATAAAGCCAGGAAACGCCACCACCCCCGCCCCCTGCCCCGATGCTGAAAAACTTCAAAGAATTGTTTAGATTTGATCCAAAATTAATGCAATTTCCTCTTCACCTGTCCCCTTTCTTCTTTTTCTTTCTAAAGAAAGGATGTAGCCCCAAATTGGTTAACTCTATGCTTCTGTTCCGGGAACTGAGAACTGTGAGATTTCCATGCCCCATTGCATTGTTGCACGCACAAGAGAGTTGCATACTATTCTAGGACTGTGCTGCACGTAAACAACCCCCACCATCACTGTGTCATGAAATCCAGCAGTATGAGCCAAAAAAACCCTTCTGACTTTTGCATGAATCACTCTGTTAGCTCCCAACAACACTGACCATTTGGTCCCAGACAGAACCTTATCCCTGTTTCTCCTGTGCGAGTACCCAAACTTTTGGGTTCTCCTGTAACCTTGCCAGAAATGACAAGTGACGAAGTGACATACGCAGACCTGAGGTTCACGACACTGGAAAAATCCCAGGACCAGGAGCTCCACAATGCCAGAGCGAAAGGTAGTGGTGGTGTTGGGGGGCAGTTCTCTCCAAGGCAAACTCTCACCTTGGAGAACATTTTTTATGTGAAACTCAGAGGAGGATGTCACCTGCATATTGCATCTTAGGTTCTGGGAACCCTTTGGACTCAAATCTTCTAAGAAATTGGAGGGACAGAAAAAGACCAGGAGATTCAAAAAAGTGGAAGGTTGGAGAATGTGGAAAAACTGTTTAGATTTGAGAGGAGAGATATAATTAAGGTTGTGGGATACAGTTAAGTAAAAATAAACATGTTCCAGTTAGACATTAAGTGTCAGCTCCTGGAAGTTAGTGAAATAATCTGCCTAAGGGACCTTGCAAAAGTCTTTCAGCTTTGTTCATTTAAATCTGATTAATGAATGAAGTAAATGCTAGGGAAAACGTTTTCTCTCAAGGGAAGGAATAGATGGACAAATACTTTTTAGTACTTAAAAATCATAAAACTTTTTCTACATAGCTTCACAGGGAGGATTGTGACTGATCCCAGATCTATATTCTTTATGCTATGCATAGAATCGATCTGTATGAAAGGTAGTAGCAAAGCAAAGAGATGTTATGTTCCAGCCTGACTAAATGTCTGGAGATGAATTTGATAAATTTGATAATAATCTAGTAAATTAAAGAGCTCTTTCTGAAGGAAATTTCCCCTTATTGGCTACCCACTGGTTATCTCCTTCTCATTTTTTGAGGGGTCCTTGAGTTTTATACTTGGAGGCTGAAGCTGAACTCCCAGTAATCTAGTAGGGTTCTTCTCAACTGTTTGGTAAAAGGGTTAGGGAACACAAGGAATAAAAGGCAGAAACACCACAGGTTGGTATGCCAGTTATTTCTGTTGGTGACTTCAACATATTATTAGTATTCCCACTGAAATTTCATACTGGAGTCCAGTAAAAGAACACAAAAGTTGTAAAGTGGAAGCAATCTTTTCCTCTGTGTTTTGGGACTGTGCAAATTCACACAGGTGTTTACATTTGCCCACATTGCAAGAATGGGTGTGTGCATTTCCAGGTGTGAAACTGTTTCTGTGCAACTGCAGGTATGTGATCTTGTTCACATCTGTATGCCCTAATTTCAGATTATTTCGCAGGGGTCTGGTTTTTGTTGTTGGCTGTTTCTGAGGTTATTTTCTGAAAAGGTGAATTCATTCCTGATTTGGCAGATTAGGCACTCAAGAGTAAAAATACCCCAATACCTGGCTGCATATTAAAATTTCAGCCATGTTGTAAGCACAAATACTTCCTTGATGTTCTTTCCCCACATGTGAAATTCTGTGCTGTTCAGCTTTATTTGTCCAATTAATTTTCTCTTAAAAGCTCCTGGCTAAGCTAGTCTCCATGGCTTGCTCACTTCCCAGCCCCCAGCTCCTAAGGAGGACTGGCCACAGCTAAACGATGGGAAAATTTTCATAATGTACTGGTCTGAAACTCAGCAACCCACTGGGCAGACTACCAGTCATGTTGTCTTGTGCAACGTAGGAGCTGCAGACACAAAGATGAGAGGTTCCTGTTCTTGCTGCTTTCCTTCTTTTTGTTTATCCCAGATTCCACCAGTCCATCTTCCTGTTGGCGACTGGCTACACTGGCACTTTTGGTCTTCTGCCTAAGTTCAGTGGCAGCTGCAGGAATCTTGGCTGCCAGGTGTAAGTATGGTCACAGAAGGGGTGCTCAGAGTTCAGTACAAACAACTAAAAGTCTAGGAAATCAGTTAAGGAAAAGGATTAGCCTTGGGGATTAATGATGCAGAAAAGTGTCCCTTGCTGGAAGAGTTTACGCATTCAAGAGATCTCCCAGTCTTTGCAACTGGGATGTATTATGTCTTGCTCATAGCTGTGCACAGACTGTATGTAGGTCAAGTATATTCAGTCACGGGGAGGTACGTGAGCCTTTGGTGAGTTTATTCAGGTGCATTGAGCATTTTAGCTTTAATAGTAATGGAACAATTTCATTCTCATTTCACTGTGATAAAAGTCATCCTGGTCTGCCACCTTGTATGTGAAAGGGATGAGAACTTCACCCTGCAAAAGGCAATTACGGAAAGCCTCAACCAGCAGCTGGATCTCCTCCAGGCTCAGAATTTGAACCTGACAGAGACTGTAAAGCAACTTGCCACCTCCAAAGGTACATAGTGGTGGGAAGATGGTGGTTCCTTCACATTATGGTAGCTACAAATTGAATTTTTTTTTTTTTTTTAATCAACCATATTGGAAGGAAAAATTCAAAATCTCTAAAATTGCCCTGAATCATTTCATTTAAAAACAAATTTCAACCAAGTCAATCAAAAGGCTGCATTTCCATTTTGATCATTTTTTAAGCATCAGTCTTTCTGAAGTACATTTATTGAATTTTTGTAATGGAGCTGATTTATACCCTAAACCAAACATTTTAGTTCAGAAAATACCATGATGATGACACCTTTTTTTAAAAAAAATATGTTTCTAATAGGTGAATTCATTGAAGCTACCATTCCTTCTTTCACAGTCAGTTCCAGTGAATTATAGTAAAAAAATGTTGATGGAAAATTCCTACTGGGTTTAATTGTCTGGAATGCTTTGACTCCTCAAGACAGCTTCGTTCTGTTATGCAGTAGTGGATGCAGAAGTGTAAATACTGCTGCTCTCTACCAAATGAGATTGTAATAATTGGCTTTAAGAATTTATAGACTATATGTTGAGGGTATTTTTTTTTTTTCTTGTGCAAAACAATGGTGTGAAACTTTAATGATGGGTGAGCTGAATATACTAGATTATCATATAGCAGAGGGAATAGAATCATAATAAATTAAAATCTCACGAGAGAGTGGCAAAGTTATTATCTATGTAAATGTCTGCATTTGAAATTAGCACAAACTAGAAGCTACTTATAAGAGTCAAGTGCACCATGCTGTGCTATCTATTGCCATCCAGCATCAAGTGCTGGCATTCCCAGCTGGCACTGGTTTGTTACAATATAAAATGGTTCTGTGAACCGTAGGGCAACAAACATGGTTTACTCTATAGTTGGGACCCAGTTCCCAGAGATCTCAAAAATATTTTGCCTGCCAGGTCTTTTTGCTGCTTGCAATTATTTCAGTTTCAAACTAGAAATGGGGCTGCCCAAATGGTGCAAGAGTGAAAGAAAGATCAAACATTTTGAGTTCTTTCTGGCTTTAGTATTACTCAAGGTCCCACGAGGCAGCTAACAGAATAATGTGGCAGAAAGAGTCAAAGTGCAGCTGTCAGAAAGGTATTTCTTTAAGAGCAATGGGCTCATTATCTTTCATTTTGGCTGGCCATCACTATCTGATGCCTGCACACTGAATCCACAGCACGTATGAAATACGACTAGAGAGTTTTAAGTATAAATTGCATTGTAAAGCATATAGCAGGGAAAAGCTGGCCCTGATGTTGTTAACAAGAAGTTAAAGTAAGTCCACATGAATAGAGATGTACCCATACGACTGAAAGTCTAAGTTTCCTTTTACGTCCACCTAGATCCATGTCTTTGTGAAAATGGCTCATCCTTCCAAAATTTATTCTATTTGCATTGTACTAGCACCCTCCAGGTTTGCTGGTCAGATTAAAAAATTCTTTATTATTTGTTTTTCTGATTTTTATTTAGAAACGTTTTTCTGGTCTCCTGGCAACGGGGTTTATTAAGTCTCCAATGAAGACATGAATTGAGCTGCAGAATGAAGAAGGAATTGTTGCTCCTCTGTGATAGAAAGGCTGTGCACTGCTGTGGCGATCCTGCAGGGATCCCCTAGACCACTAGAGACTGTCGTCACTGACAAACCTGATCGAGTGCTCTTTTGTTTTCCAGGACATAAATGTATTCCTTGTCCTGAGAACTGGCTACAGTATGGGGAGAACTGCTACCACTTTTCAAAGGAATGGAAAACTTGGCAAGAAAGCAAGGATCAATGCTCTGCTCTGGAGTCCAGACTTCTTAAGATAGAGAGTAAGGAAGAGCTGGTAAAGATTGTTTTTTTCACTCACTCTAATTATACACTCCGCATTTTACTGTGGCCTGAACAGCCACACCATCCTTCCACTGGTGCAGTATGCTATGGCATGCGTGTGCTAGAACAAGTGGCAAAAACTGTCCATGCCCCTTTGGGGCCCCTCTACCTGTAGTGTGGCTGCACCCTCCCTGGTGCATCTCTGCTGACTTCAAGGGAGTTAACTGCGACACACCAGCTGGGGTTTACATGTAGATCCTCATCCCACCTCAGGGCAAATATAAATTAGCTAGTACTGGTTGGCAACTCTTTTGTTTCTCTGGAGCAAACTATTTAGCAAACATCAGAAGCCTGGCCTTCAGCTTCTTGCTGTCCACAATTAGAAAGCTTGTGGTCCTGGCCTGCTCCCGGGCTTCTTCTCCCACATGAGCAGAAGAGGATCCATACCTTCTGACTCCTAAGTTGTAGATGAAGCAGCAGATAAAGCACAGCCAGAAGAGCTCTTTGCTGTGAAGGAATTTCTACCCAGACCCTTAATGGCAATGGGATTATGTCTTGAACTCTGTGGTTTTTTTGCCTGTATTTTGAATTTCCTGTGTACAATGATAGCAAATGATGCAAAGGCCTTTTCCTGCCTGACTTATGCAACCAGGGTGTTGGAAGGATGTCAATATCCTATACCCGTTACCCAGCTAACATGCAGGCTTCAGTTATCTCAACTCTCCTTTTAGCTGAGAGGTGCTGAAAGCTCTCAGCAGGTTCATTTTCCTTATCTCCAAAACAGCTCTGACTGCCAGAAGTAGGAGGCACTGCGCAGATTCGCTTGCGAAACAGTGTGTTACGCACATGTGTGAGCAGTTCACTTTCATTTGCCTCTCTTCTTTTCCAAATCATAGGCTGCTATGACTGAAGCAGGGATGTGATTCACAGGCTTTACATTTATTTCCATACAGGGCTTCACAATGCGATCAGCACAGTTTTACAGTTCTTACTCTTTCTGGATTGGGCTGTCTCGCAATGGAACTGAGAGGCCCTGGCTGTGGGAGGATGGATCAGCTTTCTCCCCTGATCTGTAAGTTGCTGCATAGGTAGGAGCAGACCTATGTCCATGAATATTTGTTATGAGCCAGAAGCAGCAACCTTTAACTGCCACCCAGTAATCGCCTGTCCCCCTGACCTGCTTGCCAGCAGACAGGTTACCCATCACTCATTCACTTATTAACCTAGGCAAGGCCCCATCAGAGAGCTTGTATACTATTGTGGGTCAAATGGGTAGCAGCAGTTGGGAATTATTGTATCAGCCTGTGAATTTTTCCATGGGATGATGCATATCTCTGCTATTTTTTCACAGGTTTCAGATCCAAGGAGCCAGCTCAATTTCTTTCCCGGATTGTGTGTGTCTTCAAGGTGCAAATATAGACACTGCGCGGTGTGGCGAGTACAAATTTTACATTTGTGAGAAAGTGGTAGATCCTGCAGTGGTCGAACAAGTGAGCTACTTGGACAGGCACTAATGTGCAGTGCTCTGCAGAGACCTCCATCCTGGGATACGCTGTTGTGGGGGCGAGTCCTGCCCCAGGGTTTGCAACAGGGAAAACAAGTCTAAGCTCAGGTTAATGTAACATCAGGGATAATCAAAGGTTAACTTGCCCTCTGGTGATGCACATCAGCCAGGCTCCTTCTTGGGCTTTTTCTTTAACAACTTCCTTCCCTCTTTATTCTTTCAGTCTTTGCATTCTTGTGTAACCACTTCTATCCACTTCTCATAAATTCCTTTCTAAATGAAATTAAGTATATGATTCCAGAACGCTATTATAAAGATTCATACCTATCTCCCAGAAAGAGCAATCAATGACTGTAAGAGCAGCACATCATGTTTTAAAGATCCATCCATTGGGTATTCACAGATGTGAGCTCCCAATTTATGAAAAATTTCCAAACATTTGATTTAATTTCTCTCCCCACCTACTGATAACTAGAAAGTGCAACAGAATCAGAGTCTGCATTAAAGGACAAATAAAAATATTTATAGTTCTTCTGGTTAGAGAGAAAAGCTTTAAAATGGGATTGTATGTCCTATGGGCTCAAAAAACAGAAGGCAAATACAGAACACATCTTTATTGGGGAAAGTCAAAAATATTTAATGCCCAGGAATGCAGAATGCCGGTCCAGCTGCTAGTGGGTTGTTCTGCTGCATCATGGGGAGGGGGTGCATTCCTCTAAGACATCCGTCTTGATAATTATCCATGTCACATCTAATCCAGTTCTTTGATTTCTCAAATCCATTTTCCATTCTGTTGCAGAATTCCACAAATGGAATAAATATTGCTGCCTCTGACCTCTTCTGTAGTGTGTCTTTTTAGTAAGTCACTGTCCACAGTAGATTCAACAACCATCAAATACAGGGCCTTTCATGATGCAAAGCCTCCTTCACTGCTGTTTAGGAGGCTGTTCAAAGAGAAGACTGCATCAGAGCGAGCATCTCTCTTCTGTGGCACTAGCAAACAATGGAGATCTCTGAAATCTCTCAGGAACAGCCAAATTTATCTTTAGGACTTTTGTTCCTATGTGTATTTTGTACTAATTTGAGCCATTCAGTGAAAATGGAACTGTAAGTCAGAGAAAGTGGAGGTATTTAGGCAAGCCTCTAATTATATTTCAGACATAAAGCTGCACATCAGAAGTCTGCAGTAGCAACAGCCAACAAGTGTGCTGTACCTCTCACTAAATATGAGTGTTTAGCAATATGGCAATTACCTTAATTATGTATATGAAGAAGTAATTTAGAGGAGCAGGGAAAACAGAAGGGTTCTTGCCACACAGCTATCTCATAGTCTGGAAATGCTGCATTTTGTAAGTCTAAGCACAGGGCCTCAGCAGCTGTGGAGATACTACCTGGGATCCCAGCACTGACTGGTCTACAGGGGGTGCAGGTACAACGTGAATGATGGGAGGGGTAACCCATACAGGGCTGCTGTTCTAACACATGCAGGGCATGGTGGGGGCCCCCATCTTATAACCGTTGATAATACAAGAGGGTCTTAAAGATCATACCATGAGGAAGCAGGAGAGCCCGCCCTGAGGGGGCTGGTATGAGGAGAAGCTGGTGAAGAGCTGAAGCAGTGAGCAAAACTGATGTGAGGCAACTGCTATGGTGGGCATGGGGTCAGCAGACCAGTGAGGGGAACAATGGTTGATTGTAGGGGCCTAGCTAAGGGAAGAGTGTTGCCTGTGAAAAGCACTGGTATCACAGACTAGTGCTGGGGGCAAAATGCTGCAGAAAATGAAGGAAGGAAATGCTGAATGAAAGTCTGCTGTTCTGTACTGCATTTGGGAGGACAATCCATTAGCCTGTCTTGTTCCCCTGTCCGACACATGAGCACTGGTCCCCGTGCCTGGCTGCTGAATATTCACAAGCTCAGGAACTTATAAGAAAAGGGGTAAGTTGCTGGTCCTCATTGCTGTCTGGATTTTTTCATTTTATACCACATCTTCATGCCTCAATGATTCATAACTGCTACATGATGAGCCAAGTTGCACAGAATAGAAGAGCACATGCCATCCAGTAATTGCCCTGAGATGTGCAGTATACAACCTATTACTGTGTTTGTTTGAGTAATACCTAACCCTGAATTTCCTTGATATGTAGCATAAATCAGTTCTTGTATTTTGGCTTAAACCAGGAGAGAAAAATTTAGCTTTATGTAAGATGATCACTTAAGTCACAATACAATAACGATTTTAACAGATGTCATATATTTTCTTATATGGGGTTAAAATATTCCAAACTTTAAAGCAATTCAGAACTAAGAAATTTCATGCACGTCTTCTGTACTTTACCCTTTCCCATAGCCACCTATACACATCAGACCATCTTCTAAATCACTCTGTGCATTTTTCATGCAATTCTTCTTAACTCCCTTTGAAACACCCTCTTCAGAAATCTTTCTCAGATTGCCCAGGGTCCATTAAACTAGTTGGCTCACAGGAGTCTGTTCTATGCTGCTGAGTAAAAGAAATATTTTCAATAAGCAATGAGTTAAAGAAGCAGTCTTCCCACTTAGCTTTGCAAGTCATGCTAATCATTGCATTTTACACAGCTACCTGTGACGTCTGGTCCTTTGAAACTACTGCACATTCAATGTTAATTTGTCTTGAAAGCGATGTCATTTCTGCTGTCATTTGGCTGCAGAAAGCATTTAAAACTGACAAAGTTCAAAAGGCAGCATGCAATCATACCTCTAATTGAAAGAAATGAGTAATTTCAAGTCATAAAATGCTCATAGGCAAATCTTTAGGTTTTGTTGCACACTGAAAAAGACAAAGGGTGAAAGTTTTTTTGATAGCCACCACTAGATTAGTAACTTGTTGCTGTCTGTTGCTGCCACAAGGTTTTATTAGCACAGCCAGTTCTGTATTCTTGACGTTATGTTGTTCACAGTGATAAAAAAATCTTGAGTCTATAATTAGTCTTTTCAGTTCAACACAATGTCCATTAAAATCAGAGTATAAACATTGTATCCATGCCATGCTGTCACAAAACAAGCCTTCAGCTCACAAACCACTCTCAGTGCACTTGGAATTCTGCATGACAGAGCCAGGATTTTGGGAACCTGCATTTAAACCTATGCATTCAAGCTTGTTTAGTCTAATCTTTTGCCCTCTCTTTGATTTGCCTAATCCTTGATTCTCTTTCCACCACCATCTCCCCCTAACCATCTTGGATAAAAGAACTGGTATTATATGGTAAAACAAGAAGTAAAAAAGGAAATGTTACTCATCCTCCAGTTCTCTGGTTAGAGTCATGTGAGTGACAATTTCTCCTTTTGCTAGATTAAGATTCCCATTCTGTAAATTTAGCAAAAAGAAACTTGCGATTTTACATTTGAAAACTAAAATGCAGAGCTTGTCTAAATGCTTCCAGAGAAGCCTATTTCTATTTCTGTTTTGGAGTCAGTGGTTTTCAATCACACATATGCCTGCTATCCTGAAACCTTAACCTACCAACCCTACTCCTCACCATTCTTGAGGCCCATCAGGAAACTGAGCAGGAATAAACACTCACTCCTTCTGTAGAAGGCTTGCCCTTTTGTTCTGATTTGGAACAAAAATATTCACAGTTGTGAAATATTCTTTGGCAGAGAAAGACAACACAAGTCTGATTAAGCCGTCAGCAGCAAAGCCAGTGTTTCCTGCCTGTTCAGTGTTTCCTGTATTTTATTCCTCTCATTCTTTAGATTTCTTGGGCTTTCTTCAGAAGAACATAGCTCATAATAGTGGGCACCTAAAACAAACAGACTCAAGTGATATATGGAATTGGAGCACTCGGAACACAAATGCACAAGATGCACAGGTGACCTTTGTGGGTAAAACATGTCCTGGAGATGGACAGTCAAATGACTGTGCTGAAGTCATATTTGCTTCTGTTTATAATGTCAAATTAAGTTGAAGACTTATCATAGCACAAATTGTTGTGCAGATATTCAATAAGAATTGTGTAGCTGGAAAGACATATTTTGTAGAGGAAAGCAAATAAATAATTAGCATCAACTTGTCCATGTTATGATGGCAAAAGTCTTATGAACTTAAAAAACCTGCATTTTGAAGCATAATATTACAACCCAAGGAAAGGGAGCAGCTTCTTCTGCTGTATAAGTAGGTCTGTATCACAAATATCACACATTCATAGACCAAGATGTGTCACTGTTGAATGTGGAGGTTCCAGTTGCATTCCTATGAAAAATGCATATAGAAATATGCATCAAATGTCTAGTGGACATAATGTATTAAGTGTCACAAGAATACATCAAAATACCTTTTCCAGTTCCACTCAACTCAATTTTCCAGCATGAAGTAAAGTTCTCAGAGTCACTTTCAAACTTGGAACAATAAAAAGGGGAATTAGTGTTCCTACTAAAAAATGGCAAGCACTCATTTGAACATGGCCACATTGGTATCACATAAAGATTTTTATTCACTAGTGTCTAAAATCTGAGCTCTTGAAATAGCACAGAATCACTGAATGGTTGAGGTCGGAAGGGACCTCAGATCAGAAGGCCGGAACAGCTCTCCTTTGAAGAAAGGCTGAGAGAGTTGGGGTTGTTCAGCCTGGAGAAGAGAAGGCTCTGGGAAGACCTTCTTGTGGTGTTTCAATATATAAAGGGAGCTTATAAGAAAGATGGAAAGAGACTTTTTACCAAGGCTTGTAGTGACAGGACAAGAGGCAATGCTTTTAAACTAAAAGAAGGTAGATAGATTTAGATTAGACATAAGAAAGAAATTTTTTATGATGGGCGCGGTGAGACACTGGAACAGGTTGCCCAGAGAAGTTGTGGATGCCCTCTCCCTGGAAGTGTTCAAGGTCAGGTTGGGCGGGGCTTTGAGCAACCTGACCTAGTGAAAGATGTCCCTGCCCAGGACAGGATGGTTGGACTAGATGATCTTTAGCGGTCCCTTCCAACCCAACCATTCTATAATTCTATGACCTCTGGAGGTCATCTGCTCCAAACCCCCTGCTCAAGCAGGGTCATGTAGAACTGGTTGTCCAGGACTATGTCGAGAACACTTTTGAATATCTCCATGGAGGGAAACTCCACAACCTCTCTGGGCAACCTGTGCCAGTGTTCAATCAACCTCACAGTAAAAAAGTGTTTCTTGATGTTCAGAGGGAACCTCCTCTGTTTCAGTTTTTGCCCATTGCTTCTGGTCCTGTCCCTGGGCACCACAGAAAAGAGCCTGGCTCCATCCTCTTTGTAACCTCCCTTCAGGTGTTTATATACATTAATAAGTTCCCTTCCAAACCTTCTCTCCTCCAGCCTAAACCATCCCAGCTTTCTCAGCCTTTCCTTATAGGAGAGATGCTTTAGTCCCTTAATCATCTTCGTGGCCCTTCATTGGACCCTCTCTGGTATGTCAATGTCTCTCTTATACTGGGGAGCCCAGCACTGGACCCAGCATTCCAGGTGTGACCTCACCAGTGCTGAGCAGAGGGGAAGGATCACCTCTCTCAACCTGCTGGCAGCACTCCTCCTAATGGACTAAAGAGAGAGCCTTGGTAGAAACAGATATACATGAAATTCCAATCAGAGTAACAAGAAGTGGCCCCACAGGTCTTTAGACTTCTGCTTTCTTTGGCTGTGAGTAATGCTTAAGATTGTCAGCATCGCTAAGTAAGTGGTTTCTGAAGTAGAACAATGAAACTTATATCTCATCTTTGATTTGTAGGTATTTGTTACTGCTGGTTCTTTTTATCTGCAAAGGTTTTCTGTCTCTTTTCCATTTTTGTGTGAATACACTAGGAAGAAAGATGGACTTTGCTCTGAATGTGTATTAAAAATTATTTTACACCCCTTCTTGGAAAACTCTGAACATCAAAATCTTCTTCATACTCTTCCAGTTCTTTTTCTGCTGATAATCTTTTTAGATCAGCTGGACTGCTGCCTTCTCACAGATCCAGGGACGCTTCTGATAACAATTCTCACTGTAAACTCTTGAGTTACCATAGAAAAGGTATGCACAGTTTTGCTTAGAGGACAAATAAATCCTGGAAAAAAAAACCAACACCATCTTGTTAAAAACTCATGTACAAATTTGAAAAAAAAACAAACCATAAAGCCCTTTTGGACAATCATACATTATTGCAAAAGTTGCTTAGTCATTTTAAAGTTTATAAAGGTTTATACAAAATATTGAAGAACGTAACATATCATTCAAGTCTGAAGGATCACGTTGGTCACCAACGCAGGTGAGCTAATCAGGATGTCAAAACCAGAGGCAGCCTGGGCTGCAGTGATCATGCACTGGTGGAGTTCACAGTTCTGAGGGATATGGGTCAGGAAAGAGTAGTCAGGACCCTGAATTTTAGGAAAGCAAACTTGCAGCTCTTCAAGGACTTAGTCAATAGGACCCCCTGGGAAACTGCCCTCAGGGACAAGGGAACAGAGCAGAACTGGCAGATCTTCAAGGATGCTTTCCATAGAATGCAAGAGTTCTCAATCCCCAGGTGTAAGAAACCAGGAAAGGAAGGCAGGAGACGGACATGGATGAGTTGAAACCTGCTGGCCAAAATAAAGGGCAAGAAGGAAATGCACAGGCAGTGGAAATAGGGACAGGTATCCTGG
Organism: Morus bassanus; assembly: GCA_031468815.1. Taxonomy (NCBI): domain Eukaryota; kingdom Metazoa; phylum Chordata; class Aves; order Suliformes; family Sulidae; genus Morus; species Morus bassanus. The sequence continues at coordinate 1,458,712 of CM062571.1, read as the reverse complement.
GAAGAGTATAAGGACACTGCACAGTTGTGTAGGGATGGGGTCAGGAAGGCCAAGGCACAGCTGGCGCCAAACTTGGCAAGGGATGCAAAGAATAATAAGAAGGGCTTCTACAGTTTGTCAGCCAGAAAAGGAAGGTCAAAGAAAGCATGCCCCCAGATGAGTAAGACTTGCAAACTGGTAGAAACGGACGAGGAGAAGGCTGAGGTATTCAACAACATCTTTGCCTCAGTCTTCACTGGCAACCTCTCTTCCCACACCTCTCAAGTGGATGGACTGCAAGACAGGGACTGGGGGAGCAGAGCCCCTCCAACTGTAAGAGAAGATCGGGTTCATGATCATCTGAGGAACCTGAACATACATAAGTCTATGGGACCCGACAAGATGCATCCCAGAGTCCTGAGGGAATTGGCTGATGTAGTTGCCAAGCCACTCTCCACGGTATTTCAAAAGTCATGGCAGTCAGGTGAAGTCCCTGGTGACTGGAAAAAGGGGAACTTTGCACCCATTTTTAAAAAGGGTAGAAAGGAGGACCCTGGGAACGATCAACCTGTCGGCCTCACCTCTGTGCCTGGAAAGATCATGGAATGGATCCTCCTAGAAGCTATGCTGAGGCACTTGGAGGACAGGGAGGTGATTTGAGACAGCCAGCATGGCTTCACCAAGGGCAAGTCCTGTCTGACCAACCTAATGTCCTTCTGTGATGGAGTGACTGCATCAGTGGACAAGGGAAGAGCTATGGATGTCGCCTGTCTGTACTTCTTTAAGGCCTTTGACATGGTCCCCCATAACATCCTTCTCTCTAAATTGGAGAGATATGGTTTTGATGGGTGGACTGTTTGGTGGATGAGGAATTGGTTGGATGGTCATGTCCAGAGAGTAGTGGTCAACTGCTCAATGTCCAGATGGAGAACGGTGACAAGTGGTGTCCCTCAGGGGTCTCTATTGGGGCCAGTATTGCTTAATATTGTCATCAGTGACATAGACAGTGGGGTTGAGTGCACCCTCAGCAAGTTTGCAGATGACACCAAGCTGAGTGGTGCAGTTGACATGCCTGAGGGATGGGATGCCATCCAGAGGGACCTGGAAAGTTTGAGGAGTGGGCCCGTGTGAAACTCATGAGGTTCAACAAGGCCAAGTGCAAGGTCCTGCACCTGGGTTGGGGCAACCCCCAGTATCAATATAGGCTGGGGGATGAAGGGATTGAGAGCAGCCCTGCAGAGAAGGACTTGGGGGTACTGGTGGATGAAAAGCTGGACATGAGCCAGCAATGTGCGCTTGCAGCCCAGAAGGCCAACCCTACCCTGGGCTACATCAAAAGAAGCATGACCAGCAGGTCAAGGAAGGTGATTCTGCCCCTCTACTCTGCTATTGTGAGACCCCACCTGGAGCCCTGCATCCAGCTCTTCAGCCCTCAGCACAGGAAAGACATGGAACTGTTGGAGTGGGTCCAGAGGAGGGCCACAAAAATGATTGGAGGCATGGAATGCCTCTGCTATGAAGAAAGGCTGAGAGAGCTGGGGTTGTTCAGCCTGGAGAAGAGAAGGCTCCGGGGAAACCTTATTGCAGCCTTCCAGTACTTGAAGGGGGCTTATAAGAAAGAAGGGGACAAACATTTTAGCAGGGCCTGTTGTGATAGGACAAGGGGTAATGGTTTTAAACTAAAAAAGAGTAGATTCAGACTACATATAAGGAAGAAACTTTTTACAATAAGGGTAGTAGAACACTGGCACAGATTGCCCAGAGAGGTGGTAGATGCCCCATTCCTGGAAACATTCAAGGTCAGGTTGGAGGGGGCTCTGAGCAACCTAATCTAGTTGAAGATGTCCTTGCTCATTGCAGGGGGGGATGGACTAGATGAAATTTAAAGGTCCCTTCTAACCCAAACTATTCTATGATTCTATGATCACTCTCCCACCTGCCTTCAGCAAAAAGATATAAAAAAGAAAGCCTATGCATGGAGCATGATCAAAGCAGAAAATAGCACTAGTTCCTAAACAGTGGTTATGTCACTCCAACCATTGCTTTATGTAGTGGTAATTTGGGTCTGGAAACTGAAAGGCAGTGGTCTGCCCAAACAGAAGCCAGATCATTCTGTCTGATGTCTACTAGCTGTGGGAGGTGTAAGAGTTTGCAAGACAAAATAAGCATGTGTTTCCAAGGAGGCACTAGAGACTCTTCACCTGAAGAAGGTTCTCCAGGCCCTGAAGAGGACTCTCATATTACTGCATACAGTGATCACTTCACACAGAACAGAATGGGAATTTGATTTTTTCCCCCATGGTTAGTGAAGGAGAAGTACACAGAGTAAGCTGATGAGATTTTACAGAAAAAGTAGACAGGTGCTCTCCACCTAATGCTGGCTATTTTTGCATAATAAAGGTTTCAAAATGGTGATCGAAGAGAGAAGTGAATTTGCAATACTTTTGGCTGAGTAGAAGAGGCAGGTGAAGGCAGGCTTTGCAGGAGGTAGGCTGTCTTGAAGGAAGTGTGGGTTGCTTCCTATAGAGTCCTGGGATGTTTCATAAAGTGATTGGGCTCAAATAGTGAGAGCAGTCACTGTTTGTACTGTTTTGTTGACTCCTTCTGCTCACACATCCAGTTTTCTGAGACTCTCTCTATTTCAGGGACTTCACACCTAAAAGAGCATTTTTACTCCAAATATATATGTGGCTGTATTCTGCTGTGAAGCTTTGCCATTAGTGGGATTTTGGTTTCCTCCTCCTTCAGTGCACAGGGAGGATATTGTGCAAGAAGAGATTAAAAACCACCAACTGATTAATTTCAGAAAACTTACCAGTCCATTATCTTTGTAGAAAGTTTTGTATCATCTATCCAAGACCAGCCATCAACTCCATATGATAATCCAATCCAATAAGATTTTTTTTGTGATATTTGAGAAAAGCTAATCTATAAAAAATGCAAAACTTTTATCACCAAGGAGCTTGCGGGTATTATTTTTGCTGTACCTAAACAACTACTGTTGAGAGAGGAGGTGATCAAGAAAGAACCAAAGGAGGTAATTTGACAATGACTCTCTGAACTCCTCATCAGGCCCTCTTAACAGTTTCCAAGAGATGACATCTCTATTTGGGGTACAAACAGGAATATTTTGGGTCTGCCATCTACTAAATATAAGACCAGGGCAACTATTCAAGGAGACTTCCTCAATGAAAGACTCACTGCTTATAACTTTCACAGGATCCATGACAGTCATGTCCACTGTTTGGCTGAATAATATCCTGTGTTGCTAGCTACCTCATCATTACACATTTGTGGTTAAATGCTCTGCATCTGCATTGCCTCAGACCTTGGGGACAGTACCTCTATTACTATGTAACATCAAGAGAGACTTGCTGACTGGTGAGGAGTTTTGAATAGTTGATACCAATGCAAAGAAATACCAGTACAATTGGAACCATACCAACTCGCTTTTCCTTTTCAGCATAAGAAGGGTGGCGTTCTGGGAGAAGCAAAAGTCTTTACTTTCCTGCCATGTGGCCTCCTTTTCTGAAAAGTAGAAACAGGTGTTGCCTCCAAACCATTTCCAGTTTACAGGGCAGAGTGAACATGTGGATCCTAGAACAGAAAGAAACCATCAGTCCCTTATAAACAGCCAAAGGAAGAGTAGAGGACTCTACACCCATAGGCCCGGAAAGCCAAATTTATGCAGAGCTGAAATGTGTATTGCACTTTATGGGTCACATCTACATTCATCTTTTTTTTTAAACTCATTATTTAATCTGATATAACATATAACACCCTTGTTTAAGGCCTAACACATAGATTTCAGGCTGTGTGAGCAGTAGTTCTACTTACTATCATTCTTACTGTTTGCGTCACCCATCAAGCACAATCTCTCCTTTAGTCCTTGCAAGTTCAAGTTTTCGGTATGTCCCGCAGATGCCTTAGAACCTCTGAGACCTGGAGTTTATAAAGGTATTCTTCATGAGACAAAAAAGCTGTGACGATGCTACTGCATGGTACATGCTTCATCATATATTGCAAATTCACTTTTTGCGACCATGCTCACATGCAACTCTGGTGCTTACAGTGTCACATATTGTGAGGATATTAGCGGATGAGAAAATGATGGATAAAAGGATTTCCAAATTTTAAATGCAGTTTAATCACAGTGCCATTGCAGGCCATTTGGTAACCTAATAAAAGACTAAAATACTGCAAAAAAAAAATGCTTAGGAAAGACTATCTTGAACTAATCATGTTGATATTAAAGGAGGTTTTATAAGCCTTTGAAAAAAACTAAAATTCTAAACATACTTCAGGTTGAAAAAACATTTTATTCTTAAAGGCTGGTAAAACTTCTCTGAAGAAAGAGGGGAGGGGGTTTTATATATCTTCCTGAACAGTATTTAGATACTGGCTTTTGGTGGCAATGGCTCAGAATGACTATGTCCATGCTCTGTGATAGAAGGTATAGGTACAGTCATGTCACACATGAAAAAAGCTAATATAAATATGAGAGTCTTCAGTTCTCTTGCACATGTCAGATAAACTGGGATGACTGAGTGAAACAGACAGAAAAAGTGAGATTTCCTCATGAATCTGAGTGCTAGAAGTACATCTATTTTTAACATACTAGTATGAACTAATTTAAGCCAGTAGTCTACAAACATGGAAGGTTAGTCTACAAACATGAAACATTTATCAAAGGAATGGGATAAGAACTGCTATTCCTGTAGAGCAGAGACACTTGAACAGCAGGAGTAGAGGAGAAGGGAAACAACAAACTCATTTATGAAAGTCAAAATTACAATTTTATAATTTAATTTGAATTAGCAAATAAATGAGTAATAGATGGATGAGGACAGAATCCATTCCTCCTACTCTTTCCAAAATATATCATCTTGACTTCTATATCCTTGCTCTGGGCACAGGTCCAGACTTAAAAAAAATTGCTTCCCACAAAGCCTTATGTATACCAAGCTGCAGAGTTTTCACTGCAGGCAATTAGGAGGAGAAGAAAGGACAGTATATGTGGGGAGGATGAGCTATGACTGTCCTTGTTGCAGTCAGTCTGCCACCTTTCTTCAATGCAGTTATTCCCAAGGTGTTAATATGAATAAAGGAACACAGTATATTTCAGGACTTACCTAAGACAATCATTCCTATGGTGAGGGCCAGGCACAGTGCAAACAAAGTGAAGATAGCCGGCCACCATACAGCAAAGGGAAGAGAGCGCCCTGGGAGAAACCAACAGTTTATCTGAGGGCAGGCACCTTGTTCAGCAGCACTCCCAAACCTCCACCCCTTCATGAAGAGCCATCTGGTGACTCTTGAAAGAGTTCCCCTTCCAGGCTGTATTATATTTTAAGGATTAACCCAAATGCAAGTTGAGAAGAAGATGTGGTGCCTCTGTTAAAGGGGTCTGTTTGAAAGGAGACATGGTTCGAATGGAACAGGTGGGAGATGCCTTGCCTTTGACAAATGGTGAAACTATGAAACATTGTAGTGATCCTTTGACTTAGAAGTAGGTGATGTTCCTGTTCTCCTTTGGCAGTACCGTATTACTCTGCTCTGTCAGAACAAAGTAAGGAAGTGTTTGCATACCATCTTACACTTTGCACAAATCCCTCCTTTTCTCAGGGCACACAGTGCTCAGGCTGCATGCCAGCTCCAGGCTGAAGCCCAGTTCGGGAAAATTCTGGAGTCCAAAATATCTGCTGAGGTTTCCCTGGATTCAAAAGTTCCTGAGAGTTACCATCACCAAATGGTCATGGCAATGCAGTATGATGGGCCTTTCAGATGAAGGAATATTTAACTCAAGACTGGATCCCTCTTGAAGTACAACCAGAGCTATGGGACTTGAAGAAGGCAAATGACATGACCTATGCATTCAGGCCCAGCGCTGCCTCATCCCATCTGGCCTTAAAGGCTATGAATCTTAAGCATTTCCTGAAAAATTGAGGTCCAGAGGGCAAAATGTGAGATTTTTTTTCCTGTTAAAGTCAGATTGTCCTGTCTATATAGCCATTTCCTGTAATAATAAATAAACAATAAAAACTAACCACATTACAGCTGATTCCTACATTCCAGAGTTTGATCCTGAAGCCGCCTGTCTTCCTACAGAAATTTAGGGCAAGTAATGGCAGTAGTTCCACTGTATGCATTTTCACATTCATGCATGCTGTTTTTTATCAGACAAAACAACAGAAATAGTGCATTAAACCTATAATATTAAATCTATAATTACTTTTCTTATTTAGTGAGCTGGACAAGAGAGACTGTTCCTATTGTCATTGTCTGCCATAGTGCAGAAAGTTCAAAGAGCAAGTGTCAGTCGTACCTTGGTTGATGTTCAGGGACATGTAGTGCCTGGTTGGGTGCTGTGGTAGATGATTTAAATTAGAGTATCCATCCTCTTCCTCTGTATTTGTACGCATTATCTGAGAACTCGTTCGTGGTTCAGTAACGATCCTCTTAAAAGACAGACTGAATGATTTGTGAAGGAGAAGCAAAAAGAAAAGGAGAAGGAGGGAGGGGAGAGGAAAATGAGTCACACTTCAAAGGCCCTAAGGCAAGATACTCATATTCAAGTGTTACTGTGTCTCCTCCTTTTCCTCTCTCAGGGGAAGATCTCCTCTCTTCCTGCCCATCACATCTCAGCCTGGGTCTACCTCCCCAGGTCTAGAGACACGCAGGGATGACATGAGTCCCAGTAAATATATGGCCTGGTAGTTCCCCTCTTTTCAATTTAGCCTTCCCATGACTTTCCTCTCCTTTGAACTTTCTAAATTTTAAGAGAGAGCAAACACCTTTCATTCAACTCAGAGGCAGACTAACCTCAGCTTTATGCCTTTTTCATTATTCAGTGTTAAGGGCTAAAAATCTAGGTGTCCATATTCAACTGAGAGCAAAGTTCGCAGCCGCAAATAGCTGCTGAAGCTATTTACTCACATAGAGGAATTAGGAAGTGCTGTCCAGAATCTAATGTCATCTTCTCAGAGGGAGAAGTGGGAAATCAGAGTCTGGGAAAAAAAGGACACAGACAGGATTTAACAAATAAGAGAAGTGAGCCCTTGTGGAAAAGGCTAACTACATACTGGACCAGCCTAGCAAAAATGTAGCTAACAGGGTGAAGGAGGTGATGATTCTCTTCTTGCCATCACTTGTGAGTATGCAGCTGGAGTACTATGTACTATGTCCAGCTTTGGGCTCCACAGTAAAAAAAAAAAAAAAAAAAAAAAATCCCATAAAACACATAAATACTAAACCTGGTCAAGGGGAGAGCCACCAAGATGCTTAGGAGCTGGAGCACTTGATTTACAGAGACAGACTCTGACAACTGGATTTGTTCAGCCTGAAGAAGAGAAAGCTAAGGAGAATCCAGCTGTAGTCTCTCACTGCATAAAGGGGCTATGGAGAAGATGGAGCCAAACTCTCAGAGGTATACAGTGAAAGGAAAGGAAGCAATGGTCATAAGTTACAGGTAGGGTGGTCAAATATTGGAAGAGGGGCCCAGAGAGGATGTGTCATCTCCATCCTTAGAGATTTTCTGAACTTGACTGGACAGGGACTGGGCTTATCTGATCTAGCTTTGAAATTAGACCTGTTGAGCAGGAGGGACTTCAGATGTCCCTTCCAAAATAAATCTTTCCATGACTCTGATCTATGAGTATGAAGGGAAGACTCACTATGATGTTTAGGTGAGAATGCCCAAGGGAACAATAGTAGACCACCTGAAATAGCATCATCTGTTCCCCTTTCTTGTAACTTGGAGAGAAAAATTTAGGAAGTGAGAGACTGGATATTACTTTCTTTAGAAACTCAAATTATCTGCACCAGCCAACTACAGTAGAAGCCCCTTTTTCTCTCTGCAAAGCTTGGCTCAGCTTGCTGGCCCTTCTGCACAGTGCTGTGTACTCTTCCTTTTTTCCTTTGGAAGTTCCCCTACCAGGAGAACATAGGATGTATTAAAGTCATGATGTCAAGAGGGAAGGGTCTGAAAGGTTGCCACCTCACCTGCTGCCTCAGATGGTTCAGATGAGTAGATGTTTATTTAATTTAACACAAAATGAATACAAAAACTGACCAAGTGAAGGCAGGGACAGAGTGAAGGACCGTGCTCCATGGATAAAATTATACCAGCTGAAAGATCTTGTTAAAGACAGAAGATAGTGTGGGAAAGACCAGGTGGGCTTAGAGCAAATCTGTGAATCTGTAGTGTGATAGTAAGATTGTGTAACTGGAAACCTGTCATTAGAGATGCATGAGCCAGAGCTGACACCTGTGTCAAGGAGTCCGGGCACCCCCAAGAAAAGATGTGTGGCAGAACCATAGTGTCTTAAGACTTATGTCTTCAGTGCCGTTGTTTGAAAGGAACAAGTCATGTGGTTCAACCTCCTGTTCAAAGCTTTGAACTCTGATGAAGTTGCTCAAGGACTTGGCCAGTCAAGTTCATGCAGTCTCCAAGGATGGAGATCTCCCAGCCTCTCTGGATACCTGTTCCTGTGTTTGGCCACCCCCACTGTGAAGAATGTTCTCCTTGCGTGTAACTGGGATTTCCCTTACTACAGTTTCCATTAGTTGCCTCTCGTAGTGCTCTAATCAGCCCTGGCAGAGCGTAAGCATGAATATAGGGAGAAGATAGAGGGCTCCAAAGGAGCACTTGCTGATAAAGAGATGGTCCCATGTCTGCTGTTGTAGCTGTGCTCCTGGGCACCTTCTTGTGGTCTTTCAGTCACCTTGTCACGATTTAAAAGCATATCAGTAAAAGAAGTTATAATGGCTAAATATTTTAAGATTCTGATTTGAAATAGAAAGAACAAACAAACAGAGAAGGAAGATCCAGGGCCAGATGAGCATCAAATTCTTTAGTAAATTGACTAGCCTTCACAGGGAAGGGGTATTTTTTTTTTTTTTTTTTTTTTTGCTTTCAACAGACAGTGTCTGTGAACAGAGTGGCACCATATCATTTAGCATCTTGCTGACAGTGCATTTCCGTGTGTGAGCATCGGCATCTACTGGCAAGTCTGAAACCCCCCCAGGGCAGCAGATGTGCTCATTACAAGGATGATGGACGCCATTGGGAATGAGAAAGAATGCACTTGCTTCAGGGCCTGGAGCAGAGAGCTCAGTGGACGAAGTGAAGAAGCACTGTGCAGCTGGGGTGTTTTGTTCAACTCTTTATTTCTGAACCTGCCTTCCTGACATCCATGAACTCTGCTTTTTCGTAGCCAGGAGCTGACATTTAGGCTCCTCCCATTTCACTGTCTTGGTTATCTCATTGTAGATGGGCAAATGTGAAGCTGTCATGCTCCTTCCGCTTCAGAACAGCATTGCAGGGCTCATTCCCCCAATGCACCCTTTTATTCACTTCACCCCTACCTTCTTCACTGTCCATGCCCTGTTTGAAGGGATGTTGAAGCCGAGAACTTCTCTTTAGTTCCCAAACCTTTCAATATTTATGATGTCCCAGGCTCTACCAAGGACGTGAATCTTGCACGCAGTATACAATACTAGGTTCTATTTTCCATACAAAATGTGCTTCAAATGAACTGTTTCTCTGAACTTCCCAGTGCCATGTAAGGATTATGGACCTCCCTGAACAGCCTGTGTCTTGGGCTCCACGCGTGTGTAGTCAGGAGAACTTTGGCAGCCTCTGAGATAGAAGGCAGACTGGATGAAATAGTGGGCTTGCTTGAATTTAAAACACTAGATACTATAAATTCTTCCCTCTGAAATATGCCACTGTTAACAGGCGAAAAGCCCTTTCCAAGCCGCTGGGGCCAAGATTTGGGCTGAGAACAAATGGAGTTTACTATATGAAGATATGGAAATCATTTATAAAGATCATCCAGCCATAGAATCAAAAGAAATGTACCCTGCAAGTTATCACCACTGACCTGACCTTCCTGCAGTAATAGTGAATGCTCCCTAAGAAGTCACACCAAGCAGTCAGCAGGAAATCCAGAGGCTAACATTTGTTTTCACAATGCAGCCATCAAACAAAGGTGTATAGCAGATGGCTAGAAAAAAAATTCAAATGTTAGTTTATGGAAAGAAAAAGGGGTAAAATGTGGCAGCTTAGATGCCTGCTGTGATTTTTTTTCAGGGTGAATGGGTTGAAACTGATGAAACATTGTACCTTACTTGTGTTGTACCTTGCACTTCCTACTGCAATTGTAAGGAATTCTAGACAGTTCAACTGGTAGTTGTGCCCGTGAATTACAACTTGGCTCTACTGAGTATAGTGAATTTATTCAGTTCACAAACATGTTTTAGCACATTAGGAAGATGGATTCATTTTTTTACCAAGGAACTGCTTCAGTCTTTGAGAATATTTTCCAAGGAAATATTGAATATTAAAGACATTATTATTTGTTCATTTATTTTAAGGAAAGTCTCCAAATACTGAGGCATATACATAGGTACATAGTGTATATATAGATACAAGGAACACATGCATATGTAATACAGATCAGATGCTGACATACGAAACTTCAAAGAACTCATGCAATGAAACTCTACCCAGAAAAGTGGAAGCATCATTTTCTTTCAAGAAGTATGACAAGTGCTTTAATAACACATGATGCTTAGTGTGTACCTTGGGCTCAACAGATCCCAAACAGTGTGTATATAATACAAGAGCTCAAGTAAGATCTGTGGCAATGGATTCTGCATCAGTTTGAGTACTCATTGTGTGTAGTTCTGAATGGAGCACATAATTATTCTCCTCACTGCTATTTGCATAGCAATTGATGTCATGATAGCACTGAACTTATTCAGGTAATGTTTTAATCCAACCATGACATTTGACTCTATTTTTCACAGAGATTGCTTCCAGCACATTCCAGTCAGATCTGTTGTTATCTCAAACCCTTCAAGCCCCATGTTGGGTACCAAAAAGGACTGTTGTGGTTTAACCCCAGCTGGCAACTAAACACCACACAGCCGCTCACTCACTCCCCCCTGATGGGATGGGGGAGAGAATCGGAAGAGTAAAAATGAGGAAACTCGTGGGTTGGGATAAAGACAGTTTAATAAGTAAAGCAAAAGCCACGCATGCAAGCAAAGCAAAACAAAGAATTCCTTCACTCCTTCCCATGGGCAGGCAGGTGTTCGGCCATCTCCAGGAGAGCAGGGCTCCATCACACGTAATGGTGACTTGGGAAGACAAACACCATAACTCCCAATGTCCCCCCACTTCCTTCTTCTTCCCCCCCAGTTTATATACTGAGTGTGACATCATATGGTGTGGGACATCCCTTTGGCCAGTTGGGGTCAGCTGTCCCGGCTGTGTCCCCTCCCAACTTCTTGTGCATCCCGAGCCCGCTCGCTGGTGGGGTAGGGTGAGAAGCAGAAAAGGTCTTGACTTTGTATAAGCCCTGCTCAGCAATAATGAAAACATCCCTATATTATCAACGCTGTTTTCAGCACAAATCCAAAACGTAGCCCCACACTAGTTTCTATGAAGAAAATCAACTCTATCCCAGCCAAAATATTTGAATCACCATTCTGAGAAAACTGCATGATAAACAAACAAAAATTAAAATATCTTTAAAAATTCCTGTTCCTAAAGTTGGTATCTCATAGTGGCAGATCCCGCATCCCTTCTTGCAATGCTTCTTCAGATGAAATGAACAGCCACTTTCTCACAGATCCAGAATTGCTTTGTCGAACAGGAGTAGCTGGCATAAATAATCTGACCATATAAGGAGGCACAGAAGATGTTGTCATAGAACATAACCCTAGGAAATGAAAAAGTATGGCTTAATGATGTCCCAATGACATCACGTGATCTATATTTGGACCATTTGTAATCATACTGATTTGCCACTGGAATGTAGAGTTATTTCCCCCTTGGAGCTATTTTACTTGTGCTAGGTGGTCCTTTTGGGTCTGGTCCATGTGATTGAGCTGTACTTTGCCATCCATTGTTCCTTATACAGGACACAAATTCAGAGCTCCATAGCAGATACTATGGTTTCCATGCTCCTCTGTCATTGCACTTGTGACAAACATGGGAAAGTAAGAGGAAGCTCAAGTCCTGTGTAATTTACCAGGGCCCATCAGATAGCACCACACTGGTCCTAAGTTACGAAGGCTTACCAATTTGTTGCTTCTTTTGAAAAAGCTGTTCCATCCTCCCAGTACCAGCTGCTCCTTTCAGATATGTATGATAATCCAACCCAGTAAAACTGTGAATCCTGTGGCAGAGAAACCTGTAGGTATGAGAAAATCATCACAACAGTAGTTCAAAAGTAGGACCTAAATTCCTGTATCTTCCAGCTCTGAAGGTTCTGCAACCAAAGGAGATAACTCTTACCCAATAGGAGAGTAACCTGTTTTCCATGCTTGTTTTCCATGAGGCAGTGCTGACTGCTTGGATTATAGGATCATTCAAATACCATTGTTTATTGAATTACCACAAGGCAAATGTACCCTGGATCTGTAAAAACATTGCTTTTTTAAAGAAAAAAAAAATCAGCCAGAAAAAACAGCTTTATCTGGTCTGCCTTTAGGTATCTACACTGCCTTTAGATAACTGTAGTTTAGATATAGATATGGGAGCACCGTTTAAGCCCCAATTAGAGTCAGCAGAGATCTGACCAACAGAGCCAATGGAGCCTGAGAAGTGTTTCATCTCACCCAGTGGGAGTGCTACTGAATAGTGAGTGCGTTGGCCAGATCTCCCACTGCCTGTAACAGAGCCCGAGGAAGTTGCAGACTGCTTACGCTGTGGATGCCTGAAGTTGAGTGAGATGAATCCCAGCCTAGAGGGCAGAGCCTGTTGCCTAAATACAGGCCTCTAGCACCTTTTGAGATTATTCCACCTTTCTGAGGTCTTCACATATGGCTGACAGACAAAACCCAGAACCTATGGGAGAGCCGTTCCTTGCTGAAGCATTATTTGGAGGTCAAAAAGAATATCCCTGGGCACCTCAGATTGCCCTAGCAACCTATGCTTAGGCACCTGAATCATTCCCTAGGTGTCTAAATGCTACACAAGAGGTTCCTCAGCATCTTAGCCTGTTCAGATCCTCCAGATACTCTACTGCTGCTTAGTAGCATTAGACTACTCAGTGTAGTAGTCACCCTGTTCGACAGGGACTCATCCAGTATCTAAAATCCACAGGGGCTTAAACTGGTCTGGCCTCAGTCTGGCTGCAGCTGCATATACCAAACATGGAAGAAAAACCAAGCACCCAGACATCTGGAATCAAACTATGTAGGGATTTATATAGCATACCAAAATCATCTCTTGAATTCAGCATTGAAGGTATGGTGTTCAGGTGTCTCCCAACAGTGTGAACCACAATTCTGATCTCAGGATGCTGCTAAACTCAGTAATAAACCATTTCTCCACTTCCTATTTTGTCTCTACCCATCTGATTTTCACTTAAAAAAAAAATCCAAAAGGCCATCCTTTATGCCTTAAAATAAAAGAGTTGAGAACCCCCATCTTAAACTACCTCCATCTGGAAAAAGGAGAGAGGTTTCCAGGGAAGCTTGTTTCTTTTAAAAAGTTTTATGTGGCTAAAAGAAAATAAGGATATTTGGGCTTTGTGTAAGCTTAACAGCTGTTGAAAAAGAGATTCCCAGAACTGTGTGTACAAAAAGGGAAAATATGGTCTTGACAGGAAGTTACAGATTTTTCTTTAGTCAGAAAAACACCTCCAAATTAGTAAAACTACTTAAAATTATTAATTCCCTAAACCTTTTTCAGTCATCATAATATAATTCTCTGCTGTCTAGCCTTTGTGCCATCATTAACACCACTCTGTGAGGGTGTAACACAACGTCAGAAAACAACCTTTTATAGTCACTTTGTACTGCAGCATGCAATGACGGTACCATGGGGAATTGGCCGCTCTCTAGATTTCATGTAGATGTGGGTTTGACGCTGGGAGCCCTCAGTGATAAAACTTGTAGAAAGAGATAATGAAAACATGCATTTTGTGTGCTGGGTCTCTCCTCCATGCTAATAATATCAATTTGTTTTCTCTGTGAAAACCTAATTATTAGCTAATTAAGGTATTTTATACAATGGCGTATTCTATTTCTTAAAATACATAATTTCATTATTTGTCACAGCACACAATTTAGAAAGTGTTGCAAGTCGTGACAATCTTGTGACTTGCAAGAAGGCTGCTTGACCCAGAGAAAATTGAATGTAAATGACCAAACTATTTTCTGCCTGCAAGATTGCTGGAAGTTAAAACACATGACATAAAGGAATGCAGGAGGTTAAGACTGTACCATCTTTGCTTTGTCTTTTAGCACAAGAAGAGTGGAGTTTCTTGAGGAACAGAACTCCTGGCTTTGCTTCCATGTTTTCTTCTGCTTTGAAATGTAGAAGCAGTTGTCAGCTCCACTGTTTCGCCAGCTTGCTGGACAGAGAGTACACTTTGTTCCTAGAAATCAGAGAGAGTATTATGCAGACCTGCAAGGAATGCAGGGCCTTTAGCTACTGGCTTGACTGAGAAAAGACAAAGGGAAACCATGAATCAGCTGAGCTCCTGAGGGGTGAGAGACAAGTTGTTTGGCATGTTAGTGTACACATATCCACATCTCAAATACTGCCACAGTTAAAAACAGACACTAACCAATAAGATCTTTTCCCTGTGATTTTATAGTCTCTCAGTCAATGACCTCTGAAAAGGGGGTGGTTTGTGTTTATTTACATAACAACAACATTTACCATTTTTCTGCTTCCCTTCAAAACACAATGCTTCCCTCATTTCCTGCAGCTTCTTTCCTTCCTCAGGATCCTTGGAAACCTGAAAAACTGAAGGGCATGAAAGTGCTTATCAAAGATTGTTTTTAAAAATGTGTAGCTTTAATTTGTAGCTTCTGGCTTTCTTTTATTTTTTGTCTACTTCATTTGTATGCCTACCATTTTGTGTACATCATCTGCATTTTCTTCACCAGGAGGGCTGTGCAGCACTGGGAAAGGTCACCTGGGAAGTTGGGGGCATCTCCGCCCCCAAAGATTTTCAAAAGTCATCTGGACAAAGCTACAGATGAGTTTATCTGGGGTTGGTGATAGTCCAGTTTTGAACAGTGGGGAGGAAAGGGTGGGTGTCAGACTACAAATCTGAAGAATTGCCTCTGAGCTAACGTTTCTCTCATGCGATGGACCATCCTGAGTGTTTGTCCTGGGCACTTGCAACTGCTTCCCTCCTGCCAAAAAGCAGCTGGGGACTCTCTGTCTCTGCTTCCAAATGTAATGTGGCATCATCTTTTGTTGTTAATAGAAATGTTTCTGTGGAAAATCTGCTGTGATCATTGGGCAAATGCACCAGTCACAATGTTTTGATGCCAGGATTGCCCTCCCTGCAAAAACCTTGCAATCCAAGAAAAAGAAGGAACTGTAACTGTGAAATATTCCAGTAACAGTCACAGGGGGGAACCATTATCCAGATAGTGTGGCTGACCAGATGAGCTTCTAGCTGTGAAAACTAAGCATTTCAGAAATGGGTTAGGGTTAGGGTTCAGAGTTAGGATTAGTAAGAAGTTAGCGTTAGGGTTAGGTTTTAGTGTAAGAGTTAGGTTTTAGGGTAAGGGTTAGGATTAGTCTTAGGGGTATAGGTTAGGGTTGGAGTTAGGGTTAAGGTTGAGGTTAGGGTTAAGATTAGGGTTCGGGTGATTATGATTAGGGTTAAGGTTAGGTACTAGATGTTAGGGTCAAGTTTATTGGTTAGGATTAGGGTTGGGGTTAGGTTTAGAGGGTAGGTTTATGCTTAGGGAGATTATGATTAGGGTTAAGGTTAGGCATTAGGTGTTAGGGTTAGGTTTATTGTTTAAGATTAGGGTTGAAGTTCGGTTTAGATGTTAGGCTTATGCTTAGGGATAGGGATAGGGTTAGGCATTACCTTTAGTATTAGGATTAAGGTCATTAGGGTTAAGGTTAAGCTTAGGGATTCAGGGTTACGGTTCAGTTTATGGTTAGTTAGGTTTAGGTCTTGCATTTGGATTAGTGTAACCCTTAGGGTTAGGGTAACTATAAGCGTAGATTTTAGTGATTGCGAGTGACCTGTGCTGACACTGAGTTATGGGGGGACTTCTGTGGGACACCTCTACTGTTGCCCTTCTTGCCCTATTATTTCCATTGGGGGAACAGGGACACCAGGGACAGTCTGCATGGGGAGACAAAGCAGTCATATATCTGGAATTTACTCCCACAGCAGCAGCTTGGGACACCACAGTACTTACACAGAGCCAGCAGGGCTACCAGCCCCGTCAGCAGCACCAGGCACAAAGCGAGGAAAGCAAAGGCCACTGGCCGCCATAGGGAAGATGAGGCAGAGGCTCCTGGGACAAACAAAAAACCTATTCAGCAACAAAAAAAGCAGCTCTCCTCACCACACAGTGGTATTACCTCCTTTCTGACATCACCAGTTCACCTGCATCCCATCTGCAGAGCCTCCTTTTTTCCATACTGCAGGTTTTCAGTGTTCTGAATTTCCTGCAGTCATTTTGAGAAATATCTATTTATCCACTGAGAATGTTTATTAACTGAGGCTCTAGTGTTTTAGAGTAAAACTTCTCATGAAACAGGTATACTGATTAGATTTTGCAGTTCCCACAGTCCTGGAAATAATAAAACAATCTCTAAGACTTCTCCACCTTGAAAGGCAAAAATTACCAGCTAGTTTTGGATAATTAATTCTCAAACCTGTGATTGGAATTTCTGAATGATTGCAATGTTTGAACATTAAACTGTGCATCTTTCTTCAGGCTCTTTCTCCAAATTTCCATTGTGGTTCAATGTCTAATCAGGAATAGAGTGCTCCAGAATTTTATAGCTGACTATCCCCTGATTAAAATCTTTTCTTTTATATATATGCATTTTTCCCTTTTGGGAAGCAGTGCTCTGCAAATTTCTGTAATACTCTTTCATATCTGTTTAGGTGTTCAGGTTAATTGAAAAGTATTACACACATCATGTGTTTTACTTGAGTCCAGTGCATCAGAGCAAGCACCTCCAGCACTTCACCTTTTGTTAGGTGAGAAGAATCACCCTTCAGATGTGCCCAGAAGTCCAGACAGACTAGGCAACAAAAACTTACATAGTCAAAGTTAAGGGAGATGACCCTAGCTCTCACTAGTTAAGGTAATTCGAAGAGACTGCAGATGACACCACATTGGGGTGGTGACTGATATGCTGGAGGGTAGGGCTTCCTTTTAAAGGGACCTAAAAATCCTGGCAATGAACTGTAAGTGCAACAGCTCAATAAAGGCAAATGTGAAGTCCAGCACCTGCAACAGTACAACTCCATGCGCCAGTACACGTAGGGGATTGACTGGCTAGAAAGCAGCTATGCTTCAGAGTCCTGGTGGACAGGTTGAATGTGAGTCCTCAGGTGTGCCCTTGTGGCAGAGAATGCTGACCAGCATTGGGCTGCATCGGCAAGACTAAAGCCAACAGGTTGAGAGAAGGGATTATTCCACTCTACTTGACAGTTGTGAAACCACATTTGGGTACCGTGTCCAGTGCTGAGCTTCCCAGCTCAAGAGAGATGGCAGCTAAGTGCAGAGAGTCCAGCAAAGGAACACTGAGTTGGTCAGGGACCTATAGAGAGGCTGAAGGACCTAGTCTTGTTTAGCCTGGAGAAAAGGAGGCTAAGGAAGGACCTAATTTCAGTTCTCCACTACCTAAAACTCTAAAATTATATCAGCAATAGTGTGGCCAGCAGGAGCAGGGCAGGGACGGTGCCCCTGTGCTCAGCACTGGTGAGGCCGCACCTCGAATGCTGTGTTCAGTTTTGGGCCCCTCGGGACAAGAAGGACATTGAGGTGCTGAAGCGTGTCCAGAGAAGGGCAACGGAGCTGGGGAAGGGTCTGGAGCACAAGTGTGATGGGGAGCGGCTGAGGGAGCTGGGGGGGTTAGCCTGGAGAAGAGGGGGCTGAGGGGAGACCTTATCGCTCTCTGCAACTGCCTGAAAGGAGGTTGTGGTGAGGTGGGAGTTCATCTCCTCTCCCAAATAAGGAGTGATAGGATGAGAGGAAATGGCCTCAAGCTGCGTCAGGGGAGGTTTAGATTGGGTATTAGGAAAAATTTCTTTACTGAAAGGGTGGTCAGGCACTGGAACAGGCTGCCCAGGGAGGCTGTGAGATCTCCATCCCTGGAGGTTTCCAAAACTCAAGTGGACAAGGCCCTGAGCAACTTGATCAGATTTTAGAGGTAGCTCTTTTGAGTGAAAGCTTGGAAAAGGTGAACTACAGAAGCCCCTCCCAACCTAATTTGTTCATAAGTCTATCTACTTTACATGTTCTCTGTGTGTATCAAAAGGCCATTTTAAGAGTCTTCTGAGCTTGCCAACCTGTTTCTTTCCAGGAAGCTCTGCTCCTACATCACAATACCTAATATTTTATCCTTGGTTTTCTGGCTGCTGTGTCTCAAAATCTTATCCTCCATCCCCCTTGTCAAGCGGTCATTCTCAATGGATAGCCCTAGATCTTTTCCAGACAGCACCAGAGTGATGTTAATTTAGTCTTTGTCTACTCTACGCAACCTGCAAACAGCAGCAATGATTTTTATTTCACACATAAGCCACATCATGAATTTCTAAGCAGCAGCAAGAGTACTCAAGTCATCATTTTATGGTCTCAGGCATTCCACAGGCACAATCCACTACCTTAGTTAACACTCAGCTTGTTTACAGAAAAACTTTGCGTATAAACAAATAAAAACGTATACTCCTATCAGAGCTTACATTCACGGATAAACAGGGCACCTTTCTACTCCCCATAGCTGAGGAAATTGCTTCAATTTCCAAGGCCTGCATTATCTGATAAAACTTCCTCTCTTATAGTACCCTGCTATAATAAATGAGTCCTACTAAAATAAAAAAAATCCATAGGAAGGTGGAATTTGTCTTCTGTGTTGAAGTAAATGGAAAAAATAACTGGAGTAAAGATAGGCTTCAGAAAAATATCTGCGATCATAAACAATAGCACAGAATATTCCATTATGATTATTCTTTCTGCTGTTTCAATGAACATTTATCTAAGAATATACTATAAAGTTTAAAAAGATTCTAAAGCAATCAACATGAACATGCAAATTTAAGTTATGCCCTGATTTAGGTAGAAAAACTAATTTCCATCTGTACTTACTGTCTACTATAACACAACTGGTTGGAGCCTTAAATGCAGAACGTTTGTTGCTGCTCGAATATCCAGGAGTAATAACTGAAGCTGAGGGTTGTAAATTTAAAGCGGTGTAGCCTTCCTCATCCTCCATCTCTAGCTCATCACAATTCTCTCCTGCAATAGCAGTACTTTGAAATTGGGGCACACTGCAGAGACCAATGCTGAGACAATGGGAATGGTACGTGTTTCAGCATTTCCAGTGAAACCACGAAGGAAGCTGGTTCTGTTCTGATTACTGTGTCATAGTAAAAGTGTAGCATATTGAAAGCATGTTAAGGAGTTAGAGTGGCACTGCCAAGGATGGGTGTTTTCTTCCTGAACGTGAAGATCGGGAGCCTTGATTCCTGGCTGGAACCTAAGACTGTTTCATTTAACTATCCACCTGATCTGACTCCGTAAATACAGCAAACAGCAGGATTTTCTACCTCCTTAAAATAAGATGCTCTAGAAATAGTTGCTATTTTTAGTAAAGGTATGAAAGATATCTGTTCATGTATCAGGGCAGAAATACAACACATCAGCTGCACTGAAAGCATTTGGCTGCACTTCCATACAGTGTTATGAAATAAGTGAAAAATGAAATTATTTTGCAAAAATTCACCGAAATAAATGTTAGAAGGGCAAAAGCTGAGCTGAAAGGATGGTGAGGCCAGGAGCTTGGCCAGATTCATGTGACCTCTCAGTCTGCATCAGAGAAAGACCAGACTACACTGAGGACCTCTCTGCTGTTGCACTGTACGCAGAAGTCACTGTGCAGAAGTGGCTTATCCATCCTCACTCTCCATCTCTAGCTCTTTGCAGTGCCTTGCTCCAGTGCTGAGCTGCAGCTCTAAAACATCGTCAGTGACCAAGTCTCCTTAACAGAGCACTTGCCCAGACATGATGAGTCATGTCATGGTGACAGGGTGACTCAGAAGGAAACTGCAAGAGAGGAGTTTCTGTGGTAGCTATTCCTGCTCTTGCGTGTAAAATCCAGAGTCTCCCAATTGCAAAATAATATCAGCAGACTGGAAATACACTGTAATGACTGGGCTATTCTTCCTGCCTTGCTGTGCAGATGATAGATATTTTCACAACAGAAATATCTCTGGCATATTTCTTGCATTGTATTTTACCCATATGCAAAGAGAAGGCGTGAGGGAAAAACTGGGAGTAAAGGGTGTTTACAGTCAGTTTTGTTACACAGACAGGCACACAAGGAGTAGCATTCACTGTGTATTCATGGCATAGCCATAACATGCTCATAAAAACCTCATGCTAAATATGGTGCAAAAATCCTTGTCTATTGGGCCTGAAAACTGTATGTTGGCACCTTAGAAAGGACTTTCCTGCAGAGAACTGGGAGTCAAGCATGTCTATGCTACTGAATCTGGCTGCAGGTTTTCATGACAGTACAGAGGGGTGGACTTGACCCTGGATACTATTGCACAGGTTATCCATGAATGTGAAACATGCGCTGCAATCAAGCAAGCCAAGTGGATAAAACCTCTGTGGTATGGAGGACGAAGGCTGAAGTATAAATATGGGGAGGCCTGGCAGATTGGTTATATCCCACTGCCACAAACCCGCCAAGGCAAGCGCCACGTGCTCAAAATGGTGGAAGCAACCACCGGATGGCTGGAAACATATCCCGTGCCCCATGCCACCGCCTGGAGCACTATCCTGGGCCTTGAAAAGCAGGTCTTATGGCGACATGGCACCCCAGAAAGAATTGAGTCAGACAACGGGACTCATTTCCGAAATAACCTCATAGACACCTGGGCCAAAGAGCATGGCATTGAGTGGGTGTATCACATCCCCTATCATGCACCAGCCTCTGGGAAAACTGAACAATACAATGGACTGTTAAAGACTACACTAAGAGCAATGGGGGGTGGGACATTCAAACACTGGGATACACATTTAGCAAAAGCAACCTGGTTAGTCAACACTAGAGGATCTGCCAATCGAGCTGGCCCTGTCCACTCGGAACTCTTACGTACTGTGGAAGGGGATAAAGTCCCTGTAGTGCATGTAAAAATATGCTGGGGAAAACCGTCTGGGTTATTCCTGTCTCGGGCAAAGGCAAACCCATTCGTGGGATTGCTTTTGCTCGAGGACCTGGGTGCACTTGGTGGGAGATGTGGGAGGATGGAGAAGTCCGATGTGTGCCTCAAGGGGATTTGATTTTGGGTGAAAATAGGCAGTGAACTGAATGGTATGATGTTAATTGCTATATAATATTGTATGTCATCTCTTCTGTGGTTGCTATATGCCATATCAATGGTATCACAGTGGGAATCTTCCAAATTAATGGCGAATGAACTTTGACCAAACCGAGCAAAGTGCAGTGGTGATGGAACAAAGACTGACTTCAGCATGCAACAATCCAACACCACACACACCATCTCTCCTGCCCTGAAAGACTGTTCAATAGATGGAGCCCAAAGTCATGGACTAGATGAACTCAATGGACATTTTGTGGACATTTGTGGATATTTTACAGACATTTTTGCGGAAGTGGTCCGTAGACTAAGGGAATGATAAATGATATCTGTGTATTTTATCAAAGGATGGGAAGGGGGCTGGTGGTTATTGAAGTTGTATTGGATAGTGTGGGACCTGAGCATGATGTAAATGGTATGGAATAAGGGGTGGATACTATCATGGTTTTAGCTGGGATAGAGTTAATTTTCTTCACTGTAGCTGGTATAGTGCTGTGCTTTGGATTTAGTATGAAAATAATGTTGATAACACACTGATGTTTTAGTTGTTGCTAAGTAGTGCAGTAGTCAAGGTCTTTTCCAGCTTCCCATGCTCTGCCAGGTGCACAAGAAGCCGGGAGGGGTGGGAGCACAGCCAGGACAGCTGACCCAAACCAGCCATAGGGATATTCCATACAATATGACGTCATGCCCAGTATATTAACTGGGGGGAGCTGGCCCGGGGGGAGCAGTGGTTGCGGCTCAGGGACTGGCAGCATTGGTCGGCAGGTGGTGAGCGGTTGCAGCACTTGTTTGTTTGGTCTTTTCCTCCCTCCCCAGGTTTGCTCTCTCTCTCATTATTTTCCTTTTCATTATATTATTATTGTTATTATTATTACTATTACTGTTTTATTTTAATTATTAAACTGTTCTTATCTCAACCCATAGGGGTGGGGGGAGTGAGCGAGCGGCTGTGTGGTGCTCAGTTGCTAACTGTGGCTAAACCATGACAATAAGGATCCAGGGCAGGCAAAATTTCTTGGTTTTTTTCAGACTAAAATGAAAACAAAGGTAAACTAATGCAGGAAGGTCTGCATTTGAACACAGCCCATATAAATGTAGTCAACAGACTGGACAAAACGGCTGTGTTTATTAACCAGAATGTGACCTTGCAAATTGCATTAGCTGGAGTTTATCACTCGGGTGGGATGCAGGGAGGTGTGGATTTTAGACATGGGAAACACACTGTTGTATGGAACTGTGATTCAAAAATGCCATCTCAGCCAATACACAAGCTACATTTCTATGTCTTTTCCCCTGTGAGGAAAAGCTCCTTTCAGTGGAAGAGGGGATACAGTCAGGCTTCGCATTCTTAAGCCCTACCTGGTTACAGCACCACCAAGGTATGTCCTTTGCCAGTTTCAACCTTGCTGGATGAGGTTGTTTGCTGCAGGATTCCGAATGCCTGCAGTGAATGGTAGGACACTGCCTGCCTCCTCACTTTCTTCTCTGGGGAGACTTTTTAGCTCTTTTTTTTTCTTTTTTTTTTTTTTTTTTTAGTGTTTCAGTCATTGTTTTTTGAGGAGAAGCAGCTAATTCCTCCTGTTTTGGTAGCGTGGTGCACTGTGAAACCACACTCTAGCCCCACCTGCGTTTATGGTTACAAATACAGTTGCTGCGCCAGCAACTGCTTTTGGGCTGACAACAAATTGACGCAGAAAGATCAAGGCCACAACAAGATATGGTGTAGTTTTGCGGCTGCCTGTCAGTGTGGCGAGCTCTCAATCTCAGCTCACATTTTTCTTCAACAAGCTGCAGAAACACCCAGGATTTGCCCCTCTGCTCTTAGGCATGCCTCATTAATGAAAAAACATTCTGGAAATACCTGTCCTGTTTCCTCACAGTCTCCCTAATGTAAAAGAAAACAAGATCAGAGTTGGTTTTCTTTCTTTTTTTAATTTTTCTGGCAAATTACAGCAAAGCTTTTCATGATCAAGAAAGGATGCGCCATGAATACAGTTCAGGATACCTTCCACATGAGATTTCTTATGTTAGTGTAGCTGGTATGAACTCTGAGAGACATTCTGGGAAGTCACCAGGGCTGTGTCTGCACTGCAGGAGAGAAGCACTCTGCATTTTCACTCCCAAAAGTAGGAATAGCTAGAAGAGGAACTAAGAGGAGCGGCTAGGAGAAGTTCTGTTAGAGATGCAAGTGATGAGTGTAAACAACAGAAAGGAAGTGAAATTGGCTAAGGTTTCTGGAGTGTGAAATTGGTATTTGAAAATAACACCAAAAATGTTCATGTTGGTGATTAGAAATTGCTGTGTACTGCTGAGGTCTGTGAGACACTAGAACAGGCCCTTGAAGGGAATGATTAATGCTTTAGCAGCCCAGCTGCTACACCAGTGATAAATGATCCACAATAAATAATCTGAGATGCAATCCACAAGGAATACACAAGTGTCCAGAAGGGACAAAGCTAGGAATTTGTGGACTTCTTGCTCAAATCAAAACACTGTTATGGGGCTGAGAATTCTTATTTCTTATTTCAACCTGACTGTTCTACAGAGATGTGGAGGGAGACGTTTTGTTCATTAACACTGCTTGGGTTATTTTCACTATGGTTGGGTTTGTAGACCTTTGCTCAGCACATTAAGTCAGTAGCATGGCATTCCAGGAAATATCCTAAAAACACATAAAAGGAGGTTCTGTTCACGTCTCTGACTGAACCCTGGTGTAACTCTTGCAATAGATCAAAAAAGTAGAAAAATAGGGAAGTAGAAAAGGACAGCAGAATTATTACTAGGAAAAAAAACAAAAAAGAAAAAAAAAGAAAAAAGAGAACTAACAGTGCCAGCAACAATTACAGAGTGTGGAAGAGAGCTAGACATTCATAACTGAAGGTTAACTTATCCTGTGACACATGCATGAGTCCTTACGAGGACTATGAATCCCTGTGTTCCAGAGCACGTATGATTATTAATACAGTTCAGGAACACTTTGGCCCACCTTCTGAGGATAACTGTGTTTGTGTATTGTATACTCCAGCCTACTAGTGTATTAAAGCAGTCAGATCAACAAGACATCAGAAGTGTCTCTTGAATGGAAGTGTTTAATGCTCATTACTTATGTTACAGCTGTACAGTTATGAACTGACTAGTGGTATTAGGACTGTATCAGTGGATGCTGGGAGAGGAGCAGTATCTTTACATGCTTGCCTTGTCACTGTGCTTTTTTTCCTGGCCATTGCTTTTGGCTGTTTTGTCCATCACTTATGTTGGTTAAAACTGAGTAATCATTTGGAAGTTTTGAATCTGGAACAACAGACTTGGGCTGCTCCTGGAGCCCATTACCATGCCCATTTCCTTAGTATGAAGATATTTTTACATATGTCTGAAAGAGAATGAAAAGAGGAAGGTGTAAGAGATCCAATCCAACATATTTAATTCTCATGTGATAGTTCTGAAAAACAAAATAATAAATTCCAACCTTGCAGAATGTCTTCTAGCTTCTCATAACCATTTTGGTCTGACAAACCAGTCCTCCTGCCAGAGGTTGTTACCTCTCTGTAATTGAATGGCGGGCTTTTCACAGACATAATAAAGCCTGTCTTTACATGGTATGTTATATATGGTAGTATAATGAAGATATCCACAGCTTTGGAAGGAGTTTGTAAGCTTCGTCCTATGAAAGAAAAATCTTTATTGTTATATCTCACCTCATTCAAATGGTGCATCCTTGCCCCTTCCAAAAAGAGCTGTCTTTGCAAGAATTCCTTATGTGGCTTTCACAAAGAATATATACCCCCAACAAAGAACTGAGGTGTTTAGTGACATTGTACATCAACTCCTAGGAGGCTGACCCTGTCCTGAACATGCCAACAAGCACCCCCAGCAGACTCTAAAGGTGGATCCTAAACCATTTCTTGTACCTGACAGTATGAAACGCTAACTCCTGGGTACCAACTGGAGGGTGTCAGTGGCTGTTTCAACAGAAATGTTATGAGAAGACTGCCCAATAAAGAAAAGGAAAATTGGCAAAGGAGGTTTGAAAGCAAGAAAAAAAAATATTGTATTTCTGAAATAACAGGTTAAACTGCAGTGAAATGATTCTGGAGAGTAAATAGTGTCTTATATAAAAATAAAAAAGTACAAAATCAAAAGCATTAAATGAAACACCTTTCTATTGGAGTTTTTTCCATGTGTCCTCACTGAAACAAGATGTCAAATACAAGAGAAACATATGATATTCATGATCAATCTGAAACTAAACTGTGGAAAAAAACTTCCAGGGTACTTTTTTTGTCCAGTAATAGTGCCTAGATCACCCTCCAAGGAGTCCTGGGTGAGGCCAAGAAAAATCTGAAATGGAAAAGTGAGGCCCAGAATACAGAGAAAGCTGCATAAAAGTTGGCTGTTCAATGTTCCCTTTGTGTCAGAGAAACTGGGAGTTGCATATGGGTGAGGACCAACTTTATGTACTGCAGGAAAGCTGCCCACTTACCGAGACTTTTGTGCTTCTGTAAGAGTTGTGTTGTCTGTCCAATACCAGTCTTTCTGTTTAGTTCTAAATGTTAATCCAAGCCAGTAGGATTTTCTAGGAAATTTTTTTACCAGTTCCTATGCAGAGTAAGCACAGTTCAAAACAGATATTCAGGAAGGTATTAAAAATAAATATTCAGGCTCATAAGTTGAAAGCATTCATGGAAATTGCTTAAAGAACATAGATACCACAAATTGTTAACCTGCCAGGGCAAGTTCTGCTCTTAGAGGAAAAGCCTAGTATAAAAGGAGAAAAGATAGTAGAGCTGTTTTTAATCAGAGAGAAGATACATTTATATCTCTGAAGAGCAATATCACCCTCATCAACCTGATTTAAACCCTCTGGGTGAAACACTGGATTGTTCTCCCCCCTTTAGTCATGAATCATTCCTCCACCTTTACTCTGTCCTTAGCATTTGTCAACAGCAAAAAGGAAGCCTCTGCAGGTAGCTGTGCCATTTCATTTGTTGAACTTTCAGACTTGGCTCTAGTATCATTTACTTATTCCCTAAAGCTGGACCATGACAAGTAGAGGAAATCTTAAAGTTAAGCATTTAGCAATACTCTGTTCTTGAAAAAATGCTCTGAGCAGAACAGGTAAGAATGTAAACTTAAATAATGCTGCCTTTCTCACTGCTGCTTGAGGGAATTATCTGAAGATTTGAATCAAATTTTTTCTGTTGTTCTCCTTCCTTCACTTATCATTGTCACTCCTAGTGCACTTCTCCATTTTTGCTTTTTCCTCATACCTCTTAATGCCATGATTAAGGCAGCTAGAACAGACTCCACCCCCAATCTTTGCTGTCACAAATTTGGGAGGGTGAGAGTAAAGCTGCTCCCCTTTCCTTCTAGGAGAAACCTTATGGCCTGCAGCTCAGTGAGAGGGGAACTGGCATTTGTCAAGTGCTGGAGGGCAGACGGGCCCAGCCCTGACTGCTAGCTCTTGGGACATCTTTTCTGCCTTCAGTCTTCCAATACATCTACAGGCATCCAGAGACAAAAGCATTATTTCACTCTACACCTGGCATTTTCTCTTCCCA
Organism: Morus bassanus; assembly: GCA_031468815.1. NCBI lineage: Eukaryota > Metazoa > Chordata > Aves > Suliformes > Sulidae > Morus > Morus bassanus. The sequence goes on along the minus strand of CM062571.1, from coordinate 1,431,828 downwards.
CCTCAGTTTGTTTTCAATTACTAAAAGTTTAGGCCAGATTTCAGCAACTCACTGCCAAGCATATTAATTTTGATTTAAAAGGTGAGATCAACTTTTGTGGAAAGAACTTCCACAAAATGAGGAGGACTATGGTTTGCCTATGGGGAGACCGGGTTAAACAAGGTTTTCACACTAATGTCTTACCAAATCCTTGTATGGATCTGTAATACCTGTTAATTTAGTGAAATCACTGCCCATGACAGAACAGTCATGAACCCACTTTCACGAGTCATCCCAGTCAGTCGCCAGCCATGGCAAGTCCTGGCAAGGTGGGCTGTCTCCAGCTGCCAGCCGCTCAAAGGGCAGCACTTTGTGTGACGATGACCAGTCCTATGCCTTAGCACTGCCCAGGACAACACAATCGCTGTAAAAAAACTACTGCTTACAGTGCCATTTAAGAAAATTACATGTGAATTGAGTAGCTGATAGGGTACATGGACTTCCTCCATGCTAAACTGAGTGAGAAACCAATCCATACCCACTTTGCTGCGTCTTTTATCAGAAGAAGAGTAGAGTTTTGTGAGGAACAAAACGAGTGACTCCCTTCCCATGACACCTCTTCCTTGGAGTGATAGTAACACGTATTGCCACCTTCCCAATTCCAGTTTGCAGGGCAGAGTACACAGTTCTGGCCTGGAAAAGGAAAACCATCACCCTGTTTCTGTTCCTAGGCTGTCCCTCACAGAACATCACTGTTAGTCTGTGATGACAAGGTCTGTAGGGAGTAAGGATGTTTGAGACGGTCCTCATTCACTCAAAATCCCACTGTGGTCTCAGAAGGTTCAGGTAATGAAAGAGGTGAAAACTGAATCACCCCCCTACCTCTCTCATTCCTTTAGCACTGGGAGGAGGTTCAGGTATTGCAAACAGGATTTATTTTCACTAATTTTAGGAGTCTATAAAGGTGTTATGAGCTAACCCATCTGGATTTCCATTTTAGTCAATGGACAGAAGTAGGTGTGTCTCACGTGCTTTTTCTGTCATTTCAGGTGTCTTTCTTGGGAGAAAACAGACTTTATCTTTGCACTCCCAATTTCTCTTCATTGACTAGAAAGGAGACCTAGACAGTTAGTTTGTCGGTGGAACAGTATCCGGACAAATGAAATCCCCTTTCCTGACAGTCACAATAGGATCCCTTTGCCCGATGCCCCTACTCCTCAGAGTATAATTTCTGAAAAGAACTAATTCTCTGGCTGGCTCTTTTTCAGATGCCACTTTAAATAACTGAGCTGTGGCAAACTGATTTCAGAAACAGCCCTGCACTGGACACAGTCAGGAGACGGCGAGTGAACTCCCAGCTTGATTTAGCTATGCTTCACCGCACATCACTTCTGACTTCCGGAGATTCCTGTCTTACCTGGGGTTGGTGCTAGCACACTGTCCTGTGTGCGGACTGCTGTTCACATAGAGTGCAGTAAGTTGTTTAATTCTCAGGCACCACTGTAAAATTGACTACTAGATACAGATGAGCATGTTGTGGAGATCCCTGAAGTAGTGCTGATGGGAACTGGCATGTCCAGAAGGCATCCCACAGAACACTTCTGGTGGAAACTAAATCCTGAAACCCTGGTACCACTGCCAGGCCCCATGCCAGTGCCCGTACGGCCAGGCTGGGCTCCTCTCTCCAGACACTGCATGAGGCAGACATGCTCATTGCCTACTTTCTAGGTGGTCACATCTGAGAAGACACAGGCTCACCTGAGGAGACAGACCTGAGTAGACACAGAATACACATCTCATTTCCTTCCCTGCCATGTTGAAAGACAAGCCCTCATCAAAACTTGTTGATTTACCATTATTTTTAAGGGTTTTTTCCCCTTCCAAGCACAGCTGATTTCCTATTGCTTGCAGCATATTTGAGAAATTTGCATGCAGCTCATTCTTTGTCATGTTGAGGTCTCTAAGTTGTGTCCTGTAGTCCTTGGAAATCTGGAAAACTGAAATTCACAGTAAGATATTTTCCAGTGCTGTCCTTCAGAAAGGGTGGGACATGGATAGGGAATGTCTTAGCAGATCATTAGGGATAAATAAACCATTTGGGATAAATGTTATTCCTCCCTGAACAGTTGCATGAAAGGGCTGCTGGGTGAGACAACATTTGCACAGTGGATTTCTTATTATTATTTGGCTGTGAGTGAACAACAAAATTAAAGTGTCACTTTTTATCATATATTTCCATTGTGTATATTTCTCTTATATTAGTTTGCAGGCTGTGTTTTTCTCCTAAAAATGTGAACTTCAGCTCTGGATCACAGTGGAATTGTTGCAGACAGGATGTACCTGAAGGCACAGCCTATTAACTGTGTCACAAAGCTTTTCCCTTCCCTTCAGATCCAGCATTATGAAAGGGGAATTAACTCCATCCTTAGTCAGTACAGCAGGAATGTGGATACAGTTTTTAGGAGACCAGACAATGGCAGCCAGAGCAAGGAGTGAATCTCCTACTCCACCCCTTTCCAGCTCCCCTCCATGTTGCTCATTTCTAGCCTCATCACATCAAGAAGAGGACAACGATGCTGCAGCAAGGGAAAATATCTGGTTTGCCTGGTTGCCTGTTCTCAGCTGAACCAGAAATTACACCTGAAGTAGATGTCAGTCTGATCTTACTCAGTAGCTTGAGCCCCCCAGCAAACAGAAATGCATTAGTACTTACATAAAACTGCCAGGGTCACCAGCGCCACCAGCAATGTCAGGCACAGTGTGAACAAAATCAGGACTACTGGCCAGCAAGAGCGGGATGAAGAAGTGGGAGGCCCTGGGAGGAATTCAGTCATGAAATGGAGGTGTGATACTAAGAGAATGGTGAACACATTAGCCTCATTAGCTCACAGCCCTCTTTGTGCTGCATTGGTCAATAAATAATTGCTTTTACTTCGAGGTTGTATATTCCTGCTGCAGAGTCTCTGCACACAGCAAAAGATGCACAAACAAATTAAGAGACTGAGGGATCGCGACAGGCCAGTGGAGAATGTGGACAGCCTTGGTTCTTTCAGAGGCCATAGACTGTGGCAAGAAAGATACTGAGAAAGCAAGGTATTGCAAAATCTAGAAAGTTGATTGCTGAAAGCTGAAAAAAAATGTGGACTGTATGGTTGTGGTAATTTGTGATGTGTGGCATATATCTGTGGTAATCTGGTTAATTTGAGGGCTATAGGTAAACTCCTCTGGTACTTTATGGTAGTTTGAGATTTCTAGCTAGGAATTCACAGAGGATTTTTCTGTAATAAGGGTTGCAGCCTACATCCAGGAATAAGCACTCAATGAGGAGAAAAGTGAACGATCTTCCTGAGCAAAAGAAATTTTAAGCATGTGGATCATCTGAAAAAGACCTTGTTCATAGGAGCTGGAAGATTTCATGGTTTAAGATGCACTGAAGGAGGAGAAAAAGCATTCAGTTTGATAGAGAAGCACTAAATCTAAAGCAGATATTAAAGTTGCCACTATATGGACTTTGTAGAGAGCTGCAACCAGCTTGACTTAATCCAATAAAGGCAGTAGAATGGGAAAGTGGAGCAGAAATTGCTACTCTAGAAAAGGGGAAGGGGTATTTAAAATTGGGGACTGAATTGCTGAAGGAGTAGAAACTGAAATTTAGTGTGTCACGCTAACAGGACATAAACCGTTAACCCCAGGTGCTTTCCAGCAGAGGCCTCAGCAACTAGCCTGCTCCCAGTCTATACCACTGCCTGGGATTAGTCCAGCCTCAGCACACAACACATTGTAGAGCTTCATGGGCTTTCTGCTCACCCCCAGTCATCAAGTTTCTCAAGGTTCCTCTGTACTGAAACTCTAACACTTGGTAGTCTCAGCCACCATCGCTAGTTTAGTATCATTATAAATTTACTGAAGACACACTCTGTGTCACTGTTCAGGTCGTTGATGAGGATATTAAACAATATTGGCTCAGTATTAACCCCTGGGGGGACTCCTGAGGGACCCTGCCACCAGATGTTGAGCCATTAGTTATTCCCCTTTAAGCCTAGTAGTACAGCCAGTTTTCAACCCACCTAACAGTCCACCATCCAGCCCATACTTTCTCAGCTTTAAAATGACAATATTGTAAGAGACACTGACAAAAGCCTTGCTAAATATACATCTGCCACTCTCCCTGCAACTGCATTTCATCAAAGAATGCAGCTCCAGTCTAAGGAAGTGCTCTAACTGCTTGGTATTGCATAAAAGATAAATACCCAGGCCCTTCACAAAGAGAAAGAACATCTCCCTTCTGCATTATTTTCCAAAGTCTGATCTCACGGGCATATGACAGATACACTCAGAGATAAAGCCTGCACAGGAGAATCACATACCTTATAGATCCTTCCAAGAATTAAGGACATGTTGACTGCTAGGACATATGTATATTTTTAGGGTCAAAGTGCTTCTGTACATGCTCTGAAGCTGAATATTAGGTGCCCGGAGAACTTCAGTAATGGAAATTTGACTCCCTAAGGCAGGCTGCTAAATAGACCCATATGAATTGGAGCTAAAGGGCAAAAAACCCTATTGTTCCTACCCCTACAAAGTCACAACCCCAAGCTGAAGACTGAAAGCATTATAGTCCACACTTCCTGGAGCTTTTAGATGAGAAGAGACAAAGATTTTGTAGTTTGAAAGTGAGATTTCATAAACAAATACAAAATATTTTCTGGGCAGCAATGTGAATCAAGACCAAGCAGTAGTTTTAGCTTTGGCTGTTTTAATTAAAGTATTGCCTCAAGAGTTTCTTTAGGTAATGGTTGCCTGTATTGTGCAACGTAACACTTCTTCTGCTACATCTAGCACAGCTGAAGGGCCCTTGGGCTGGGTCCTCCTTCCTGTACAGTACTCCCATAGTCCTAGAATGGATATATTTATTCATTGTGGTTGTTTCAATCTGATGTTTGTAAAATAATGTACAGACTGTGCTGTGCCCTCTCAGAATGGTGCTTTCTCATCACAAAATATGCGTTGTCTACCCTGGGACATAGAAGCAGGACATCTGGAGTCTTATGAGGATACTGGTGTCATTGGACATTAAAGGAAAAGAAACCCAGAGCTTAACACAAAGACAGTTCAGATTTTTACTTTTTATTTTTTTAGCCCCTGGATTATACTTTGGCAATGCTCAAAACCATAACTTAACGTAACAATGTTCAAAACCCGTAACATATGTTCAAAAAGTATAACATATGTTCAAAAAAAAACATAAAAGCATTTGAAACCACTGCTCTTTGATACAGAATTCCCCAGAGAATTCCTTCTGAATCACAAGCAAGTTGTCCTCTTGTTTGTAAACCTCTGCTCCAGAGCCTGACCCCACAAACAGCTAATACTTTCTATTTTCTTTGTTTCCATGAGTTGCACCACTCAAATCTAGAGCTCATCTTCACAGGTATTCTTAAAATTAAGAAAAATTAATTTAAAATTAGTATTTAAAATATAGTATTTAAAATGCAGTCAGCCCTTTAACAGATACAGTCACTTCAAAGACCAGTGCCTTAGTTCAGGCTAGAACTTCAGAAGTGAAACAAAGTGAGTCAGTTAAAGCTAATTCAGTTCTAAGCTTGAATGCAAATGCATGGAGAAAATAAATGGAACTGATCCACTTTAAAAATTAGTTCAAGTTAACTCTTCTGAGGTTTAGAAAATTAGAACTATTTGTGGAGCTTAGTATAACTCTCAGTAATATGCTTTTCCATTAAATAATAAGATCACTACCTCAGGTATACATTCCAAACTCTAAAAAGTTCAGGCAGAAATGACAGAAACAAAAAGCAGGACACATAACTAGTATAACTTTTCTGATAGTAACAAAGCTAAGAAAGGCCCCTTGGGCATATAATGAAAAGTATTTCCTGTCCCATCTACTTCAGCAAGATAAATCATAAAAGCTTCATAGATACTACACCTTTTTCCTTAGTATCTGCAGGCTTTGTGATATTATCCAGCTCATGGTTGTTTTCAAATTTCAGATTGGCATATGTTACTTCTTCTGTCATAGCTGGGAAAAAAAAGCGTGTCAGAACAAAAAGGTAGAAAAATATCTAGCATTTGCAGCTAGTAAGCTAGGAAGAAAATCTGCCTTTTTGCAGGGTTTCCTTATATTGGCAGATGCAAATGAAGCAGCAAAGACATCCAGATACATCTGAGCTTCCTCAATCACAGTACTGCCAAGAAAATGTTTCTCTCTCACTCGTTGCTATATTCTCTTTCTTCCTCTTTACCTCACTTCCACCCTCCCTGACTGACATATATTTCTTTCTGTCGTTATTGCAGAAAATGCAGCTGCTTTTGTAGAACTTTTCTCTTTTTGTTAGAACTCTTCTTCTTTTGGAAAGACAACATTTAATTCCTGATTACATCAGGTTCAGGCTTGAAACACAAAACTGAATAAAATGTTTTGCAGCTTTGAGGCTGTCCTTCAGTTTGGGCAGCTGTTTTCAGCAGCAGATTTGTGATCACACTTTAGTTTCTGTTTCCTACTGGAATGTGCTGAAAGCAAGGCAGAAGGTGGACTTGCATCTTAAAGCTGGCAAATTGCACTCTCATCCAAATGAAGTAAGCACTTGTGTCTGAGGTTGACATCTCAGCTAGGATATGTCAGGGTGTTGGCTCTTACCTTCCATGGCAACTTCCCAAAGTGATCGTTTGGTCTGGGAGCTCTAAGTCACCAAACTAGAAGGACCTCTTGACAAAGGCTACATCTCAGAAGATATTTTCTTCCACTCAGTTTCCTGGCATTAATGTTTTATTTCCACTTCTGGAATAATTTTCTTTATTCTTTGTTTATTCTCCAGATCTACAGCATGAGGAAAAACATACACTAATGCTCAGACTTTGAGACTGCACAGTAGATTGAGTCTTCAGGAAAATACATTTCTTATAATTCCCTCGCAGAGATGGACACAGCTGTAGGAACTACTTTTCTCTCAGGTGAACAAACAGTCCTACAGAGGAAAAGAAATGACAGGGAGGCATGGTTAGCCAAGGAGGGAGTACATTGCATGAGAAATTGGCCACCTGCTCTACTGCAGTGCGCTTCCTGTGAGTTCATCGATCGCTGCATTTCTCTGGATAACAGCAATTCCTTGTTGTCCGGGTAAGGCAGTGCTTTGCTGGACTATTGCTATTATCCAAAGAATTGTCTAGGGCAAATTTTGTAACAGCTGGCATAACTGAGACCATGAGACGGGATCTTCTAGAGCAAGAGCAAAATATTCAGTTAATGCCAAAATGTCAGTGATTCTACCTGGAGTAGTAAGGCAGGCAGACACAGTCCTTAATGGAAACAGGAGCAGGAGAGTAGATTATCCAAGGAGTTTTAGGCCCCTCTTCATGATGTTTTTTAACACTTTGAGAGTTGTGAAATCTTACATGTGCATGACAAAACCAGGATGTCTGGAGTTTCTGGTACAATTTTTGCAATTTACCAAAAATGATGAACGGAACAGAAATAGATTACACATGCACATTACCACCCGAGTGATTAGCGTGAGCCTTACGTACACTATTCTACCCCGTGTTAGGAGTGTAAAGTGTTCTAAAAATGAGCTAACTAATCCTCTTTTGTACTCTTGGGCCTGCACAACTGAGACTTAGGCTTTCATTTTTCACTTTACTGAGAAAATTAACCAAACATTATTCTTTATATCAATGCTAAAATCAAAATGACTAGTCTGAATTAACAAAAGAAATTTAGATCGTTAAAATACTGGATCAGCTATGTAGATGGAACATTAAAAAAACACATTTAATACAAAGATTCAAAAACCAGCCAAGGTTTCCAGAAACCAAACTCTACTAAAAATTAACCTGACCTGTTTTGGTTTTGGGGGTGGGGTTGGTTGATTTGTTGGCTGTTTTTTTCCCACAAGTGTGCTTGTTTAGGGATGTGTCATTGGTAAAACATGTTTATTTGTAAATACCTAAAATGATCCATCAGCACCAAAATAATTCTGGAGCTTTTGAAAGTTCCAATCTACATCCTCTCTTAGGTGTTGTGTTAAAGGATTTCTACTTTCAGAGGTCCTTCATTGACTTTAAGGAGGCAAGCCAGCACTCAGCACCTCTGAAAGCTATAACATTTTCATGTAGGTATTAAGAAAAATATGCATCTGTATAATAATATCCCTTTTATTTATTTATTGCCTATTATAATTTAATATATGACTATTGTTCCAGACAATGAAAAATTATAACCATTTAAGAGGAACCATATGTAAGATCTAAAATAAAGATAAGGCTCTAACAGACAACTTATATAATCATCCTGTTGTACTATGACTACTTGTCAGCTGACAAATGCTGTCTCTTTTCCATTTCTTAACTGACCTTTATACAGAGTGAGAAAACTTCTGGCTGTTTGAAGTACCAAAAAATGGCATAAATGTGAGAATTTCAACTTCTGTTTCATCTAAGCAGCGACTCCAACAAAATTCTGGACTTACAGGAAGAAGCTCTTGCTATTTATTTAGCTGATACATGATTTGTTGTGCTGCATCTCAAAATGTGCTGTTAGGATCGTTCGCCAGTTGGCAGTGCTGAAGGTAAATTGGAGGAAGATTTCTTGACTGAACATAAAACATAGAGTGTATCTAATTTGTTGTAAGCAAATACAGCTACAGTTCATTCTCCTGAAAGTCTTGAGGAATGGAAAAATCAAAATGGGGTGAAAATCAGTAACGCAAATGGCAAGGCCACATAATCGGAATTGGTAGCCAGAACTTTCTGAATCAGAAAGAGCTCAGAAAGGGAAGGACCTGAGTAAATAATATTTCCTGTGAGTTTGAGTAGAAACTAGGAGTATACTGTGCCTGTTAAGATCTCATACCAGTTACATCAGAAGAAGTGTCTAGAGCAGAGGTAGTGAAATTTAAGTGCTGGTACCTAAAGCAGTAATGACACCACATCCAGAATACTCTGATTCATTGTTCTGACCAACAAACTTTAAGAAGGATATGATCTGTTTGGAATAGATGAAGAGAAGGGCTATCTGTAAAAACAGTTGGGTATAGTATCTGTCATACTTCAGGAGACTAAATGATCTTGAATTGTTTATCCTTGCTAGTTAAAGTCAAGTAAGATTATTGTAAGAGAGTGCTGAAGAACGTGTGCCCAGGAGTAAAGGATTATAACCTACTTTGTGAATATTTTAAAGCTGTAAGTTAGAACAAAAATTTCTAAGTGAAATTCTGTAATAGCTTTCAGATGGGAGTATCCATTATCATTCAAACCTACATGTAAGCTGATCTTACACTTTCATCTTCCCTTTTGGAAAATAGGCCTTTGCCAAAATACAGGTTGATAGTCATACATAATGTTCATGAATTGCTATTGCACTCATAAAAACCCATGCAAAGTCAGATATCATGGGAAGAATCCATTCAATTATAAGTCACTTTTTTTTAAGCTAAACCACAAACTCACTATTACAAAAGCAAAAACAAGGGTACAAGAGAATCAAAAGAATCCTCAAATCCTAAAAACCTATAGCAGAATTAGCTGCATCCCTATATCTCACAGCTGCTCACCTAGGCATGTAATACACTACAGCTGAGGCAACATGAGCCTTCAGAAGAACTAGGGAAGTGAAATAAATGTATCAGACCTGCTGGAATATATTCAGGCCAGTAAGCTAGAGTGAGTAAGATCAGCTAGCTGATGGTACATAAGCACTTCTCCTAAAACTCAACAGGAAAATTGAATAGCAGAAAACAGAAGGCCGTGAGCTTGATAAAAGGACTGCTTGGAACAATAAATTAATCTGCTGGAAATGGCTGTGAAAGCTGATCACAGGATGTATATGGACCATTTGCATCCTGTGAACACGATAAACTTTGGGAAATGTGTTCCCAACAGAAACAGAGACAAGCTGGTGCTCAGGCTCTGCTTCATCTGGAATCCCCTTATGGTTAAAGCATCTCTGGTCAGAAAAGACAAACAAAAACTAGAGTGCGGAAAAAGGCTGTGCTGATGACAGGAATGTGAGGCCTCCCTTACAGAAGAAAGACTGAAAATCTTGTCTCATTTAGTTTGGCAGAATGCCATCTGGAAATGGTTGGGCTCTGGTAGATAAAGAGGGGCTAAACACCCATGGGGAACAAGTCCTTTAGATCTGTGTGATCTGACATCTTCTTACAAAGGCGGTGACCACAGCTGGAGAAGCAGGAGAGGACGCCTTCAGCTCTTCTGCCTCCCACTCCCTATAAGGGCATCACAGTGTGACATGGGCATTATTAGAGTAAATAGAGCCACGATTATTTCTGGTTTATTCTATCGCATGGAAAAGAACCAAAGGTAGAAAGAGAGAGTTTCAGTCCTTTCTGCTAAGGCTGGCCCTGTATTTCTGAAAACTGCTGAATAGCAAGAAATGCTTCCTGGTGCTCTTCAGTTCAAGCAGACAGTTCAGCTAGCATCAGACCCTGGTGCAGTTTAAAGTAACCCTGTTGCAAATTATCAAATAACATTATGACTTTCCAAGGTTCTAAAAGCTTGAAGCCACAACTCTAATGAGGCCTGAGCCTGAGAAACCAACACTAATGAGCAAACCTGGGTCTTAATGGTTGGAAAGTTTGAGGGTTTCCACCTCTGATGATCAATCTGTTCATTAACTACTTCAGTTGACATTTCCTCTTGTATATCTCTTCCCTATTAGATAATGCTGGTCTGTTTCTTTTTTTCTCCCCCCCTCCCTGTTTTTTTCTCCTTTCTTCTGCATCTTCTTAGTCTGCAATTCTGCTTCTCTTTGACCTCTCAAAACTTCTTGTTTCTCCAAACAAGTTACCACACCTCCTAGTATACAAGTATTTATAATGTGTGATATTTTGTTAGAAACCTATTCTATGTTATTCAGTTCAAAGAAGAAAATAACTACAGAAGTGGTATTTGACGCGTGTTTCAGAGCAACAGGAGAGGACAAATTTCTGCTTGTCTGAACATTGAATCATTTAAGAAATTGGTTCAGGATGTTATACTTCTTGGAGGAACAATGAGTTTCTGCAGTCCCTAACAGCTCTTCTTTGGGAAACGAGTTTTTCTGTTTTAAATTCCCCTTTCCCTTATTTTAAAAAGAAAAAAAAAACAAACAAACAAACAAAAAAATATTTGGGGGAGCCAAAGATCACAGCCAACATTATTTAAAACACCTTTTATTGATTATCAGTTATTATTGGTAGAGCCAAGCAGTTATTACTAGAAGCAGATGGCTATTCACAAAACACATTCTCTTGTTCCCTTTGTGCAGTTCACACACTCGTTCATAGGTACCTGGCCAGAGCAGCAGCAGTGAGGCCAAGTACAGCATGATGCTCAGCAGCAAAAGGGCATATTGACACACTGGTGGCTTCTAGGCAGGTATTCAGAAAGTCCCTCAGGGGACTCCGAGTTTCATCAGATGTATGCACAACTCTGTAGCCTTTGTTGGAAACAGCAGCCACTCCTGGCAGCAATCTGGGTTACTCTGTGTGTTGTAGGTGCTGGTGTGTGCTGGTGGTATAGATCTGGCAGGCTTTTGGCACTCTGGGTTGACCAGGTCTTGCAGCTCCAGCAGAACACCTGGACTCCAGAGTTTATCAGACCTTGGGAGGTTTTTGCATAGTACCTCTCAGCTCATACTCTCCTCCTCCTTGTTTTGTTTTCTGGTAGCTTTTTCTCCATCAACAACAACCAGTACCTATAGGATCCATTCATAAAAACTCCCACAAAAGGCCACTTACAGCCATCCATTGAATTTGTGTCTCTTGCTTTATTCTTCACCACTTTTTAAATTAAAAATTGTATTATGCAAGAATAGCGTGGGTTACTAGGTAACATTCTTAGTAAACCTATTACAGACTTTAACTTCCCTGAACCATGTGAATAAGAGAAGTACACAGCAGAGGGTGTATCAATGCAAGTGACACAGTAGAAGCATGAACTGTCTCCTGTGCTTGAGTAACAAAGGCTACAGCTACCCATTGGTTCCCACCTACCCAGTCAAAAGGGATGTTTATTCCCTTATTTAAAGACAGACTTAATCACGAAAGAAGTCTGCAGTGCCCTAGAGTTGCTTACATCTATTTTACAAGGCTGGGACAGAAAGTATGCAAAGAAAGCAATTCACAGGTACGTAAGAATGCCAGATAGAGAGAACTGAGCTACCCTCTAAAAAGAAAAATTTTTAAGCAAATCAGTCACACCAGAAAAGAAAGTCAGGAAAGACAAAAACCAGAAAGAAATACCAATACAAGCTAAAGAATGTATGATTACAGAGCACTTTCTTGCAAAATGCCTGAGGAAGAGACAGGACATGAAACTGCCTTTTGCAGGCCATTTAGAAGAGAAAGAAGCGAAGAGCAAAATGAGCTGCTCCTCCAGGGCTGGACTGGCCATCTCTGTGAGCCGCAAAGACAGGTAGTCTGTGCAAAGGGAAACAGGCAGCATGTTTTGGGGCTGGAGCCCCTGTGTGCCTGGCTCCTGTGCTCCAGTACTTGACATATGAGACTGCAGACATGGACAAGAAAATTTCAGAGCAAAGCAAAACAGCACATTTCTCCATGGCATATTCTCCAGACTGTCAAAAGATACTCTGAACTTAAGAAACTCCTGGTAGGCATCACCATCTGCAAGGCAGGGGCACACAAAAGAAGGAGGTCAGTTGGCTCACCTCTCAAGAAGAGGAATATTGAACAATCAGCCATAAGGAGAATTGCACGTAGGAGTGTCACCTTCAGGTGCGCAGAAACCAGAAGCTCTTGCCCCACACTGGCAAGGCAAGGGCTGTCCTGTTTGCAAGGCTTTTGCCAAATCCAGTACTATGGTCTAAGGGCACAGTAAAAGCCCTTGCAATGCTGTGCTGTGCCTGGGGCATGCCTTGCAGGTTTTAGGCAGCAAAGTGTGAAGACAAACTGCCTCTTGCCCAGTGGGAGAGAGCACGCCATCAGTGCTGCATTTTATTTAAACAGTGACACCTGGCACTGCCCTGGCAGGGAAGAGTCTGTGGAGAGATTGCAAAGGATCCCTGGCTACAATTGGGCATTTCAACACTTGAGCCCCAGAACACAAGCAAACATCTTTTGTTCTTGGACTCTTGCAGCCTGTTCTGCTAGCTGGAAAGTCCTCTTTGGGCTCCTCCAAGTTGCAGCCCAGCTACACCCCATAGCAAGCAGCTTTCCTGGGCCTTGGGGGACAGGCAGGAGGAGGGAAGGTAGGATGGGACACATGGGCAGGGAACATCCTGCAGGACCAAAGATGGATGTCCTCCTCTCCAGGCAGTAAAGCTTGCCAGCCCACCCTGGACCCTGGCTAGAGAGTGATAAAATGAGTCAAGGGCATCTTATTGCTGTGACCAGGTTACGGGGCCTTTTGTGCTGCGTGTTGGACGAGCATCCCCTGGCTGGACAAAGGCAGGCAGCCGGACATGGGAATAAAGGTCTGCAAAGCGAGGCTATAGCACAGTCCCTGCTGAGAAGAAGCGGGGCAGGAACCTGCCTGGAGGGCAACTGACCCTGATGGGCAGCACCTGCCTCCAGCTCTGCTTTGCCCTTGGTCTGAGAGCAGCTCAGTCAAAAATTTGTATCACGTAAGTGCAACTTCCCAGACACAATGTCAATGACTTGATGAAAGTTAACTCTCATGGGGAGTCCCTGCATTTCTCCCTCACACACCTGACACAAATATGGGGTATTTTTTCCAGCTAAGGGGCAAGACTGGAATGGAGGAGGGGAGAATGGATGCTGTCACTGGAACTTTCCAACTCCAGGCGTTGTTGCTGCTTAATATGTCTCAAGTAATGACACTTCTGGGGTGATAGGCCTGGACAGGCAGGTCCCAAGGGGACCCATGTCGGGGCAGCCTGTGGCTCTGGGGTCCCGTGACATGGGGAAGGAGGTCCCCTTCCCCAGGAGTGGCAAAGTGGGTTTGGGTCGGAGGGGAGAGGCAAGGGCTGAAGGGAGAGCTGTCGCAGGGCAGGGCCAGGGACGAGAAGGCAGAGGAGAGAGGAGCGCTCGGCCTTTATCGGCTCCCCCCATGCCAAATGCTTGGAGAGCCTCTGCCATGGAAAACAGGAGTGGAGCTGGGGAGCAGAGCTGCTCCCTGAGCTCACCCACAAAGGGCAGAGCCAGCAGGGATGACGTCACAAGCAGGGAGGTGAGGTCACAGAGGAAGTCCTTTCCTATTGGCCCCCGCCAGCCCAGGAGAGCCCTTAAGGGTCCGAGCCTGTGCAGGAGAGGACCTGAGCCTGAGCCCTCCTTCCGAGGGGCTCGGCCAAAGCGGGGTCGGTCCTGGCCACCCTGCCAGACACACGTCTTGGCCACGCTGGAAAGGACAAGCACAGGCAAGCCAAGCCCAGGGACAGGAACCACCAGCGAGGGCCAGCAAGGAAAGCAAGGACAGGCGGGCAAGGCTAGGCAGGGCGTGGGAAGACACGGCATAGAGATACCCGCGGGAGCAAGCTGCGAGCAGCATGTCTGGGGCAGAGGAGGTCTGCACAGTGCCGGAGCAGGAGCGGGAGCCCGAAGCAACGTGTTCTGGGGGCCCCTCCAAAGGCAGCGAAGCAAAGGCCCACAAGAGCCGCTCCTCCCGGTCCTCCCGCGCCGGGCTGCTCTTTCCTGTGAGCCGTGTAGAGAGGCAGCTGCGCAGAGGCCACTTTGCTGAGCGCTTTGGAGCCAGGGCCCCCGTCTACCTGGCTGCGGTGCTGCAGTGGGTGACGCACAAGACCATGGACGTGGCTGGCAAGATTTCCAAGAAGAGCAAGCAGCACCGCATTTCTCCATCGCACTTGCAGGCGGCGCTGCAAAAGAGCTCTGTGCTCAAGCAGCTCCTGCGAGGCGGTGTGCCCAGGCGCCGCGGCAGGGCTGTCCCCCAAAGCCGGCGCGAGGCCTCACCCTCCAAGAAGAAGAAGACGACCAAGAGTAAGAAGAGATGCCCCACGCAAAGGGCTGCACCCGCCCGTGCCACTGCTGCTGTCAAGTGAGGAGAAAGCAGAAGCTCTTGCCCCGCACTGGCAAGGCAAGGGATGTCATGTTTGCAAGGCTCTTGCCAAACCCAGCTCTATGGTCTAAGGGTACAATAAAAGCCTTTGCAACGTCATGCAGTGCCTGGAGCATGCCTTGCAGGTTTCAGGCAGCGAAGCGTGAAGGGGGAGGTCAGGAGACAGCGAGTGCCTCTCGCCCAGCGGGAGAGAGCACCCCGCCAGTTGAGAGTTTTGTTTAGAGCAGCGACACCTGGTACCGCCCCAGTGGGGAAGAGCCTGTGGAGGGATTGCTCAGGATCTCTGGCTGCATCTCGCTATTTTGCCAGCTACCAGGGCCTTCTCACAGCCCTGCCTTCCCTGTCCAAGGGAGAAGGGTTCCCACGCAGGAGCCCAAGCATGGCCACAGAGGGAGAGAGAGAGCAAGAGAGTGTGAGCGTGGGGGGCAGAAAGGGTGGATGTGGCTGGGGGATAAAGGTGCCACTCGGCAGTGGCCACAGAGGAGCAGGTCCCCCCTCAGCCCCTTGCCCATGTGACAGGATTGTCCCAAGCACGGGCTCTTCACCACATCCATTGTTCCCTCAGGGGAGGGCCAGGAGGTGGTCCTGATGAGGCAGGGAAGCTCTTGGTCCAAGGCCAAGGCATTCCTCCTCCTCGGTGTTGCCCCTTTCTCTGTGTCCTCCTCTCTTTCTGGCTGGGGACTGCTGAGGTGGGGCTGGCCGCTTGCCCATGGGGTCTGTAGGAGGGCCACGGGGGTTAGGCTTCCTGCAGGAGTTTCTCCTCCGAGCAGCTCCCAGCTGTGGGTGGGCTCTCTTTGTGCCATCTCAGTCATGCCAGAGGAAAAAGAGGCTGCATGGACCCCAGTGCTGGGTACGCTCCAAGGACTGAGCAGTCTCCTCCTGTGAGCGGGCTCAGCATTGCGGTAGGCGGGCTACGGGTGCCTTTGTGCTGTGTGTTGGACTAGCGTCTCCTGGCTGGACAAAGGCAGGCAGCCGGACATGGGGATAAAGCTCTGCAAAGTGAGGCTGTAGCGCAGTCCCTGCTGAGAAGGAGCGCGGCAGGAACCTGCCTGGAGGGCAACTGACCCTGACGGGCAGCATCTGCCTCCAGCTCAGGTTTGCACTTGGTCTGAGAGCAGCTGAGAGGGGAAGAAGGGGCCTGCCCCACAAAGGATGGGTGCAGGCTGTGAGCGATGGTGAGGGTGAATGTTTCTGGAAGAGCAAAGGGCCCTGGGGGTTCCTCTTGTGCCGCCCCCAGGGGACTATGGGAGAGGCAGCAAGTGCCCCGCAGTCCAGCCGCGTTTGCCCTTCCTGGGTGGGGAGGGCAGGAAAGCACTCGGGCTCATCACGGCCAGCACCCCAATTCCCACAGCTGCCTGCCCAAGCACAGCCCGACGGCTGGTGTCTTCCACACCTTTCTTTCCATGGCTCTCGGAGAGCCCTCAGGTTCCAGGTCCAGCCTGAGCACACTGCCCGCCTTGCTTCCCGGTGAAGCATGCAAGGACAGGCCCTCCTGTGGGATCTTCCCATCAGGCGTATCCCCACTCGGGATCCTGGGAAGGCAGGAAAAGCCACTTTCTGACAGTGACTGTTATTCACTTTCCCCCACTTTTCCTCTTTATTTCCACACTGCAAGGTCTTCTGGACGTTAAGTATGTATCCTATACTTCCGGGCGGAAGTTAGTTTTCCCTGGGACTCCATGGGAGGAGAGGGAAGAGAAAGAAAGGGCGCAATTGCCATAGGGAAGTGTGTTGTCTGGTTTTTATAGGCAAATGCATTCCACTCAAAACTGCTACAAACAGGTGACCCAGCTCGTTGCAGGATTTTATGGGAACTCGGGGCATGAAGCGCATTGGCTCAAGGAACGATGGAAACACACTCTTCTTTCAATCTTTTTCTACTAACACATTGCAGGAGTGGTTCCCAGTGGAGACCAGGGGAAAGTCACATCCATCTCCCGTTGTCTTTAAGCCTCAGAGACAATAGGTAGCACATAAACACATCTCTAAGACCCCTGGGAAATCATCTCAGTGGCACCACTAACTTCTTGTTGCTGATGTAAAAGATACTGACGTAACTACAGATACTGTGGGGAATTTATAAAATAAACAGGTATTCCTGACTAGCAATCAGTGCTCCAAATGCAACAAAGTCACCTGCTGCGATGCTAGGAGATTTAAATTTTTTTCAGTATATTAGGGCAATCAAAGGTCAAAAAAACAACCCCAGACCTGGAAACCTGAAAATAAGCTAAGGATAACCAGTGTTTTGGTCCTCTCCTTTCCCGGTGTTTGGGTGTGTGGCACAAGATAACCTGACACGAGAAGGAGATACAGGAGAGCGTGTGCTTAAGTTTGACCCATACTGAGGTGTCTTAAATATCTGCACTAGAACTTCTGTCTATAAAAAGAACCATATTCCCCACTTGTTTAGTTGCAAGGTATTTTTTCTAGCTATGGGGCAAGACTGGAGTGGAGGAGGGGAAAACGAGTGCTGCCTCCGAAACTTTCCAAGTTCAGGCTTTCATCACCGCTTGCAAGCCCTCTGCTAACGGCCCTGTTGGCTCAGTGGCTTAGATGTGTCAACACAGAGACCAGGGAAAATCTTCCAAAGCACAATTGTCAGCAAATAGAACTGCAGGAAGAAAGACATTCAAAATGTGGGTAAACGGGAAGGTGCTGAGAGGCTACACCCTGAGTCAGCGTCAATGCAAGAACTACACTGCAGAGTGCAGATACCTCAGCTAGCTCAGTCTGAGGAACTGCTGTGGGTAGCAGCCTGGGAAGGCCACACAGAGCTAGTTTCTGCACAGCAGTGGTCGTCATGTTCACTTCCTACATGACAGGTGTCGGGCTCAAAAGTGTGCAGAAGCAAAACTCTTCGCAGGCTTGTTCACCCTCCTGAGAAGCAAAGCCCGTTAGCATCATGTTGTCTCCCTTTTTCTTCGTGATAATCGAGTTGAAGCTCTAGCATCCTAAAGATACAGGAAATACAAACACGGTAGGGAAAAACCGTATCTTCTTAGATCAACTGATATGG
This sequence comes from Morus bassanus, assembly GCA_031468815.1. Classification (NCBI taxonomy): domain Eukaryota; kingdom Metazoa; phylum Chordata; class Aves; order Suliformes; family Sulidae; genus Morus; species Morus bassanus. Next base: position 1,413,824 of record CM062571.1, on the reverse strand, counting down.
TCAGGAAAAAACCTGCTACATGGTAGCTTATTCTGACTGCTAGTTAGAATTGAGAAGACAAACTAGTTTTTCCAGCTGGGTCAATATTTCTGGTGAAACATACTAGCTGCCTAGGGTGGCTGCATATGAGGAAGAATAATTATTTATCTCTCACAAAAGGAATAATAAATCTCTAACAAAAGGAGTAACAGTCATTTTGTGTTGTGATGTTCATTAGACTATACAGAGAAACAGAGACAAATGCATTTGGATAATCCCTCGTGTTATGTTTTAACCGCTTAAAATTCAGTGAGATTTACCCAAAGAGCTCAAGAAGAAAGAGCAAAAAGACAGGCGACAGGTGAGAGCCTAGGTCCTGCACTGCACAGAATGAAATTCTCTTTTCCTTCTCTGAAGCTTCAGCAAGGCTTCCTTCACCTGCTTTTTCCTCAGACTGCAAATCAGGGGCTTCAAACTTGGGCTGACGAGACTGTAGAAAACGTGAAGGACTTTCTCCCTCCCAGATGAGTTACCGCTCCCGGGCCCCATGGACGTGAAGATGGCTTTTCCATACAGCAGACCCACCATAGTCAGGTGTGAGCCACAGGAGGAGAGGGTTTTCTCCCATCCTGCCCCAGAGCAGATGCGCAGAATGGTGGTGGCCAGATGTGCAGGCAGGAAATCAGGATTAAGGCTGAAGGCAAGAGGAGGGAGCACACACAAACGGCAAAGATCAGGACTTTATTGGCAGTAGTGTCAGTGCAGGCCAGCTTTAAGACAGCAAGGATTTCACAGAAGAGGCGGTCAACCTTGCAGGGGCCACGGAAAGGCATGTGTAAAGCCAGAGAGGCTTGTAGTGTACCAAATAGGAGCCCAAAAGCCCAGGAAACTGTGTCAGGGGTGAGGCACACCCTCCAATTCATGATAAGGGCATAAAAGAGGGGATGACAGATTGCCACGTAGCGATCGTAAGACATCATGACCAGCAGCACGCACTCTGTAAGCACAAAGATTAAATAAAGATGTATGTGTGTCCCACACCCAGCAAAGGAGATGGTCCTGCTTTGTCCAAGGAGGTTCCTCAGCATGTTCCTCCATGTTAAAATGAATGCACAGTTCACACAATAATTCCAGTTCTACTGTTAAACCAACTAGCATTTCTAATCCGTTGCTGTGTCCTCTTTACTTTAGTGAAATGCATTCGTGTTGAATCCTGCACTTGCTTCACCTGTTATTCTCTATCTAACTTCACTTCAGATTGCTGAACAAACAGACAGGTATACTTGGACGTACAGAAGATAATTATTGCCAAAAGAATGTTGCTAACATTTATACACAAGAGTTTCCTTACCTGTAGCATCTGGACAAATGTGATTTTTTCAGCTCCGTGTTTTTGGTTAGGGTAACCTTAATAGAAAGTTCTGCGTAATTTCTCAGACAACAGGTGAAACAAAGAGCTGTTCCACTCTGCTCAGCTCCCTACATTCATTTGTTTTTAAAGCCAACGTTTTCTTTGTGGCTAATTTCCTTCTTTCCAAAGAAAGGCAATGTGACTATAAAGTAGGTATCTACCAGGGACAAGGTAAAGCCAGCCACCGTTGCAAAGGTCACCGGCTGACTAAAGACTCTGTTGTGCATGAGGACTTTGTAATGTAAAGGTTTACATATAACCACACATCTGTCATACCTCATTCTGTTAGATGGATAGAGTTAGTGCCTCCAAAGCTGATGAAGAAAAACATCTGAACAGCACATCTAGTGAAAGAAATGGATGCTAGAGCTTCAACTCGATTATCACGAAGAAAAAGGGAGACAACATGATGCTAACGGGCTTTGCTTCTCAGGAGGGTGAACAAGCCTGCGAAGAGTTTTGCTTCTGCACACTTTTGAGCCCGACACCTGTCATGTAGGAAGTGAACATGACGACCACTGCTGTGCAGAAACTAGCTCTGTGTGGCCTTCCCAGGCTGCTACCCACAGCAGTTCCTCAGACTGAGCTAGCTGAGGTATCTGCACTCTGCAGTGTAGTTCTTGCATTGACGCTGACTCAGGGTGTAGCCTCTCAGCACCTTCCCGTTTACCCACATTTTGAATGTCTTTCTTCCTGCAGTTCTATTTGCTGACAATTGTGCTTTGGAAGATTTTCCCTGGTCTCTGTGTTGACACATCTAAGCCACTGAGCCAACAGGGCCGTTAGCAGAGGGCTTGCAAGCGGTGATGAAAGCCTGAACTTGGAAAGTTTCGGAGGCAGCACTCGTTTTCCCCTCCTCCACTCCAGTCTTGCCCCATAGCTAGAAAAAATACCTTGCAACTAAACAAGTGGGGAATATGGTTCTTTTTATAGACAGAAGTTCTAGTGCAGATATTTAAGACACCTCAGTATGGGTCAAACTTAAGCACACGCTCTCCTGTATCTCCTTCTCGTGTCAGGTTATCTTGTGCCACACACCCAAACACCGGGAAAGGAGAGGACCAAAACACTGGTTATCCTTAGCTTATTTTCAGGTTTCCAGGTCTGGGGTTGTTTTTTTGACCTTTGATTGCCCTAATATACTGAAAAAAATTTAAATCTCCTAGCATCGCAGCAGGTGACTTTGTTGCATTTGGAGCACTGATTGCTAGTCAGGAATACCTGTTTATTTTATAAATTCCCCACAGTATCTGTAGTTACGTCAGTATCTTTTACATCAGCAACAAGAAGTTAGTGGTGCCACTGAGATGATTTCCCAGGGGTCTTAGAGATGTGTTTATGTGCTACCTATTGTCTCTGAGGCTTAAAGACAACGGGAGATGGATGTGACTTTCCCCTGGTCTCCACTGGGAACCACTCCTGCAATGTGTTAGTAGAAAAAGATTGAAAGAAGAGTGTGTTTCCATCGTTCCTTGAGCCAATGCGCTTCATGCCCCGAGTTCCCATAAAATCCTGCAACGAGCTGGGTCACCTGTTTGTAGCAGTTTTGAGTGGAATGCATTTGCCTATAAAAACCAGACAACACACTTCCCTATGGCAATTGCGCCCTTTCTTTCTCTTCCCTCTCCTCCCATGGAGTCCCAGGGAAAACTAACTTCCGCCCGGAAGTATAGGATACATACTTAACGTCCAGAAGACCTTGCAGTGTGGAAATAAAGAGGAAAAGTGGGGGAAAGTGAATAACAGTCACTGTCAGAAAGTGGCTTTTCCTGCCTTCCCAGGATCCCGAGTGGGGATACGCCTGATGGGAAGATCCCACAGGAGGGCCTGTCCTTGCATGCTTCACCGGGAAGCAAGGCGGGCAGTGTGCTCAGGCTGGACCTGGAACCTGAGGGCTCTCCGAGAGCCATGGAAAGAAAGGTGTGGAAGACACCAGCCGTCGGGCTGTGCTTGGGCAGGCAGCTGTGGGAATTGGGGTGCTGGCCGTGATGAGCCCGAGTGCTTTCCTGCCCTCCCCACCCAGGAAGGGCAAACGCGGCTGGACTGCGGGGCACTTGCTGCCTCTCCCATAGTCCCCTGGGGGCGGCACAAGAGGAACCCCCAGGGCCCTTTGCTCTTCCAGAAACATTCACCCTCACCATCGCTCACAGCCTGCACCCATCCTTTGTGGGGCAGGCCCCTTCTTCCCCTCTCAGCTGCTCTCAGACCAAGTGCAAACCTGAGCTGGAGGCAGATGCTGCCCGTCAGGGTCAGTTGCCCTCCAGGCAGGTTCCTGCCGCGCTCCTTCTCAGCAGGGACTGCGCTACAGCCTCACTTTGCAGAGCTTTATCCCCATGTCCGGCTGCCTGCCTTTGTCCAGCCAGGAGACGCTAGTCCAACACACAGCACAAAGGCACCCGTAGCCCGCCTACCGCAATGCTGAGCCCGCTCACAGGAGGAGACTGCTCAGTCCTTGGAGCGTACCCAGCACTGGGGTCCATGCAGCCTCTTTTTCCTCTGGCATGACTGAGATGGCACAAAGAGAGCCCACCCACAGCTGGGAGCTGCTCGGAGGAGAAACTCCTGCAGGAAGCCTAACCCCCGTGGCCCTCCTACAGACCCCATGGGCAAGCGGCCAGCCCCACCTCAGCAGTCCCCAGCCAGAAAGAGAGGAGGACACAGAGAAAGGGGCAACACCGAGGAGGAGGAATGCCTTGGCCTTGGACCAAGAGCTTCCCTGCCTCATCAGGACCACCTCCTGGCCCTCCCCTGAGGGAACAATGGATGTGGTGAAGAGCCCGTGCTTGGGACAATCCTGTCACATGGGCAAGGGGCTGAGGGGGGACCTGCTCCTCTGTGGCCACTGCCGAGTGGCACCTTTATCCCCCAGCCACATCCACCCTTTCTGCCCCCCACGCTCACACTCTCTTGCTCTCTCTCTCCCTCTGTGGCCATGCTTGGGCTCCTGCGTGGGAACCCTTCTCCCTTGGACAGGGAAGGCAGGGCTGTGAGAAGGCCCTGGTAGCTGGCAAAATAGCGAGATGCAGCCAGAGATCCTGAGCAATCCCTCCACAGGCTCTTCCCCACTGGGGCGGTACCAGGTGTCGCTGCTCTAAACAAAACTCTCAACTGGCGGGGTGCTCTCTCCCGCTGGGCGAGAGGCACTCGCTGTCTCCTGACCTCCCCCTTCACGCTTCGCTGCCTGAAACCTGCAAGGCATGCTCCAGGCACTGCATGACGTTGCAAAGGCTTTTATTGTACCCTTAGACCATAGAGCTGGGTTTGGCAAGAGCCTTGCAAACATGACATCCCTTGCCTTGCCAGTGCGGGGCAAGAGCTTCTGCTTTCTCCTCACTTGACAGCAGCAGTGGCACGGGCGGGTGCAGCCCTTTGCGTGGGGCATCTCTTCTTACTCTTGGTCGTCTTCTTCTTCTTGGAGGGTGAGGCCTCGCGCCGGCTTTGGGGGACAGCCCTGCCGCGGCGCCTGGGCACACCGCCTCGCAGGAGCTGCTTGAGCACAGAGCTCTTTTGCAGCGCCGCCTGCAAGTGCGATGGAGAAATGCGGTGCTGCTTGCTCTTCTTGGAAATCTTGCCAGCCACGTCCATGGTCTTGTGCGTCACCCACTGCAGCACCGCAGCCAGGTAGACGGGGGCCCTGGCTCCAAAGCGCTCAGCAAAGTGGCCTCTGCGCAGCTGCCTCTCTACACGGCTCACAGGAAAGAGCAGCCCGGCGCGGGAGGACCGGGAGGAGCGGCTCTTGTGGGCCTTTGCTTCGCTGCCTTTGGAGGGGCCCCCAGAACACGTTGCTTCGGGCTCCCGCTCCTGCTCCGGCACTGTGCAGACCTCCTCTGCCCCAGACATGCTGCTCGCAGCTTGCTCCCGCGGGTATCTCTATGCCGTGTCTTCCCACGCCCTGCCTAGCCTTGCCCGCCTGTCCTTGCTTTCCTTGCTGGCCCTCGCTGGTGGTTCCTGTCCCTGGGCTTGGCTTGCCTGTGCTTGTCCTTTCCAGCGTGGCCAAGACGTGTGTCTGGCAGGGCGGCCAGGACCGACCCCGCTTTGGCCGAGCCCCTCGGAAGGAGGGCTCAGGCTCAGGTCCTCTCCTGCACAGGCTCGGACCCTTAAGGGCTCTCCTGGGCTGGCGGGGACCAATAGGAAAGGACTTCCTCTGTGACCTCACCTCCCTGCTTGTGACGTCATCCCTGCTGGCTCTGCCCTTTGTGGGTGAGCTCAGGGAGCAGCTCTGCTCCCCAGCTCCACTCCTGTTTTCCATGGCAGAGGCTCTCCAAGCATTTGGCATGGGGGGAGCCGATAAAGGCCGAGCGCTCCCCTCTCCTCTGCCTTCTCGTCCCTGGCCCTGCCCTGCGACAGCTCTCCCTTCAGCCCTTGCCTCTCCCCTCCGACCCAAACCCACTTTGCCACTCCTGGGGAAGGGGACCTCCTTCCCCATGTCACGGGACCCCAGAGCCACAGGCTGCCCCGACATGGGTCCCCTTGGGACCTGCCTGTCCAGGCCTATCACCCCAGAAGTGTCATTACTTGAGACATATTAAGCAGCAACAACGCCTGGAGTTGGAAAGTTCCAGTGACAGCATCCATTCTCCCCTCCTCCATTCCAGTCTTGCCCCTTAGCTGGAAAAAATACCCCATATTTGTGTCAGGTGTGTGAGGGAGAAATGCAGGGACTCCCCATGAGAGTTAACTTTCATCAAGTCATTGACATTGTGTCTGGGAAGTTGCACTTACGTGATACAAATTTTCGAGGATCTCTGATGAAGGATGTTTTAAAATGAAACCTTTGGGTAAGGGGAACAAAGTCATCTCTTCCCAGAAGATTTCAGCCTTGGTTTTCTTCTTATCTCCTTTGATTCTCATGTAAGCTTCCTCATTTTTATCTTTGTGGGTAGACCTTCATGTTACAAGGTTATTAGGTACATGGCTTCAACTCCTCTGGAGTCTTCGTTGGGCAGCAAGTAAGCAAGTTGGCCAGAAAGTGGCAGCAGGTCAACACTGAGACTATCCAGTGTCCCTCCATTTCCCTTAGGAGATTCCTGGTTCTTCCACTGTCCTACAAAAGCAAACTTTACTGATGTCTATGCTAGAGGCAGTTATAAGCAGGACACAGAGAAAAAGAAAATCCTTATCTTAAAAGTTCAGTTCCTATTTCATCTTTCATACACTCTTTGTCTTGTCTAAATAAGAATTTTGTGCTGATTAGGTATGGAGTAAGGTACATTGGTTTAAAAGTCAGCACTTGAGATTTTGTACTGCATTCAGTTTCTGCTTGATAACAATCTAGTAACAAACTGTTGTATCCTAAACTCACTATATTATTATACTATACCGTAGTGTAATTTTAAAATAATTAAGAATCGCTAAGTATAGGATGCGTTTTTAAGTATAAAATCCTGCTGGTTTAATTGCTATGTCATAAAAAGTGTATTTTCTAGTAAACATTACTTTTCAAGTATGTTGCACATCTGCTTGCACGTCCTCTCGTAAACTTTCTATAGTTGGCATCCAAAGCAATGAATAGCTATGCCTATGTGCCCTATGAAATTTTCTGAGGCAAATACTGCATTAAACTGCTGATCATTGTAACAGAAATCTTGAGTCTGGAATGAATGGAAGTATGTATGAAAAGGCATCTGAATAAAGAGCAGAACAAGAGATAAAGACGTCATCCCTTAATTGGTGCAGAAGGTTGTCATTCAAATAAGGAGAGACCAGCAGCAATTTAAAGCCATATAGTGACAAGGAGCTGAAAAACAGGCTTGAAGCCATAAAATACTCAAGTAGGAAAAGAAAGACCAATGAGACTCAGCAATTTTTCCTCAGACTTGCAAGGGGCAAGAGAGGATAGTCAAGCAAATGATCTCAGTAAACCTCTACTCATGGAAGATGCAAAAGGCACAACCAAAATTCAGTTACTAATGATTACTAATGATTGCCAACCAAGAAGAACCTCTAGAGACGTGATAAGGACTCAGCAGCTGCTGACACCTCCCCCCTGTGGCACTATTATTCCTTCCCAGCTCACTTGGACACGCATGTCTAGGCATTTGTGAATGGGAGAGAATGAGTAAGAGAAATCCATGGCATCAGTTTTGCTTAAAATCAAAATCAAAATCACCTTCCCCTTCCAGAAGGATTCACATTGAGCCTTCCTGCAAAAACCATTGGAGACAATGTAGCTTTTTTTTTCCACATCTAGGAAACTAGGAACAAAGCATAAAAATTTAAAGCACAACTTCTACCCCATAAGTTTTTCCTGTTTTCCTTGATTTTTCTGTTTTATTCTACATCACTACAAAGGCTTTCATTTAAAAAGCTACTCATCATTTTGCACGTTTATAAATTAAAATGGATTCTCTCTGGAAGAGAATGGAGAATAACTTACTGCTTCCATCCTGACTCCCTTCATTTTATGTATTTTCTCCTTCATGCCTCTGTGCCTCAGTGCTCAAAATTCCATGCACCAGAAAAGTTCAGAAAGATATGAAGTCAAGGAAAACCAAATGTAAATTACAGCAAAAATCTCCTAAAAGCCAAGGTGTACTTGACTATAAAATCATCTTCTGTGTGAAAATAGTGCAAATTCCAGCCTTAAAGGCACTGCAAATTATTGCAAACTGTAGGAAAATAAATTCCCTGGTCTATTCCAGCTGTGGGGAAAGAAAGGGAAGGACACCAGGTAACATTTTGCATTTCATTGTTACTTTCTGTATTTTCTTCTGTCTGAGAGAAAACGTAGTCTCAGACTGCGTGTGGCCTTCCTCCTACACAGAGCTGCGCAGGTGGTTGTGGCTTATAGTTCAGTGGGCAAAATGTGGATCCTGCAATGGGATCATGATATCATCCCACCAAAACATCAAGTCACCTGGGATTGGCTGTTGCATTTAAAAGAGTTCTTCTTCAAAACAGGTGCTATTAAGTCACCTCTGTTGGAAAAATCTCCCCACTGAGTTGGAAAGTGGTCACACATATAAAGAGGTACTTAACTTCAACAGCAAAATTTCCGCTGAGGACTCACACCTCAAGACTGCCATTCCATGACCAGTTTAAGCCACTAAAAGCAGTTGCCACTGCCCCTTGTGTGCCACCGCAAGCATTTACAAAGCTACAAAGTGATCTGGGTGCTGTACTGAGGAACTGATCCAACCTAGAACTAGCTTACAAGACTTCATTCTACCCCAGATTGCCCTGTCTGGCTAACTGCAGGGCATATGCAAGTACACATGCTAGCACAGGAGGAGCCACGGTGCTCACACAAATTCTGTGTAACTTCCTACCCCAGGCTTCATTTCACTAGAAAGACTTTGATCCTTGAGGGCTACCATAATGTGGTAGAAGAGTAAAATTTATGTCTGGGGCACAGCAAACTTCTAGCAATGCAAACATAACTGAAAGAAACAGCCACAAAAGAGCAATGTGATATTATAAAGAAAACCACTGAACAAAGATGGATGCACATTTGGAAGTATAAACCCAGGTTTTCAAGAAAAATAGTCAGAATTCTCTAGGAATAATAAAGCATCTTTCCCTTTGGGCTCATATCTTTTCTCTCCTTTCCAGAGCTACCTGCCCTCTGTGAGTCTTTGCCTTCTGTATCAGTTCTGAGCACACCTGTGCCTGCTGTATATGCAGAACGGTCTTACAGAAAATAGTGAATTGTAAATGGCACGATCCTATTGCAGATCCCAGAAAGCACACTGTATTTGGGGACTGAAATAAGAAAGTTCATTAATCTTTTAGAGGTTTCCATTGCCCCCATCAAAACAGAAAAGACCATTAGAGAGCACATGCCTATGTGCGTATTTACACAGACACACTGAGGTTTGAACCCTCGCAATAGAAAGGGAATCAAGTTCCAATGAGCTTTTTCCATCCCTGAAAACACCTGTTAGCACTTAACCTCTGCTGGTTTTGATTTCACTTTATTTAACACCATGATTGCAGCTAATTCCAGTTGGTGTAAAACATGCACTATCACACATGTGCATATATGCACATTCCTACTTGCAAAGATTTGGCTTTTTTAGCTGAACTAGCCTGCAAAAATATGTCTCTTTTTTTCAGTTGAAAATGAGGAGAGCAGCATCAAAGCCCAGAATCAGCCTCCAAAATTCAGGGGCAAGGTAAATTGGTCACCTTTCCAAATTACTCAGCCCCCAGTAATACTACAAGATGGGTCCATTTGATTTGTTTGCAGCACCCAAGTGTACCTGATAGCTTTTCTCCTTCCAGCTTACCTCAGACTGTAAACCCAGCCTACATCATTGGCATCACTCAGTGTTTGACTGCCAAGAAAGGCCTGGAGCAATCCAGGCAGGACAAGCCCAGCTCTGCCTCAACACTTCCTGACAACAGCGGCTTCGGATGGGGGCAGTACACGCGTGTCCCCTGCCAAGATTTTCATAGTTACATTCAGAAAGCTAGACAACAAGGACAGCAGCTTCTGCAATACTGAAATGACTGAGAAGGCCAACTCCAGTTTCAGAGAAATCCATGTCACTTACAAATTTCCTTGTTAATAGTCTGCCAGAATCTGAAAACTGAAAAAGTCGCTAGATTATTGCCATATATATGCTTATTTTTCCCTTTAAATGAATGGTCATATTTTCACATAGGAAGAATACCCAGAGCTTGGGAAAGTTGGAAAATATTTTCCTTTTGTCTTAGGGGCAGTGGAGGAGGGGAGAAGGTCAATAACAGTAGACCAAAGTCAGTATTAATGAACTGTTCCATTCCCTTAGCACCAAGACAACAACTCCAGTCAGTCTGATCTCAAAAGATGCCTGGCACATGCTGCTCCTGCAAGTCCCATTACTGTTCTGACAGTGGCTTGTCCCTGGGATAAAAACAAGCAGTCCCTGTTTTCAGAATAATCTTTTCATCCTGAAGGATGAGCAAAGGAAAAAGACATTTCTTAGCTGATGTTTCTAGTTGTAACAGACAAATAGTCCCTCATCTCTTCAACCTTGTCATGTCCTTCCTCATCCAACTGGATTTTGCCATTGTTTCAGAAGCTGATGCCCATTTGTGCTATTGGCCAAGAGGACATCTGAAACATCTTACATTGAAATTTTGTAAAAAACAGGCATCTTCTAATTAATCTCATGTGGTACAGAGTAGCTCCAAGGAAACAGAAAGGTTTTGAGCCTCTATTTCTGCTCCCTCCTTCACTTCCATGCATGAATAGATGATTTTACTTACAACTAGCTATTTTCAGAACAGCATTTGAATGTACAAAAAGTTAGGATGTACTGGATAAGTGTTGCTAATGAGCATGGCAGACCAACAAGGCTTACAGAGATATTGGCCTGCATCTGATACTTTGATTCCTGCCTGAACGAGGCAAGTCTGACTCCAGAATGCCTTCAGAAGAGCAGCCTATTGCCATCAGGCTTGAAAAACTAAAAGCCAGCTGAAATGGAATTTCTTCTTAAATCTTAGCTCCCAACTTCAAATGATTTTGTGACTCAGTTCCATCAGTCACTCAGAGAGGAGATAATACTTCTAGGATCAAAATATACTAGCACAAGAGGTATCACTTTTATGAGCCTAGCACAGACACCCTGTTATTCCATTTCCTGGATCTCAGCACTTATTCAAACTCAAAGACTCTGCCAATGTCTCCCAGCAGTCAAATCCCAGTTCCAATGGATTAGGAGCAATTTGCAGCTGGAAAACTGCTGCTACACCAGGAAAGAAGTTAAGGTGAGGATGTGCAGCTGCTGGCCCACTGCAGGTGGTTTACCTACAGCACTACAGTTTCCACAAACTTATGGGAAAGGTGGGACTCAGTTGCCAATGCTACCTCTCTCCTTTAAAGAAAAAAGGAGATTGCCATTTTCAAAATCTAATTTAATACAGCGCATGCTTTCAGAAGGACTAAAGGCACATGAAACGACAAAACTCCTACTGGACCCACATCTTACTCCCTGCAGGTCATGCTCATTCAGAGCCAGTAGCTGAATACTGGAGCACCTACCTGTATTGAAGAATCACATATTCACGCCTACAGTTCTGCCATGTAAACACAAGTGCAGCTCAGACTACAGGCTCTGGACAGTAAGCATCGTTCAGGCTTCAGTCTGGATCCTCCCAAAGGACAAGCAGCAGAACAGTAGAATAGCCTTCCTTGTTGGATGCTAGTGCTTTAAGACAGTAACAAAAGCAACTCAGGTGATTAGTGTTGCACATTTCAAAGCAGACAGTCAGGTATGCCAGGTGTGGAAAAAATCAGACCCATCAGTGCCACAGGTGTTGAAATGTACAGAGCAGATCTACAATCAGCAGAATTAGACAGCACACAGAGCAGATCTCTTTCACTTATTTATGGAACAGTAACCGTTTTACAAAACTGGCTATTTTAATCAAAATTTAAAACAGGAGAGAGAATTGCAAACCCAACACCAGATCAATGAGCTGGGTGTTTGAAAAGTGTACCTCCTTTCCACCAAGATCACAGCACTCAGCATGTGGCCCATACCCCTGTTGCTGTTACTCTCTAGTTCACAGATCTTTGTGTATCCGTATAAACCAAAAGCACAAAAAATGTTGCTTGGTTTTTCATCCAACTTTTTATCCAAGAGAAAATTTTAACAATATGGCTAGCAGACCACAAAGTCCCAGAGCATAAGAAAATAACAAGTAGAGACATGGTTACATGAAAGGGTGGCAGAAGGAAAAGAAAATGTTAATTATGATTTTTTTACTTCTGTAATGTTGAAGAGCCCTCATCACACACCAGAGCTCTGCATGAAAAAACAGAGCAAAGTGCACCCCAGTGAACTTTACCACTCAAGCATCATTATGAGATAAAAAGAGTGATTTTCAGTCTGTGAAGTTTTAATGCTGAGGATTGCTCTTCTTTTCTGCTCAGGGAAACACCCACCAGGCAACTCCCCAACCTACTAAGAAGCACTGGGCTCAGAACGGGGCCAACCCTGTGCTACTTGGAAATTGCCCTGCTGACATTTGCTTTTGGCTCTCAGAGGACAATGCTACAGTCTGGCAATAATGCAGTGCATTAAGACCTGTCTAATACAGCTTATTTTCTGAATACAAACTCAGCAGAAACAATTTCCCGTGTTTCTCCTACCTTTCAGTTCCATTTTAGAGAGACACCCGCTGAAAAGGCAATTACTTTCATGTGGTCCTATTCAAAGCCTAGCTTGTCTAAAGCTGCAAGTGAAGAGCTCAACCAATGCCACATGTGTTGAAAAGAAATATAGTGACTTGGTGTATAAACGTCAGAGCTCAGCCATAACCAACATGCAAGTTCTCCTTCTCCAGCAGGATTAAGAGATCAGACTCCAGAATACATTATCTCCAGTATCATTAATTTCCTTGGAAACCATCTTTGCAGCATCTTTTTGCTTCACATGAAGCAGAATACAGGTGCAGCTTTTACCCAAAACACACATTGAATCAGCCTTAAGAAAGCACATCAGAATCCAAGCTGGCTGAAACGCAGAAGTCAAGAGCACATTTTAGCAACTGCAGAGAGCCGGTGAGTTGGAAAGAGAATTTTCCATCTTCCCTCAAAACGCTGCAAATAAGAAAGGCTGTGCTGTAAATGTCTAGAGAAACTAATTGGCCTGGTTATTACATTTGCCCTTTCATGGGACCAAAAGCATACTATGAAGGCACACAGTGATATAGTTCACTTCACTCCTTACTCCTCCTGAGAAGAAGTGCATCCCACAGCAATCCAGCAGCATAGAGGAACACTACAGAATAGCTCATGACAACCTGCAAGTTCAACATTCAACCGAAATTCCAAAGCAGACTGAGCAAAGGCTGCTGCATTATTCCACCTCCTCTGCCTGTGTTAAGACACACCACTGTCTTAACTCTTAACTCGGCAAGAGAAGAGGGAAGCCACCTGCAAGCGACAAAAACTAACATTCAAGGACTGTACAAGAGGGTTTAATAAAAAAGCACCACAACAAAATACATTATATAAATTCCAAGTTGGCATCAGCCTGAAAAAAATCCATTTTCTGGGAGCAATCCCCACCTGTGAAAAGTGAAAGCAGAGGAACCGCCCTGCCCCAGAAAGGACCAAATGTGCTTTTAAGCAGGCCCAACCGTATAAAGCATGACTTCAGGAAGAAATGTACACATGGAAACATTAATTGCCTGACTCAACTAAGATCATTAATTTCACTAGACTGCAGCAGAGACAAGCTTACACATCAGTTTTGTTTTTTCTAATAATGACATGCTTTTAACCTGCCAGCAGATTTTAGTGCAGGACTATGAATTAATGATCGGCTGCATTTGCCCGAGAGTAGCTGACCCCTGGGATGCCTTGTGAGAGCCTGATTATGCTGCTAAAGACTTTTAAGAGAAAGTGCATCAAATAATGAGAAAAATGTGTAAATTATCTGAGGGGTGATGCTTCCTACCCCACTCACAGCTTTGGAAATTTTGGTCTGCTTTGTTTTCAGCCTTACCCTTTTTCACTGAAATGCTCCCTAGCTCCCTCCCTAGCATAGATTAAACCCAATCGTACTTCTCGGCTCAACTTCTCATGCCATGATTGTACAGAGCATTTTCATGTTGGACATGACACACTGCTTGCCCACTAATGCCGGAAAGGTGCATTGTAACTTTGCTAGCAGCACGTCTGGGTTTTCATGCTGGTTTGGCTAGCAGAGGTACAAGAGCGATTTTAGATCTCCTCACAGCAGGGAAATGCTTCTGAACTTCAGGTCCACCAGCTGGAGCCCACCCTGCAAACCCTCTCCTTGGCTCTCTTCAGTGACCCGGCCACCCCCGGTCACCTTGCAAAATCTAGTGGTCTCAAATTTTTGGTAGTCCCACTGGGCACTTCCTTGCAGTAGCAGTCATGGCAGCTGGCCCAGGGCCCCCAGGCATCCTGCCCAGCTGGCTGCTCCCCCCAGGACCTCCATGGGGCTCTGTCCCCTCGGCTCTCCTCAGCGACCAGGGGCCAGACAGGGAAGGCCAGCCCATCAAGTCTGGTGGCTCCCTGCAGCTCAACAGCTCCCTTCAGGGGCAAGAAGTAACAGAGAAGTAGATAAATTACAGAGACTACTGCTACGGTAAAACATGCGCTTCTTCCCTTTTCTGGCCGAAGAGCCTTGCCTGCTGCCTGGAAAGCCAGCCTCCCCACAGGCACAGGACAGGGAGGTTGGAGGTGTCATGGTCTTGCTGAGGATGTCTTCAGGTGGCTCCTGGTCTCCCTGAGACATCAATTGCCCGCTGCCTGCTCCAGCCTGCTGACAGGACATGTGCCTATGAGCATCCTCATCACCGTGACGCCTGTCCCTCTCCTCTCTCTCCTTAGCACACTTCCCCGTCTGTCTTCTTATCATCAGTTGCCTTCAGCATTTGTCAGTATTTGCCCTGCTCTATTTGATGCAGGAACATCTATCCAGTGACAGCTTTGCATTTAGTTTCCCTTTGCTTCCTGATTGCTTGTCCATGTACCTTGTGCCACACCCGTGGCCACCAGTCCCGATTCCTGGCAGTCCTAGGGTGGCCGGGGATGTCATTTGAAGAGCTGTGCATGACTGCTCCTTAATTACTGTGTAATCATCCCCAGATTACTAAAACTGTAATCATTGTTTATAATTATGCTATTCCCGCACATCTTGTAAGGGTGGTTTGGCACTGCTGTCCAAGAGACCCAGGGGAAGATCCTACAGCTGCAGCGTCACCTCTGTACCTGCTCTGCTTTGGACTGTGGTTGGAGGGCCTCGTTCCCCTCTGTGCAGGAGAGTCCTGAGTTATGTGGCAAGACTCGTTCTCGTGTTCCCTCAGGAACTGCTATTTTATTTCCTCCTATGCAGCATGAACAAGGTTCAGAAGGCTGCAACAGAACAATGTAATCCAGGATTATAATGAATATACATCTGGTGTTTACAGTAGCGTGGGGAAATCACATAGTGGCTGGTGTCACTGTGGTGACAAGGATTTATTCCTTCAGTTTCAGGATGTCCTTTTACTGTTTCACTTTTGCCAGAGGGACTCTGAATTCAGTAGTCTCCTTTTCCATGGCAGACCCAGTCCCCAAGCAGACTGGCTGTAGACTGGAAGGTGACACAACCCAGTTCTTGGGATCTTCAGATTTTCCTTCAGTTGTCAGTGGCCCAAAGTGTTTGCCTTCAGCACTGATCAAACTGTATTTGCTGCTTCAAGAGAGAAATGATTTTTTCCTATCAGATTCAGGCACACTGAAAATTAGAGCAATTACTAATCTAACAAAGTGAAGGGTTTGGGTCTTGTTTATACAATTAAAAGCACTTCTACTAAAAATAAAGATTCATACAATAAAATGCAGGCTTGGGCCACAACTAGACTTATTCTCTTATTCTAGCTATTGCTGCAAATGTCTTTCTGAGGTGTTTCTCAGCTACAAAAAAGTAAAGCTCCTCCTTAGTGGTAAGCTGCCTCTAGAGACGTGGCTTTAGAGGTAAGTAAAAGTAAAGGTTAAAGCTAAGACTAAAAAGTAAAGGCTTACTTTTCAGCATAAGGCCTTCCTATGTTCAGTTATGCAGTTACATGTGAGGGTTCTCTAGGAATAGAAATTACATTTCAAAGCATTTCTTGGGTAATTTAAGGAACCTTTTTTTTTGGACTGTGGCCTTATTTTTAGCAACTCAGCAGCTAGGAGTGCTAATAAATTCCTAAGATATACACTAGTGAACAGAGAGAGACTGGGACACTGGTGCTTCTGCTCATCTTCTTTTCCTCTTGGGAAAGGACCTGAATTATGGGTTTACACAGAGTGATTTTCAAATAACGTAACATGCTTTTAAGTTCTGTTCATGTCTTCAACATCCTCTCTACTGAAATGTCTTCCCTAATCAGACAGTAGACAGAGCCCTCCACTTGTGCTTGAATCTTTAAATGTACTTTATAATGGACACCTTGCAAAAGATTCTTAGGGAGGGCAGAATGTGGCAGCCCAACAGAGGAGAAATTGCTGCAGGCAGCTCCTTGCCCCCAGGTGCAACCAGTAGCGAGGCTGAGCGTGTCATACCCAGGAGGCGCATGCACACAAATGCGCACACACTATAGACACATACCTACATAGATGGCCACCACACAGGTCTACGCAGACACACAGAGCATTCCCATGAACACAAACAACATCAACAGCCTTCCTCCTTTTTTTCTCCCTAGCTGAGCAGGATAGAGGTCCACTAATGCAAAATATATATGCATATGTATGTGTACAATGTGGATCCCATCAGCAGCTGGGCTCTTGCCAACCAAAATATTTTCAGGTCAGGTAAAACAGATAGATGATGCTCTCCATGGCTTGAATGTGCTATATAAAGATAGATAAAATTCCAAAATTAACTTAGGGCTTACTTAAAATTCACTTTTGATCCAATTCTGGCCTTTGGTTCCAGATCTCACTGGCAGAAAGTAGTTTCTTGTTCTTGTAAGAGCAAAACCATCCAGCTTCCAACATCAGATGTGTTTCAGCACTGGGCTGCTGTTGTTACCTAGTGAAGGGAGCTACTCATCAAGTTCCTGCTGCTGTCATGAATCAGCTGTGGTGCAGCACAGTGCTCCTCTAACATCAGGTCTCAGCTACAGGCTGACTGAGAAGGAACTGAGAATTTCCATTAAAGCATGGAAATGGGAATCTGCTTTACACTTTATATTTGACACTTTTTGATCAAGATCCTTGACTGCACTGTGTTTCCCTTTCCCAGGCTATAGACTGAATTTTCTCTTTTAGACAACAAAATTGGGATGACCTGTATTACACTTTGGAGCTTGCATGTCTTATCTAAGCATTTCCCACTGAGGTCATTGATGGTCACCACCCCACAAGCAGACCTGCAGAGCTCAGATTACTCAGTATGAACTGCAGGTTTTCAGGTTAGCAACAGGAGAGTGACCTCACTGAGGGATGTAAATAGATTCCCCCTGCTGCCGCAGAGAAAACTAACCTTCCTGAATATAACACATCATGCTCCCATATTTCCTGCTGTAACCAAAGGACAGTCAAAAGGAGACAACTGAGACAGTATCTTTATTGCTAAATGCATCCTCTTTAGGGAGGGATCTCTGATCAAACCATGTGATGCTAAATGTCCCATGTCCACCATCTTAGGGCTCTAGAGCAGATTGGAGTGGCTGAATTGCACAGTATTAGGCCTAGGTCTTCTCTGTAAATGCAGAAGTAACATGAGGGCTTTGCTGCATTCCACAAGGTTAAGTGTCGCGTGTCCTGAGATGCACAATGGAGGCATGTGGGGATTATGGCAAGTGCAAAGCCTACTGACAAAGCAAAAAGGGGATCTACCATACTCTTGTCCAATCCATCGTGACTATCAGTAGTGCTCCCTGCCATGAATTATCTCCAGAACTGTACCTAGGTTTCTTCCTGAAAGGAACGGGTTGGTTCATTCCAAAATAGTTCCCTGTGGTGAAGTGACATCCATGCAGGGTGGACAAACTAGGAACCAGGCCATTGGAGCCAAGTGATCTGACAGTGCAGATAATACCCAGAGGTGAGATGTTAGCTGAAGGGGCAGGGGATGACCATGTGAGCTGTACTTGTGGCAGTGGTGTTGCATTAAGGTACACTCAAAAGCCTATGGGGCTGGATGGGATCCACCCAAGAGCACTGCGGGAGCTGGCAGAAGAGCTTGCCAAGCCACTCTCCATCATTTATCAGCAGTCCTGGTTAACAAGGGAGGTCCCAGATGACTTGAGGCTTGCCAATGTGACACCCATCTACAAAAAGGGCTGGAAGGAGGATCTGGGGAACTACAGGCCAGTCAGCCTGACCTTGGTACCGGGGAAGATTATGGAGCAGTTCATCTTGAGTGCGCTCACTGGGCAAGTGCAGGACAACCAGGGGATCAGGCCCAGCCAGCACGGCTTCATGAAAGGCAGGTCCTGCCTGATCAACCTGATCTCCTTCTATGACCAGGTGACCCACCTAGTGGATGATGGAAAGGCTGTGGATGTTGTCTACCTGGACTTTAGTAAAGCCTTTGACACTGTCTCCCCCAGCATTCTACTAGAGAAGCTGGCAGCTCATGGCTTAGACAGGTGTACTCTTGGCTGGGTAAAAAACTGGCTGGATGGCCAAGCCCAGAGAGTTGTGGTGAATGGAGCTAAATCCAGCTGGCAGCCAGTCAGGAGCGGTGTTCCCCAGGGCTCAGTTTTGGGGCCAGTCTTGTTTAATATCTTTATCAATGATCTGGATGAGGGGACTGAGTGTGCCCTCAGTAAGTTTGCAGATGACACCAAGTTGGATGGGATTGTTGATCTGCTCGAGGGTAGGAAAGCTCTGCAGAGGGATCTGGACAGGCTGGATCGATGGGCTGAGGTCAGTTGCGTGAAGTTTAACAAGGCCAAGTGCTGGGTCCTGCACTTGGGTCACAACAACCCCATGCAACGCTACAGGCTTGAGGAAGAGTGGCTGGAAAGCTGCCCGGCAGAGAAGGACCTGGGGGTGCTGGCTGAACATGAGCCAGCAGTGTGTCCAGGTGGCCAAAAAGGCCAACAGCATCCTGGCCTGTGTCAGCAATAGCATGGCCAGCAGGAGTAGGGCAGGGATGGTGCCTCTGTGCTCGGCACTGGTGAGGCTGCACCTTGAATGCTGTTGCCATGGTTTAGCCCCTGTTAGCAACTAAGCACCACACAGCCACTTACTTGCTCACTCCCCCCGGGGAGGGAGGGGGAACAAACAAACAAACAAACAAACAAACAACAAGTCATACCATCGCTCACCAACTGACACTGACAGCCCACAAACCACAATCACTCTTTCCCCCAGCCGCCTCCCCCCAGTTAATATACCAGGCTTGGTGTCATATGATACAGAATATCCCAGATCAGCTAGTCTGGCTGTGCCTCCTCCCCTCCCAACCTCCAGAGGCCCCAGCCCAGCACTGGAAAAGTCCTTGACCAGTATAAGCACCACCTGGCAACACTTGGCACCTAATTAGCAACTACTTAGCAACAACTAAAACATCAGTGTGCCATCAACACCATTCCCACACTACATCCAAAACACACCACACCAGCTATAGTGAAGAAAACTAACTCCATCTGAGCCAAACCCATGACAACTGTGTTCAGTTTTGGGCCACTCAGTACAAGAAGGACATTGAGGTGCTGGAGCATGTCCAGAGAAGGGCAATGAAGCTGGTGGAGGGTCTGGAGAACAAGTCTTGTGAGGAGCAGCTGAGGGAACTGGCATTGTTTAGTCTGGAGAAGAGGAAGCTGAGAGAAGATGTTCCTGAAAGGCGGTTGTAGTGAGGTGGGTGTTGGTCTCTTCTCCCAAGTAACAAGTGATAGGATGAAAACAAATGGCCTCAAGCTGTGCCAGGGGATGTTTAGATTGGATATTAGGAAAAACTTCTTCACTGAAAGGGTGGTCAGGCATTAGAACAGGCTGCCCAGAGAGGAGGTGGAGTCACCATCCCTGGAGGTGCTCAATAAAGGTGTAGATATGGCACTTTGCGACATGGTTTAGGAGGCCTGGGGGTGTTGGGTTGATGGTTGGACTTGATGATCTTAGAAGTCTTTTCCAACCTTAATGATTTTATGAGTCTAAGGGTTGAAAGGTTATAAACCCTCTCAGGGTTTTGTAGCATCTAAAGTGTTTCTCCTGGAAAATGCAAATTCTTCAAGGGGATGAACTGCAGGGTGAGCCCACTCACTGGAAAAAGTGTCGTGGACTTACAAAGTGATTTGAGCTGCAGGGTCTTTGGTCCATGGTCCCTTCAAGAATGACTGGCTCCTCAGGCAGAATGGGGAGGGATGCAAAAGCCTTGTTTCTGCTGCCTGCAGAGTCACTCTTGAAGGCTTCTCCAGCTCCTTCTTACTTTCAGATTAGGTCACTGAGCACTGCCCCTTGCAAAATTACAGTGGGCACTGCAGCAGGTGCATGTGGCTACTGCAGTTGTTTCATATCATCAGGAATAAGTTTTTGGTAGCCTGTAAGCATTTATTAGATGAAATAACACACCTGAAAAATGTCATGTGCTAAATGGAAGTCTTGGAGTTGCAAGGTGTGTGTTGGAGCCATTACTCATGCATTGCTCAAAAGACTGGGAAAACCAGGTCTCAAAATACAAAGAGGGATGACATCACTTTATATGTTATCTCTTCAGTCTTTATACTACTGATTCTCCTGAGTCACTGCTGACCCATAAGACCCTATTAACTAGTTCTCAGCTTATTCATGAGATCATCTAGTCTTTGTAGTGTTTTCAATTGGAAGTTTCATGATCAAGATGCCTCATTACCTGCACCTGGTAGTCCACTTGCCTTTATGATTGTTTGGTAGTGGTTCATTGGACCATGCAACTGGGGAGCTGTAGCTCTTAGGTGTCTGTTCCGACAATACTAGCTGATGCTATAGAGTGAGCAGTAGGAGCCTTTCCTGGCTCATGGACCACCTACAACTTCAACCTGACCTTACCTTGAAATGCAGCATTTCTCTGTGGGCAAGGATTATTCCAGAGCAGGAAAAGCAGCAATATTTTTAGGTCTCAAGCCTGGCTTTCCTGTGATTGCAAAATATACTTTTGACTTATAGAGTCTGGATGTTTCCAAGAGGGTGAAAATAAGGGCATTCCATGAAATGGGAGATTGCTGAGTGGGTAGTGTAGGGGCTGGTGTATTGTTCTCTTTTTTTTTTTAAAAACTAGATATGAAACTCAAATGAACTCCTTGAACCATAGGGAATGGGAGGTTATTTAGAATCTGAATCTGGAGGGGAGTGCTTCTGATTCATTGCCTTTGTAATAGAATGCAAAATTTGAGATGCTGAGATTTCAGAAAGGAAGTTCTTGAGTCTTTTTCTTTATTTTAATCCAATTACTGTTTGCCTTTTTTTAAAGCCCTGTTCATCACTCTGCTTACCTCCACCTAAAGTAGCAGAACAATATGAATATGGGAACAAGGGAAATAATGAAGACAGGAAAACTCTTCTACTGAAGGAAAAACAATTTTTACCCTTTAAAAGGCTCCTTGACACACATTTGCATCCCTTGTGATCAAGTGAAATATATGTTCATGGTCCCTTAAGGCAAAGGTCTGTAATAACTAAATCTTAAGTTACATCGATATGTCATTGGTTCAAGATTTTGAGCTAATTCAGAATGGCAGCAATATAATTACTGTATCAGAATTAGATTGTGGATAGATTGTTGGGTATTTTATTTTTTGAGAAATTAAATTTTGATATCAAATTGCTCATTTAAATACAGTAATATTTAGTACTTACTAGATTAACTAAAACAATAAGGAATAATAGTTACTGTTTGTACTGCTGCACTCTTCTTGACCTCATCTTCTACCCTGCTCATTACGAGTCCCTGTGGATTCTCTGGCAGGCTTCCTATTGTTTTTGAAGAAATATTGATTATTAGTTTTGATTGCCTTTGCTAGTCTTTTTAGAATCTTTTTTGGCCTGCCTTGCTATGTTCATGTCCTCCTGTTCTCATCATTTAGACACAGCAGGGGTTGTTCAGGGGTGTCTATATACGTTACACTTTCTAGATCAAGAAAAATGCCTGATATTTCAAGTGTTTCATGCCATATGATGTTGCAATACTTCATTTTTCATAGGCAGGCCTAAAATATGTTCCAGAAGGATGATGTTGACAGCATACTAGTTAGTTTACTATGAGTCTATCTGTAACAAAGATCTCACAGGGACTGAACAGTGTGCTGTTTACTCTTAATATAACAGTGTTACAACACTTAATATTACCTGATTTTTATTATTACAGAAAATAAACAATATCAGAAAAATGTTCCATCCATTCAACATGAAATGATACAGCATACTCTACCAACCACACTATGAGCTGCCTGTTGCCAGCAAACATTCTGAGAAATACCATCACTTGCAAACCTAAAAGCTTGCAGATGGGGATATGCCTTGGAAGAGTGCAAGGCTGTGTAAGCAAATTAATCTGAAGTATCCAAACTCTGAGACATATACAATACTATTCAGAGATATGTTGGCTTTTTAAAACAAAATGTTTCGTCAGAGTGGGTTTGATAAATGTATTGCGGGGAAGCATTTCTCAGATTACAATCTAATTTCTGGAGAAAATCACAGGCTAGCAAATAGCCTGGGACTGTTGAGGAGGGCGTTTGCGTAAGTGGAATGGAAGCTGAAGCTCTGGCTCCACATCTACCTGTTTTAGAGAAAGAAATCAGACAATAAAACAGGTATTGCAGTGTGGGGTGGATTGTTTGTACTTCATCTCGGGTGAAGCCATGACTTAGAAAGTACTCTCAGTCCTTAAGCGTTACGCAAATGTAAAGTGGAACCATAGAAGAGAAACAAGTAATTATGTATTACTCATTCTTCTGGAAAATCCAAGGCTTCGCTGTTGAAAGCCACTCATATTTCCACTGAACTTCCTGCTATTTCTCTGACAGAAGGAAAAGAGGCATGACTTAGATTTGTATTGTCTGAGAATTTGAATGTCTCAACTCCACTTTCAGACTATGCAGTGTTCCGCATGGCAAATGGACATTCTTTGATGTTTTTATTTTCTAATTTGTGACTGCATCTAGTGTCTAGATTCTGCACACACAGATATACTGGGCATCCTAGGACACCGTAGGGACACCTGAGATGCTGTCCACAAGCTATCTGGGGTATTGGAGGTGGGCTAGTCACAACCTCATAGAATTCTCTGTTGTGAGTGCAGTGTGTGTGCAAATCACTGAACTTAACTTCTCCCAGAAAGTGAGTAGGATCAGTGTTAGTTGGAAAACTTTACATTGCCTTGCCATCTATGTGTGCGCAGTGTAAAAGAGAAGTGGAGGATGGGTGCATTTGATGTGATAAAATGGATTGGCAAATTCAGCTATATTTGAAAAAAAACTTGTGAAAAACATAAGTTTCCAATGCAACTGCAACAATCATCCCTCTGACTCACATAGAGAAAGAATGGAGAAAAAAAAAACCTGTGTGTATAAAATTTCTTCATAACAGAGAGCAAATGCCGTAACTTTCTGAAGTCGTGACTGAGTGAGTTGAAGACATCTTGATTCTCTGCTGTCCAAAGAGCACACAACATGACTCTGCTTTGAAAACCAAGTATACATGTGCTACTTAAGTCTGTATTTACATTGTCTTGGTCTTGAAGTGCATTTGGCACTGTTCCTCATTTCATCAAGTTTCTAACCAAAATACGATCTCCAATTACTTCTTTCCTTATGCCAATATGAAGCAGCACCAGTCTAAGGTCAACAGACTGGTTTATATGACACCCAGTATCAAGGTACCTTCTG
Source organism: Morus bassanus (assembly GCA_031468815.1). Lineage (NCBI taxonomy): Eukaryota > Metazoa > Chordata > Aves > Suliformes > Sulidae > Morus > Morus bassanus. Next base: position 1,390,183 of record CM062571.1, on the reverse strand, counting down.
TGTGTTGGTCTTGTAACAGCTGCTTACTGTGAGGTTCATTATCTCCCCATGTTAATTCTTGATCTTTGTGCTTCCAGATGATGAATCTCCCCCTGCTCCTAGCTTCTTAATCATACAACCCAAAACTTCTTCTTTTTCCCTCCTACAGGAGACAACTGGAATAATTTACCCAGTGCACTGTGATCTTCTTAAGAATGATCCCTGACATAGTGGTGATGTGCATAAAGACCTGAGCTTACAACATTGCTGCAATATGAAGAGGTCCTCTGGGATCAGTAATTTCACTAAAGTAATGAATTCAATATCTTGTTTCCAGAGAAACGTGTGCTCTTTTGTTGACCTGAACATAATGTCTTCTATGAGTTCAGTGTTTCGAATGCTTTATCTTTTTCTTTTCCATGTCTGTGTATCAACAAGAAAGCCCTCTTACATTCATGCTAAAGGCATGCTGCACTTAAATAAAGGATAAGCTTCTGGAGCAATTTGCACCAGGGCCCTGGAATTGATTGATATTTCCTTCTCCCTCCTTAATTCTTTTTTTGTCTATTACTTAGTACCTGTCTGAAATAAGACATGAGGTCTGAGGCATTTTAAAGTTGCAAATACAAACATGTCTGCTACGTATTCTTAGCTGTCTTCTGCCCTCATTACAACTAATGCAGCGCTTTTCTTCACAATGTGACCGCCCTGTTTGCACACCACCCACTTGTCATGCAGCATTGTCACTTTAATATCAGGTCATTCTGGGAAGCTTTGTGCAATATTTCTTACTAGTAACTCAGTGGGAACAGGCAGTAGCTCCAGCAGCACCCAGGGCAATTTTCTTTGTGTCCTAACTTGGTCATCAGAAAGCTTCTGGGAAAGATAGGTTAGTAAGCTGGTTAGGCATGGGTAGCTTAGGGTATTGCCTATGCTGATGGAAAGAATAAACCCTGTATGGCTGAATCATTAGCAAGAATGTATTATATCATGAGAAGTGAAATTGATAAAATCTGGCTTTCAGCAGTCCCATATCCATTTGTACCACATCACTACAATAGTCCTCATTTTCTTCTCCTACCCCTTACCACTGAAATAACTTCAGGCCCACTCTGCATTGGCTAACACCTTTTTCAGTGCCCCTAACTCTCTTCCATGCCCCTAATTACTCCTACAGTATACTCAGCTTCCTCTTCCCATTCATAATGTGTTTGGCTGAGGAAGAGGAAGAAGGGAAATTGCCTGTTACTTCCCCTAAGTTGCAGTTACACGCATGTTGATTGGCTACCATATTTTGTTTGGTTGGTTTTTTTTTTTTTTCTTTTGCTGTGTAAGAGTGTAAATGCACTCCCTCACTACTATAGATTATTTAGTTTCCTGTGTTCAGGCTGTATTACCAAGAGTGTAGCTAACACAACAAGGAGATTGATTCTTCCCCTCTATTCAGCAGCTGTGAGACCACAGATGAAGTTCTGTGTCCAGATTTGGCTCCCCAGTACAAGAAAGGCATTGACAGACCGGAGGGACTCCAGTGGAAGGTCACTGGGATGGTCACTGTCTGGAACAAACCTACAGAAAGAACCTGAGACAGTCTCATTTATTCAGCCTGGAGAAACAAAGGCTGAGAGAGGCCATAATTGCAGTCTTCTGCTACATAAAGTGGGATTATGGAGGAGACAGAGACAGATTCTTCTCAGGGGTGCACAGTGAAAGGGACACGAAGCAATGGACACAAGTTACAATATGGGAAATTCTGATTTAAGGAAAATTTTTCACATGGTTGGTTAAGCATGGGAGCAGATGTCCAGATCTCTGAGGATGTGGACTCTCCATCCTTGGAGATATTAAAACCATGACTGGACAAGCTCTGAAGCTAGCCCTGCTTAAAAGGAGAGATTGGATGACCTAATGTCAGGAGGTCCCTTTCTATCAAACTTGTTCTATGATTCTATATCTTGATTATTCTGAAACTTCTTCTCAGTCAAATTTACTTAAAATTCACCAGCAGGCTTGCAAGTTATTTAATAGACAGAGCAGGGATGGAGGGAAAAAGCAGACTGACAGACAGATGAGGGAACAAATGAAGTAACGCTCTAAGATTCCTTTCCGTAGAGGTGTGCTTGTCCTGACTGCTGCCAAAAATGGTCAACAACTAGCCAAAACCATTCCTTGCTGAATGTTACTGTGTGCAGTAAGAAATCCAGATTACAATTAGGAGTTTCATTCTGTGCCGTACTGAATGCAGATATAGTCTGATGCTGTATTATTACTGCCCAGGCCCTTAGACAGCCATACAATAGCACTGTGTTATGATTACTTCTATTTTGTGAGATGTATCTAGAGGAGACCTTCACAGAACGAGGAAATACTTAAGCAGTGACAAATACTAACAGGTTGAAACATTAAGGAACGTTCAGCCAATGACATGATAATCAGAGAGGTAAGCTTCAATAAAACATTCAGATGTGCAGGAACCGGTTTGGCTTGCAATACCTCACAAAGCTATGTGAAATATGAGAGCTTTCCTAAGCTATTGTTTGAGAGTTCAAGGAGTGTGAGAACAGACAGGAAAGAGGAAGATGAACGTATGCAAATTTTATGTAGATGTCTTTTGTTAGAATATGATTGAAGCCATGGAGGAGGAGCACCATCTCAGGCCAGTTTAAAAGCCAGAAAACAGCCTGTCCACTTGAGATCAGTCTCTCTTCTTTCTTCTTCACAGACAGAGATGCTGTCAAGGATTCTTCTGACTATTCTGTCCTTGAACTGGATTGCCACTGTGTCTTCTGAACCGTAAGAGATCATGCGTTCTGTGCTTTTATGATAAAATATTTTATTATATTTCCCATGAGTTAATTTCTTCTTGGACATTGCTATATAATAAATTGGATGTTTGATACCTAGGCTCTGAAATGTGTCTGAAATGGAAGTAGGTGACATTGAAGGATGATTTGTAATGGTGCTCTCCATCATAAAACTGCTAAGATATCTGTTTTGAATGACAGAAACCTAAAAGTGCAGTAGATGAATACTGAAGTGCATGGGTAAAGTGGGGAGGAGATTCAAGACTAGACTAGCAAGTAATACTAATGATAAGGATTGATAGGCATCAGCAGTACAGCGAGGGTATGGTGTATGAGATAATGGCTGGCGCTAGGAACGATGCCAAATGGCAACCCTAGTATTAGCATTAGTATTACACCTGCTGTGCTGTCACGGCTTATACGGCACTGTCAAATTCCATGGCTTTATCCAAACAGAAACTTTCAGCCACAATTTCCAAAAATACACCAACATTAGAGCTTAAATCTCCTTCTCAAATGTTCTAAAGGAAAACATTGTGAAAGTCAGAGGGTTTAGCTTTCTCAGATACAGTGCTGTTTGTTATCATTTTACTTTTGGTCTTTGGATATTGTGCAGTCTGAACTGGGCAAGTGAAAATAACAATAAAGATAATATGAACAAGCAAAGCTGTAGGAGCAAAAAAGGGAAAGGAACAGATTATCAAGAAAAGATTGTACGATTCATGTTGTGCTGCAGAACCAACTCATCAATTCTGTCATACATTATTTGAAAAGACCAGTTTAGGCAGCAGAGAATGGGAGGCCAGCAACAGAACCTTAGCCGTATGTAGCAAATCTGAAGGAAAGTTTTTCAGAGGAATAATCTGGGGAAGGAAGGCTGCCCTAATTATAGAGAGTAGTATAAGGAAAAAGCCCAATGGAAGAAAAAAGCAAAGGAAGCAACACAGGGAGAAGCATGGAGAGAATAGAGCACGCAGGTTAGATTGAACATTCCCTGGAATATTCTGCAAAATGGAAAAGCAGGCTCATTTCTTGTGCATTATACTGATTGACTTACAATAGGTCAGTTCTTATCTGGAGGGAGAGATATCCAGAGCAAAAGAAATTAAAAATTTATTGCAACCATTAACTAGTACTTTTGTCATTGATCTCAAAAAGAAGCTAAATATCATTCCTCCTAATGGCAGGTTCCAGAGGTTTAAGTGTACACATAGGTCATGGGAGGATAAATGCAGCTATGCTTGTCAGGTGTTTAAACACTTGAATAATTGGAACTGTGTAAATACCTGGAATGGAAAGATGCAGTACCATGCTGGGTAAGAGACTGCATAGAATGATGCCAGTCTTTCAGCTCAGAAAGAACTGTGAGGGACAAAAAATTGTGATCTGTACTTAGCATGTTATTCAAAATTCATTGGAAGAAATGGAAATCCTTCACCTGGTTTGAGCAAGCTTTGGGCTGTGTCTTCCTTCACACATATGGCATTTTTGTGGTATTTTCCTCTCTTGTTTATTCTGACTTCCCTTCATGACTGAACTCCCTGATGTAGTCTTGCTTTCTTACAGTCAGTATGTGCTGCTGGTCCCGACAGTAGTGCGGAGCGACTCTCCACAGACTGCTTGTGTGCAGTTCCACACACTCAGTGAGCCTCTGTCCCTGAGCATCACCCTGGAATATGGCAATATCCGGAAGACTCTCTTTCAGGAATCTGTGACAAAGAATGAGTTCTTCAAGTGCTATGAGTTCAAGGTATCTTCTCTTTTGAGGCTACTGAAGAGGGTGTAGAAGCTGGAAATACTTCTGAGTGCAACTCTCCTTTTCAGTGAGGGCAAGAAGATGAAGAGTGTGGGCAGGGACTAGGACAAAAGAAGATAAACTGCTGGAAAAGCTGTCAATATAGATGAGAAAAATAAAGGCATATGGGTTGTAGGGGGAAGCTGGAGAAAGACTTTCCATCTCCATTCACAGAGTGAATAGAAAAAAGCTTTTGATTGCCATCACAGGTGCATGCACCCTATGGGACTATCATAATTGTCAAGCTGGAGAACCCAGCTGGGACATAGAATCATAGAATCATAGAATTATTAAGGTTGGAAAAGACCTCTAGGATCATCAAGTCCAACTGTCAACTCAACACTACCATGCCTCTTAATGCTCATTCCCTTTCCCGTGACTCTGTAAGATCTGGACAGGTATGGTAAACAAGTGCCAGAGTTAGGTCTTCCAGAACGCAGCAGGAGAAAACGCCTCAGAATTGAGCTATATGGCTGGGGCAACCTTCGTATAGGAATGTAGCTACATGAGATGAGGAAATGCGTAGGAGAGGGCATAGCTTAAAACCTTAGGAACTGGTGACAGATTATGGGACTTCCACAGCAGAAATTCGGAGAGACTATGTCACTGCCAAAGACAGAGCTTCTCATGAATTTGCACAAGCTATTTATGACTCACTTGACAGTCAGTATCTTACTCAAGAACCCTGGGCATCAGGGGACCTCAACAGCTCTTCTTTACCACTTTTCCTCTGGGGTTTTGTTTCTCTCCAGGTTCCTCCTGCTACTTCTGACCCCCTGGCATTCATTTCCTTCTCTGCCAAAGGCACCACAGTCAACTTAGCTGAGAGAAGATCAGTGGCAATTCAGAATGTGGATAAGAGTGTCTTCATCCAGACGGACAAACCCATCTACAAACCAGGGCAAAAAGGTGCTGAGGAGTTTGAGTCAGCTACTGAACCGGGAAACTGAGTGCAAGGGTGGGTCTAGAATGACAAGGACTTCCTCTTATGGATGAAAAGACCATGGACTGTGATGGCCATGAACAATCCTTCAGATGGCCATGAACAATCCTTCAGATAGCGTATAATTGTCATCTGAGGTTGGGCTCATCAAAAGTCAGTGAAAAATAGAACTGATTCATGAAATTGCTACAAATGAGTAGAGTTCATGTGTTCTTACTTGGTTAATTGCATTTACAGGATCCTGGGTTCTGCCAGATTTACTAAGGTCCGTCACATAAAGTGTCCTTAAAAATACAGAAAATAATAGGTTAAGCTTGGAATGAACAAAATTCATGTAAAAACAGAGCAAACATGTCAACAGCTCTTTCTACTTAACTGCCAATCTAATTCACAGCACTGATTCCATCATGATATTTAAATGACAGTACTAGCTGTGGTGCAGTTCATTATCTCTTTAGCACAATTGTACTTCAGTGCTGCACAGGATTTACACTTAGAATAAAGACAGATTCTTCCTTCTCTTCAATTTTTTCATTGAATTGGTTTGTATAAACAGGGTTTTTTAGGAAACGCTCCAAAGAACTGAGTCCTTCAAGAAGAAATGAAGGCAGTACAAAGTATTTGTATTTACATATTACTTTAGTCCCAGTGGGTCAGAATTGAAGATATTTCAGCTGACAAGTTTATTTTGGTTTTCTTTTTCACTGGCTAAGAGAATCAAATCCTTTCTAGTTCTCCGGGGACTCTTTAGTTCTCCCAAAAAGCCTGGGCAATCTTTGTTCCCGTTGTATGTTGAAAGTGACTTACCAATGCTAAAGTGAATGATCTTTTTTTGTCCTACGTCTTTTTCAGTGATGTTTCGTGTGGTCACTTTGGACAGCCAGTTCAGACCTGTTCAGGAGACAGTATGTATGAGTAATAATCAAGATTTTTCAAGCAACCTCTTGGGGTACCTGTTTGCTGAGGCTCCTTCACTTAGAAATTGAATAAAAAGGGCCTGGGATAGGCCTCCCGATGTTTTTTGAAGAACTGCTGTAACTCCTTAACTTCACAGTCCATCCTTTCCCTGCCTTTATAGAAGGCAAAGGGTCTGAAAGCACTCCTGAAAATCTCTCACAGTGCTCAGATTTTGTAGTCATGTCACTTCACCTGCCCCAGATATGCAGAAAGAGACTGGATGTTTTTTGTAGAAAAAAATACATTCACAAACAGGTTATCCCATTAAAATTATCTTTTTAATTAGAGACATGAGTTTCAAATCGTTTCCTTGACCCAGTCTTCTGTATCCAGAGAAAGCTGTTCACAGCCTTCTTTACGTTCTAGTATTTTTCAAGTTAATTTCTTGATGTTTTGATCATTTTTTCTTGCTTTTTTTTCCTCTTCTAGTATCCCCGAATCATCATTGAGGTAAGAGATGCAACACATCATTAAAGCACAAGTTGCTTTGGAAAGGCTATGTACGCTGCATCATTCCCCATAGTGTCAATAGCTGAGGGAGACTCACCCAAAGCACACCGTCTAAAGCCGACGGACTTGAGGTTGAACAGTGGTGGTACCCATTATCAAATACCAGAGGAGAAGAAATCAGCAGAACCGGAGATGTTAGTCAGAGATGGCGTGGAGTTGTTGCTGTGTCTTTTGTTAGGATTCAAACAAGAGTGTTCAGTGTAGTCTTACTTTGGTAGGACTACAGTGAATAGGCTGGTGAAATAGCCTCATTCGCATACAGGCATAAGAACAGTAACTTTCTGAAATGTCATGTTCTGCTAGGGGACAGGCTAACAATGAATCAGTCTTCTACGGCATTTCACATCACTAGATCTCAAAGCATTTTCTAAGTAAGGGAGGCCAGCATAACATTCCCATTTTACAGAAGGAGGAGTTGAGTCAGAAAGATTTATGCTAGAAGAGCTACAGATAAGAAAACTGAGTCCCAATCATGTACTATTCCTGGATTATCTGAGATCATCTGGCAGTGTAGCTGATTTCCAGTTAAACATAAACTTAAGCTTCTTTAATGCACAAACAGACCTGGAAAATTAATGGGAAGACAGAGTACATGTCATGAGTCCAAATTCACATTCACGCTGTGATGCACTTAGCTGATATGCCAGGATACAAAACTTAAAAGAAGGCAAGAAGACAAGAAATAGGGTGATAAGTGTTTTGGTGCATCTCATTCTCCCACTCTCCAGGATCCGGATCAAAACAAGATCTTCCAGTGGCTGGAGGTAACATCTAAGCATGGAATTGTGCAGCTCTGCTTTCCACTAATCCCAGAGCCTATTCTGGGGTCCTACCACATCACTGTGGAGAAGTCGTCAGGTGAAAAAGAGTACCAGTTCTTCACAGTGGAGGAATATGGTAAGCAAAGGCTGTGAACTGCCCTGCACCAGCAATGAGGCTGGCTCTGCCAAAGTCAGATAGGAGGTGCTAGTGCAGAGTTTAAGTGCTTTGAATTCTCCACTTCATGCCTGAGAAAGAAAGACATGGAGAGAGGTGGGTGGAGAAAGTGAAGGCAAGAAGGGAAAAAAGAAATGATGAGAAGGGCAGTGCTTTTCAGGAATTAAATTAGGAGTCTAATTATTTCCTGGGCTTGGCACAAAGTCATTGTGTGACTTCAGGTTCCGCATCCTCTCACTCAGGCCTTACACCCTCCATCTGTTCAGAGGCAAAATGAATAAGTCAGGCCTATCTTGTTTTGTGGAGGTCACCACGGTATGAAGAGCACTAGGCTACAATATGCAGTAGAAATCTGAAGATATTACATATCAGACAGATTAAATAACAGGTACCAGATTGTTACTGGAGGAGGCTAGATAGACAGTGGAAGTGCAAGATGGAAAACAATGGGTAGTGGAGGTGCCAAAGCCCACACAGTGATCTGCTTACTCTCTGGAATAGACCATATCAAGGAACTTGCTAATTTTTATTTTTTTTTTTACAAGTTTTCTCATCTTTTAGTGGCAGGTTTTCCTTAGTAGTCCCCAAAGAAGGCTTGGACAACTCCCAGTTGTCTGGGTTTTTTTTTGTAAGGGTGATAAAGCACCTTTTCTGCTTACCCTCCAGAGGTCTTTCACATCTTTCAGCCTCCTGTGTACAGGTGAATGAGAAAAAGGCCTTTTCCAGCTATGTTGTCATTATTGCTGGTGACCTGGGCCAAAAGATAAGCTGAAAAGAAGGAGTGACAGTGACCTGTTTGATTTTAGTATTTCACTTAATCTGTTGCTTTTCTCCTTCAATGGGGCTGGATTGCATAATAACTTCTGTTCTCCAGGGCTTAACTAGCTTGAGAGATCAGCATTACTCCCACCTTTCTCTTGAAGAAAATGTACAGCCATTTCAAGTGATTTATCACAGTCCTTACTGTGGCTGTTATAATTATTAGTATGATTATTATTGCTTTTTAAAGAAGTCATTCATCTTCCCACTAAAGGTTATTTTTTCTCCAATAACATCCAACAGCCAGCTCCTAGGTAGACTTTTCCTTGAATCGTTTCCTCTCCCTTGTTGGTGAAAATGCCTTTGCCAACTGTTTTTTTACTGTCTTCCACACACACCTGCCTATGGCATGCAACTGCTCAGCAGTCCTATTCACATTGCTTTCCCAGTGCTGCCGAAATTTGAAGTGACAACCAGTGTGCCAGAGAGGATCTCTTTCTTCGATGAAGAAGTCAGGGTGAATGTTTGTGCTTCGTAAGTATTGGATCTGAGAACAACAAATTTGTACACAAGAAACACGGGATAAAGGATGGTGTGCCATGCTGGGAAACAGGGACCCTACTGCTGATTCAGAGTATGGGTTAGAGCAATTCCTTTAGCTATGACTTCCATGATGTGAAATATGATAACTCTCCTCCCGCTACATAGCAGAATTAGAACTGGGAGGGTCTAGAACTACTTGCTAGCTGTTGTTTTTAATTATTACAGAAAAGAAGGAGAGTCTATGATTAAGATTGCTGGCTGTGACACTGCCAAAGGGCAGGGTGGCATGAGCCAAAGGGGTGAATAGGGATCTTTCTGCAATACGACCTGCTTTGCATAAGGTGCTAACGAGAAAAAGCAAGCAGCAGAGAGCCCACTTTCCAGCTTCAGACCTTGAGGAATGACTACACCAAGACAATGGTAAAGCAGGCTTTTTTTAACAAGATGCCACAAAGAGCCTAAAAATAGTTGAAGGGAATTCTGCTAGGGCTAACTGGTCCTGTTTCTCAGCTGTTCTGTCTGTGCTCTGGGCACTCCTGAGGGGTTGAGAGTCTGCATTGCTATGCAGTCTTTGCAGGTTTCACGCTAAGTCCACATGATTGGGTTCTTGTGTCTCTTCCTCTCCTAGGTACACTTATGGCCAACCGGTGCAAGGGAATGCCCAAGTCAGTGTGTGTCAGCAGAACTTTTACAGTCCCCGATGCGAGCAAAAGCAGAAAGAAACCTGCACAGCTGTCACTGGACGGGTATGAAACATGGCAAGGCCTTCCTTCCCTGTCAGCTTTATTGCCCAACATGTAGCACAGGGTTTGGTGGCCTCATTCATTTCCTGGGGGACACCAGAGAGACAATCCCAGAGGCATGTTTTTTCTCACTATCTCACAGGCGATGCTGAAAGACCATGAAGGTAGTTTCAAACCAATGAACTTCTTAGGAGACTTTGGTTTTTCCCTCAGAAAGAGTCAGTAGGAGGGAGGGAAGCTTATGAAACTATAAATTTGTGATCATTCCTAAAACACTGGAGCTGTGTTCTTAACAAGTGTAATCAGCCGATCTGTACTGGGAGTCTTTGAGGAGAGTTAATGTTAAACTAATGATTAATTTCTCCACTAGATCAGACTCACAGTGCTCTGGTTGTAGAGGCCAGGCATCATGCAAGATGGGTTTGAGAGGGGACATGAGCATAGAGAGGGCTAGGGGGAATGAGGACAGAGGTTTCCAGGTACAAGGGTAGATGATATTGAAACAATGAGCTGGGAAGGGAGCCAGGGAGTGAGAAGTATTAAGGTAGCAGTGGAGTGAATAGAACGTAGGAGCTGAAGATGTGAGCAGAGGCATGAAGCTCTTCAGAGACCCACTCTCACAGATTCAGGAGCAATTTTCCAAACCTCGAGAAAAATTGGCTTTCCCCTTTGTGCTCCTTTTTCAGCTGGAGAAGGATGGCTGCCTCAACACTGTCATCTCCATCAAAACATTCCAGCTCTACCGCAACTACGCGAGGAGGTATACCAGCCTCAAGATAGAAAGCACCGTCACTGAAAATGGGACAGGTATGGGACAAGTTGGGAGGTTGGGTGTATCTGATTAAAGATAATAGGTGGTACTTTCTGAGAGAAATCTCCTGGATCCCAATCTGTGCAGCAAACAACCAACAATCACCATTTTCTTCGTGTAGCTCTCCTTCCAGAGCATCGCTGCTCCATATAGCTTTTCAAAAGAAACAGTTTTCTGCCCATGTCTGATTTCTGTTTCCTTCCCTCTATACTGGGTGTGTCTCACAGGTATCCAGATGAAAGGCTATGACTATGTTGCAGTCAACCAAGAAAATGACAGAGTGATGTTCAAGAATATGGATCTCTATTACAAGAGGGGAATTCCTTACTACGGTGAGGTGCGTACCTGAGAGGATACATTTAGACCAAACCACCTTGAGGTCCAGCATGATGATCTCTGTGTTGCCCCATTTGTGGATGTCCCCTAACTCTGTGGTGACAACTTCCCGTGATAATGTTGCCTTTCTGTGGCTGCTGCATAGTTCTCTCATTACGTCAGATGCTCCTAGAGAAAAATTATGTTATACCTGGAGTGTTAGGGTCTCTCTTCTGCCATAATTAGGGAGTGCCTGAAAGGTGGGTGAGTGAAAGGTCATATGAGTGGGGAAGAAGACTCTTCAAGAAATTTCTTCAGCAACAGCTGTGCCTAAACTGAAGGTAGAATTTATCCTGCATTGCATCAGGCAGTCCCAGGGATGTTTACTTAAAGCTATATAGGTGTTGGAGCACATTCCAAATTCTTACCAACCTGCACGTGCAGGATAAATCCAGGCACAGAAAGGAGGATGAGCCATACAGCATCATCCTGATATGCGATGGAGACAGAAGGTATGCACAAGTCTCCAGGAGCTGGGAGGTGCTGCTGAGCTCCACAGGTTACCTGCAGCCATTAAGTCATCTGATTGCTTTAAGTTTGTTAATCAGTGCCCTCCAAAGAGTGTGTGCTCTGGAGTCCCTCTGTTTCTGTTTGCTCAGGAAAGGAGAGCATGAGGTAAGAATTTAAATCATCATCTCTCACTCAGTAGTTTTTAACTTATGTGATGGTGCACTGAACTAACGGTCACTGAAAAGAACCAGAGGACTTTTTTCTCCTATGAAGAGATAATGTATATAAACAGTTTCTTCTCCCTCTGAGACATATAGTTTGTCCTTGCACTGATAGGAATTGCCTGTCTATGCCTGTCACAGAACTCCTGCTCCTTCAAGATACTGAGGAGCATTTGCCTCTTAAATACACTTCACTCTTGATTTCTGCTCCCTGCAACTGTCCTCAGTGCTTAAGTGAGCGTCCTCTGGTGAGCAGAGGATTTCCCATTCTTCTGGGGTTTTTTCTCCTTTGTGTTCAGATCGCTGTGATGAATGTGGATGGCAAGCCTGTAGCTGATAGGACTGTCCAGCTGGAGCTCAATGAAGAATACCTGGCCAACTATACCACTGACAAGAACGGCACTGCTGCTTTTTCCATCAACACGTCCAACTTCTTTGATCCCAGTTTTAAGCTGAGAGTAAGTAAATACGGGCTTCAGTCTAATTCCTGGAAAAAATCTTTCACTGGAGAGAGGGATTAGAAGCAATTGGTGGGTGCTGGCAGGATTGTTTCAGTTGAAGAAAGTAGGCAGTCAGTCCAACAACACCTGCAACCTTTGTGAAATTAGTATGAGAAAGCACCAGTGCCTGAGGAGTGGCAGACTGAACTCCAGGAGTGTTTGGGTGCTGCAGAGATCTTCAGCACCTCCCTGCTTTTCCCACCACTCAGAAGCCCTTTCTGCAGCCATCTTCCTTCTCTTTAATCTGTGTGCTAGAGGACCTACCTCACAGGCTTCCCTGTCTTCCCCACCCAGCCTGGATGCACGCCAGGCTCTTTCCCTGCTGCTGCCTGCTTCCCTGCATTTCTGCTGACAGACGCTCATGCCTGTTACCATCAAATTGTCTTCTTGTGTTCTCATACCTTTTCTCTGGTGTGATGGGAAGAGCTGAGAAAAAGAAGGCTGTTTGAGAACAATGCCATTCTAACTCACAGTAAGTCCTAGCAGCTTATACAACTTGTCCCAATCCTGCAAGAATCTGAAATAACCTCCCTACTGCAGTGTGCCATAGGTGTCTGGATACTTTAAGGTATCCAGAAGTCCCCCCACTCTGGGCTCATGAAATACAAATTTTTCACATCTTCTCTTGCTTTTGGCTTAAGCAGCCCCAAAAAATCAACTTCCCAACAGACTATTTTAGAGGGAAAATGACTTTGCCTCTCACCTGCCTGCCATTTTTCATATATTCCACTTTGTTGATTCCCCGTGTATGACTCTTCTGCTTCATAGGTCAGGCAAGCACCAGATGACTGTGCAGACTTCTTCATCTGGAGTAATGATAATGAGCCCCAAGCCTTATTCTTTGTCCGGCGTTTCTACTCACGCACTAACAGCTTTGTGAAAATCGAGCCAGTGAAGGAGAAGCTCAGCTGTGGCCAGCAGAGAACGATCAATGTTCACTATGTCCTGAACAGAGAGGGGTACAGGAATGTCAGGCACACAAACTTCTACTATGTGGTAAGTGCTACCTTGAATCCTCAGACATCTCTTTTCTTTCACCTTCTCTTGAACACCATATAAGGCAGAAATATCCAGGCTAGACAGTGGTTACAGATCACAGCTTGACTTGATGGCCTTTGAAGCCTCTCAGAACACTACTCAAAATCAATGATTTCATGGGGGAAGGGAGGAGGTGCTTTTGATCCTGTCTCATGAGTTTTTTTCTATGACCAGGTAATGACAAGAGGAAAAATTGTTCTCAGTGGCCAGAAGCAAGTCAGCATCTCTCATGGTAAGTTCTAGGCCATATTACTTACTTGTACTTCAGAGCATCGTTCTGAGCACCAGAGCATTTGTAAGTTTTATAAGAAGGGATGAAAGCAAAGAACTGCAGCTAAATCAGGTACTAGTTCTTAAACACGATAACCTGTCACCACTCACAGTATCATTTGCTTTTGCTGCAGCATCTAGCCAATTCCCCTATATCTTAATGAAATCGATCTTGTTAGTTGAAAGATGAAAACTTTGTTGTGATTAAACACCAAGGAATGTAACCTTCTGTTTTATTTCTTGCCAAGGAGTATTTGCAGTTTCACAGTTACTCTGTGACATGCAAGACTTCACCAATTAGAAGGCTGAAACTTTTTGAAGTTTGAAATAATAGGTGTCCCATTTGACAGGGATATTTAGCAGTTAACTGCTTGGAATTCATTGTACTTTCAGAAGTCTCCAAATACCCACAAGTGACAATGATCCTACCAATCACAACAAAATAAACTTCATTCTTTCATTGATAGAAATATCTTTTCTTGCATAACCTGGTCTATTTCCAGTCTTCAGTAGGTTGCCTAAGTAAGCCTCACTCCACGTATAGGACTTGTTGCTTGGTATTTGCCACCTTTGGTCTTTCTCTGGATATATGTGCACTACGGCTGCACGGTATAGGTTCCCTTATGGTTTTGGGAAAGACATCGCATTCATCAAAAGGCAGCTATGTTACATGATTTTCCCTTCATGAAATCAGCTTGAAGCCATGTGGTTTTTCCATAACACTGGGGGCTAATGCTAAGGTGTGTAATAGTGTGTGACTCACCAAAACCTATGTGAAAGCTCAATTTCCTGTCCCTGCTCTAGTAGTTGTCATTCATGGAAATAAGAACTTCATATTTCCTGTGTTAAGAGAGCTCTCCCTTAGCTCAGGAGATTGGCCTATCTCCTCTGGTGTAGGAGGTTCTAGGTTTGAGACCCAAAGGCAGTGTTGTGCTCTTCTCGTAGCAATCATGCACCCATTTCCCTGTGCTTCAGTGCCGCGCCCAACTTCTGCTCATCTCAGACCCCTCTCTGCAAAGCACTCTGCTCTCAGCATCCTCCACTTTGTATCTGTTTTCTTTCTGATGGGAGCTGTTCCTCAGCCTCTGTGAGATGAATCTTCCAATATCCAACTTCCCTGTTTTTAAAGGTGCTGGTAGGTTATGGATAAATATGTGGTCCTTCCACCAAAGCTGAGTTTTGTCTAATCTCTTTTATTGGCTTCTCCTCCCTTGTTTCATGTTACTTCCACAGCTCCCAGAGGTACATTCTCCATCACACTAACTGTCACTGAGAAGCTTGCCCCCAGCGCCAGGCTGTTGCTCTACACGGTGCATCCTCATGGGGAGATAGTGGCTGACAGCTCGTGGATACGCAGTGATGTGTGCTTCAAAAACAAGGTGAAAACCTTTACTTTCCTATCAAGGGCTATATTAGCTGTCTTTTGGTGAGAGAACAGTTAGGGAATGAATTCATCAAGAGCCCTGCCCTAGGGATGACCTTTAGGAATGGAAAAGGTACAGATGTGCCTGGGAGCATGAAGACCTGTCCCTGGAATTGACACGTATGCTCGGACTCAAACTAAATTCTCAGTGGAGCGGGGAAAGGGAGGAGACCAAGTTGTGGATTTTTACAGAAAATAGATTCAGAAGGGCCATGTAGCAGTAGGGGCTTTGCCCCACAGATTGTAGACTGAGTGCTGGTGAAAGGTGAGATTTAGATCTATATGCCAAGCTGATTCTCCTAATTTCTGTGTGGTTGTCTTGGATTTATTCATTTCCAGGTCCAGCTCGAGTTCTCTGAAAAGCAGGGTCTCCCCGGCTCCAAAGTCAGCATGCACCTTGAAGCTGCTGCCAACTCCTACTGTGCCTTGAGAGCTGTAGATCAGAGTGTCCTTCTTCTTCAGCCTGAGCGAGAGTTATCTGCTGAGAGCGTAAGCCATGTCCCCAGTCCTGTGTTCTTTTGACCTAGGGACATCCAGAATGACATTCCAATTACCATTTTTCTCTTGAAAACAGACATGTCACTGGTTGAAGAAAGGTCTATGGCTTGTACACTTCAAAGACAGAAATTGATAGTGGAACTTTTACTTTTGGAAAGCATGGAAGTGTAAGATGTCCTAAGAATATGCATAATGTAAATCCTTGAAAGCATAGTTCCTCCTGGGGAGTGATTATGTGAAAATCGCATTTTATGACTCAGATAGGCCTTGGGCTTAGAACAAAAGCAGTAGATGTCAGCTAGTGTCTTGTTGGACTCCAGTCTCCTCTCTGCATAACTCAGGAGTATATCTCCATGTTTTTTGCTCAAGTTCACCCAACAAAGCCATTGCACCTCAGAAGGAGGGGGGTAGAGTCCAGTCTTTCTTGTGTATGACCAGCCAACTTGCCTATTCTTCTCCAGGTAGGCATCACTAGGCAAACCCACCACAGTCTATGGGATTGCTCAGGGGCCACTATAAGCTTTGAATATATGTGATTTTTGCACCTGCCTGGGACTTTCCTTGTGTTTACACTAGTTGTTCTCACCTCCCAGGTGTACTACCAACTTCGTGTGAGCGATTTATATGGATATTACTACAATGGGCTCAACCTGGAAGATGACAAGCCAGAGAGGTGTACTCCAGTCAAAACCACCTTTTTTGATGGCTTGTACTATGAACCTGTAAATGTCAGTCGTGATGGTGATGTCTACAGGATTTTCAGGGTATGTGCTCTGTGTGGTTCTTTGAGTGGGAGGTATTCCAGAATTCATGCACATTAGCATTAAACTTTCTCAGGTGGTGGTTCTCACTGCTAAGAGAAGGCAGCTGATTCTGCTTCTTCCTCTGATCACCCAGTTTCTTCCTTCTCGTCTTACTCAGTTCCTCTTACTCAGGAAGACTGAGAATCACTATTAGGTGCGTTTGCTGGGATCCTGCCCATGCTTCAGTAGGCATTTCCTAAGCAGGACCATGGCCTTGGCTCATGACCTCAGGCATTCCTAGTAAAGAACTGAGTCCCTGATGCAGGCCACTTGTTTCCTGACGCACATGCCTCCACTCTCTGTTGATCCCATGGCATAGACCTAACATAAGACCCATCATTACAACTCTTCGCAGAACACCAGGTGTCACTGCTCCAAAAGAAACACATAGAGATTGGAGATGAAGAGTTGACATTCAGGGTTGAAAGGGTGGCATGTGAGGAGGGAAGAGAGAGATGAGATATGATAACCTAGGTGGGAGAAGAGGCTTCTGCTGGTAGCTAGCACATGCCCTGAGTGACAATTGATTCTTTCACACTCAGGATATGGGCCTGAAGGTTTTCACCAACTCTGTGCTACGGAAGCCAGTTCTGTGCAATGAAGACAAATCAGATGTGGAAGAATACCCAGCCTATTTGGAACATGGTGTCACCCTTACCAATGGCTATGGCACAGGTAAAGGAAAGTTCATACTGTATCTCCACTTCCAGTCTGCCTCGTCTTCAAAACTGGTGCCTATATAAAATAAGAGCCAGCATGTTGAGGTTTTTTTTGGGAATAGGTCTATGCATCCCAATTTGCCTCTAGTAATCTCTTTCTGACAGCCCTTGCAGTAGAGTCAGTTCTCTCTTACTTTGGTACAGGGTGCATATAGAAAAGATGGGGAACACTGGGATGCTACTTCTTTCTAAACTGATATTAATTGACTGGAAGCTGGCAAACATTGTCCCAGTCTTCAAGAAGGGCAACAGGGATGACCCCGGTAACTATAGGGCTGTCAGTCTCACTTCTGTGCCTGGGAAAATTATAGAGAAGATTATTCTGGGAGTTATTGAAAAACACCTGAAAGACAATGCAGTCACTAGTCCCAGCCAGCATGGATTCACAAGGGGAAAGTCCTCCCCAACAAACTTGATTTCCTTCTATGACAAGGTTACCCACCTAGTTGACCAAGGGAAGCCAGTCAATGAGATCTTTTTGGATTTCAGTAAAGCTTTCGATACCATCTCTCACAGTATCCTCCTGGACAAAATGTCCAGCACACAGCTGGATAAACACATAATGCAACGGGTGAGCAATTGGCTGACGGGTCGGGCTCAAAGGGTTATAGTAAATGGGGTTACACTGGGCTGGCAGCTGGTAACTAGCGGGGTTCTGCAGGGATCCATCTCGGGGCTAGTACTCTTTAATCTCTTTCTAAATGATTTGGATGCATGACTGGAAGGAATGCTAATTAAGTTTGCTGATGACACAAAATTGGGAGGAGCTGTTGACACTCTCGAGGGCAGAGAGGCCCTGCAGAGAGATCTGGACAGACTGGAGAGCTGGGCAATCACTAACTGTATGAAGTTTAACAAGAGCAAGTGCCAGATTTTGCACCTGGGGCACAGCAACCCTGGATGTACATACAGCCTGGGGAACGAGAGGCTGGAGAGCAGCTCTGCAGAGAGGGACCTGGGGGTTCTGGTCGACAGCAAGTTGAACATGAGCCAACAGCGTGCCCTGGCAGCCAAGAGGGCCACCCGTGTCTTGGGGTACCTCAAGCACTGTATTGCAGCCGGTCGAGGGAGATGATTGTCCCACTCAACTCTGCGCTGGTGCGGCCTCACCTTGAGTACTGTGTGCAGTTTTGGGTGCCACAGTACATTAAGGATATAAAGCTACTGGAGAGTGTCCAGAGGAGGGCCATGAAGTCGGTGAAGGTCTTAGAGGAGAAACCGTATGAGGAGTGGCTGAAATCATTTGGTTTGCTCAGCCTGGAGAAGAGAAGACTAAGGGGAGACCTCATCACAGTCTACAGCTTCCTCACAAGGGGAAGAGGAGGGGCAGGTGGTGATCTCTTCTCTCTGGTGACCAGTGATAGGACCCGAAGGAATGGCAGGAAGATGTGCCAGGGGAGGGTTAGGTTGGATATTAGGAAGAGGTTCCTCACCCAGAGGGTGGTGGAGCACTGGAACAGGCTCCCCAGGGAGGTAGTCATGGCACCAAGCCTGATGATATTCAGGAAGCACTTGGACAACACCCTCAGAGATATGGTGTGAATTTTGTGGTTGTCCTGTGCAGGGACGGGAGTTGGACTCAATGATCCTTGTGGGTCCCTTCCAACTCAGGACATTCTATGATTCTATGATTCTAATTTTTCACGGTTTTTCAGGTCAGAACCTTTCATTGAATCACAATTCAATTAAATATTTAAAAGGAATTGCCAATGCAGAAAAATAATGTTAATTCCCAATGTTAAGAATTCACGCTGCACTTAGCATCCTTAGCACACAGTCTCCAAAGCACTCCAACACACTAGATCAGCAAGAGTTATGATTATCTTTCTCCAAGTCAGATTGCTGAGCAAAAGAGCAAAAGTAGCAGTCATAAGTTGTCACAAAGGAAATTGCTATTCAACACTGGGAAAAGTTCTTCCCCATGAGAGTTGTGCTACACTGGAAGAGGTTCTCCAGAAGGTTTTGGAATCTCCATTGCTGCAGGTTTTCAAAGCTGAGCTGGACAAGACCCTTGAGCAACATGATCTGACTTTGAAGTTAGTTCTACTTCAAGGAGATTGCAGGAGAGAACTCCGGAGGTTCCTCCCAACCGAGATTTTTTCAGTGATTCTGTGATTATATCATTCTAAGTCCAGCAAAATAAGAAAGTAGTGTTATTTCCATGATATGGCTAGGAAATCTGAGGTACCTCCATGCTAAATGAGTTACTGGACATTACAACTCAGTCCATGGCAAAACTGGAAAGAGGCCTTGGTTCCTCATGTCAGACCTGTAGTTTGACTGGATGAACAAAAGCAGTTTTCCAATGGACTGGATATTCAACTCCAGTTTTAACTAGTGAGCAGGGTAAAAATGATTGAGTTTTCAGGGAGGTTTGTAAAGCACTACAAGCTTTGGTGACAATACTGGTTACTGTTGCCCATTTGCAAATCAAAGAGAGCTAGTGGTAGAGGATGGGGAACGTGCCTTTCTAACTGGATGATGAGACCTTTCAATATGAAATAAAGTGAAATGTCTTCTGAAATAGCTAATTTTTCTAGTATTTTCCCATGGGAAAAGAGAATATATAAGAAACTGCTTCTTCTCATACCCTAGATCTGCTAGAATTTTTCTTGTTTATGTGAAAAAGAATGGAAAAATGTTCAAATGGAATACTTAGTGTTTGTTTATGGTGCTGAGCATGCCTGACAGCAGTTCAGATTCTTCTGGCCTGAATTCTCTAATATACTTTAACCATACACAATCTTCTAGATGAGTCAAGGATTCTTGCTGGGGGTGGTGTTAACACTGTTCGGAAATTCTTCCCCGAGACCTGGATTTGGGACCTGGTTCATACTGAGTGAGTATTTTTATCTTCACTTCTTACCTCTCCTGTCGATCTTTGAGTTGGTACATGTTGCTGAAATGAATTCTGGGAAGAAGCCATGGAACATACATCTGCTTTGTAGGTGCAGGTCTCCTTTTCCCGTATTGCTCAATGACTGTTGACTTCCCAACCTTGTACACAGTGTTAAACCTACCTGAACTGTGAATGACATCTGCTCTGTGCTCTGCCCCCTATCTTTCTGACGGGGAGAAAGAATAAGGGCTAAGAGTAAAATAAGAGCATTTATTTAAGAGAGAGCAGGAGAAAAACTTGTTATTTTTCTTCTTTTTTTTTTTTTAATTCAGCAGCAGAAAACCCAGGATTTTTTGTTTTTCTTTCCAGACTATCATAGCATCTGCAATGAGAATATTTCCATCTTAACTATGTATCTGGGGGTTCTTCTAGAACATTAATCCAAATGTATTGGTTCTAATCTGTATGTTTGGGCATGATGGTATTTAAACAAATGGTATTTCTGAATTTAAAAAGCTGAGTATTCTTCCAAGTGCTTTTTAACATGTAGTTCACCAGCATCTTCATCTTTACTTCCAGCTTTATAATATTTTTTTAAATATGGAGAGGTATCTTGCAGAAAGTGAGATGAAAACAGAAGTACTAACTCAAGCAGGGAGCCTATTCTATAATTTGGCTTGAAAATGCCAAACATAATTTCTCATTCTGTTTTTCTTATTTTCCTCAGTTCCAGGGGAGAGGCCAATGTCTTTTACAGCATTCCTGACACCATCACAGAATGGAAAGCCAGCGCTTTCTGCGTGCAGGATGATGCTGGATTTGGCATCTCCTCACCTGTTTCATTGACAGCATTCCAACCATTCTTTGTGGATCTCACCTTGCCATACTCTGTCATTCGAGGGGAAAAATTTAATTTAATAGCCAACGTCTTCAACTACCTCAACAAATGCATCCAGGTATATCAAGTTCCCTTTTACTTCCTATATGGCTTGTCTCTTTCCCAGAGATTCCAGCGTTCTCCTGCATAAGGCATCAAAAATGCAGAAATAAGTGTTTAACTTACGCTTTAGCCTGACATATTACTCTCTCACCCTCTCTCCCTGGACCTGCCCCTGTGTCATACCATTAGGAAAATGTGGCTAATGATCACTGTGGCTGGTCCATGAAAGGTAAGAACTTGCTCCTTATCTGTACATAATTTAGTTCTTTTTGTTTCTGAAGGAGGAACTTGAGCAGAGGGTATGGGTACCACGCGGTGCAAAACCCAATACATACTGAGTATGTGGTACGTAGCAGTAACTCATAAGAGGACTTTACTAATGAGCACAGACACCTTGGTATACTTCTGTCAAAACCAGACACAAATGGTGGGCAGAAAAGAGACAGGTTTGCCACCTTCTCAGAGAAATGCTCCATCCTTCTGTCCTGGTACCATCCCACAGATTCAGATGACAAATAGCTTCTCCAGCAAGTCTCTCTTGCCCTGCAGCCTGACTTTAGGAGCAGCCTACTTCATTTGTAATCTTGCTCCTTCTTTCTTTGTCTCAGATCAGTGCCATATTGGCAAGGTCGGGTGACTATAAGGCAGAAATCCTTTCACCAGAGGGCAACACAGCACAGGTGTGTGCCAATGAAAGAAAAACCTATATTTGGGCTGTTAGCCCTCACAAACTTGGTAAGTTTGTCTTTTCATCACCTTGATAGATCCCTGTTTGTTTCTACCTCTGTCACTCCCACCCTTTAATGCAGCGTCAAGAATCCACAGGCAGGCATTTCTGGACAGCTCCATTAATTGCTCCACAAATTTAGTATTGGACCTCTGCTAAAGTTCCCTTAGATGCACTGAATGAGCAATGAATTGTTCTGGCGTTTTACCTCTTCTGGTTTCAGAGGTCCATTTCCTGTCCATTTTAGGAAGAACTCTTCACCTGCCACATTAAATATGAAATAGTGGCAGGATTTCATGTGCCTATGATCTTTCAGCTGACAGTTTTGCACTTAACCAACTCTATTCAGTAAGAATAAAATTTGCAAATAATTTTGGACTGGATTCTCAATGGGCAAAGAGGACATTGCTCCTCCCCAATTTTACAGTTGTGTTAATTCACAATGCCTTCAAGTCAACATTGTCTTGTAAAAAAAGCAATTACAATGGCTTGCATGTTTAAAAGTGCCCCAGAAGTTGAAAAACAAAAAACCTCTTCATTAGCAAAGATTCTTCTCAAAATGAACCACAGGTGGACCTTTGCTTTAAAAGGTTGTTTCTAAAACCCTATAGTTGGTATGACTAATTTCCTTCAAACTCACTGAGAAAGATGCAAAGTTATAGCGAGATGAAAAATGGATACGCAGCAAAATAATACTGCAGAGCTGAAAAGAAGAAAGCTGCTGCCTCTCCCTGGTAACTCTGATAATAATGCATTTTGTTCCAAGCAAAAAACTCCTTTGGATTTCCAGGTTGCAATGATTGCAGGGGTGAAGTGACCAACGCCTGCAAAGCTGCTCACTTCAAGGTTGCTTCTCAGTGCTGCAGCAGCACTGAGGCTGCTCCGCAGTGTTGTCCCTCGGGTAACAAATTCCATCTGAAGGAAAGAGGCAGCAGAGCTATAACTGTTGCAACATTGCCCTAGGCCAGAGAAAATTCAGCACAAGGCTAAGAAGAGGCGGAACCTGATAGTACCGTCAGGCTTTTGGCCAGGATCGCCCCTATTTTGTTCCTCATGCTAGGGCCTCAGGCAACCACTCCTTGCCACTAGCGGACAGACGTGGAGCCTATATGAAATTTGTTTCTACTGAGCTGCCTTCAGAGAGAATACATTTCTCAGCAGTCCATCAGGCTAGAAGAGGCAGTGAAAACCAGCGGTAATGGCAGACTTTGAAGATAACTTTCTTTTCTTGGGCTGGTGGGTGGCTTTTCAGGTGAGGTGAAATTCACGATTACTGCTGAGGCCAAACTGAATACCAGAGGTACTGGAAACAGCACATCCCCAGAAGAGGAGACAATTCGCAGGGACACCCTGATTCAAACCCTACTTGTTGAGGTACAGTAGGAAATCTGCATGTGCTTTCTGCTTTGTGGAAACTGCAATTCCTACAGCTGTGGGTTAGAAGCAGTTAGCTAGTGTGAGAAGGCGAGGCAGCTGACACACAGGGAGCTGTGTACAGTAGGATTCCCCGCGTGAAAAGGAGAGTGTAAATCACAATCGGTGGTGTCCACTGTCCTCCTGCCACTGTCTCCTCCCTGTGACCACGAGCATGTATGCCCTGACAGCCAACGGATGTCAGTAGAGATGTAGCCAGGAGGGAGAAGATTCCACACCTTACCTATAAGTGGCTTTAGCGTGTGACTCTAATACTGGGGAGGGGGGTGGAGGGCAGATATAAGAGGAAAAGGATTTATCTGGAGCATTGTAAAGCAGTAGCCACATAGTATTGGTTGGACAGAGTCCCTCTCGGAGGCTGGAAATGTCTATTTTACAACTGCTTTCTGAGAAGGAACGTACTCTGGACAGGGTGTTCGATAAAGGAAAAAGGAAGCCATAGACCAAGAAATATTCTAGTGGAGATAGCGTAGGACTGGGTACAAGGGGTGCACTGTTTCAATAGCCACATCCACATCCTGTTTTACGCCATTAAATTGTCACGGTTTGATGGTGATGTTCTACACTTTTCTTCTTCTTCCTGACCACTTCCCTGCAATCAAACAGCCTGAAGGTATTAAAAAGGAATTGACTCAGAGCTCCCTCGTCTGTACAAAAGGTAAGGCAAGTTCATTCTTTCATTCCATGGTGTCAGTGGAATTGCATCCCTGTCGTGTAGGTTTTGTCCTACAAAACCAGAGGCCCTTCCAGGGGAAGAAAGAGGGTCTCAGGGTCAAGGTGCTGGGCTACAATTCAGGATTTTCGGAGATACTGTTGACTCATTGAGCAAGTCTCTGCAGCATTTTCTTTACCCAGACTGCAGATCGTAGCAGTCACTGTAGTAATGCTTACAAAGTGAAGACTTCTGGAAAAAAGATGATTTCAACAATTCTTGTTCTTACATTTTTTCATCAGGCATAGCAGTTTCTGAACCAGTGTCTCTCATCCTGCCAAGAAACCTAGTGCAGGGATCAGCCAGAGCTTATTTTTCTGTCATTGGTAAGTTTAGTACTTAGACTAAAGCCAAAAGTAAATGGCATTTCTTTTGTGCTGCACCAAGTGCCATCATGTATACCTGTGCAAAACTAATGTGAAGTTGAGGAAATACTTAATCTTGGTACTAGAGGAAATGTTTCCTACTTTGCAAAATGGCAGTGAAAGACAAAAGTTGCTCGGACTTCTCTCCTATCAAAAGAGGACAAAATTGTCAAATTATTTCAATTTATATTGCATTTCAGATTATAACTGCATTTGCATATCCTGTTCTGTATAGTAAAACAGTTAATTCCACTGAAAAGTAAGATAAGGCAGATTTCTGTGAAAAAAGTTTTTCTGACTTCTTGGAAAGACGACTTCAGAACTTTGCTGACTGCATAGTTTCAAATTTATGCTTTTGCATAATGAAAGACATTTGTCAGTCCTAAGTTCCCATGGAATAAGACTTGCAGGCCCCAATCAACTCTATTAACCTTAAAGTCATTATTAAGACTGACAGTTCTCTTCAGTGAAAATTTTTTGATGTTCTGAATCCAGATTGCTTTCTACTTTCACAGTTGTTTGGCCTGGGTCAGTGTGAGGTGTGCTGATACTGTGCAATACAGCCTCTGTTAACCCATCAGCATCATACCCCACACATCATTCTCACATGTACACACAAAAGAGAAAGGAAGTTGTAAAGGGCAGGGAAGTCTAACCCTTCTAAGGGTTCATTGCTGTTTCTCAGAACCCATGCCAGTCAGTATTGGTGCTCAGATTTTTCTCAAATTCTCAGTTTCTCCCAGGCATCCAGCATCAAAATAAAAAATAAAAAATGGGGGCATTTCAGCCTTTCTTCTAAGCTGTGTCTTTGGTTACTGTGATTGCTCTATATTGGTCATTGCTCTTGGGTTCATAATAAGGTAATATAAAGCAATGTACAATGCTGTGTAATCAAATCGTGTTTGAACTGAACTGACCTCTTATCTCTTTTGTTCTTCAGGAGACATTTTGGGTACAGCACTGAGGAACATGGAGAACCTCCTCCATATGCCTTATGGCTGTGGAGAACAGAACATGGCCTTGTTCACACCCAACATCTATGCCCTGGATTATCTGAATAAGACTGGGCAGCTGACTGAAGAGATTAGAGTCAAGGGTACTGGATATTTATCCACAGGTGAGAGGCTTTCAGATTCTTCCATCTAATATTGTGATTGTGTGCACTGAACTCTCAAGTTCTACATGGTGAACACTGATCTCCGAATTCTAGCACCATGTTTATTGCATAGGAGCAGGCAATGACAGCACCCCAAAGAAGCATGTCCTACTTCCAGGAGCAAAAGCAGCTAAAATTCATAGTGGCTGACATTATTCACCAGGCATACACTACTTAATATTAAATCCAAAAGTCTTAGTGCTTCGGTTGAATAAACAGCAGAGCTAGTCCTTTTCTGTGATTAGAACTAGGTCTTTTTTATTATTGTGTTTTCAGGGTACCAAAAACAGCTATCATACAAACACTGGGATGGATCCTACAGCTCCTTTGGGACACGAGATAGGGAAGGGAGCGTATGGTAAGTAGTGACACTGTCTGTTTCCTTGGCACAGGAACTTTAGGCTTTGAAAAATGACCAAAGTATTAAGTGATTCTTATTTTTAATAGACTGAATTGACATAGCTCAATTAATTTGGATCCCCTAGTAAAGGAGAGACTAATCAACTGGAGAAAGCGCAACAAAAGGATGATATGATTGGGGGCTGGAGTACATAATGTTCAAGGGGAGGCTGAAGAAACTGTGTTTGTTCAGCCTGTAGAAGAGGATGCTAATGGGGAACCTAGGTAAAGCCTTCTGCTGCCTAGATTGGGACTGCAGAAAAGACAGAGTCAGACTCCTGTCAGTGGTGCACACAGTAAAGACAAGAGTTTGCCTCAGGTTGCAACAGGGAAAACTCCAACTGGGTAGAAGGAAAAATAAATACCTTCCCCAGGAGAAGGCTGCAGCACTGAGACGAATGACCAGAGAGGATGTGGATATCTCTGTCCCTGGAGATTTTCACAACATGATGGACAAGAGACTGAGCAACCTGACTGAACTTTGAAGTTGGCCCTAATTTGAGCCGGTGGTTGGATCAGAGTCTTCCAGAGGTCCCTTACCATGTAGTTTATTTCATAATTCTATTAAGATTAGAAATTACTATCATCAAGCATCAAGCTCTGCCTATACTTTACCCCTGCTCTGAAAGACTGGTTTTAGCACAGTAATGGAGAAACCTCAGGTCAGTTTTTAATATCAGGATTTTAACTATCTTATTTATTTAAAAATTACAGGACACTTATTTCTTTTACCTCAGACATGATGGAGTTCATTTTATGTCATTTTCTATGCATATCCAGTTGCTGGTAAACCTTTTTAGTCTTGTTCACACCTTACCTGCTTTCTGTTTCTGGTTCACCTGCAGGCTCACTGCCTTTGTGTACAAGTCATTTGCACAAGCCAGACGCTACATCTACATTGACGACAACGTCCAGTCTCAAAGTTTGATCTGGCTGGCAAGCAAGCAGAAGTCAGACGGCTGCTTTGAAAATACTGGGTCACATTTCAACAATGCTTTGAAGGTAACTGAGACAAGTATAGTCCCAAACTTCCAGTCCTGGCATTGGGATTGATTTGGGTCATTTCTGCCAGACAGAAGCGTATCACCACACCCTTACTCTTCCTAGTACTGCTTTCTCATGTCTCTCATATACAAGCAGCAAATGATTCTTATGCCCGGTACTGATGATGAGGTAGAAACAAGTACAACCTTCTGAGTCAGAAGTCTCAGTTTGTATTTTCCACCACTGCATTATGTGTTCAGCCACAGGCTATAATGTGCTTTACTGCATATGTGTAAAAGCGAAGAAAATGCATGAAATAATTTTGGCTTTATCCTGATTGAACTTGATCTTTCTTGTTCCTGTGCACACAGGGAGACAGAAATTACTTCCGATCTCAAAACTAACTGGTATCTGAACTATGAATTAGTTCCTGGTTTGTTTCTTTCTAGGACAACTGTACTGACTTGTTCTTTGCTTGTGTTTTCTTCAGGGTGAAGAAGAAGGTGAATACTCCCTCACAGCCTACGTTGTGGCAGCATTGCTGGAGGCTGGACACTCTGCTGCAGTAGGTATCTGATGCTGTTATGCCCTATTAGTCCAGTCAGCCATTTGTCAACAGTGCACAAGTCATAGTCCTCACATCCGTATTCTCTAATAATGTGGTAAATACTGAGTGTAGGACAGTACAGTCAGCTGAGGAAATCTGCTTCCAGCACTCTGCAGTTGCCATAAGTATTTGCTGAGTGTTACAAATCAGTTATGTGTCCAGTTCCTATGGATTAATTTGAAAAATCCCCGAGGAATCCAGTTATGTTAAACAATGGTAGTCTATGTAGGTGCAAAATCCAAGCTGAACTTGCCCACTCCATCCAGAGTCCAGTGTGGAATTTTCTCTGAATTTGCCCAGCCCAAAGTCCAAGCATACCAAATCTTCATTCCTACAAACTCTATCTGTCCTTGTCTTTCTATGGATCTCACAGATCCAAGCTGTGTTTCCATTTCCCTATGTCATTGTTAATAATGGAAGAAAACGATGAGCTGCTGGTTGGTAATACTTGCTAGGCACGGAGGAATGAGAGCCGAGTCCTGTACTGTGTAATACACTTCCTGCATATGCTTGAGACCCTGGTTTTTGCAGACTTTTTGTTCTTTGTAAAATGGGGAAGCTGGAAGTTGTTCCCAATCTGACAAATATGTTCTAGTCATGCTGAGTTTTGCAGGTCCCTCAGACACTGTGCGATGGGGCATCATTTAAGCACCTGAGACCAGTAGGATAAAAACATTGTGCAGAATCAAATAGTTCTTCAGTAACATGAATTTAGTTCCAAATATCTTCATAAGAAGCTCCAAAACCTGGTGCCACATCTGTAAGTGAAGCTGCATAGACAGGACATAGTTAGTAGTGTGCTGGTGATGTCTGAGATGAAGTAGAGCTCACAGAGGTAGTCTGTAAGGCTGAAAGGGCTGAAGAGTTATCTTGATAGCTATAACTAGCAAATGAGTAATAACATCCATCTGAGACAGCCTGCTTCATCATGAGGTCTTAATACACTTTACGTAGTTCTGTAAAAATGAACCACATTTTAGAGCTAAAGCAACCAAGAGGTAAAAGGTTTACCTGCATAAGGTCATCTCGCAAGTCAGGAAAAGAAGCAGTGCTCTTGTAGTCCGGCCATGCTGCCTCTAAAGAAATGCCGAAAGAAGGCAGCACCACTGGCAGGGCATTTTTTACAGGATACACACTGTAGGCCCTTAAACGTGCCATGGATCATGTGTATTTTTAGCTTGAAGGGTCAGTGATGGGAGCTTAAGCAGTGATGGAAGTATTTAAAGAGAAGCTGAGACACAAATGCAAGTACCTGACAACCCGACTATGTTTTGCGTTACTAGCATCCTGTCGTTCAGAGTGGCATGAACTGTTTGGAGACTGCATTTGGCAATGGGATCCACAACATATATAACCAGGCACTCTTTGCCTATGCTTATGGCTTAGCTGGCAAAGAGAAAAGATACCAATTCTTCCTTGAGAACCTGGACAAGACGGCTACCAGAGATGGTAAGTGCAGTATGGTCAATTCAGCTGATGAAATGGCCTGTGCTATTCTGATGTACAGTTTTCTCATTCACGCTGCTCCCTTCCCATTTCCTGCCTACTATACTACTGAATTTATCTCTATGAACTTCTCTGTCTGTCTCTTTTGGCTTCACAAAAGATTGTGCTGTGGCCTGATTTTCTTAGAATTATGAAATAATGTCGGTGGGGAGAGACCCCTGGAAATCTCAGTCCAAGGTAGTGGAAGATTGTACCTATTCTCCCCATTAGCCTCCACTTCTACATGCTGAACAAACCCAGTTCCCTTGGCTGTGTCATGTACTCCAGCCCACGACTGCCTTAGCATCCTTCTGCTGCACCGCCTACACTTCAAGCCCTCTTTGACTTATATAGCCCTCTTTTATTAATTCCCTTTCCATCCCTTCCTGTTTTCTTTTCCATCCTGGAACTAAAACTTATGCAGTTCAGGACACTGATGGCTGAAAAATCTTTTGGGTAAAGGCAGAGAGGGAATTGTGTGCATATTTCCCACATGATACTGTAGTGAATTAACAAGCAAGTAATTTTTCCATGCTTTTTACATCCCACTTTTCTGTTTTCAGGTGGTTCAGTTCATTGGCAGAGAGAAAATAAGCCACCAGCAGAACATTCCCCTGTCTTCTATTCCCGTGCCCCTTCTGCTGAGATTGAAATGACCAGCTATGTGCTCCTGGCTTTGCTCAACAAAGCCAAACTCGCTCCAGAAGAGTTATCTTACATTTCTCGCATTGTGCGCTGGCTTGTCAAACAACAGAACCCGTATGGCGGTTTCTCCTCCAGCCAGGTAACAACTGGGTGTGGTACAAAGAAAGTTTCTGGGAGCAGTCCAGCCTGCGAGCTGGATCTCAACAGTAGGACATATCTTCCTGACTGCATATTTGTTTGAATAATATTTGATAAATGCTGCTCGCATAAGTCACCTTGTCAGGGCACATCATGCTCTTCATAGGCAGCTTCATACATATTTTAGTCTTAGGAAATGGGAATTTACCTGAGTTTCAAGGTAGCAGCAGACAGCAGTCACTGTTGACACAGCATTATCCCAGGTTTTCTGGGATAATTCAGATCTATTGCCCCAGAACTTGTATCTTGTCTCCTTAGTTCTTTGCAAAGTCCCCCTCCATTTATGAGCACTGACAGAGAGTCAGGGAAATAGGAGCTGTGCTAATCTCATGCGCCGTCTTACAGCCAAGTATCTATCTAATTAGGGATCATGCTGTTCTTTTCAGGACACCGTTGTTGCTCTCCAAGCTTTAGCCCAGTATGGATACCTCACCTTCTCCAAAAAAAATCTTAACACAGTCAAAGTCAACTTCATGGAATTTCCCAGTAAGACTTTCCAGGTGAATGACAAGAACCGCTTCTTGCTGCAGCAGGCTTCCTTACCCACTATTCCAGGGAATTACAGTGTGGAAGTGAAAGGCACTGGCTGTGTCTATCTGCAGGTAAGCAAGCTGGAACCCCTCTGAGAACTAAGCAGGGGGTCTTCCATACCTCATTCCCCTCCATACCTCATGCCAAAGCCACAAAAGCCTTGAAGTGTCTGACCATCTCACGCTTCCCATCTGTTTTAGACCACCCTGAGATACAACGTCCATTTGCCAAAAAAAACCGCAGGATTTTCTCTCTCCGTGCGGCCGGCCAATGTATCCTGCACAAGCAACTTCCCACCAAAGTTTGACCTTGTCCTCTCTGCCAGGTAAATTTTTCTTATTGACCTACCCCCTTGCATTCACAGTTTGGTAATGCATCCAAGGAAGGATTTAAATACGGGCAGTTAACTGCTACTGTGCAACTGCAGGAAGACAAACAGGGTCACTGGGAGCTGAAGGTGTCATTCACTGGTCTCCTCTCCATTTGCAGACTAGACTAAGAGAACTTTTCTCATTTTAGTTACACAGGAAACCGCAAAGTCTCCAACATGGCTATTATTGATGTGAAGATGCTCTCAGGTTTTGTTCCTGTAAGATCTTCCCTGAAAAAGGTAAAGAATGGGAGCAAAGAGAATGGTAAACCCTGAAAATATAGGAAGTTGATAAAAATGGTCTTTGATTAGCAAATTGAAGCCCCATGGGAGTTCTGCAAAGTCCCTGGGGGTAGCCTTTTGTCGCTTAGTCTGTGTCTCAGACTTTGTTCATCTGTTGAAGACAAATCTGTTAGGAGTTGCCAAATCCAGTAGCCCAGCAGAGGTGAGACTGCTGCAGCTTCATATCCCCAGGTCCAGCCAACAGTAAGGCTGAGTTTGTATTCCCATGCACACTACACATATATACACATATACACATATGCATATATACACATATGCATATATACACAGCTGGCCACACAGATCAACAGAGACAGAAAAGACAGCACTTACACAAACACAGATAGCACAAATGGCCTTGTCCTGTTCCCTTTTTTGGCTGATCAGACTGAAAGCTCGTTTGTGGAAAAGATAAATAAATGTGTGTGTGTGTGTGTATATATGTATGTATGTATTTATGTATACACATGCAAATATATACATGCAAATACATGACGTGGATCCCTCTGGTAGCTGACTTCAGACACACAGTCCGCCCAGTAGGTGCCCGTGGATCCTTTTTCTACCCAGTCGCTGGCACCTGGACATACACACCCTTGAGGCCACAGCCCCACTCCAGTGGCTGGAACTGAGCCCCCCACACCCACACATATGCATGGTGGGTACCTCCAGTAACCAGCCTTAGACATGCAGCCTCTGCAGCAGCTGGGCTTGGATCCCCTGGTCTCCCATTTGCCTTACCCAGACACATACACACATGCACACAAATGAGTCTCCAAGAATTTATGGTCTCTCCAGTAATAGGCTCAGACCTCCCGGTCCCTGCTGTAGCCAGCTCAGCTCCTCTGGTGTCTTCAATATTTGGCCCAGACTTATACCTGCTTCAGTAGGTGGCTGCCAAGCCACTTAGCTTACTCACCAGCTAGTCCAGCTTCATATTCATCAGCAACCATGCCCTGACACACACACCCACACCCCCACACCCCCACACCAGGCCTGAAGTCTGGTCTCTCAAGATGCTGGAACCCCAGACACAGGGTCCCTGTGAGGGGTGGTCCCCTCTTCAGTGGCTTGCACTCCACAAAGGCACATGCACACAGAATAGAGAGCCCCTCACCCAGGAAAATAATCAGGAACAGAGTTTAATAAGAGGAGAGGAGAGACTGCGGTGACCAGGTGCAGGGCATGGCCAGACGAGTGTACTGACCACCAACCCGTTTACGTGTGACCGGCCCCTTTTATCCCATTTTCCCACCCTTTTATCCCATTTCCCCCAACATTCTCCTTCCTCCCAGTCGGACTTTATCCCTCCCTTTGTTACTTCTGGTTCTGCCCCCAGACATCCTGTTTCTGAGTCCCGCCATCCCATACTCAGCCCCGTGCCCCTGTAGGCAGCATTGCCCTTAAGTCGGTCAGGCGAGCCAGGGATACTCTGCTGCTGACTCACCTGCTGGGTCTCATTCCCCGCCAAGGGGGCTGGTCCTGGGGGGAGCCGGGTCAGGGTGCTCCGGTGGCTCTGCTCAGGTTGCTGGGGTTCCCCTGCCAGACGTTGCTCCTCTGTGCTCCTTTGTGTTTGTGTGGATGAGCGTTTAATCACACAACCTAACAGAAACTGTGTAAGAAGTACCCCTGCCATAGTTGCTCAAATGGGCTTTTTTCAGAGTAACCCTTTCGACATGGTTCTTCCTTCCTCTACAGCACAGTTCAGCAAAGAAAAAGTGGATATTGCTCTCCCTTTATTATCCAGAAATTTGGTCACAGTGGTGGCAATTCTGGGGAGAGCATTGATAAGCACTTAATTTCAGTTTCTAGTGCCATTTAAGTTCTGCAACAGGTGCATTACCTTCAAGCTTTTCAAGCCATGAGCCTTAATCTTCAAGTAGGTAAAAAGAAGGATGTAATTCGTTTTAGAGTCTACTCATAGCTAGGTGCATTTATAACCATTCAGCATTCAGGTCTGAATTTCGTTTTTAACTAGAACTGTATGAAATTTGTAACTTTGGAAGATTTTTCCATTGAGATGCTGCACTATTTGGCATCCTACTCCTCCTTATATGTACTTTACATACTTCTGTGTGCTTTGTATGTACTCCTCTTTATGTGTATGGGGAAAACTAGCTGGTTTTTAACATCTGGAATATTTTATTTTTGTGTATTTTTATCGTAAAATAACTTTTCTCGTGCTTTTCTAAATCTTTTTTAAGCCTTTGTTTTTTAAAATACACAATGCACTAGAAAGTGAGTCAGCTTGAGCTGCAGAAATGCTCGTGCAATTGTGAATTCTCATTGAAATAAGAGCACTCGAGTTGATGATAAAAGTCACACACAGCAAAGCTGACTAGTAAAGCTATTTTTCATTGTGATTGGTTTGCACTCGTCACGTTATGAAAATACTGAACTTGCATTTCTTACTTTGGCCACGAGATGTCAGGGTGGCACAGCACGAGCATGGCAGTCACTTTGCACGTATTTTGCCATGGAAGAGTTGTCGGTCTTCTTGGCAAGTCTCCTATGTTAACATTGCTGTCGTTTGCCTTATTTAAAGCTTCAGTACCAGAATTCTGTTGTGGATCACGTAGACATCAAGAACAACCACATCCTCTTCTACCTTCAGAAGGCAAGTTTGGGAGGTTTCTTTTTTGGCTTTATTAAATCGGAAGTTTAAAAGAGATAAAAGAATAATCTCATTCATAGCAGATTAGCAATACACATGTCTTAAAGACGTAAAAGGACTCCGCTCAGTCCAACATCAAATAGTCCACAGTGAAGGGACAGTATTTGTTATCACTGCTTGTGAAGAATGCTGTATGATTAAATAACTTTCACAAACATAGCTAAGTTGCATTCCATATTGCAAAAGAAGTTCCCGGTCTACATAATATTCTTCAGCCTCTAAGTGATGCTTCTTATCAGTTGATCTGAGAGTGTTTTACGGTATCATTGCCTCCCTTTTAGGGAGATTTCTGTATGAAAAGAGTAGCCCTCCCACATCAATGACATTAATAAAGGGAATGGGAGAGGAGAAAGATGAGAATCAAAACACAAAGGATCTTAAAATACCTTAAAGGAAGGGCAGAGGAAGCAAAAATAAATAGTAATAATATCTACTTCTCAAACACTAATTTTCATTAGTTGGCCTCCAAGGGACTAATAAGGAAGATTGGGGGTCAGTATTGTGAATTCACAGAGAAGCTGAGATGTTGAGATGTGAAAAGTTCACCCAGCAGAGCACCAGTGATGCAGAAAGTTCTCCAGAGCCCCTGTCCATGGCTCCATTCCTATAAAGAGAACAGCAAGATAAAAACAAGGACAGAGGCAGAAGAGAGCAGGGGCACAGTCCCAGGCGCACGGGAGGAACCTTGAAGCTGAGGAAGACGAGCAGGGAGGAAAGTTTGGGACTTTTGGCTGTAAGAGTGTGGAATAAGGAACAAAACCACAGGGGAGGATGAGGATCTTGAGTTCAATGTGTTTAAAGAGAGAAAAGTGGGGAGAAGATTCATAGGGATGCTGCAGGTTACTTTACCTGGGAAAAGGCAAGGAAAGAAACTAACAGCAACTTTCAGTGAGAACATGAATGCCAACGTGCTGAAAGCCGCAGTAGCCAGGGAATGGTTGGGGTAATTGGCAAAAGAAATATGAAGAGGAAGAAAGAAGAGAGCTCACAATTTTAGCAAGAGAACATATTTAGCAACAGCTTTTAAATGATTATCTGATCTGACATCAAGTTTAGACTCTGGAGAGAACTGTAGAATGGCACTGTGTCACGCAGTCTGGCCCAGAAATGCATCTGTTCAACCTTAGCCTCAGGGACAGATATGAAAAAAATAAAAAGGTCTGATGCATTTTCTTGTCTTGCTATTTCCAGGTCTCCAGGAAGGAAATCAGCTTCTCCTTCAGTGTGGAGCAAAGCCTGCCTGTCTCAGATATCAAACCAGTGCCAGTACATATATACGATTACTACGAAACAGGTAGGTGACCTCAGTAGGCTGGAGCAAAGCCTGTAAAATCAAAGTATTGATCTCAGCATTTGCAAGGTGTGGATAGTGGATTTCCCCTTGCTCTCTCTGTGCAAGCTTCTCTTCACTTTTCTGCATGTGCTGCCTTTATTTCTCAGGAGAGGCAAATGGAGAGCAAGCTAGCAGTTCTGCTGCTTTTGATTACTAGGCTGCAAAGGATTTGCAGAAGCTTAGACAGTTTCTGCCCCCCTGTCTTTCATTTCTTGCCTCATTTCTACATAAAGCAGATTGGAAATTTATACATCAGGAATTGCTTTCTTACAAACTACGTACAGAAAGGAGTGTGGTTCCACTTTCTTTCTACAGTTTGAACGTGATGGTTAAAAACAATAACTCAAAGGCAACAGTGTTCCTGACTTCCCTGCTCTGGCTTTTCTCGTATTTTTGCTTTATATTGCCATAGTAGGCTGCAGTCAAAGAACTGTTCCTTAGTGGAATTTAAAAACTGAAGTAGGAATGACAGTCCCACTGAACTCAACAGGAGTTTAAGCACCTAACTTGAAAATTAAGTGCCTGCTCACCTTTCTGAATCTGGCTTCAACGAACTAAAATTGCATCAGACACTGCCCAGCTGTGGAATTTGTGTTATCCAATCTGCGGCTCAGGTTCCCCCATGCATTTCTCAAGCTTGGCACAACCTTTGGGAACTACATCCTAGCAGATGAGCAGCAGTATCCAGAGGATTGACCCTGGAATGCATGTTCTGCCACCTGATCCACATCCTGTGCGGTCACAGCAATGACGTGTCCTGAAAAACATGGGCAGAGAATTGCACTGGGCTCTGACTGTGCACCCCTGCAACTGGGTGCCTTGACAACTGGAAGACTACCACAAAATCTATCAAATGTTTTCCGGTTCATAATCTGTTAATCACAGGTGTACATGGACTGGGGTCAGAATGATTTCTCACTCTCGTGCACACGTCATCTTCCTTTCTCCTTTCCAGATGAATATGCCCTTGCAGAATACAAAACACCCTGCTCCGTGCCTTCCAACTGAAATCGGATACGTGCCAGAAGAGGTAATGGTTCAGAAGGTATCAGTCAAGCATTTGTAGAGGAAGAAGAGGATAAGAGACTTTGTTGTTTCTGGGAGGGCAATGAAAAGCACATAGAAGAATGAGGAATAAGCAAATCCCAAATTCCAGTAGATCAGAATGACCCATTGTGGCCCACACTTCAAAAGAGCTTGGGGTCAGTGTGGATCAGAAACTCCAGATAAAGTGCTTTTCCTAACAAGGGAAATACTGTGCAATTGTTAACCCTGACCATCCGTCTTTTTGGAAACTTATGACATATATTCCAGTGGGAGCTTTGTTTAAAGGTAAACTCCTGAAATGTGTATTCTTGGCCACAGATTCCTCTTAAGAAATCCAAGATTAGGAGAATAATCTGCTGCTGCTGCTGCTGCTTCTGTAGATATCATTTGTTTTGGTCTTTCCATTTTTCCTGAAGGAAGATTCTGAAGACCTGACTTTGATCCTCACCTTTTGCAGTGATTAAACTGAAGCATTTACAGATGTCAGAATTCTAGTCACAGGAAGACAACTTTTATGCAGTTTTTGCCTCTATTTAGAAAGCAAGTTTTTCTTCAGATTAACATCTCCTGTTTTACTGCTCTTTGTAATAAAGCCTGATTGGCAATGCTATTTGTCCTGGTCTCCACTCCCTGTTGTAGCTAGAACTGAGTGCTGTAACATATTTTATAAGCTAAAAAATTCATACCTTGGACAGGTCAATCAATGACAATGGCATCCTGACTTCCGTGACCTCTTGTGGCGCAGACAGGGTCGGGGCCCTGGCCTATGTGATGGAAGTGTTCTACCCAAAGCCTAACGGTGGGAGAAACTAGACAGCTGTAACACAGAAACTCTCTGAAAAGGCATTAGGGAGGAATGGTGGATCCCTTGGGGGGAGAAAAAGTAGCAGATTTGGAGGGAGTGAAAAATGAAGAGAGCCACAAGGAGCTTATGATGGGGTGGCAAACTACAAGACATTTCCTGTCGTGCTTTCTGCATTTAGTGAACAGGTACAGCAGAGAGCCACACACTGTGGCTACTGTCCCTCACAGTCTGCAATGACCTGACCTGACCTTCATCCTCAACAGATCACGCTGGTGGAAGGACACCGAAACCAACCACGTATCCATAACAATCTGAGCAGACTTCTGCCAATTGAATCATATCACTGAGCTGTTGCTTCTTCAGTCAGGGTGTTAGACAAAGTCCTGGTTACAGTTGGAAGAGACAAGCTTATTTGTCATGAACATGGGCTTCTCAAAGCAAATTTTGATTCCTAAAAACACTTTACTCAACAGCAACGAGCCTGCTGTGAGGCAGACCACACAAGAGCACAGGAGGTGGTAGGAGAAGAGCA
Organism: Morus bassanus; assembly: GCA_031468815.1. Taxonomy (NCBI): domain Eukaryota; kingdom Metazoa; phylum Chordata; class Aves; order Suliformes; family Sulidae; genus Morus; species Morus bassanus. The sequence goes on along the minus strand of CM062571.1, from coordinate 1,353,041 downwards.
GCCCTTTGTACACCCTCAAAGCACTGTTCAGTAGGGTGTCAGAAGGCTTGCCCAAAGATGGCTCAAGGAAACTAATCCTACTGCACTGAGCAGAGCAGGAACCTTTGTCCCCCTAAGGGGCAGCCACGACCCACATGCTCACTGTAATCCCACAAAGGTGCAAAAGAAATCTGGAAGCTGTAGAAGCACATAAATGTTGGCTTGGAAGGGACCTGGGGAGGATATCAGCTGAAACCTCCTGTTCTAAGGAGAACCACCCAGTAGAAACCTGCAACTCAAAGCGGGAGACAGTTGCAGAGGAAAAATCTCTGCTGTCTTCCCAGGACCTCGGCACTGGCCTGAAGAATGCAAGCTCTGCAAGATGAGGTACAACTGTGAGCAGTGTATCAAGATGCGTGATAGGCAACAGAAGACATGCAGACCTGCAGGCAGACCTGTCCATCAGGTCTACACTGCACTTACTGCTGTTGTTGCAAACACTTTACTAAATGTTAGTTCTCCTTGCAGCCAAGAGCAATCATGCATAGGTCCTTCACTGCATTGTGAAAGGCAGTCATCCAGGAGGTTCTCTAAGGAAAGACCCAAGGGGTGGGAGAGAAAGAAATTAAGAACATTTTACATGAAAACTGTAAAAACATAACCTATCATCCCCAAAACAACTTCCTTTCTTCTTTATGTCTTTCACCAACTTTCACATGCTTTTAAAAAAGAACTGTAAAGTGATTTAGTACCAAGTATTTCCACTGAGATAAGATCCCAGAACCTAAAGCTTAAAAGTCAGCAAAGGCTTACCAACATCACCTTTCTTGCTGCATCCGGGACAATAATGTGCCACTTGTCCCTGACCACCAAAAGTGCAATGCTAGGGACTATCTATGCTGAACTTCCAGCCACATTGTGTGAAGCCATGTTTTTCTGCAGGGGATTTTCTCCTCTGAGTCACACATTTACGCATGTATATGTACACATAGCTACACACAAGGCGCCTACTCATCAATCTGTTCCTCCCAGTACAGGTATTTCTTGGCTTGCTGCTCAGAGTTTTCTGCAAGTTCAGATGTGCAGGAGGGTTCTTGTGCTTCAACATGAGTTGGGTTATTACAGCTGTCTTTGGCTTAGACAAATGCAATACCCTTCATTACAAACCTTGCCACTTCTGTGAGTGAAGGGGTTGTGGGATTCACAAACAGTTACTGATCTTGTCTTGGCCAGTCCTTGTGAACCAACCTCTGCTCAGGCACCTTCATGGATAAAAGCCAAAGGCAGGAGGCTGCAACTTCATGGAGAAGAGAAGCTTTTGCTAGAGAAGCTACTGATGGGACCCTGGTCCTCTGGGACCCCAAATTATTTTGCAGTTAAGCCAGCCTAACAGGTACGTGTTGCTGAACAGCATAGTCTTGGTCCTGCTCGCCTTTTTCTGCCTTTGCTCCCATCCATGCTTTCCTGACCCTTAAAGTGGTGCTCAACTTGACCCCACAGAGAACAGGTCAGAGATAAGGACCCAACTCAAAACTGAAAAGACTTAGGGGGAAAAAGTATGTTTCCTCCTTCTACCTGCTTGACCAGGCTTACCGTGGGGTCAGAGAAGCAGTAGGAAGCAGTCAGGAAAAAAATGCACTGTCCCTTTCAGCAAGGCACGGATGCAGCTCAGCTACATCAGGCTGCAAATCTTGGGAGCTTTTTCAGAAAGCTGAGCAGGCAATATGTCAGCACTCCAACTCTTATCCCCTACTTACCTTCTTACAGCACAGCCCTGCCTTTGTGTGTGCTCAGTGGCTCCTGCTTAGGGTCACAACTGTGGTCTCCTGTTTGACTTCTTGGAACAAGTCTTGGGTCTTTCCCTCTCTCCATCCAAAACCCCAGCAACAGGCTAAGTCTTCCTTTCCATTGCTGTAATTTGCCTGCTTGTGTTTATGGGCCTAAAGACAATGTCCTGACCCAGCTTAATGAAGCCGGAGAGCTCTGGTCTCTGACTGCTCAGGTCACAAAGGCGGTAATAGGAGTGTGTCTTACCTAACTTGTGACAGCCTTGGTTCCCGAATACCAGGTGCTATCTTGAATGAGAAACAGTCTGAATTGTGGCATTTATAGTCATATGAAAGTCCCTTCTTTTCTTCTCCTTGGAAATCCATTTCTATTTCCTCACATGTCCCATGAAATTGTAGTTGTATGCAATTTAAGCTGTGCTCCGAAGACGTGAAGCACGTAAAAATGACCCAGTCTACCAAACAATTAAACATCTCTCCCCACAATGTCCCAGTATTTGCCAGGTCTCAAATTTCAGCCATTTCCACAATCTTCTCTATGAAGATGGTTTCATACATCTGAGGCCAAAGAACAGCTCTGGGCATGTCCTAGCTGTCTCTGCTTGGTCATGCATCTACAGGTGCAGACAAATCCAAATCCTTCCGCCCAAATCTGGGCGGGGAAGACATGAACAAGCTGAAATCTGGAGGTTAACTGACCTATTTAGACATGTCCATAGTCTTCTTCACCACCAGCTGCTATGACTCTTGCATCAAATCACCCACAGACTTGGGTCTTCTATCCAAAAAGGCAGGGGACTTCACAAATAATTTCTGTCACAGACAAACACCCTTACCACTGGATAACTAGCCCAGTGGAGGCACAAGTTCATGTAACAACCCCCAGAAGTCTCCTCCTGGGTGCCTTTCGTGTGCATTTGGAGAAGGCCTGAGATAGGGGAAGAGTTTCTGCAGATCAGCTAGCAGGAGGCTTTTCAGCTTGAGAGCGGCACTGGGATCCAGGCAAAAAAGCAGACTTCAGCAATTCAGCAACACCAGGATCTAAGAAACCTTGGGAAGCAGCTGGACAGTTGCTGTAAACAGCTGAGGAATTGGGCATAGGACCCTAAGGCTCTTTGTGAATTTAGACCCTGGCTGATGTGAGCTAAAGTGCCTTAACACCCTCCAGAACCTGACCTCATGCTCTGACATCTCCCTCAGCTTTCTAAATATACCTCCTGGCATTTCAAAGCATCAGGCACGTAGTAGCTTTTCATGTGGTAGTGCTGTGCATGCAGGCTAGCCTGAAGGGACACTTTGATGCATAAAACAATATTTATGAGCATATGCCATGCCATCAATATTTTTGGGTAGTCCCTTTAGGATGGACAGAAATATGTGAACGGAGCTGTCTGCTTTCTTCGGGTTGAATTTAAGCTTGGCTTTATTGAGGGACAGAAGCAGTTTCTTCCCTGACAATTCTGGTGGAATTCCATGCAGTGCAATTGATGAGAGCTTCTCCCTTTTGAAAAAAAAAGACATTTTGAGAAAAGGATGTCATGAGGTGAGTGGCTTTCACCTCTTCCAGTTCTGCTCAAAACCCAAAGGTCCTATCCGCAGCATCCCTGTTCCCATCAGAAGCACCTCCCAAGCACAACGTTTGACCCAAAAAGTCACACTGAAGGTAATGTTTTTGTGTTTGCATGAGACCTGTGGGTGACTTTTTCCACGGACGGACACATGCTGAGGAAGCAGCTGTGATTCTGAAGATGACTAGGTGCCAAGCTGCTTTTCGGTGACCCCAAACTCCCCCTTGCTCTCCCATCCCTGTCAGCAAAAAAGATTGTGTGAGCTTCAAGAGGGGTCAGTCAGGCTAGTTCAATCCACCTTCTTCAGCTGTGTACACTCAGCCTGCTGCTAAACAAAAGCCTTTGTTCAATGCCATTCCAATGAACAGCCAACTGCAAGCCTGGTCAGATGGAAACAGATATGAAATGCAGATCCTTTCAAAAACACAGCATTTAAATTTTGCTACAAATTTCCAAAACACTAGGCTGAGAGGGAGTGGCTAGGACAATGCCAGCGGTATCTAGCAAAATCTGCATTTTAGAGCTTTCTTCTACCTCTATAACTCTTTTACCTCCAGCACAACTAGTGACCCATATTTTTTCTCATGGAACTTGCATCGTGCAAAGTTGCTGATGCAAGAACTCAGGAATTTGCTTAACCTCAATGCAAGTCAGACAAGTTGAACCAGGTGCCACACTCTCACTGCATTGAGATTTGAGTTTTAGTGTTTGCCAGAGGTAAACATAGAGCTTTGAGGCTGTTTGGCCTTGGTTCACTGTGACATATCTGTATATATATTTCTCTAACTCATGTAGTAAATTTGAGAAATTTGGCTACTTCCATGTTATGCAGTTTTACGTTCTTCCCCCTTGTATCTTGCTACCTGAGAAATTTTACTTAGAATTGATTTATGAGCTCCATAAAAAAGTCCTGGTTTTTAAATGATGCTACAAATTAGATGTTGCACAGCAGGCTACAGCAGAAACCTATCACATGCAGTAACAAGCACGACACCTTGCTAGTGTTCAGTCACTTGTACACTACAATTTCTTTCCTTATGTGTTTCACCTCTTCTCCACATGGCTGAGCCACCCAACCCTTAGCATTGCCTTACCAAAGGGGAACTCCTTCCTGTGGAAAGAATTGATGAAAATCTTAATTGAAGTGGTGAAGCAAAGAATAGATGACAGATGCAGAGCAGGTACAGAAGAAATCTCTAGAAAAGCCACATAAGCCTGAGAGATCAGTTTGGGAGTGCGGGAGGTTTCTCTCTCTAGATGTTTCAGACAAGTCAGTAGAAGCCATGTTAATGTCGTCCTTTTCCATAAGCAGAGAATGCAGCTTTTGGGTCCTAGCTCAGCCAGTTGCTAAAAAGGCTTGTTTCCACGTTCTTTGCAGCCTGTGCCCTGCAAACGACACCTGTGAAGACCTTTTTTCCACCTAAAGCACTGGGAAGGTGCAGTAATCCTCACCGCTCTTTGAGACTGCAATAAATACATGAAAACCTGAGCCAAATGATTTTCTTGTTAAAATTCCAGATGAAAAGATGTAACAATTGACAGGAACTTCAGATACTGAGTTTTCAGGATCAGACAAATGGTAAGGGTCGGCTCCCATTTCCAAAAATGCCAACTATTTTCTTATTAGTTGCCAAATACAATATGTTTATGCTCAGTTCTTTAGTTTGAACACAGGCACTAGTATTCTGTGTATGTATATTTTCCTATAAAAACAAGTCCTTGAAATAGTCTGCCTGTTTAAAAGCCTAAATGATAGTCTGATCCTTTTGGCAGCAACGTCTGGTTGCCAGGTAAGACTTCAAGAAATGTCTTCCACTCAGTGACCAGCAGCATGAAACCTTCAGCACCTTGTGGAAGCTCTTGATCAGTGCCGGAGGCTCTGCTGAACTCATGGCCAATAGATTTGCCCTGCTCAGTAGCCTATCCCAGAGCAAACATATGCAGCACTACTTGCTCTGTTTCACTCTTCCTGATTTCTGCAAATTGTCTCCAACCATTAAGTTGCAGTTTTTCTTTCCTTTAACCTTTATTGCTTGCTGTAGCCATCTATCATGACTTTTCTCATTGTTGTCTTATGATTTTTTTCATTCTTGCTGACACTTAGTTTGGTTGAATGTGAATGCTTGGAGGGGACTCAGTGACTTAGCTTTGTTCAAGTTATGCTCCTACTGTTTTTACCTCAAACAAACAGCGATGACATGGAGTAGCACGGTCTGAGACCTGATCCTGTAAACAGTGGGATAGTGAAACCATACGTACCCCTAGCTTTCATATTTATGTAGCCCAGGAGGACTAGGTGAAACTTAGGAAGAAGACATAGAGCACTAAAACTAAATAAAATGATCTTGGGTAGATTCTTGCTTGTTTCTTGGATATAATTGACTCTTAGCTTTGATTATCAGAAGAGGCCAGCCCCTACATAAAGTGATGGAATTAATTGTCAAACGTATTCAGAAAAATGTCAACCTTTTCAACCATTTCAGTAACAAGCTGGTCACTCTTTTCTGACATTAGGTGCGTTTCTGAACACATGCTTCATGATTTATAGTCAGCCTTGGACACAAGTTATGACTAGCAGGCTTGCAAAATAATTCTTCTCAAACTAATTCCAGACGACTTCTGGTGTGATGGGGTTACACAGACCTTTTCCATCTCTTCCAGGGATATAAAGTCCTGCCAGTGTCAGTGGAGGGCTCACAAAATAGCTTAAAGCACTGTAAGCCTGTTGGTATATACTGCAAGAAAAAAGAAATGACTGAAAGCCAGAGCAAAGGAGAGCCAGCAAGGTGCCCAAGAAGCCAGCAAAGTGTTCTGTTGAGGCTGAGACCTTGCATGCTGGAGGCTATAGAAAGAGCACATATGGAGGATCCTACAGTGCCTAGCTGCTCCTGCATTTCATTTTTGTCAGATAAAGCAAGAAGATTCACCGTGACTTTACTTCTTTATCCTCACTGTATCTTTAATGAAGCATCGTTAGAGCATTCGGAACTCAGAGCAGTTCCTGGGGTACAGCTGCTGATGCAGCTGGAGAGCAAATCACACAGACTCTGTCTATTCAGCACAGTTCCAGGGAACCAGCTCTCATGGGCTTCGGTGTTGCTGTGCCCATCCATTTCGAGAGTCTGGATCCTACCGAAACCAGTGTGAATTTTCCTTTCCACCTCCCTGGGTTTTGGCAGGATTTGGAGTCTGCTGAGCCCCCACACAGGACTGCTAGGACCTACGGCTCTGCTGTCACAGCCAAACAAGCCATCAGGTTTTGTTCCCAATTGACACGCTCTGTCTTAAAAAGAAGTCACCTGAGTCATGTTTTCTTAGTCTGATTACTATAGTTAGGATGGTGCTTGAGAACCTTAAAACTACCATGAATCAATCTTCCCTTTAACTTGCAGTTTGAGGAAAGGTCTCCCATCTGCCTCCACTTCTTCCAGCAGTTCCTGTGGGATCCATCTGCTGCAGTCCATGGGAACATGACAGGAGAGACTTTGGAGGCTTCCCTCAGAGGTGTGAACAGTCAGGACTCTGCCACTGCTCTGCCTGATCAAAGCACTTGTGCTCCCCTCAGGCTAGCAACTAGGGGTGACATTAGACATGGATGTGACAGTCCAGTCACTCCCTCATCTCCACCCAGTGCTCTCCAGCAGACAGTTCTGCCTAGCACTGGTCATCTATGAGGCAGTAGTCTTAAAAACACCTAATCCTTTAAAAGGGAAAACTGTGCAACAAGGACTTTCTCTGACGCCCTGTTTGCCTGAGGCCAGCTTGTTTGCCCTGAGCCAACCTGGAAGCCTCAACTGTTCAGAAAGATAACCAGAGATAATAAAGAATGACAGCTCTTCATCAAGGACACATCCTCCAGCTTGTTCTGCACAGTGCTCAGTAGTTCAATATACAGCTGCAGAATATATTATCACTGGAGACGAAGCAGAAATAGCCTTTATATGTGGGGAATGAATCAAAAAAACTTTTCAGGCATAAGGTCAGGGGTTGAAGGCACAAACAGGCTCTCCCTGGGGGGCATCCTTAGAGTAGCACAATTAATTTATCGGGTAACACAAGAGTATTGTTGTGCTGCCAAGTAGATAATAACAGATAAAGGGAGAGAAAGCTGTAGGCTCTGAATAGCTTTTGCATGCTTCCCATAATGTGTCTGGAACAAGTTCAATTTCTGGTATGTCATGGTGTAACGAAAAAGCCTTTGCAACAACAGAAAAATGGATATAGAAGCTAGATGTTGGTCGATGGCAAAAAGCTCAAAGTGATGCACTCGTACTCACAAAGGAACTGTAGCTTCCAACACTGGTGTTATCAACCAGTTGCAAGAGACTCCTAAGGCCATGCTCTTTTTCATAGTCAAGCCCTGGCAATATCATGCCTACGCAGAAGACAGACTTGAAAGAAATGAGAACAGGTAGCACCTGCTCTTAAAGATGTAAGTCTCATTTCTCGGATTCATCTTCTATGAATTCTTGGTTCCGAAAACATCATTTTACAACCTTGAAGTGACTACACCAAGATCCACAATTCCTTTCTCAGAGCAGGTGGAACAGCCATACAGCATTTCCCAAAAAAATATGTCTAAGAAATGAAGCAGAAAGCCTGGCAAAGTGGTGCTTCATTTGGCCCAGGTCCATACCACAAAGCTGCATTCATGTAGCCACATGGAAGAAGCATGTAAAGACATTACTTAGTCCTCCACAGTTCCCTTCTCACACACAGCCCAGCCTGCTGTTCAGAGAGACGGTTCAGATGTGTTATGTCAATAATGCCTGCAACCCCGCAAAAGGACTTGAGAGGTACGATTACGTCGGTAAAGCCCTTGTAGGCTCTGTAGTCTGATGGCTGAGATCCCAAGGGGAAGCAAAACTCTTGGATGACCCCTCTCAAATCACTCCAGAGAAGAAAGACAATCAGCCAGGGAAGGCTACTCCACTGTAAACTAGTGGAGGGAAGGAGCGGAAAATAAGAGGGACTATGGGAGTCTCGAACACTTATACTCTGTTGTTACAATGTATTTCTGAGGCATTTCTGCAGAATGAAATTAAAACGCAGGCTTTCTATAAAGCAGAGAAAAGCCTTTGCAATATGAAAGCCTCAAACAGCTACTTCTTTCTACATGTGACCAGCACAAGTTGTCACCCAAACTTAAAGCAAATGCTTCTACCTACAGAGTGCAGAAGTTACAGCTCAGAGGAGAGGAGAGTTGAGCATAGCTGTGAAACAGAAACAAAGGGTTAGGACTTTCCTCAGAGGTAATATCATGGTCACAGAATGGGCTTGGCAGTCTTCAGCAGGCTAGAAATGGCTGGTTTAGCTTCAGGTACCTTTGTGGTAGCCAGGAGAGCAAATACATGGCAACATCATGTATCTTCTGTCAGCTTTTGGTAGACAAGATGATTCCTCAGTACCAGCCATGAGCTGATTGCTAGCGTGGGAGGTTTGAGGAGGGAGCATGCAGCAAGCCTAGCTGTCTCACCACAGGAGAGGGCTTAACTAGCTATAGTTTTGGAATTACATGTCCAATGTTCCCCTCTTGATAGCTCTTGTTAAGTATTTTTTTTCCCCCCTCTAATAAAAACTTGATTTATATTTGCAAGTATGAAGAACGAACTTACTAAGCACCAGAGGTTTTTTGCAGGGCTCGTTCAGGATTTTTACTAGTGACCTCTTTACTTTTGAACCCAACCCTTCCTGCTGCCTATCAAGACCAAGCAGAAAGGAGGGTCCTTTCGTCCTGTCCATACAAGGACAGAAAACCAGCAAAGCACTCCCCAAAAGAAGTGCAGACTAACTCAATAGCCTAACTGTACCGCTGCATTTATAGCTTAGCCCAAGCTCTGCCAGGTAAACTGCGTACAACTAGGAAAGATAATTTCATTAGTATACCAGTATCCACTCCCAGGCTTATGCAGATGTGGTGACCATAGTCAGATTCCAGCTTCACTCACCTTTGACTGGCAGATTTGCCACCAAAACCGCACAGCAAAGACAGTCTTAATACTTTAGCGCACACAGAGCTATTCCTGCTCAGACCTCAGCATCTTCGCATCAGAGGATAAAGGTCTCAGCTTTGAAAATAGGTTCTGGATGACCCATCCACACTCACATGAGTCACTGGTGTAACAGAATCCTTGCAACTGGCTGACCTTTGCATACCATCTTTTACACTACTGCCTTCTCCAGGAGTTAAAATGTCATAGACCACTGAAATAAATTGCAGCCCTTCCCCCCTGCCATCCCACCCATTTTGTTGAAAGAAATTCCATCACTCATCAAAATCACTGCAAGCTGTGACTATTCCTGTAGGGATACACTTATTTTCTTTAACGAGCTCACCATCCTCTTAGCTTGCAGAGCTGCTAGAGAACTTTGCCAAGGCCCACATGTCCTAGAACAATGAAAGAAATTTTGTATGCTTGACTGGAAACCCTATTGACCAAGCAGGACTTTATCTGTAGTTACCATGTTCCAGCATTGTTCCCCAACCACCTGGGCCAAACCAAGCATTTCGACCTTTACTATGCCTAAAAACTTTTTACAATCTAATGTGCTTAAAGAAGGTTTTATAGGAAGCAGTCATAGTCAAAGTCACAGGTTGCTTCAGTGCTTTTCAATTAATTTTTGTAGCTGTAACAGCTGAGTTTCTTTGCATTGGTCCTCCTCTGAATGCAGCAATTAACCCATTTACAAGACAGGTGTCAGTGTCTACACCACAAAGAGATCGCTACAGCTCCTGCAGACATATCTAAGTGGGCTTCAGACTGCCAGCTGGGGTGCTGCTAGCAAGCCAGTCATGGAACTCCTCAAATGGACTTTGCCAGAGGTCGTGCCACTACCTACTACAGTGCCCAGCTAGCTTGTTCCAAGTTGCTCTGCTAGGCTGTGCAAACTCCCACAGAATTACCACCGGCCTCTCTTCCACTGCTCCAGTCAAGCAGAAAGAATGGTTGGGTGATGACAATAAACTGCAAGAGTAAGAAGGAGTGCCATAAAGAAATGAAAAGAAATGTGAGCAGCTATAAATACTGCAAAAAGAGGAGAAAACATGGAGCTCCAGAGGCTACTGGCATCTTTCTAGAGCCATTTTATGAATCCCACGGGAAAGAAATAGGGCTCTTTGCAATAAGAGTGAGTGAAATTTGAGGTCAGGTCATTCATTCCTTGACACAGAAATCACTGTGATCAGTTCTCTATGAAGAAAATTTTACAGTTGAGTAGTATTACTGTAGTCTATCATAGTAAGACAGCTCTTATTCATAAAGATAAACTTTCACTGATAGAACATACCCAGTGCCCGAAATAAACCAAACCAGAACCATAAAGGCATGATTTTTACAGTCTAACTGTGACTGCAGCAGGGCTGTTTAAGTGGTGGAAAGCTGTCTATACCTAGCTTGTGGGTGGTTTCTTCACAAAGTTAAATCAATCAATCAGCTTATTCTACCGTTGCCAAGGCCCCCTCTCTTTGCTCTCCATCTGCAAACACACAGATCTAGCCGAGTGTGGTGCTACTACTAAACAAGACTAGCTGCAGTCTGAAGTTATGGCTTAGGTGACATTCAAAGTTAGGCTGGGAAACAACTCATTTTGAGTCAAGAATGCAAGATAATCCATCTGTATACAGATCTTTCTCCAACATTACTTCACAGTTCATCATATATGCCCAGAAAGATCAACGAGTTCTTCCAAAATCTCCTGGGAAGGAATCATGGTGGTGTTACAAAGCACAGCAGCCTTCAGACCTATCTCCAAGAAATCTCAAAAACAGCCCTCTAAGGAGAGCGTCTTATACGCCTTCTGTGTCAGCATGTGTAGGGAGGAGGTTCAGGTTAACTTAGGTGCCAGTCATCTGAATTAATTCTTCTGTGAGGAAAGAACAGAACCCCAAATACTGTCTCTTGACCTGGTCATGAAGTAGCATCTCTAATTTCCTTATTAAGCAATTTTCACAACCTTCTTGCACATACACAGATGAGGTAGACAACACGGGTAGGATTTGAAGAGCAAGGAAATGCAGTCAGCAAAAAAAAAAAAAAAAAAAACCAGAAAAACCAAGTATCAATGGTTTTGTAAATATCTGTCCTGAAAACAACCCTTTTGTTGTATCAAGTGGAATGTTGTCTGATTTTCCTGTGAAAGACACATTATTATACATTATAGCAAAGAAGATGGGCTGACCTCTAGTTTCCTTTATTGTGATAAGGTGTAGTGACTTTTTTTATCCAGGGTATTTGTTTGATTGCATATCAGTCCAATAACTTCTCTTTTCTGGATAATTGCATTTCTTGTTTGCTTATTTCATTACTAGATGCACCTTCTCCATTCTGTTTAGTGGAGAGTTTAAACTCCTGCAGTGAGTTATTTGGATATAGGATGCATGGATCACTTCGTCCTGCATTTGGTTACCATCCAGAAGGCATATATGCACGAAGAGCTCTTGACTAGTGCCAGTTCTTGGAGATACGAGTGTGGGCTTTCTAACCAAAGCCACAATCCAATCCATATTTGGGCCAAAAAACATGCTCATTATAACAGTAAGTTATAAACAGATACCCTCTTCTATCTATACAACCTTTGAATGTCACCTAGCCTGCTTGATCTTTTGATTAAGCTTTCAAAAGTAGCCTCAGAAAACTTCTCGCTGCATAAGGATGTGGATGGTGAAGATTATCAAATTGGCTTGTTTGGGATGAATACTTTATTATGTTGAAATAAATTCATAACTACCTGAGAAAGCCAGGAAGAGCAAGAACATGCAATACTGATCATCTACTTTTTTACAATGTCAACTCAAGTCCAAGCCTTCGTCAGTGAATTTCAGTTCCTGACATCTCCTGGTGTGGGTATCCCATTGCAGAGAAAATCAAGTCTGATCCCTAGTGAAGCTTCTAAACTGCAGGACCTGGTAGAGATCCTTTTTAACAGAAATGACAGGGAGCTGGGCTTTCAGAGCAGAGCATCAGACTGTTGTCTGTGGTCTAAGCAACAGCAGCATGCCACAGAGAGAACTCTGGGGGAACACCTATTGCTGCTGCCCGGTTCCAGTTTCATATGGTTCGATACTTCTGTGAAAATCTGAAGACATAAGGGAAGAAAGTTTCAAAGCTGCCCTATGCAGCAGGTGCTACCACTCCCTGCGTTACACACTAGCAAGAAACAAGAAGAGACAGTCACACAAGCTGTCAGGTGAGTAGAGAAAAGCATGCTCCCATGCAGGTACTCTGCCTTTGAAGCTGTATCTCTCTGGCTTCATGTCTACAAAATTTAACCATGTTGGTAAACATACAACGGTGAGTTGACCCCAGCCAGCAGCCAAGCACCTACCCTACCTTTCACTCACTGCCCTTTTCCAGGGGATGGGGGGATAGAAGGAAGGCAAAAAGACTCATGGGTTGAGATAAAGACAGTTTAATAAGGAAAGCAAAAGGTGCATGTGAAATAGAAGCAAAAAGAGGAATTTATTCACTAATTCCCATTGGCAGGCAGATGTCCAGCCACTTACTGAGAAGCAGGGCCTCAGTATGCATAGTGGTTGCTTCGGAAGACAAACGGCGTAGCATGAATGTTCTCCCTCCTCCTCCTTTCCCCCACCTTTTATTGCTGAGCATGATGTCATATGGTAACAGATATCCCTTTGGTCAGTTTGGGTCAGCTGTCCTGGCTGTGTCCCCTCCCAGTCTCTTGCTCACCCCCAGCCTACTGGATTTTGGATGGGAGGTTGGGGAGAGATAAAGCTTGTCAAAGCACTGTTCAGCAACAGCCAGAACGCTGGTGTGTTACAAACACTGTTCTAGCCACTAATGCAAAGCACAGCACATACAGACTGCTCTGAAGAAAGTTGACTTTGCAACTTCATCTCAATATGAATGGGAAAAAATTAATTACAGTTATCAAAAACTGCCTCCCAGCTTTGCTTTTCTTCTGGGGACCAGAAGTCCGTGCTTTATTTTCTCTTGAGAGCACAAGAGAACAAAAGAAGGAGCTAATCCTTCTTTATCCTAACATAAGGTCTTTGACTAAAAGCAGATTTTTTCCCCCCCTAAAAAAAACCCCAATTAGCTTCCATACAAGTGTAAAAACTATAAACCTGGGACACTTACAAATTTATATGGAACCATCAACTGGCTGATTTCAAGCTGAAATGAATCAAACTTCAACACCACTGCCAAGTCCTCAATGGCCACAGTAGAAATAGTTAAGAGTTTTTAGATCTCTTTCTGTCTCTGGCTTCTCTATTATTCCATCTCATCAATATTAAAAATATCTACAAAGCAAGAGAAAAGAGAGGCCAATACATTATTTTAACCAGAATCAGGTGTCAAAGTATAGAAAGTTAGTCTGCTTCACCTAGACTGTGAATCCAGATGGGAAATTTGAAGAATGATGGGGAAAACCCTCAAATGTTAATCTGATTTGACAAGTTTATTCTGGTTTAGGTCATTTTGTGCTTTTCTGTGCCATGCCAATGACCAGTGTAAAAAGCAAACCCCTCGCCTTGAAAACAAGATCACTAAAGACATTTTGTGCAGACATTCAGAGAACTGCAGTAAAGTGTTACAGTCTGAAGACAGTGGGTTGGTTTAAGTTGCAGTAGGGATAGGGGAGGTTCTTGCAAGCAGTAGGATAGACTGGGATCTCCACCCCTTGCTGCAATTATAAAGGCACTAACATCTAGGGAAGGAGCCAGGGAGGAGCTGAAGGGCCAACTCCTTTCCTCTGGAGTGCTGGGTAAGGAATGTTGCAGTTGTTAAACTAGCAGGCAATGAATTGTTTCTTGGGAAGGGAGCTTATCTCTTTCTTCTGTCTCCCAGTGAGAAAAATGTGGCTGAAGTTTCTTTCGGCTAGTCTTCTCCTGCATGTAACAGCTGCAAAGGAACCTGAGCCGTAAGAACTACCATATTATTACTAATAGTATTCACGATAAGGCTTTAAAGACAGTGCTAATTAGTGCCACTACTTTAAATATTAAATACTGCCATGACTCATCTTTTCTATCTGGAAAGCTAAGGTAAACTGGAATGTGGATGGCAAGTGAATGGTTCTCCTTTAATATGGAGCAGACCTTCTGCCTGTTGCAGAACTTCCATAGAAGTTGACGTGTGTGTTCAGAAAAGACAATAACAGCAACAGCAGTGTGCTTTGCCAGAAGCAGGCGGGTCCAGGACTCAGATAAAGGGCAAAAGGGCAAAAGTTGGGGGTACGAGCAGAGCTGTGTTGGGGGACCCAGGGCTGGGCTGGTTGGGAGCTGCAGGGCAGGAGTGAGGGGCACTGGCAGAGTGTCCTATGTTTAATGCAAACTAATCAGCAGGTACTGAATAATAACAATGCTTTTTATTTGTTTTGTCCTGTTGAGGCTGTTTCTCCTTTCTCTATGATGTGATCACTTTGATGTTTGGATCTCACAGGCAGTATGTCCTGATGGTGCCTGCTGTCCTCCAAACCGAATCTCCAGGTCAGGTTTGCCTGCAGTTCCTTAACCTCAACGAGACAATATCCGTCAGAGTCATCCTAGAATATGGTGCCGTTAACACCACTATTTTTGAGAAAGCCATGACAGCAAGCAATGGTCTACAGTGCTTCAACTTCACGGTAAATTAATTGTAATTTATGTCCCAGTGGAAATGTAAGGAGGGACAAGAAAATTAGAGCAGAAAGCACAGGAGAGGAACAAACAATGGAAGAAATAAGACTTGTTGAAGGAAAAAGGAAGCAGAGGAGAGATATATAGCAACAGACAAGGAGGCATTTTTAATAGACATAAGAAGAAAGAAAGGTCCAAGAAAGGTGATGGAAGGTGATGAAGATGATGGAAGTCAGACGGGTGTCTCTTTGTAGGAGCCCAGGCCACAGGTATAGCTGTTCAACAGGATCTGGAGCAATTGACTTCCAGACTAGCAACCTCCCCTTGTCTTTCTCTTTCCTCACAGATTCCTCCTGCCAGTTCTGCCCCGCTGGCTTTCATTTCCTTCTCTGCCAAGGGCACCACAGTCAGCCTAGAAGAGCAGCGGTCAGTGATGATCTGGAACACGGAAAGCATTGTCTTCGTGCAGACAGACAAACCCATCTACAAACCAGGACAGAGTGGTGAGTATATATTTAATTTATAACACGTCCCTTAGGAAGCAATTTCTTCAGATAGAATTTCTCTGCCGGGAGTTTTTCAGACTGAGCTACAGTCTAGGCTGTTTCTTCAGAGCTTCTCTTAAAACCATTACAAGTATTTGCTGTGGAGCTCAGAGAGTCATCTCCAGGATGGCAGGAGACTGTCATCCCATGGTCTCTATTATTTTCTTTGTCCCTTCCTCCCAGCTGCAAGAAAAGGGGAGCTTGTACTGCTGCTGTTTCATTACTGGTGACAGGCCAAGATAGTGGAAAGAGGTGATCAGATCACTACTTATGTGCCTGGCATGAAACAATGCTCCCACAGTCTTCTCTCTGTGATGTTGGTCACCATCAAAGACAGTCTAAAGATCCAGAGTCAAATCCATTATTTTAAAATGAATTATAAGTTCTTAAGGACAAAATCATGCTATTTACCTTCTTGGTTCTGATGGTTTTGGACTTCATGTTTTCATGTTGTTGTTTTTCCTACACTTAGCTATTCTCCTATCCATACTTCTCATCTGGCCATCGAACAGAGCTCCGTGTATGCAAAGAACCATTTGTCCAGATCTATTCCTTAATTCACTTCTAAGCATTAAGGCTTCTAGCACACAGCTAGAAGACTGTAGGAAACACTACGAGAATACTTCTTTCCAGAGGTCAGCCAAATAACATAGCAATTAGAATGGATCAGCTGTACTTTAATTAGGGATGAGTGCTATCTACATATATCTACATACATACATAGCATGGAGGAAAGCTTACCAATCAGAATTTGGTGCCACTAAAGTGTCCCACAAACATGGCTTGATTATTAGTCACATTGCTTTTGGTTTTGAGTTGGGGAGGTGGGGAAGCAGTAGACTACATTAAATGATGTAAAGGTAATGCTTTGTAGGGGCATTTTTGAAACATGTTTCTGTGTTTTTCCTTGTACAGTAATTCATCATTCTCCTTTCAGTTTTTTCTCTTGTGAAGAAAAAAGAAAGTAAGGCAAAAACATGTACAGGATGAGAACAAACTGAACTAACAAGAATCACACTCCATTAGGAAAAACTGGCACTTCACCTAGTTCCATTAATATTCGTAACTTTCACATGTTCAGAGCTAAACCCTGCTTTAGAAATGGGGAAATGAAGAGGAACAAATTTGCCTACAACATGCAGACAGCCACTGAAAGCATTACGGTTGTCACTTGAGACTGCCTGACCTGCACAGCAGTTCTTATTCATTCAGTCATCCCCTTTCTCTGAGGTTAAGCGAACTTTGATGAAAGAGTGTGGGAACTCAATGCTGGGGAAAAGACCCCTCGGCAAAGTCTGTGTAGGATTCTTTTACCTTCAGGTGCATTTTATTACCTGCATCCTGTGCAAGTGGGACTGTTAGAAGATCCAGTGAAACTGGGAGTACTAATGAATGCAAAACATCGTGCTCGGCTAAATAAACTACAGTTAATGCTAACACCCTGTTCCTTGTCTTTCCAGTGATGTTTCGTGTTGTTGCTCTGGATTTCAATTTTAAACCTGTTCAGGAGATGGTGAGTGACCAGTAATATTCCCCTGTATTTAAAATTGCTGGGAGACAACCTCTTCTCAATTTTTAAATGAACAGTTGCTGTGGATAAAACGAGATATTGCGGAGACTAAATGCCAAAGAACTAACATGATTTCCTAACCACATGCTATAATCCACCTTTATGTTAGAATAATGGGGAAGAGTGCAAGTGTGTAGCAGGTTGGATTCCTGGCACAACACCTCCTGGTACTGCTGGGAAAAAGGCTCAAAAAACCCTTCACTTTGCTGCTGTGGACATTATTTTAGCTCTGACCAGAAAGCCCACTGTTCAGTCTCCCGCTATTACTGTTCAGCAATTGCTCTTTGCAAAAAATTGGCAAGTCATCCACCTAGTACTTTGCTCACTTTAGAAATGGGGAAATGAAGCTGAAAATTGCTACCACAATTGTTTACCTCATCAGAGGCTCTCTTTTCATTGCCAGCAAGCTGTCTTCATGCTCATAGTACATAAGCCAAGAGACAGAGGGGTCTTTACCTACCTCCTCTCATGTGGTTGCAATGCAGAAGGCAGCACAGTGTTACTGAAAGAGCTGGTGCTGGATATAAGAAGCCCAAATCACGGTTTACATGCACCTCTATAACTTAGCCGCTCTGGGATTGCACTAAATCCAGTATGATCAGAAACTGCCCCAACATTCTCAGTTAATCTCTTCCCTTTATGTAATCTTCTTCTTGAAGTAAAACTGCTATTAAACTGATTAAGATAAGAGATGAGAATCTCTGGTCACTGGTATTATGCTGATTATTGGTTAAATGTTTCCCACAGTCCTGGGGAAAATTAATTTGTGTTTGTCCAGCCACCTAATCTCTTTTCCCGCTTTGTTTTTCCCTCTTTCAGTACCCCTTGATCGCAATTCAGGTAAGAGATTTTTTTCCCTTTGTACTGTTTTATGCATATAAAGGTAAAATCTAGGGCACATGTGCTTACATCAGTTTGCGTGTGTCCACACACAGCCAAATCCTGCTCCTGAGTACACTGGCAGAAATTAGCAGAAACTTCATAATATCCCAGGATGCTGTCCAAGCTTTACTAACATGGAAAGCATACCTATATTCATCTCAGTAGTCGAAAACTGTACTGTTCTTATGCCTGCCTTTGACTCTCCACCACCTCCTCCAGTTTACTCAACTTATTTTGGGGTTTATCTTTTCATAACACGAATGCTGCTGAAACCTATGAACAAATGCAGGCTGTGGATACAATTTCTAGCAGTGTTAACACTTCCATGGCATTTCGTGGTGGTTTTTAAGATAGCATTCACAGTTCATGTCTAGACAGCATTCTTGCAAGTTTTCATGTTATACCATGAAGTTGGGTGACTTTATTTTGTTTACAGTGAAACGTACATATTTGGTATGTTCTTCTGCAGTCAGCACTTTAAACAGTTCAAGGAAATGGTGTGAATGAGTTTTCTTTAGTCTAACTAGCATAAAATATACTTGGAGGCAAATGACACCTCAGTGAATACAGAAGAAATGCTTCCTTCCTTCTTGCAGCAGCTGAAAAAAGCTAGGGTTGCTAAAGACCAAGATTTGTATGGGATAAGCTCAGCTGAAGGGGAAGCAGAAAGAAGGGCTTTTCTTTCTCTCCCCCCTGGACACAGAACTAGAGCAACATATACTAAAGAGCAGGGAAGAACAGTATTGTGCTACTTCCCCTGATGACTGAGACTAACATCTAGGCTGGCAGAAGATGCCTAAACCAGAGATCCACAGAGGAGAATCTAGCAACATTAATAATCAGAGTAGTAAGGCATAATTTATCTCAATGCACATGCATTAAGCAACAGCCCCAGTGAGTTAAAGTAACTTGCACTATTTTTTTCTTTGTTTTTGGTTTTGTGTACTCATAGCAAAAGATTTCCAAGGCAAACAAACTCTTTTTTTCTTCAGGATCCACAGGGCAACAGGATCTTTCAGTGGCAAAATGTGACATCGGAGATGAACATTATCCAGATTGAATTCCCACTAACTGAAGAGCCTATCCTGGGGAATTACAAAATTATTGTAGCAAAGAAGTCAGGAGATAAAACAAATCACTCATTCCTTGTAGAGGAATATGGTAAATGCCACCTGTTGTTTTTACTCAGAGTACGAAACATTATTAGAGATGAGCCCCTATCAGTCAACCCATTTGATTGATAAAACTTCAAACAGCTTCCTGGCAAATGCAACTTCAATGAGTTGCCATTAAGAACTGGAGAGGGAAAACAGAACAAAAAAAAGACGAAGAAGAGAAATTAACCATTTTGCACAGATTCAGCCAGGAAAATAATCTGCATAACATATCAGTAAGTTGATTGCAAATTTCACTGTGACAAACTAACCTTCTCCCAGCTACGTCCATGAGCTTTCTTGGTCAAAGCTATTCAAGGCATCTAGACATCACAGGATTCACCTCAGAAGTCCTGAATTCTCTTCAAAACTTTGTAGAAATATTTTAGAGACTCTTCACAGGTCAGGCCACTTCTTGACACCCCAGTTCTGTGATCCCATTCCATCTGTGACATTTTTTCTTTCATCTCAGGAGGATCTGCCATTTGATAATGTGCCAGTATCGGTTTTTTCTTTTTATTCTTTGTCCTAGTGTTGCCAAAATTTGATGTCACAATCACTGCACCAGAAAGCCTTACAGTCCTGGAATCAGAGTTCACAGTGAAAGTCTGTGGAGTGTAAGTACCAGGTGCAGAGTGGTTAGGAAATATGCTGAAAAGTAAGAACTTCCCAAGGACAGGGCAAAGAGACAGGGTTTAGAGAAGAGACCAAAATAAACAGGGCCTCAGGAGAGTTTGGTCAAGGCTGACTTGGTGGTTGGAGCTTTCATTTACTTGTGGGCTTATCTCATTTTATTGTATGAATATTCTCTTCCATCTGGTGTTTGGTGAGTTGAATAAATCTTTTGAGATGTCCCCAGCTAAAGTAAGATGTGTCCACTCCCAATAACACACTTGAGAGGGAGATCGTCATACAGCAGAGCACCATTAAATTCTAGAAGGGGTCTTAGGGTCTTTAACTCCCCCTTCAAGCTAAGTCCTTCAGAAGGACCTTGCTTACTCTAATATCAATATCTTGTAATTTAGAATCCGGTGTTGAAATCCTGATCTCCTTGCAGATATGAGGAGTTTTGCTTTGATTTCAGTGAGTCTAGAACTCCAGTCTAAGCTGAAGAGTGGAGACAACAGTCATAATTTGGTCAGTAGCCATGTCTGTCCATCATGCTTACAGAGGTATTTCTTTTTACATTTAAGGTGTGGTTTTGGTTCATGGGTTTAGGGGTGAAATAGAACTCATTAATATTTCAACTTCTGAGTTGTATTATCTTTCAGTAACAGCAGAAGAGTTAGGAAAAAGCCTGTGAAACTATTCCATTCTCTGGCTTCCCAGCTCACTGCTTGTCCTGGGTCTATTCCTGCATATGTTAACTTAAGTCAATTTTTCAACCATCAGTTCATGGACCTATTTCCTCTTCCCCTAGGTACACCTATGGCCAGCCTGTTGAAGGGGAAGTGCAGCTCAGCGTGTGCAGGGATTTTGATTCTTATGGGAGGTGCAAGAAAAGCCCAGTTTGTCAATCATTTACCAAAGATGTATGATACGTAGTTGTTTATTCTTCCTTGTGCTTGTCCTCTCTCCTGTGTTCCTGCTTCTTTCCCTTTGCTCATCACACTTTTCTTTCTCTCCTTGATGCTTTGCTTCCCTCTACTCATCTATTTGCTTCGATCACTAGCTAGGAACTCAGGGCACCTCATTTCTTTTCTTGGTTTCCTACAGGCCTGAAGAAGGACTGAAATGTTCCTTCTTCATGACTCAGTTTCCCATCTGAAAAGTGTAGACAGTGATGTCTCCATCAGTCCTGTACAAATCATGTTAAAAGTCGCAGGAAAAGACTTCACTCACTAAAGAAGGGTCCCATATATTGCCTTTGAAAGCTGTGATCCTTTGTAACAGGATTTGTTTTCTTCCCTTTCTAGCTGGAGACAGAGGGCTGTCTCTCCCAGGTTTTCAGCTCCAGCATCTTTGAGTTAAATCGCATTGGTTACATGAGGCATCTTCACGTGAAAGGCATTGTCACAGAGAAAGGAACAGGTAATCCCTTCTAGGCAGTCAGAAGCAGCAATAGAGTATGAGATATTCATCCTCTGCCTGCTGAGTACAAGGATGTCTTCCTGAAGAAGATGATCCATTTTTATAAGCTCTGTGACCATCTCCAGGCAAACTCTAACGCTGATGAAGTTATATGCAAGGCAATGTATATCTTCTCCTGACTCTGGACATGTCTTACAGGCCTGCAACTTACAGCTACTCAGTCTATTTCCATAACTCGGGTGATGAGCAGTATACAGTTTGAGAACGTGGATCGCCACTACAGAAGAGGAATTCCTTACTTTGGACAGGTAAGCAAGGGCATAGAGAGCTTGTGGTGAAGACGACTGACAGGCAATCACATGACAACGGTGATGCAAACATTTGGGGGACTGTTTGGGGCAGGGAGTGTTCTCCCCAAGCTTCTTTCTTTACACACAGTGCCCATCTGGTAATTCTGAATACTGAAGAGTATTAGTTTATTCTGAGTTTCGTTCTGCCAGAAATACTTTGACTCAAAATAATCCATTAACTAGCATTTTTCTAACTTACATTTTAAACCTGATATAAATCACTGACTCTCCCTTCAGAACTGACCATTATATGCCAGCCAGAGAGGAATAAAAACACTGGGGGATGAGGGAAGAAAGAGTGAAAGGAATTTAGAAAAAAATCAAGGAAATAACAACAGTTTCTGTCTCAGAAAGCTTTTTCATGATTTTGTCTTTCATGACAAATCCCACATAACTCTGTCAGTGGTTTAAAGGGTAGGGATAAATCTCTCTCTTTCCTCCAGTTCAGCTTTTTTCAATGAGGAGAGCGTAAGGGGACATCTTACCTGTAGCACTGAAAGGAGATAAGAGATTGTCTTTCAAGGATTGTTTCTCCCCTTCTGGAAGATGTCTATATAACTTTCTTACTTGGTCCCCACTCCCACCCTGTTCTTCAGATTGCAGTGCACCTTACCACCCCTTATTGGAGAATGGGGGTCAGCAGGCTCCCTGGGGTCATGCATCACAGTGAATTCCTCAAACACAGACATTCTCACACACACTAGAGGTTAAACATGCTGAAAGACATGTGGTACGAGGCTGGGATGTCAGATCTCAGAGACAAAGCTGCTGCTGTTGGCTTCAGGCAACTTCTTCACTTTTGTGCAAAAAAAAAAAAAACCCTTGAGGGAGTCATATCAGGGGAACTATTGTCTGGAAGCCACTGATCCCAGTCCCTGTCCTGGTGCCATCGCTTGCCATTCACAGTCCTTCCCTGCACTGTGAAACATCTGTTGTTGGCCATATGTTGCATGCCTTCACTTTTGTTGCATTCAGTCCCACTGAAGTCAACATCCACCTGAATACTTTTAGTTCTCTATTGTTATTTTTGTTTCAGCGGTCATTTCTCCCCATGCTGGTTCTGGACAGTGAGGTCAGTCAGTCTCTTAAGATTGTATTTAATATATTATTACTTCTGCCATCTTTTTCTGAGAAAGAGTTTTTCTGAAAAAACTCAAAATGAATGCTCAGTTCTAGCAACCTAGAATTTACCAAATGGTCCCTATTATTCTTTATTTGTTTGTGTAACACAGAAACAGCAGAGACAGCGGGGTGAGGACAGCATCAGAAATCAGGCCTTCAGACACTGAAAGTATCAGCAGCAGACTCTCAAGACTAAGAAAGGAGAAGATGGAGGAAAGGAAGTGTATCTTAAACTGGAAATGTGTAGTCAGAAGGGACGGGATGGGAAAGAGATGAGACAAGAAGTTCTTGCTCGGCAAAGGGATGTTATTGGCGATGTGGCAGGTGCTGAGGAAGCCCCTGCTCCAAATCTTGTAAGATAGTTGAGATAGCCGCCAGAAAGTGAAGAGAGGCATTTCAGTTCTTAAGTGTTGCTTTGAATGGAAAAGAAAAAGCAGTTCTGCTGTGTGGAGAGCAAAGGAGTGCAAAACATTAGTAGCTACATACAGAAAGATAACATGCTGAACAAGTCTTGCATTCTCTTCTACAGATCAAGTTGGTAGACAAAGACAACTCTCCTGTTTCCAATGAGGTTATTCAGCTATTTGTCAATAACAAGAACACAGACAACTTCACCACTGATGATAATGGCGTTGCAGAGTTTAGCATTGACACGTCCAAAATGTTTGATCCTGAGATCAGTCTGAAAGTGAGTACAAAACAAGGCTGAATAGACACAGAGAGAGATGGCTGCTCTCAAACTGAACCCCCCAAAAAGATGGGATGAGATTTGAATTTTGGTAATAAAAATGTGCTTTCTCTGGCTTATTTCATGTTCTAGAGCTCTCAAGAATTACTATAAAAGAAGCAAGGAAAACACCTGAGTTGTTGCAATGTAAGGGCTTGCTGCAAGGCTGCAAGACCATTGTGCTGCTTTTTCCTTACCAGTTTGACTTTAGATGCAATTCTTAAACAGGTGCATTGTGTGAAGTAATCATTCTGATGTCAGTATGTGATAATGATTTCTCTAGTGACATATGTTTGTTTTCCCTTTCTTCCCCACTCAGGCAAGTTATAAAACCAGCGACCAGTGCCACTCTGAAGGTTGGATAGAGCCTTCCTACCCCGATGCATCTCTTTCCATCCAGCGCTTTTACTCCTGGACTAGCAGTTTTGTGAGGATTGAGCCTTTGTGGAAAGATCTGAGCTGTGGGCAGAAGAGGATGATCACTGTGCACTATGTCTTGAACACAGAAGGATACAGGAGCATCAACACCATGAACTTCTACTATGTGGTGAGTGTGGAGGTGTTGCATGATTTGCTGAATAGGCTTGACCAGGCAGCTATCTGGCAGCAATTACGGCAGTGACTGCTCTTCCAGCTTTTGGATTACCAGCCAGCACAATGGCCAACAACCCAAGGAGAAAAACAGCACTGATTTGGTTTGGCAAAACTACCCTCTCAGGATAAACGACCCCCATTTGTGGCCATGTTACTCTATTTCATAGTAAGGAACCACCTTCATAACGTCTCAGTCCAGGGTTCTTGTCCCTTCCCTCCAAGAAACACTTTATGGTATTCTCTGCCTCTGCCTTCTCTTCCTTTTCCTTCTGCTTCCTGATCCGTGACAAGGGCCCCAGCAGTAACAGCAGCGGAGGCAGAAACCAGTATGCCCTAAGGCTGATGTTTAAGCATTTGAAGCCATCTCAATGTGCATGCCTTGTCAATGTACATTGAACTTGAATGCAGCTTCTCCCTCCAACCTCTACCAACCCATAAATGTATTGCTCTTCTCTGCACAGGGCATGGCAAAAGGCAAGATTGTCCTCACAGGGGAAATTAAAGTTAATATCCAAGCTGGTAAGTTAAGTTGCCAATCTATGTTTCTGCATTAAAAAGAAAGAAAAGAAGAAAAAAAAAAAAAAAGAAAAAGAGGGATGGCTGATCTGAGGACCAAGGCAAGACTTCCTGGATGTATACAGCAGCTACTGGGAGGGCTGTATCTCTCTCCATCCACGCATGTATGCATGATACTAGCACTATGACTAAGACACTATAAAGTCAGATTTAGTTCAGCAACTTGTTAATTTGATGTGAGTCAAGAAGTAGTGTCCTGTAAAGATCTTCCCAAAGGATAATGCAGGGAATGCAGAGAGTGTGGCTGAGGGGGCTATCTGAATCTGGCCACATGTTCAAACCCACAATAAATCTGAGAGCATCTGGATCTAAACCCAGGCATGTCACCTCCTGGCAAATCCAGGATTTTTCAGTTTATTTTCTAAGTACAGATTGCTCCACTGAATGGTACAGCTATATGCCAGTTGAGGATGGCTATTACTACAGCAGATCTTTGCACTTCTCTCCTTATTGGTCCCTTTCTTCTAACAGACCAAAATGGCACTTTCACCATCCCATTAGCGGTCAATGAGAAAATGGCTCCAGCCCTTCGGTTGCTGGTATATACTTTACACCCTGCCAAGGAGCTGGTGGCAGACAGTGTCCGGTTTCCAGTTGAGAAGTGTTTCAAAAACAAGGTGAGAGGTACTAAGATACAGCAAGTCTTACTTACTGTCAGATAAATACAAATTCTTTGCACACACATTCACAACAGATTCCCAGTTTTATTTCTTGTTTCCACCCACTTCTCTCAGCATTAGTCTCTTCATTCTTTTTTTTCCTCTTTTTTCTTATACCTCTCCTCTACCGCCACGTCCTGGCATTATCAACAAAAAGTAAATCCTCTTTTAACATTAAAAACTACTTTACAGAAAGCCCACACTACCCCCAAATGGTTCCTGCTTTTCTTGGACTATATTAGTGTCTTATTTCATTTAGACTGTCTGTTCTTTAGCATAGCAAACACACTTCAGTCTTATCCCACTTCATTATTGAATTTATTTTTTACACTGTTTTGTTGAAAAATGCAATTCAAATTTATCAGAACTAAATATATATAGAAAAGGAAGCAAAAATAGCAATCTGGGGTTTAAGTTTTCCTTCATGTTTTTTCCACTGAAACATTTTGATTTGTGATTTTGAAATCAGATTTCACCTTTAAGAACTTTCTAATCTTCAGTTCTTCTGATTTTTCTAATTTTCAGCTAAAAAACATGAAACATTAGAAGACAAAACAAATGAGGTTAAGTAAAATGTTTCCATTTACCTCATGTGGTCTTCCCCTCCTACTTTTTCCCTCTTATCTAACATGTGTGAAGTAGATTTTGACTCTGAATAGACTCAAAACAGAATCTGTTCTGTATTTCCTTAGGGTGAGCCATGGACCTAGTAAAAATATGATTTGCTCACTGTAGTGTTTATTTCATGCAGTCTGTGTCATAATAAGATTTGATTTGAGAATAGTAGCAACAGAATCACACTTTATTTTAAATCATTTGAGGTAGGCTTCATTTAAGCTATCACAGGAGCCCAAATGTGCTTATTGCCTAAGCCCCCATTATAGCAGAGGCCTGGTCAACAGAGACAGCGGAGACCAGACATCCTTCTCCAGGCAGAATATCTGTGCTTTATCAGAAGAGCCTTCTACTCTTCTTCTTGCTCTCCATTCACACACACATCCAGAGCACCCCCAAGCAGTAGGGATTAGCCAACATCTCTTTGATAAATTTCAGGTCCAGCTGCAATTCTCTGAAAAGCAGATGCGCTCAGCTTCCAATGTCAGTTTAGTCATTGAAGCTGCTGCCAATTCCTTCTGTGCTGTGAGGGCAGTGGATCAGAGTGTGCTGCTCCTGAAGTCCAAGACAGAGCTGTCCGCAGAAATGGTAAGCTGCCCAAATAAAGGCATTGTCTCCTTCCACTGCAGCACTGCTTCCTCCTCCTGCTCCGTTACAGTGTCTCTTTGCTTGAGACTGTTAGACTGTGTTAGACTTCTACCACTCTTTGCATCTGTTGGTCATAAAGCATCTAGAACAGGCAATATACAGCTTTTGTTTCTTGACAGTTGGAAGTCCTCTTCATGTGGGATTTGGTTTAACCACTGACTAGACTCTGGCAGCATGACCCTCTGGTGTAACAGGCACTCCTCCCACTTTTGTGTCATCAGCAAAGTTGCTGAGGGTACACTCTGCCCCATCATCCAGATCATTAATGAAGATGTTGAATAGGATTGGACCCAGTACTGACCCCTGGGGTACACCACTAGTTACTGGCCTCCAACTAGGCTTTGTGCCAGTGATCACCAACCTCTGGCTCCAGCCGTTCAGTCAGTTTTCAATCCAGGAAACAGACCATTGTTTCAAACAGGCCAACATCTCAGCTCTGGCAGTTTGCGGCACATGTTGGTGTAGTCAAAATTGATCTTTCCATGGACACAGGTTTTGTGTTTCCTTGCCCCTCACAGGTATACAGCCTGCATCCCCTGCAAGACTTTCAAGGCTACATCTTCAATGGGCTTAATCTAGAAGATGACCCCCAAGACCCTTGTGTCTCATCTGACAACATCTTTCACAAAGGCTTGTATTACACACCTGTAATGTCTGGATTAGGCCCAGACGTATATCAGTTCCTCAGGGTAAATATCCTGTACATTACTTAAATCTGTTGAAGTGAGTTTCCACTTATGTAGTTTTAGATATTTCTGCAAATTATGCTGTTAGTAAAATTCATAAACAACAAACTCTCCTCATGGACATCTATTCTCCATTGACTCTGGTGCCCACTGTGATTTTCCAGCATGCACAAAGCTCCCACAAGTCTCTGCATAGATGTCTCTGGGCATCTCTGTGGTGGAAAGGCAGTAAAGGGAAAAAGGGAGGAATGGAATAAACCTCAGCTACAGTATGGTTATGGCTAACACCAAAATGTGGTTTTTACAGGATATGGGCATGAAATTTTTTACCAACTCAAAGGTTCGGCAACCAGTTCTGTGTACTAGTGAGACTGCAAGACCTCCGCCATATTTCTTCAATGCAGGATTCATGGCTTCTACACACCATGCCAAATCATCAGGTAATATAGGGGACAGGAAAGAGATTTTATTTTTCTCCTTAAATGAAGTGGTATTCATGTGACATGGACATGTACAGTACTCATGACTCACATTGGTATTGATATTGACTGTTGGTCTAGCACTGAATGAGATGGCTTAGGATAATGGCCAATGCCCAAAAAAGCCTTTTAAGTCTACACTTCTGTTTCACATCCAGTTTTGTGCTGGGAAGTGTTGGCAATCAATAGAGTGTCACACAAAACTAACACTGTTGACACCATTCCCGTCTGACCAGAGCTTGTTTTAAGAGACAGTGTGACAGCATAGACAGCAAAGAGATCTAAGAGCCAAGCGATCTGAGTTCTAGTCCTAGGTCTTGTGCTCATATCTGGAGACCAAAACATTTCAAGTAATATATTCTTTCTCTGTGATACCAGGTTATACCTAACTCAGAGATAATTAGTGACATTAAATAATATTTGTGTGGCATTATCGATAGTTTCAGTTAGAAAGAAATGGGTAAACATAATCATCCTTCATACTGTCCCATGCATACTAAAACCTGTCATTTCTGGGAGTCTTTGTTATATGAACCAGGCTTGGCTAAATTCACGTCATCTCTTACCAGCTGAAGTTGCTAGAGAGGAACGTGGGAAGAGACTCACCCTTGAGACTGTTCGGGAATTCTTCCCTGAAACTTGGATTTGGGATATAGTCCTAATAAAGTGAGTACTGCTTTTTCCCTCTCTCTGCATTGCTTTCAAGAGTTACAAAATATGTCCCCTGCTGTCCTGCAAAGTGGCAATTCCTTGCCACCTCTTCTTACCTTTTGGCCTGGAAGACCTAGCTTTTTCAATCTTCACCTGCCTGCCTGCCCTCCTCTTTTCCATGATAAAATCATCCTGTCCCCGAGGACATCAAGTCCTGCAATGCATGTACCATGAGTCATATTCCCTTCCTAAGAAGAGGGACACCTCTATTTAAAATATGGGTCTGCAAAACAAGAATTCTAAGTTTTCTTCCCAAACTCAGGGAAATGATGGTCAGAACTTTCAAATGGGCTTTTCTCAGAAGACGTGGGTGATAAGTTCTGGGGGGGACTTGGATGTGGGATTTCTGCAGACAGAATATGGGTAGTGCTGATTTTCAAAACCCATTGCCTCTCCTGAGAAGCAAGGTGTATGAAACTTACCCTTTCTAAACTCATCCTTTATCCATTCCCATCAGCTCTACTGGAAAAGCCAGCATCTCATACACCATCCCTGACACCATCACCGAATGGAAGGCCAGTGCCTTCTGTGTGGAGGAGTTGGCTGGATTTGGTATGTCTGTGCCTGCCACCCTGACAGCCTTCCAGCCTTTCTTTGTGGACTTGACCTTGCCATACTCTATCATCCGAGGAGAAGATTTTCTGCTTAGAGCCAATGTCTTCAACTACCTTGACTACTGCACTAAGGTGTGTACTTCTGCCCACACTTATCCCATCTCCAAAGAAGCTGCAGCCTTTGTAGTCTCAAAACAAAGGCAACAAAATGATTGATGTAGATGACTAGATCTGCCCCTGCTCTGGACTGATGTACTGCTCATTCTATCTGATGATAGATTATCCTGACTGGATTTGTCCTCCTAAGCCACTACAAAGCAAAGGGAGATCTGTGTAAACTGTGACTAGAATGGGTGTATAAGCAACTGTCTCTAGAGATCCATAGAGGAAGAAAACAAGTGTTTTGCGGGATATCGTTCACCATCCACAGTCATGCAAGCTATCGATGGTTTTAGTGGGGGTCTTTTCTTTAGGGATATATGCGAAATTGTGAAGAAGTGAAGGGCTTGTGCTTGCCAAACAGAAGAAAGTGGGAAGAGCAAGAAGTGGAGAGCAGGCAAAACCTTCTTCTCCAGGGTGAAAGTTCCCAAAAGCAACAGCACAGGGAGCACAAAAGTCCAGTCTTGCCCTACAAAGTATCTGTCCAGCTAGAGGCTCTATTGCTCCCAGGCACTGCAGGACTGTACTCTCAATATTTGGTACTTTCCAGGCAAAATGCCTCTAGACCAAAGGTGCACTGCACCTCTGCACGGAGGGAGCTTACATATGGTTTAAGGGATACCTGAAGAAAGAAAAACAGGGATCTTCTGTTTGGCTTCTTGTTTCTTACACTGTATCTAGGAATTCTGAAAAAAGAGGCAGGTGTAGAGTCTAGATTTCTTCTGCTTGATTTGAATGCTGAAAATCAGCTCTCCAGTCTCACAAGGAGATCACCACCAAAGGAGGAAGAATCAAGACACAATCTAGGAATGTTTTTTTCCAAACTCTGTTAACAGTTTGACCTAACAAAATAAAAAGGCCTAGGGTTTTAAATATCCTAGAAAAAAGGATCTCCATTACTGAGGCTTTTATTTCTTAACCTTGTTTTTCAAGTATTCTTACAACAACAGAAGAACAAGCGCTAGTCGGTGGTTTCCTTTGCAAGTTAGTTCAAAGCCATTAGCACTCTAACAATAATTCTAACTGTGCTCTAGCAATAAAGCACCATTTGCCCATGGTACAAAATCTTCATCCCATCACACTCCTCTTTCTGTTCTCAGATTAACATTTCGCTGTCAGATTCCCTTGATTATCAGGCCAAACTCATCTCCCCAGAGGATGATGGGTGTGTATGTGCCAGACAAAGAAAAACCTATGTCTGGAATATTTTCCCTCAAGAATTTGGTAAGTGCCTTTGAATCTACCTGAATTTCTGTTCTGAGATTGATACTAATCAATTTATACCTCACCTGAAAAACCTAATCTTCTTCCAGCCTGAAGAACTACCAGTCTACCACTGGTCTTTCCAGCTGTCTGGGCTAAAAAGCTCCTCCACAACTACAGTTTGCTTATCATTCCTATTTACAGAAATCAGTTCTCTTCCCCTATGTCTCACCTAGAGTGACTGACCATTCATTACACTGCACTACTGAATAATACTGCACTAATGAATATCTGTAGATATTCATTATCAGATGAAATTTCCTATTTTAGCCATCATTCTGCATGATAGAAATCCATTTTTTTCCTACATTTGTTTCACTGTTTAAGGTAATGTAGTATTCAGCATTACTGCAGAGACCAAGGATGATGGAGCTTGTGGAGACAAAGCACCTAGGAACATCAGTATTGACTACAGGGACACCCAGATCAGAACACTGTTGGTTGAGGTACTGCTGACAGCTCTTACTGTTTGCCCTGTATTCCCTTCCATGAGGAAAGAAAAACGCAGCAAAACTACCAAAAGCAAGTAAAAGCTTTTCAGGTTCCCTAAAGAACTCCTCGATTGGCTCCACCTTCATCTGGCTGGGACAGGGTCTGGCTGTTCAGTCTAAGACCAAGTCCACTCCTATCTGATGTCCTCTTCCATGAGGATCAGTGGGTGTTGGTAAGTGCACATCTTCCTCATGCAGAGGAGAAACTGGAAATGACGGACTCCATCTGATGTGAACTCACTTTTAGTAGCAGGTACATCAAGTATGAACCTCTAAACTGTCTCTTCAATCCATCTGTTTTATGATGTAGGCGGACGGGGTGGGGGGTGGCTCTTCAGTCGCTGCATTTCTTCTGCATGCTTTGTTCTTATCTACTGCATATGTCTCTTCTTCCCACTGCCATGCAGCCTGAAGGCATCAGAAGGGAAAAGACCCAAAACTCCCTAATCTGTACAAAAGGTAAGGGTCTTGTATACTGCTGTTCTGAGAGGAACTGAAAGGAAGGTTGGAGTTTCTATTCTTTCCTGCAGTGCTCATTGATGCTGTCCCTCCCCTTTTCCCCAGAGGTGCCCAAATGGCAGCTAGTGCGAGCACTTACAGTTCAATTCCCTGCTACGAACTTCCTGTGGGATCTGATGCACATCGTTTAGGTAGTGTCTCTGCTGCAGTCAAAAGTGCTCAGATGCTGAAGGGAGGCTGCTATGGAGCTATCAAAGGAGCATGACCTTTTTGTGCAAAATCTATTCTGTGTTTCATGCACTCATGTCTGACCGCTGTCCTCTATTCCAAGGATAACTGTAGCTTGCAGCATTCCACTTCAAGTGGGGATGGGAGAGGGAATGTAATGTTCCCGTCCACACCATCTTGGTGCTGACTGCAAACAGTTTCCAAATTTTCCTGAAAGCTCTGTCTAAAAGAGGCACAAAAGCAGCCCTGACCCTCACCAACCAGCTCTTCCCAGTGTCCCACTGAAGAAATCCCCAGGATTCACAGACACTACAGCCTGGGAGAACCAGCCTTACCCTGTTCAACTGACTTCTGTTGAGCAATGACAGTTACTGCACCATTTTGTCTGTTTTTCACAATTTTGGTTTTGCTGTGCCCCCTTCTCTCTTGACGTTCTTGAAGAAAGCTGTGAGTTTCTGTCTATTGCTGTCTCTTGCGTGCAGTATTGCACTGTACAATTTCTACCAGGAGCATTTCACTGCTATAACCAGTGTTCCTATACAAATGACCACCACACACTTAATATTTTTCTCCACAGATGATGTGGTTATTCAGGACGTTCCTCTAGATCTACCTACAAATGTGGTGGAAGAGTCAGCCAGAGCTTCCTTTTCTGTCATTGGTAAATTTAAAATCAATAAAACATAAAAAGAAAGAAAATGTAAAAATATAAAATGAAAGCTTTGTCAAGATTCAGGATGTGAGTTTCCAGTCTTCGTGTGGGAAACTTTTAAGCAAAGATGGTTCTCATCTTGTCCAGCAATGCTCTTTGCTGCATCAGAGAAATGAAGTTTCTAAATATTGGGTACATCTTTCTTCGCTTTTCTGTTGATATTTATTGCATGTGAATGTTTTGCTCTGAAGTAGCACAGTTCTGAGCTATGACGTCAGCCAGATTCATGCCAGTAAGACTTTTTTCCACTCACCCACCTGCAAATCAGAGATGCTAATGGAATCTTTTCAGTCTTTTCCTGGAAAGGACCTGGACTTGGTTACCTGACTAGTCATAAAGTCTTTGCTTTGTAATGTTGGCGATTTCAGTTCTTTCCAGAAATCACTTGCTGGGTCTGCGCTATCTTTCCTAAAATAGCAATTTAGAAGTGGTCTATGATACATCTGCACAACCAGTGTCCCTTTTCAGCATTAGTTGTTAATTCTGCAATGCATGGTTCACTTTAGTATTTCTGGGCTGTTCCCCTTCCCTCCTGGGGAAACAGAAATTTCCTAGAAGTTTTTCTTTTCATTTCTGATAAGAAGTATCTGCTTTATGTGGCACTAAAATAGGCAGTGTTTCTGGTGTGGGCAATTTAAACTAAGTAAGGAGAGGCAGGGAAGGGATTTCTTTGTTGACTGCAAAGCAGAACAAAACAAATCACTCAGCTCTGAGAGCTTCATGCTTGCTGGAAATCTCTGTGGTACCAGACAGGCTTGCAACCCCAGTTAGGCTTTCCCTGACTCTGCCTACTTAATGGAAATTACTGTTTATTTCGGTGGCCACGAGTTGTGCTAATCCCACCGGCATGTCCTCTTTCCCAGGCGACATCATGGGCACTGCCATGCAGAACCTGCACCAGCTCCTCCAGATGCCATTCGGTTGTGGGGAGCAGAACATGGTCCTGTTTGCACCCAACATCTACGTCCTGAACTATCTGAATAAGACAGGGCAGCTGAGTGAGGAGGTCAAAGCCAAGGCCATCGGATACTTAGTGAGTGGTGAGTTTTGCGCTTCTCTTACGATGCATGCTGAAATTCCCATTGAATCCAAGTGAGCAGAAGCAGCAGCATGGCTATCCCAGCAGTGCGGCACTGCTGCAATAGCGCAGCTCAGTGACCCAAGGGACTGCCCTGATCAAGACATTTGCTCTTTGTTTTATCTTTTTCTTTTCTTATCCTATTTTGCTGAGACTCAACTGTCATGTTTGCTTTGAGGTTCTGTCTTTCAGTCCCTTTCTCCTCTTCTACCCAGGCACAGCATGTATCCTGATCCTGTTAGTTTAGTTGGAGCACAGAGCTAATACAGCTCTGTCTATTCTGTGACTCAGTGTATCTGCAGGTCAAGATGTTCCTTGCTTCCACCTAAGCTCCCTCAGGGCTGCCCCACTGCTTGATATATATATATATTGCCTTTCCATGCTTTCCCACTGTAGTTTCTGATAAATCTGATAGCAAACAGGATAGAGTTTGCTTTTTAAATTAGGGAACACTACCTCTTCCATGTTTTTACAGGCTACCAGAAGCAGCTGTCATACAAACATCCTGATGGGTCCTATAGCATCTTTGGCACCAGAGATAAAGAAGGCAACACCTGGTAAGTGACTGGGAGCAGAAATGGCTCAGAGATTAATTTGCATTGAATTCACATGATGCAGGTAAAAGG
Source organism: Morus bassanus (assembly GCA_031468815.1). NCBI lineage: Eukaryota > Metazoa > Chordata > Aves > Suliformes > Sulidae > Morus > Morus bassanus. The sequence continues at coordinate 1,319,207 of CM062571.1, read as the reverse complement.
CATCTTTACTAGCCAAATCAGATGCACAGAGCTGGCTATGACTGGAACTCTGTAGGTACTAAGAAAAATGGTTCTCCACCCCCTGCCAGGTGGAGTGCACAGAGGGAAGGTGATCTCTAAAGACCCAGGTGACTTTCTGATTTGCAATCCTGCTGTCTCCCATGAAACCCAATGTACTGCAGTGCTCTGTAGCCAGGATCAGCCCCAGAGTGTGCTGGCCACCCTTCCTGTGTCCCATCTAGCTACTACTCTTCCTTCAACTGCCCTCTCCTGGAGGAGCATGAAGACAAAGCAAGCCACCAACATGTTGGCTGTAACTCTTCATCCTTATGCCTAGTGTGAATGGAAGGGCTGACTTTTTCTATTGCTACTTCCAATGCTCATCTCACAGCTTCATCTTTCTCCTGCAGGCTCACTGCCTTTGTGTACAAATCATTTGCACAAGCTAGTCACTTCATCTATATTGATGACAATGTCCAGGCTCAAACCCTGATGTGGCTAGCAAGCAAACAGAAGCCAGATGGCTGCTTCCAAAGTGTTGGGACACTCTTCAACAATGCCTTGAAGGTGGTAGAGAATTACTTCTTGGTCAAATTTACACTTTTATTATTAAGAACATGCTATCCCCTTACTGTCAAAAACTATGCTTTACTCCAACTGCCTGTCCTCTCTCAAGGGCTAACTCTCCACACCTTACAATGATTCTTTTCAGCTCAGTCAGCTTTCCCACACTGTATTTCACATCTTCTGAGCACCTGAGATAGGGTTACAGGACTGTAAGCTTGAGGCTGAGGGATTGATGTTTTTTTGAGGTGATAGCAGCGGGCTTCTCTTGATTTAAGAGCTATCCCTGCTATGTGTATGATCTCCTTCCTTGTGGACTGCCTCCAGAGTTGGCCACACTCTCCCAGCTGGGATATGGCAGTTCATATTTAAAGGCTTCTCACTCATGCCATTCACTGAAAATTCCTCTCTCCACGTCCTTTTCAGGGAGGAGTAGATGATGAGCTGTCGCTTTCTGCCTACATCACCGTTGCCATGCTAGAAGCTGGGCACTCCGGCTCGGTAAGGAGACCTTCCACTGCTGGTTTTCAGCTGGAATTGGTCCCCAGTTGTTGACTTGGCTCCAGCATCTGCTACAAATTTTCTGTGTAGTAAGGACAGAGAAAGAGAGGGAGAGAGACCTCCCAGGGAACATGACCCTGATCTGTATCTGCACTAGTTGCTATGATAAAGAAGTTCCCCATAGAATCATAGAGTCATAGAATAGTTTGGTTGGAAGGGACCTTTAAAGGTCATCTAGTCCAGCCTTCCTGCAATAAGCAGGGACATCTTCAACCAGATCAGGTTGCTCAGAGCCCCATCCAACCTGACCTTGAATGTTTCTAGGGATGGGGCATCTACCACGTCTCTGGGCAACCTGTGCCAGTGTTCTACTACCCTCACTGTAAAAACTTTCTTCCTTATATCTAGTCTAAATCCACCCTCTTTTAGTTTAAAACCCTTACCCCTTGTCCTATCACAACAGGCCCTGCTAAAATGTTTGTCCCCATCTTTCTTATAGGCCCCCTTTAAGTAGTGAAAGGCTGCAATAAGGTCTCCCTGGAGCCTTCTCTTCTCTATACCTCTTAAACTACCAGTGTTCAAGTAGGAATTGTACACACCTCAGTAGGATTAGATCTTTTGTTTGAGAGACCCAAGACATTTAGTGACACCTTTTAGTTTCCCATAAAATACTTGACGGGTAGTAACCTACACGCTATGGCTTAGCCTCAAACATGGCTCAGTGAAGAAAGTAAGTTACTGCAGGTAAATCCATAAAGACTACAAATGGAACTAAGAGCTATGTTGGAAAAATAAAAGTCCATCAGAGTGAAAAGACAATCTGTCCTTTTTAAAAAGTGGCTAGTGCAAAGGAGACTACAGCAGAGATGTTAGACTTCAATATATGAGTTTCTCTGCCTCCAATTTGTCATATCCTTTCTGAAGACCTTCCTGATTAGTGCATTAGCGAGGACACAGAGACAAACTGTGAACATCTTTTACTTGGTGTAAACCTAGTACAAGTCCACAAAATTAAATTAAAATTACACCAGAACCACTGAGGATAAAGACTCTTAGGTTGGATTTGTTCAAGACAACAGACTCTTGACTGTAGAAGTTCAGAGGGAATTATTATCATGGAGGTAAGCAGAAGGAATTAGCTGTGAAAGAAACGGAACACTCTTCTGTTTATAAACCGACATCTTCAAGAACACACTGAAAAGCTACTTGATTTGTTAGATGTTTCCTCTGAAATCCCAACTTAAGGATTCTGTGTTCTCTCTCCTGAAGTCACCAGACAAACTGAAGTCCCATTAACATTGCTGTGATAGTTACAGGATGAAGAACAGGTTTAAAGAAAATAAATGTCTGGCCAGGTGAAGACTACTGTCCTGAATTAGACCCATATGTTTTGATGCTTTTTTTTTTTTTTTTTTTTTTTTAAGTATCCTGTAGTCCGAAATGCCTTTTTTTGTCTGAAGACTGCATCTGAGAAGAATATCAGTGACGTTTACACTCAGGCACTCATGGCCTATGCTTTCTGCTTAGCTGGTGAGGCAGAAAAATGTGAATCATTTCTTAGAGAGTTACAGAAATCAGCAAAGGAAGTTGGTGAGTTTCAGCCATTTTGGGAATTTGGGAAGTGGGAAGAGGGAACAGATCTTACTGATGGTACCTGGTCAAACCTTGACAATATCGAGAATATAGGCACGTGAACCAACCTCCACAAATAATCTGTGGAGTTAGTTTACAGCACATTTGCTGCTCTGTGGAGAGTATTTGTGAGAAAGAGGCCAGCACACAGTATATCCCTGAGGCAGCACAGAGCAGTGACACCCGTAATCCATTCTGGTTACTCTTCAGCCTCTCTTTGTATCTGAATAGATGGCTCACAGCACTGGGAGCAGGAGGAGAGGTCTCCATCAGAAAAATCTCCTTCCTTCCTTGATCATGCCCCATCAGCTGAAGTTGAGATCACCAGTTACGTGCTGCTGGCATTGCTCTACAAACCCAACCGGAATCAAGAGGATCTCACGAAGGCCTCAGGGATTGTGCAGTGGATCATCAGGCAGCAGAATCCCTATGGAGGTTTCTCTTCCACCCAGGTGCCAAAACTCCCTTTGACTCCACAGCCAGTCCTAGGAATTGGGGCACTGTTTCAGGGTGCCCGTGGGCCTTTGACTACCTAGTCTTCTTTCTGTCCTGTATTTGCTGTCTCAAACACACAGAGACCAAGCCTTTCTCTTAGAGAGACCAAAATACTTTTTTTTCCTCTTCTTCTTAACTATGGAAAGGTTAAAGCCATACAAGAATAATTTGACTAGCAACAACTACAGATATTTGTGTTGGGGATGAGCCTAGGAAACACCAAGTCCCAGGTCTTACAAGACCAAGAAGTGCTCTGTAGTTCCCTAGAAAACACATGTTTCACCACTATGAAAAACTCCAGGAGTGTGCTCTAGTGGTCAGATTTGATGTTCTGAGACCTTCATATGAGCAGAGAGATTTCTTCCACCCTAAAACATACATGCCAGAATGAAATGGCTCCTTCTATATGGGAACCCTGGAATTATACACAACTCTAGGGTTTCTTTAACCAGGATGAGCGACTGTGCTTCATATTGGAACCGTGACTTTGACCTCCTCTGCACTGGTCACACTGTGTAGCTAATTGTCTTTCATTATTTTCTTTTCCTTCAGGACACAGTCATTGCTCTTCAAGCCCTCGCTGCTTATGGTGAGGCCACCTACAATTCTGTTACACAAAATGTAGTCAAGATCACTTCCAAAAAGCCTTTTCAGAAGGTATTTGTTGTCAGCAATGAGAACAGGCTCCTATTGCAACAGACTCCCCTTCCTGAGGTCCCTGGGAAATACAGCCTAACAGTGAATGGCAGTGGATGCGTACTTATGCAGGTAAGTGTCTGCTCTCCTCTTCATTGTGTCTCACATTCTGCAAACAATACAGTCATATTTTTGACTACTTCTCTTTATTTTTCCTAACTTTTTTATTTCCTTAAACTATTTAAACCCTCTTTTCCCCATGCCACACTCTGACTCCTGTGGAGTCACAGCATGGAAAAAAAGAGTCCTTTCTGATCAGCAGCTGGTTTCTCTCTGGGAAGTGACTCTGGGTACAAGCACCTTCACTGTTAAGGAGCAGAAGTATGATGTGTCCGTCATTGATGTAAGCAAGGATCTTCCACATAAAACCAAGAGCTACATTGCCAGGAAACTTCACTAAGTCTGACACTTGTTTTTCAGAATGCAAAGAAAAACCCTTGGCATGCTTGAACAAAAGGACTTTTTCCTCTTGCAGACAGCACTGAGATATAATATTCATCTTCCAGAGGGGGCCTTTGGATTTTTGCTCTCAATACAGACATCAAATGCTTCCTGCCCACTGGATCGACCAGCAAAATTTGATATTGTCCTCATAAGCAGGTAAAATGCCATCAACAAACCAGCTGCACAGATGTGCAGAGAAGAGTGCAGTGTGTATTCAGTTCTGCTTATAAAGTGAAGAACCATGAGCTAATCAATGTGTTGATGATATTGGCCCATAAGACACAATATCCCAAAAGCCCTTGTGATACACCCAATAACTGATGGTGTTAGCACATACTTGGCCCCTTTATACTAGGGCCTCCCCAGTGTCTCCCATCTGAGCCAGCCCACAAGCGCATGGGATTCATTGCAGCCTCCCGGCACTGTATGAGGCCAGGAGCAGATGGTTGAGGTTTGCTTCCCCAGGCACAGTCCAGACTGACAAGGCCTCTGTTGTTTCAGTTACACAGGGAAGCGCAGCAGCTCCAACATGGTCATTATTGATGTGAAGATGCTTTCTGGCTTTGTTCCTGTTAAGTCTTCCCTGGATAAGGTAAACTATGGGAGCAAGATTAAATGAGTCACCCCAGGGACAGAGGAGAAGACTGGTCATGATGAAAACAGAGGCCTGGTTAAGAATCATTCACCCACAAACCCTGCAAGGTGTTGCATGGCTGCACCGTTTTCATTACTGGGTGGGGGAATGCCCTACAGGGAGCTACGAGCATGCAGACCTTCCCACATTAAAAACTAGGAAGGGTTCCAGCTAGAGCCTGACCACCTGGCAGTTGCAACTGGGAGGTGGCACTGCCCAGGTAGGGAAAGGGTGGGAAATCTGCCAGACCAGTTCTGAAACCTATACAACACTGGAGGCAGGCAGTATTCCCCAAATGAACTGCAGTGCCTCTCATGCACTTGGGAAGCGCTCACACCCCGACAAAGTCAGGTAGCAGTTTTTGCTCACTCCCCTCCACCTATTCAGCAACATTTGGGTTCTAAAAATCAGCTGCTGGCCCTTGATACCTGGCTAGGAACAAAATGAATCCCACAGCCACGCAGTGGTAGGGTCTGAGGTAACACTTGCTTTTTAATGATTTATAATTATATCAGTTTATCTCCATTTCCTTGTTTTAAAGCTCATGGATGACCATACAGTGATGCAAGTAGAACACAAGAAAAACCATGTTCTCCTTTATCTGGAAAATGTAAGTTCTGATCACTGTCTATTTGATTTGCAAAAAGACAGTAAAACAGCATGAAACAGATGCACCTACAGAGTGGACACACTCTATAAAGTGCATTTATCATGTTCCCTTCCCCATCAGTCTTTCCCTGTAATCACTAAGCTGCTTACTCATCAAACTGCATGTAACATACCAACCTCCCAAACAGCCTCAAACTGACACCTGCCCTACTAGCAACTAGAAATAAGTTAATCAAAAAACCACATAGAAATTAATAAAAATTCTATCTCCTTTCAGTCAATGGGAGATAAACACCGGAAAAGAGGTTCCTTTCTGTGTGTGTCCCCTTGGTAGGCTTCTCGTAAACCTCAGTCCTTCCAACAGGACAGGAAACCCTGCTCTGATCTCCTCTGGAAAGACATCCATTCCTTCTCTTGCACTACTTCATTCCCAAATCTAACCTGTAATCTAATCCCTGGATCAGAATTTACATAATAAAAGTACATTTGCTTGGGGCCCTGCAGAACTAACAACAGAAGCCAATATGCCAGTGACATACATTGATTCCCAGTTTCTTGGTGGCACATAGTGTTCGTGTCTGAAATGGGGGGGTGGGGGGTGGAATCCAGACTTTATTGTCCTGACCATCAGGAGATCCTGGAGAATTAAGCTCAGTCCTTTGGGACGTTTTTTCCCTCTCTGGCAATAGGATGTGTAGTAACTACAGGATCAGGTAATACAAGGAGGGTAGGAAACCTACAGCTCTTCTCTTCCGTTTCACTTGGGACTCTCCAGACATATTTCTGATCCCAGTTTGGCAGGCAGATAATGGATGTCCCACATCTGTATGTGTGGCATCAGTGGGATTTGGAATATACAATCAATCAGCTTCCTCCCTGCTCTGCTCCAGATGGTATTACACAAATAAAAAGACTTATGTGATCCCTGTCCTTCCATTCCCAGATCTTGCAGAAGAAAAAGAAAGAAATCACTTTCTCAGTTGAGCAAGACTTTGTAGTGGCCCATCTCAAGCCAGCTCCTGTGCAGATATATGATTACTATGAAACAGGTAGGTCTTTGATTTTAACCAGTATGAAGTTTGGGGGAGGGACAGGGACAGCAGAAACACTGCGTGCATTAAGGGAGACCCAGAACCAGCCCTCCTGGAGCCAACACTCCTCTGAACTCTATCAGGATCTGGGTCTAGTGCCAGGGGAGAGACTCCTTTCACTTTAGTGAACTTGGTCTCAAGACCAAGGTGACAAGTGGGCATGACTGGAAAGTTACGAAAATGCATGCACCAGAACAAAGGAGATTTCAAGGATCTCCAGCTTAAGTATGTGTAGGGTATATCCAGCTCCAGGGAAAGGCACAGGAAGTGGTCTTCAGGCTAACGGGAACATTTCTTTCCTTCTTTTCCAGAGGAGTATACTGTTGCTCAGTATACATCACCTTGCAAAGAGGCTGTTGTGGAAATGGACTAATGATTAGAAAAGGTAAGTGAAAGCCAGAAAAATACCCAAGCAGGTGAGAGGGTGAAGTATAAAGCAGCATGAGCAGAGGGATTGGCAGGGTGAGTAGAGCAATAACTATTCTAGCAGAAATGGAGCCTTCAGTCTCCACCAGGCTTCTCAGGGAGCAGTCAGAGAAAGTGGCCAAGTCCTGACCCCTGACACATGCTCAGTGGATCCTTAAGTGGAGACCACTTTGCTGTTCATGGGAAGAGCTCAGCCTCTAGGATGAAAGCCAAAGTGCAGAATAATGGAGAGACTGGGAAATACCTTCAGAGTTTCCTCAAAAACATCAACACTTAGCCAGCAATAATCTACCTACAGCTGTCCTTGAAAGCCTTCCCTCTAGCCTGCACTTCATGGGCACAGGCAGAGTGCTCCACATGGACTTACAGAGACCCATTCCTGGCCAGCTAACACATTATCTGAGGAGAACACTTGAGGTGACACAAATCATGGAGGTGGTGTGTTGACTGGTCAGAGGTATGATGTTGTCTTGTTGTAGGGACATCCAGGTCTGTGTCCCACTCAGCATAGCAGTTACGCTGGCTGTTACCTACTGAGCAGTTCCCGAGGGGTATGGGCACCGTTTGCTGCCAGCCCTTGGTCCAGCTCCTGTCTGTTTTGCATAGAAGGGGCTGACTCCCCAGTAACCTGAAAGCGTATATCCTGCAGCTGTTGGTTTGTTCTCATTGAGGCTATTTTCTTTTGCATTTTCCCCTGCAGGACCATCATAAATGTTGAACAAGTGGTCAATCACCCTGTTTTCTTCTGTCATTAAACCCTGGAAAAGGTCGTTTCACCTTACTGATCACAGTGGTAGTCTGTGACGTTGTTTGAGCCAGTGTCTAATTCTCTGTTTCTTTTCATGGCACACCTCTCCAGATCTGTCTCATAATCACGTATACCTGTCGATCAATAAACCTCCCTTTTACACTGGGCATTGGCTTTTTCAGTGTCACAGAACAGACATTTTAATGACAGTCTGCATGTTATGGTTGCTGGCTGGTGGAGGATAAAGAAAGAAACATATCTGTTCTGCCTACAGCCCTCAGCCTCCTCTCCCAGCTACAGCTGATAACCGTTGGCAACTGCTGTAATACACAGCATGTTCAGTCACTCCCAGCCTCCCACCTCTGGAGTATAGGACCTGTTGCCCATGCCTGCTGAACAGCCCCTCACCTTTCCCCAGCCCTGCCAGGTTGCTGCCTCTGCGCCGGTGGCACGAAAGCAGGGGTTTATGTATGGACATCATGCAGTGACTCTGCATCATGCTCAGTAGACGAGAGGGTGAAGAAAGGGGCAGTTTTCCATCCAGGCCTGGTGACTGCCTGGTCCTGCAACCTGGATCTCCCCCTGCCAGGCCTTCCAGTCCACCTTAAAAGAGATGGCAAGCCTGGATCATGTTGACCTGTCCCAGTTACGAGAAACAAGCCTCCCCATTTTCCCGCACCTCTTGTCATCCCCCGCTTTGTTTCGCATGGAGTCATGGTGGTTTCTGCAAACGCAAACGCTCTTGGGCTGCACTGTACTAGAGTCAGTGGATGGGTGGGAAGAGTGTGATCCAGGCACACCCAGAGCCCTGCAGAGGGGACAAAGGCACAGGGAGGCATGGCTGGAGGAGAGGGAGCAGAGCAGCACTGTGAGGGCTTGGGGAAGAGGTACAGATGTGGCTCCTCTTACTAGAAGCAACAACCGCCCTGGCAGCCCTCGCCCACTCCTGCCGGGCTCCCACGGCCGCGGCCAGGCGAGGCGGCAGAGCAGGGCCAGACCCGGGGCTGGGGCTGCCGCAGCTCACAGCCGGTGGGGTCCAGACCCACGGCAGCTTATTTTCAGTGTGTCTCAGGGCAGGGGTCGCTGGGCTGTACCGGGGGCTGTCTATCCACCACACAGGAGCGGGGAGAGAAGGATGGATATGTCCTGTAGGATTGGGGCGGGGAAGGACCTGCTGTACAAGGGCGCGAACAAGAATTTAAGCAAAGAGATACAAACTGTTCAAGTGCTGAGAACTAGTATGTGCTTTGAAAGGATCCATTTCACCAGGCGATTTGCTAAAGTTGTGTGTGGACTAGCATTTTTTTTCAGTGAAAATTAATCATCATGTCAACACAGAATATCCCTTTTCCCAAATCATTCTTTTTGCAAAAGATACTAAATAATTTGAGTCAGTGGGATCTGTGCTTCTGAGTTACTCAGGCCTGGATCCTCAACAAGCCAGATGTCTGAGTCTCCGCAGGCAGCAGGGTACCCAAATACTCACAGGAACCATCAGCCATGGGTGAATTTTAGAATTGCACAGGGCTAGCCATCCAGGAAATGCGTGACATTGATGTTATAAAAAGCCACTTCACTAAGTTTCATAGATGAGGAATTTGTGGGGTGGGAAATTGCTTTGGGTAGATTTCCATGCTAAATTCCAAAATTAAAACTTCACTGGCAGTAGGAGTGAAGCAAGAAAGGCTGTGAAGTGTGCTTTCCTGACACACCCCGAACTGTAGCAACTGACTCATTTTACACGAGCATCAGACTGGACTAAAGCAAGAGAAATCAATAGTTATAGCAACAAGGTTGAAAAGGAGAGCAGGCTGAGTGGATACAGGATGTGCATCTTTCTGGGGGATTTGAGGCCAGTTAAGCCAAGGCTTCAGCATCCCACACAGAACTCATAAAAATCTCCCTCAGGTCTGGCCAAACGTTATCCTGTTCAGCCAAACATCATTTTCTGGGAAGAAACAAGGTCCTGAGGAAAAAAAAGCTACATTTTTATCATTCTTTTGGAGCCTTCTTTTCCTCTTAGGCCAAACCTGAACCATTAAAACATCAGGAGCATATTTCCCACTGCAGACTCTTCCTCTGCATGCTGAAAATGTAATGTTTATTACCTGATTTTATCCTGTGACTTAAACAACTAATTGCGGGTTGCAGTCAGATCTAATGAATCTCCCATGCTGATACTCTTCCTCCAGATTTTTACTTGTAGACCATGGCTCCCACTCCCACAGGGAACAGCAATATTCCTTAAAATGCATTGCAACACCTCCCAGATTTCTGGAACCTCGGTGTCTTGTTTTAGCTATATGTTTTGTGACACACACCTGAAACTGAAGCAAGTTTATTTTTTGTTGACTAAGAAAGATGGACACCCCCTAGACTGAACGTCATTTCTTCTTCTGTAATCTGATAATCCTGAGGCATCGTACCATTCAGTCCCAGAGACCTGGGGAGAGTTCTAGGTCTCAGAAGGTTAGAACTACTTTAATTCTGGCAAGATGTACAGGCTAAGCAAATTCTAAATTTCCCCAAGTGTGAGAAAATCAGGCTCACTGGCCCAAGAGGTGCTCTGAGCTGCCATACTGCTGCCTCCTCAAAGGCACAGATGCTGGTTTACTGTGCTCAGTGTTCCACATCTCAGTTTGAAAAAGCTACCACTGAAAAAGCATCCACTGAAACTGTTGTGCAGGTCCTTGGACTGAGTCAGCAACGCTAAGAGAAATAGGAAATTCAGAACTATGCCATGGTGATCTACCCATGCCCTTATGCCTGCTCTGCAGCTTCTGGATCTCCTATGGTTCTGTGCATGGCTCTCTTAGAAGTACATTGAAAGCTATTCTGAAATGCAGGTTCTTACGAGTGAAAAAGGGATAACAGTGTAAGGTGTATAATCACATGAGAATGTCTTTCACTAAAACGCTCTGTCAAGCCTACTTTCTTTTGTGCTAAAGCCTTCTTTGTAGAGTTTACTTGTGCCATGGGAATTGCTTTGCTGCTCATGTGGAGTTCACACTGAAGGATCTGCTAAAGGCTGATGTCATGGCCTAGTTAAGAAGAAGAGGACTTATAAAGACCACGCTAGTTCTGGAAACTGAACATAAGATTTTTACTGTAGATGATAAGCCTCATCCACAATGTGGGTAGCAGGTTACAAAATCTAGAGAAAAAACAAATGGATCTCCCCAGAAAGATGAGCTCCAGTGTAGCAGCATTCTCTTGCTTAGGCCCCTCAGTTGCTTACCCAGCACTCTCATTAGAGAAAGGAGTCCTTGGTCCAGGGAATTTGGTTGCTCCATCTTTTGGCTTAAGTCCTCTGTGGCAGACAGAGGTGGAGGGAATAAAAATCACCATACTGTGTATTGACAGGGCTCTGCGTGCATACTACTGAAGTGCTAAACTTGCACATTTTTTTCAGCCTTTGGCTCAGTACCCACAGGGAGGTGAAGGCTGGGTTATTACAATTGCATAACCACGCCACATGTTTTCTGCTTCACTTTACTGGAATTGACTAGCTCTAGGCCCCACTGGTTCCCCTTGCTGTCCCTCCTGTCAAGGCAAGGTGCGTCCACACTTACTCAGTGCCCCGAGGTCTGTGCCGTGGTAAAGTTCATCTGGGAAGTCCTGTGCAGTGAGTGTGGGATGCACAGCTGGCTCTCTCCTCACAGCCCCTGGCTGCTTAGGCAAGGTCTTGTCCCTTCCCTTCCAACCACTTGTGTGCATGCAGGGTATCCCAAAACAGGAGGGAAGTGCAGTGGTGTAATGCAGCCAGAGCAGGCTCTGTAGCAGGACATGATGTTCAAAAGGGTCCTGATAAGTGGCATGTTCTCCAGCTGTGTTACACTAACATAGCTTATACTCCTTTTCCTGACCTGAAGGGCCAAGCATGACCAGCTCTGCCCTGCCTAACAAGGTGCAACAGAACAAAGCAGAGGTGCAGGGGAAAGGGTTAAACATGAGAATAACTGATTTCCTTGCTTTGTACTCCATTAGGACTTCTTGTCTTGCTTTCCTGTAGTATCCTCCATCCCAAAAATCTGGACAAACACTTATCAGTTGAATCTCAGCTCCTTTCTGCACTGGGGAAAGACCCATGTCTTGAGCACCAAATGACATCTGGCTTAGCTGTGGCACAGAGAGGGGCCTGGACTTGCCCAGTGTTACCCAGCAAGTCAGTAACTGAGCTAAGCATAAAGCCCTCCCTCCCGCTTCAGCTTAGCCAGCAGGCTCTGGGCCCGAGGCACCCATGGTGCAAGGCCAGCTCCCTCCCCAGCATGGTTGGAGGAGCAAGCTCCCTTGCACAGCCACTGCAGCAAGCAAGTGTTGCACCAGGCAAGTACAGCCATTCAGAGAAGGGCAGTGATTTGGGGTTTCACTTTTTTCTAGCTAAATGAACATCAAATCTAAATGGGAAAAATCTTTGAAATGCCTATGCCATGTAAGTACGGTCTTTTTCTCTACTGGTGCTCTTGCTCATGACGTTGTGCCATGAAGTTTGAAGGGTCTCTGGGGATGGCTATCCCATGGAACCTCTGGTCACCTGTTCTGTTGTTGCATCACCCTCGGGGGAAGCATTTTTTCCTTCTGTCTGCTCAGTGTTCCTCTGTACACAGCTTGGCCCATTGCCTCTGCTCCTGCCACTGTGCACCTCTGAGAAGAGCCTGGCTCCAACTTCATTCCACCTGCCTTGAACATCAACTTCAGGGCCAGCAGAAGGACCTTCATGAGATGCCTGTACCTCATTTAAGGAGAGAGGGAGCCCACGCAATAACATCACAGCTAAATCTGAAGATAAACACAAAGTCTATATGCATTTTGTATGTCTTTTTATATGGTAAAGTTTTATCCGAAAATAGGAGTCATATGAGTCAAAAAGAGTATAGTTAATTGTCTCAAGTGCTCTTTTCAGACACATTTGTAAATGCTTTGGCTTTTTCTCTCCCTTTCCTTGGCAATGGTCTGAGTAATACAAATGTATAAATTAAAATAACTTTTTATTCTTTACTACATCAGGGATTATATTCCTTTCTCTGTAATAGCCAAAAAATATCTGTGAACTTGCAAACAGCTAGTTTCTTGTTTATATATTTTAAAATTACTAGATATCATTACTAATTACCTTTGATGGATTTAATAGTGGCATTTCAACAACAGATCCTCCTCTGTGTGTACTGTGCAATACAAGTATCAGTCAGACACACTGCAGATTTCTCATGCTGGAGGGTTAACAATCTTGGTTGCAGCCTTTTTTGCAACATACTGTATAAGTTTCTTTTAAGGCAAGACAAAGTTTATACAGAGAGGTGATGTTTGTTATAATATAGCTGGGAAAGATGGATAAACCCTACTTTGTATAGGGCTTACCCTATAAATGGGCTAGCCTTACATATAAAAATGTAGTCACAGGACTATTTAGAAAACCCAGCTACCAATGTGGTTCGCAATTTATTCTACAAAGTGGATTAAAATGAAAGTAATTCATCGATGCCTTTGTCATGCCTGAATTTACGCATTTGTTCATATGACACCACAGAAATATGAGTTATATTTGGCAGCCCAGATGTCTGCACCTGGGAAAGGTAGTTAATCTGCCACCAGGCCCTTCTCTCAAGTTAAGATATTCAACAGGTCACTAAGCCAATAATTTTTATTCACTCTGGTATTTCCAGTTTAATTTGAAGTTGCAATTTGTATAATGTTCATAGTGTCTGAAGTTTTCTGATAGAGGACCTTCTCTTCACTATGGCCTGTGAAATATTTTGTTCCCCACACAGTAATAAACTCTTTTTTATCTCTCTGGGTATTGCTGTTACTCCTTTTAATTTTTACAAGTACATTTTCTTGTAATGTTTTTTGTCATTTGAAATAAATTGCTTTGGGTTTGTTTGCTTTAGATACATAGGCTGGGGAAACTAATATCATCATCTGGATTTCCTTTAAAATTCCTTTTTCTTTTTTCTCCTGAAGGATTTTTTTCAGCCTTTAGCTGAACAGCTAACACAATTTTGTGAACCGGAGCTGTTAATATAAGTCTCAGTTTTTACAGTGACAGTTTTTTCGCCTGTCCCCATGCAAAGCTGATGTAGGTAGTGAAGAGAGACATTCCTTTGCTAGAGCTGCTGCTTTACACCAGGGATTCTTACATGAAAGTGCATGGACCACCTTAGGCACAACACCAGTGTTGCCAAGAACTCTTTCCTGAGCTTTTTAACACACGCCTCTTCTTGAAAGCCAAAGATTGAAGTTCACTTTATTGTTTTGGTTTTGCTTTGAGAGCTGAGCATTGTGCTACAGTCCTTTAGGAGGCAAAAGAGGAACATAGTAAAGAAGCAGGTATCTTACTTGGGATTATTCACCTTTGATGACAGTGGTTCCAAAATTGCTTAAGGCTTCTGGGGCAGACAAAGTTTCCTGCACATTATAGTGTTGTGATAGTACTAAGGGTATTTACACCCACCTACAGACACCCTTTCTTCCTGCAATTGCAGTGACTGGTGACCCATTGGGCAATTGGTAGTCATCTACAAAGCTGAACAACAGAAACTGAAAAGGCGTCAGAGGAAAATATACCAGAATTGGGTTAAGGTGATTAAAATGGCACAGCTCAATATCTTACTTTGTTTTCATGGGGAAATAAGTTTTCTACAGTGGTCATAAACTTGGAGGTGTAGGACACTTCACATTTTTCTGTCATCTTTGCTAGACAATGCAATGAAGACTGTATGGCTTATAGGAAACTTTGCAGAATAAGGTTTGTTGTGACTGGAATTTATCGATATTTATGATGGTCTGTATTATCTTATTAATTGCGTCTTTTGTGTCAGTCAGTCCAACTCAGAATACTGTATTTTAAACTGCTGGTGGAAAGGAACCTGCAAAGGAAATATTGTGGAGAATTTAATGCTCCAGAAAATAAAAAAAATAGTCATAACGATATATTCAGGCAAAGTAGAAGTGCTCCCATGGCATCCGTTTCTTACTGACCTGGTGTCTTGATCCATTTCGATATAATAATACCTGGAAAGGAAATCCAATGCGTCAGGACATGTAACCTGGTAGTATATCACAGTAACATCTCTGAGAATGATATAGAATTAAGCTAATTTGAAATAAAACTAATTTTTAGAATAATGTTATAGTTTTAATTTAGCATTGGAACTAGGTAAGTTTCAAAAACCTTCTATGGAACAGCTAAAAGATGTGCTACCTTTAAAAGTGAAAGTAAACATATGTAATCACTCATTTTCAAGCAGGATGAACCAAAATTAATTGTTATCATTTAGTATAGAAATCCACTCTGCTTGGAGTGGATTATTATAAGAAATTAGATTTAGTAATTTTCACTATATCAACCATTTACTGTGATGTGGCCTACTTCAAATTCTTTGTGATCAACAGCTAGGTACAATGATTCACTTGGGTTTCATACCAGCTTAATATGGGGACTAGTCACTGAAGATATTAGATATGTGCAGATTGTCTCTTGATCTGCCAGGTACACAGTGACTTCAGACATGTATGAAGTATTATCATAAGAGGAAATATCTTTCCTGTGGTTAAAATCATGACTGCCGGTTCACTGAAGCCATCACCATGCACGGCAAAGATGTTGCATGCCTTTTTCAGCAGTGATATCTTTTATTAGACCAGCTAGCCCTGTTGGAAGAAGTAGCCGGTTTTCAGACACACAATCTCTCCTTCAGGTCTGAAAAAGCACCCAAAAGCTTTCAAGCTAAGTACAACTTCAAGCCACTTGTTCTGAGCTTTGTGAGGGAGGAACCAGCTGAAGCACTAACTGCTGAGCTAAAGGGCATTTAGTGCTCGTGGAGCAAAGTGGGCATTAGGATGTCAGAGAGCTGGTAAGTGGTTCCTGTGGGACTGAGAAACAGGTGTTTTATACCTTGTGGATGGTAAATTGGTTAGGAGAAGGAAGAAGATGATAATGAATAGTATCTCCATTGAATAGCTGGTTTTCATGGCCCTGTAGATCTATGAATTTTAGTTTTACATGCTCATTGTTAAAGCGTACTTTGCATGTGTCCAGTCAGATTTCTTTTTGGTTTCAGTTTACAGCAACCTGAATGACAACAGGCAATGTGGAATGAGTCATGTTTTCCAGCAAATGCCCAGGACACTCTTGCTTTGAAAACCACTATTTTGCATGAGTTATTTACTGAAGAAGTCAAAGATGGGAGTGAGAGGACAGACGATAGGGGGCATTTCTGGAGAATGATCTGGATGGTTTTTATTACTTGGTAGTTACACAACCACTTTTTTATCAGTATTTCCATCTCTAACTGATATTCTGCTAAATGTTTTTGTTTGTGTATGTGTTCATTCCTTCTCCATATGACATTTATGTAACACTTCCATATAGCATATGACACTGGCTGCCTCCTGACTGTTTTCCTAACTTTTGTGGTTTATAAAAGGTATTAAATATTATTCCATGAGAGACTATGCCTGATTTTTGAACACCATTCTTAAACTTCCTTTCATCCCCAGACATTTCTCCTGGTCCTTTGCACTGCTTTTCCCTGCATTTTTCTGGCTACAACATCAGAGTCAAGACACACTGTATAGCTAACATTCAGTCTTAACATTCACTCTTTTTCAAAGCTTAATCTTCAGGCAAAGAGCAAATAGGGCTGCCTGTGCTGTTGTGATCTAGTAAGCTCCCTTGCACAGAACAGAGAACTTCTGCCACTAATGTGGCTTCAGATAAACACATTCAAGGTGGTTTGTGCTGAAGCATTTTCTCTGCTGGGTTATTCATACACAACAGAAATCTTCACAGGGATTGTGAGTCTCTATAAAGAGTGTTACTGTCTTTTCTCTGCACAGGCACTGGAGGGCATGCTGACAGCCCTACAGCTGCAATTTTGTGGTTTTCCATGGACTGGTGCAAACACCCCACTTAGGCACCTCAGGGAGTGCTCATAGTTTGGACTGAATATTTCTCTTCATTGAACTGCTGGAATTTAGCAAACCTTTTTTCTTATTAGATTCAACTTCTGGATAAGCTGCTACAGCCAGAGGTTTGCAGAAGAGCAAGTCAAGTGAGCAGCACTATTTCTGAGTTACTTTTGTTACAAACATGACTCACAACAGCACAGATCTGAATCTGGCAAAGGGAAGGAGGAGCCACCTGGAACACCTGGAACATCTGCACTCCAGGTGACACTAAATGACGGAAGACGATCACCATTCCAGGGAGGCAAGGTTGTCTCCCAACAGTGTTGTGTAATATTTGTACATATTCACAGTGGAAACAGAATTTATTTCCATATCTAGACCAGTACCCCACCTCAGTTTGGGTTATATTCCTGACAGATTGTCTAACCCATAGTAGCTCTGTTAGCAACTGTGTCAGCAAATTACTGCAGTATTCTGTTAACATAATATAGGCAATGTTTCTGACTGTGGGTTTCCCTTTGTTCTTAAAATACCTATAAACCTGGCTTTTGGCTTCAAAAGATCACAGTACCCCACATCAGAGTGCTGTGATTGGATGCTGCCCACAGGGAATATTACCCTGTGTTAAACATAGTTCATTTCCCCAACACTGTGGATTTCTGATGGGTTAAAGAAAGCAGAGTATGAATCATTCAAAGATTTCTAATATAAGCACTTAAATACCCTTCCCCCACTTGGAAAGTCTCTGGCCAAATACTGTCCCTCTGTTCCAGCTCCTCCTTACTGCCTCTCCCCATTTCCGGATGGCCCCTGGCCCCCAGCCCTTATCTCCTCCAGCCTCTGGGCTGTTTACAGAGAGCAGTTATAAAGAGGCTGACCCAGCAGAGAGTGGAGGGGAATTACAAGGTGCAGGAAAACAGCAGCACCAGGCCAGACTGGGTGTCTGCTTGACTCACCACAACCTGCTCTGCATCATGCGGAAGGACGGGCTGCCCAGCAAACCAAACATCTTCCTCCTTCTCCTCTTCTTCCTTCCTGGAAACACCTCTCCCACCACAGAACCGTAAGCTACACATGTGGAGGGGGGAGGGAGGTCTTAGTGCTCCTTTTTTCCTCCAGTTTTCTTCGTTTCCATCAAAGAGCTGTGCCAGTTTCTTCTACTCCTGCCCTGCATCCCACTACTAGCCAATCTCTGAGCTTCCTGCACAGCTCTGTCTGAGCTCCCCACTCCCACCCTGCAACCCCCAGGTTGTCCGGCCCTGGGACCCCCCCACAGCTCCGCCAGTGACCACATTCCTGCCCTGCAGCTGCCTGCTAGTCCAGCCCTGGATCCCCACAACATCTTTGCTGATGTATATTCCTGCCTAGAAGCCTTCAGGTGCCTGGGGTTTTGTGGGCATGATGCCAGAATCCATGTACTTACCTTTCCTGTTGTATCCTTGTTTCACTTACTGATTTATTTCTCCCTGTTCTCCTGTTGCTTTCAAGCCAGTTTGCTCCCCTTTTTTTCTTTCAAGCCAATTTGTTTCCCTTGGCAGCACCAGATGTATGTTTTCCCAAAGAGGATCTGTGACCTAGATTCTCTTCCTCCGGCATGGAGCCTGGCGCTGACACTCCCCTGGGGCATCCATTCAAGGGCTCTGCAGAACAGCAGCATGGCTGCAGTGCCCACTCTGCTGAAAGCCCCAAGGAGAGCGGCAATCCAGGATGGCACGGGCAGACTGGAGGCTGGCATCCCCACCCCAGCCTCGTCTACCAGAGAGGAATGCTCCGGAGCCTCTAGTCTGGACAGGAGCAGCCTCCCCCTTCAGACCCTGGCTGCTGTCACACGCTGTGCCTCTTACTGTGTTGGCAGAAGCACAGTTCTCACCACTGTGGGTCTCGTAATGCTTGCTAAAGAGATTTCATGCCCACAAGCACTGCAGTAGTGCTAGCAGCTGTAGCAGAAGGTGCAGGGCTACTGCTGCCGCTTACTGTGTGGCTGGAGGTGAACTGGTGACTGGCTTAGATTGAAGGACCTTTGGCTCACACTGTATCATCAAATGTAATTAAGTAATTAAGATTAAGTAATCTTAATTCATCCCTGCCCAAAATCAGGAGAAAGGGAATGAACCCATACTGCTCAGTCCTCTCCTCCTGTGAGCAACATGCTGCTCTTTATCCCTGACCTGAGCACCATTTTGGGAGGGGAGAAGGAGGAAGGGCTGAGAGAGGTGGGGGAGAGAGGGATGAGGTTGGGATCCACAGAATGAAGACAGGAGCCCAGTAAAGAGCTGGGTAGCAGGGAGGCAGTGGAGTCTGAGCAGTGAATTGCTAGGTAGGTGTGAGGGTAGTGATTCTGTTTCAAGTGCTGCAGGGTACATCAGATGCTGTGTATAACACAGAACGGAAGCCACCCTTGAACTGAAGACAAAATGAAGCTTCCAACCAAGTCTTGCTTCCTGTGCCTGGCACAAGTACAGAGATAGCTTCTTTGAGCAGCAGCAGTTGCTGCTATTTCTGTTTCAGATGTGGCTGGCTGCACAGGAGATACAGTTAAGGTTCAGACTATATATTAGAAAAAAACTTAACTCACCAAGTTAGTTCAGCACTGGAATGGGTGACCCACAGAGATGGTGGAAACTCCATTTATGAAGTCCTTTGCAACAGTCCTGTTCCAGGAGAGAAGCTGGGCTTAAGACATCCAGAGATCCTTGCAACCAAAAATTTTATGATACTGTAAGATACTGACAGCAAGATTTTTTTTTCTTGCTCTGGATCTGTTCTGGAAGAATTCAATAAGTGGTATCGTTCTTCTATTCTGATATGTGGTTGTGCATGCCAGCTACTTTACAATGCAGCGTACATGCTTGGGAATATACTGCATATAGTCAGAAATGCAAGGTCACAATGGCATATGAATTGGCAGGTGTGGATTTGGACTTACGGAGCTGATGAAATTCACTGGCTTCTTTGTTTGGGTGGTTGTTCAAGGAAGTATCTGAGAGTCAATACACAGACATTAGTCTATCTTAAGCTAGAGTATTACCTTCAATAACAGACAAGCTCATCATTTTTGCTTCAGCCACTTTCTCTAGGGTCTCCTATCTCTCCTTGTTGCCTGCTTTTGCTGGAGTCACTGCCTCTATTTTCAGAACAGTTCATTGCATACAGGGAGGCTGCTGAGGTCTCTTTTGGCAGCCCAGATGCTTTTTGTCCTGGAATGTCTATACGTGGATGTTGTGACCCAAGTTACTTAAAGCCCTCATAGTACTTTAATTCATCTAGCTCTTTGCACCAACACATCCCAAAACAGCTAAGAGAGGTCTATAAACATGTATTTCATGTCCTTGTTTCAATGGCAGGGAAGCCAGTGTACGGGGAAGTTCTGTGTGTTGGCCAAAATTTCAGCAGAACAGTGAACAGGAAGAGGAATGAGGCCAAATTCCCCACGAACTAGGTCACACTGTCCCTTTGGTAAACTGGACGTTACAGTCAGATTGCCAGTGCCACTGACAGGGGGCACGGGAAATGAGATTAGGAGAAGCAGGCACGGGGTGAAGCTGTGGTGAGAAGGCTTGGAAGGAAGGGGAGCGCTGGAGCAAGCAGATAGTCACAAGCTGTAAGTCACTTGCTGGGTGGCTGGAGCTCCCTCTTTTCACTGCTTCTCCAGCAGCATGCAGTGACCAGAGCTGCCGGCTGGCTCCTCGCCGCACTTTATCCCGTTGGCTGGTGGTAGGGAAATGGAGGTACTGCCTGGGTTCCACTGCCTCCACAGTAGCTTTAGAACTTCCCAAAAACTCAGAGCCCAGGCAATAATTAGCTCTGGACAGGCCTAGCTATCTTTCTCCCCACGGCTAGCACACTCAGGCAAAGGTCACACTAGCCTTCCCTAGTGGAGGGCCCATGGAAAAGTGGTATGAGCAGCCCTGACCACAGGTTTCCTCCTGTGCATACAGTGGTTAATATATCCTGCAGATTGAATTGCCACCAGAACCTCCTGCTGCTGCATCTGGATAGCCTGAATGTGCGCAGGGAAAAAGGAATATCAGGTCCATAAAAATGGTCCAGCATCAGACCGGGGGCTACATTAGTTCTGTATTCTGTCTGTGTTGGTGGCCAGTCAGAGGTGCTGAGGGACAGAGTAGAGGAGCAAGGCAAGTACTGTGGAAATGAGTCTCCCATCTGCTATAGCCTTATGGAGCTTCTCTCAGAGGTTCAAGGTCTTATTGTGGCAGGGATTACACCTGTGCTGCTAGCCATTTCTGGGCAATGAATTTACCCGGGACATTTTTTATAACCTTCATATCAGGAATAGCTGATCTTCTTGCCCTTATGAGCCTCTTACCAAATTTTATGTAGCTAGTGCTATAGGGCAGATACCATATGCCTTGGAGAGTTTCTGGCAGATGGGGAGTGACAGCTTCTTTTAAGGGCCAGCACTTGGCTGGACATGCAGGTAAGGCCCTAATTATCCAACTCAGTGGCACCTGCTGGCTCCTTTTGTTCCTCATCCAGGGAACGACAGTCGGCTGCTATTACCTGATGCAGCTCGGGTGTATGTGCCCTTCTTGGACTGCTCGAGAGCACCAGAAGGCTCAAGAGACACAAGTTGGCCATACCAGAATTGAACATTTGGACTTTACGGTATCTGGTAGCATTAAGTTCCTCAGTTTAATTTTGTACATTAGTGATAAAGTTTCTGTTTCCTTCTATTTTTTTCTAAGCCAGCTGCTTAATACTTTCACGTGGTGTTGCTTAGGTCACACGTTGTCACAGGTGATGAACAAACCATACTTTCATGCACATCATTACTTTAGAGCTTTCTGTCATGCCTTCTTCCGGGTTTAAGAGTTCTAATCTATGCAGTGTCTCCTCCTATGGAAATCATTCCAGATTTCAGATCATCTCTGCCATCTTTCACTGAATCTTTTCTGCTAAATCAATTTTTTAAGTGGGAGCAAACCGGCATGCCATATGTGAGATGTGGAAGTACCTTGCAATTAAACAATGGCAAAATTATGTGTTCTGCTTTGTCCTGTATTCCTTTCTTAAAACTTCCCTACAGTCTATTTGTTACTTTTCAGTGAATGAGAATTTTCCAAGAGTGATCAACAGCACTCATGTCTGAGTGGTAATACCTCACTTAGTGATACAGCATATACATGATAGCATATATACTCTTGGGGTAATTTTTTCTTCCTCTATTGACTATTTTCCCTTTATGAACAGTTCATTTGCCATTTTTGCTCCACAGTCCCACCACATGACAAAAGTTTTCCACAAATATATAAGTCAGTATTTTTTTACCCTGGACAATTATCAGAAAATTGTGCTTCCCAGATCATTTAGAAGTGTACTGAACAACAGGGGTCCCAACACAGACTCCAGAGATTTTCACTGGTTCCTACCCTTTGTGTCCTATCTTTTAACCAATTATTACAGGTCAGAATTAATAATTTGATTTATTAGTAAAAAATCAGTAAAGTGATCCCTTTTATTGGGTGGCAGCTTAGTTTAAGGGTCTTTTGTGAGGGACCTTTAAGATGCAAGTACACTTGTGTTGCAATAAACCACTACTCTCTGAAATCCTTTGTGTGCTCATCTTAATAAGGTGCCAGACTGCAAGCACTCACATTTTTGCTCAGCATGAGAAGGATTTGGAAACCTGGATAGGCAAAGACAGGAGCAGCCAGACAAGTGGGTGGTTTTTTCAACCCTAAAACTGCTGAATTTTCAACCTTTTTTAGCTAATGCCTTTGAGTCTCAATAGGCGATTGTGGGATATACAAAAACCAATTAACAGCCTGGAACCTTTCACACCGTTCTTACTCCCTGCTGTGAACCCGAACAAAACATCCTTTGTAAAGGACTCTCTATTAGCATAGAAATTGTTCCTTCCACTGGAAGCACTTTCCTGCTTTTAGGCTAATTAGTTAGGCAGTTTAATATGTATAAACCCAAAATAAAATGAATGCTCATGTGTATTTGCACTGCAGTTCACAGGGGTAGTAATGGATTAGGCATGCTGATTTGTTAATTTCCTTCCACTTAATACTGTTTGCTTAAAACTCCTGATTCTTGCTTCCCTCTCTTTCTAGGCAGTATATGGTGCTACTGCCCTTTCTGATACACACCGATTCTCCTGAGAAAGTCTGTGTTCAGCTGACCCACCTGAATGAGTCTGTGACACTGAGTGCCACACTTGAGTATCAAGGGGAAAACAGGAGCTTGATTGATGACGTGGTGTCGGAGAAGGACGTGTTCACCTGCATCCCTTTCTCTGTGAGTATCTCATCCTTGTGGGATGATCCCTTGTGTTTATTGATGTGGTGTAGTAGATCTAAACAGTCCAGAAATGAGAAATAAGACACATTGCAATCAGAGACTTCTAAGCTAAGCCAAACAAAAAATGAATTGGTATGGAAAATTGACTATGGCATAATTTTCCACCATTATCAAATTATGTGTCCCACATGATATTTCTGTGCACGCGGGGCCTAGAGAACTCTTTTGGGATCCTTCATCCTAGAATTTTGACTGACATACCCCATGTTTGTTCAATCTGTGTAAGCCTCAGGGGAAAAATAATGAAGTAGAATGAGAACTGTAGAAGCTAGGGAATGGTTAAAGACAGTGAGGTCCATGAGGTCATTTGTCTCCTTCTGGAGCTCGTTAATGATTGTTTCCTGCAGAAGGCTGGTTGGTGAGTAATGTAAGCAACCGATCCCACTCCCTAAATAGCGAATCTGGGTTGATTTGCATTTTGATAAATCATAGGATGGAACAAGATCAGATTCAGTATTTCTCTAAGGAGAGTATATGAATGAAGGAAGGGAAAAGGCTTCCAGTATTGGAAGGAGAGGAAGAAGCATGGAGAAAACTCAAGGAAATGGAAAAGATCTATCATTGCAACAATTCCTGAAGGAAAAAGAAGATTTGCTTGAGACAGAGGAGACAAGCCCTCCAAGTTCATATCAGAAAATAATGTTTTTCTCTTGCTTCTAGCACTGAGTCTTTGGTGTCCCTTCAGGAAACTTTCAGACCTAGCTAATACTCCATCCTTCAAAGGCTTAGAGCAACGGAGTGAATCAGTAAAGCAGTTATCCTCTTCATTTTCCTTAGCTTCCAAAATCCAATAGCACATCAGTGGCATTTCTCACTGTGACAGTGAAGGGGGCGACACTGCAGTTCAGGAGCCGCAAGTCAGTGCTGGTCAAGAATTCTGAGAGCTTGGTCTTCGTCCAGACAGACAAACCTATCTACAAGCCTGGACAGACAGGTATGGGGGATTGGGTTCGTGTTGACTCTGACAGCAGAAAATCTCATGTGCTTCATTCCCCAGAGGCCCCACACTTTTATTAAAATTTTCAGACTTCTTCACAGGGGAGTTAAAGCGTTCAGTAAATCTTACTTCTGTCAGCTGAGATCTAGGGCATGTGGTACCTTCATCATTCCTATTCTCCATCCTCCAGGCACAGCATCTCAGCCAGATGTAGGCACAGGCTCAGATTCATTCTACTCAACTAGAGGCACAAATCTGGGATGACTTCAAAGCATAGTCTCCCTTGGCTGCACCTGAATCAACAGAGCAGGACAGGCACTCCCAAGGGACAATTCAGTTCAGCCAAGATCTGATTATCCGTCTAAATTTATCTGCCTCTCACCATCTGCAAGACAAAGAGCCTGAAATAATTGCTTCCATAACTTAGAGATCTCAATTCAGAGCCTGTTGATCCGTGGAATGAATCTGAGTTATAAATTATTGAAACACTGACATTTCCTGGTAATGGCTACAAATTTAACAG
Organism: Morus bassanus; assembly: GCA_031468815.1. Lineage (NCBI taxonomy): Eukaryota > Metazoa > Chordata > Aves > Suliformes > Sulidae > Morus > Morus bassanus. The sequence continues at coordinate 1,294,670 of CM062571.1, read as the reverse complement.
TGGAATTTCCTTCTTTTCTGTTACACCCTTCAGTTCTGTTTCGGATCGTCTCTCTGGACAAAGACTTCTACCCGCTGAATGAGAAGGTAGAGCCATAATTCTTTGTGGTTAACCAGGAGGCTTAATTCCCAACTAACACCATTACTGTCATCATCCAGTACCACTGAAGACCTTTAAAGCCTTTAAAGCATATGATCCTTTAAAACTCACACCATCCTTGACCCATTCCATACCCTGTCCTGGGACACACTCCACCTGTCTCTATTAACTGAGAAACATATTCCCTTTTCCAAAGGGATATAGGCATTTAAACCCAGATTTGCAAAGGAATGTATGTGGCTAAGCATGTAGGCAGGGATCTCATTGCTGAAAAAATGGGTGGGACAAGTTCCCATTGAAAGTAACAGATGTGCAGATGTTTCTGGCAGTGGGTGCAACCACCCGCGTAGAGGCAAAGAGAGCAGCATGACAAGGACTTGGTTTTAAGGAACTGGTGAGGGGTGTGAGTTCACCTTTTAGCTTATTTGGCAATCAGTTCCTTATGCAGATAGGTTCTTTGAAAACTCTTACTTCATCACATTTTCATACTGTGGTAAGACAAAAAAATTGGGGCTCTAAATTATTATAGAAGAGATTCCCTTAACGATCAAGAACTAAGGAAACAGCAAGTACAGAAAAGGAAGAACCCAAAGGACTTCTTAGAAGGTTGTTCTTCTGCCCTTCGGTCCAAATCTGGATATTACTTCCATCCATATGTGAATAATATTTCTAATGCTGATTTTCCTTTGTTCTTTCCCCACAGTTTCCATTTGTCTATGTTCAGGTGAGTGGATAACTACATGTCTATTATTTCAGCAGAATGTGCAGGCACAGAGGTAGTAGTCTCGAGCAGTGGTGTTTTCAGGCTGAGGTGCAAGGGAAAAAACATGGATGCATGACCTTTGTCCTTGGTGTAAAGGAAGGCTGAGTAGTTGGGCATCAAAATAAGTTCCGACAACAGTTCTTTGATTGGGGAATGTGCTGTAAGAACAAAATAGTTAATCAGTGCAAGCCATGCTGTGAAAAAAATTACACTTGTCTAGAGGTCATATCAGAATGGCTTATTCCTCTTCCCAAGCAGAACTAAGATTTTCTGTCTGCCAAGCATGGTGGAAACCACAGAACTGCATTAAACAAACTAGCAAAACTAAAGAAACAAAATTATGTAAGTAGACGTTCTGTATCTTCCCAAGCATGCCCTTTTTGTCTGTTTTTTTTAAACATTTGAACTTCAGTGACCAACAAAAGTTAATAGGAAGGATGTTTCTGTCAATGATTCAAGTACTTTTTCAGCTGAGAAAACAGAATTTACAATTATTATCTGGGACATCTTCTAGTGGAAAACTGATGGGAAAGACTCAGCGATGGACCCTGAAGCCATGACAGCAGCACAAACAGTGCTGAAATTAATGTGCACAAATCTTAAGTTGGTTTGTGTGATTATGGGTCCTATGCAGTCAGTCCTGTCATTGCTCCTTGCTGTTTGGGGTTGCTGTCTCCATTCTGCACTGACTCTCTCTAAAGCTGGGGATGTTGTTGCAACAGGGGAGGCAGAAGGTAACCAGAAACAGGCTATGGTATTCTTTTCTACCCTCCTGTCAGAGTGCTGTCACTCTCTCGTCCTCTCAGCAAATCTCCAGAATAGAGCTGCAGAGCTGGTGGGCCACTGACGGTGTGTGATTATTTGGAGAAAGAAGAGTAAGAGAGTGTGTGGTGTGGGATAGCAGGTGGAGGAGAGCAGCTCAAAACTACCTTCTGCTGAGGCTCTCCCATGGGGTTGTAGAACAGGTCTCTTCCCTTTCAATGAGATGATACTTGACTGAGTACAGGAATTTCAAGAAAGGAGCAAGAAGAAATAAATCCTATCCACTTCCTCCAGAAATCCCATATGACTTTACCTAACAATCTGAATAATTTCATAACCTTTTTTTTTGTGTCATACCATGAAAGGCTTCAATTTGAAATCACTAGGGAGGCCATCCTGTGTTTTCAGCTCCAGCCTGTGAGGCATGGTGTTTGCCCATGCTGCTTAAGCCAGCTTATGTAGGCCTTGTCCTCCATCCCCACCATTACCTCTCTCCCTTCCTCAATGCTCTTTCTCAGTCCAGCACTGCCCTTTGTTTGGCTTTCACAGATGTCTACGAGGCGGTCTTGTAGAGTGGGAAACCCATCGGGCAGCAAATTTACCATTTTACTCTAGGGTATTTTTTTCAGCCAGTTCAGATCTGCCAGTGCAGTTTACCACATGCTTGCATAAAATTTGGACTGGCCTAAAGAAAAGGGTGTCAGGAGTGAAGAAAGGTGGCAGCTTAAAGTCAGCAGTGCTAAGGAAGTAAATGTTCATCAGTCCACACCCTTAATGTTGTTAATTGATCGTAGTCAGCCACAAAGGCAGAAGTTAGTATGAGCCTATTATTTCTGAACTATTATCCTGACCTATTGCTTCTGTCATTAAAAAAAAAAACAAACAACCTTTCCAAGGAAAAACAAACTGACTTTCAGGCCTTCCCTATAAATACAGCACAGAAATAGCAACAAGTTCACAAGCCCAGCTGTAAACATTTTCTTGAATTCCTCTTCCAAAGAAGCCTGGTGATGTCCCTAACAATAACTGGTGAGCTTTTCAGCAAGGTTGAAATGTGATGATGAAGAGGATTTGGTCAGAGCTGTGGGATGTGTTTTACCGACTGTGCCTTCCTCCCAGGGAGCTTCTTGGGAAGAAGGCCCCCTCTTCTGCCCCCTGACCAGTGACCTCCAACTGGGGAATGTCATTCACATCCCCTTTTCCCTAAACCCTGAGATAAAATCTCAGTGAAGTAAATGCACACAGTCACATACCTTGAGTCACATACCTATCTAGAGTAAATAGGCTTTTGGTGACAGCCAAGGTACAATGCAAAGAGCAGGCAGAAAATGAAAGACTGTAAACACTAACTATCCTGCTGAAGAGCCTAGAAAGGGTGCATCAAACTACGCAGCACCACTGTGTTGGTTCAGTGACTTCTATAAGAAATTTGGGGCTGAGCTGATGAATTTGGAGCACAGCCTATTGATAGTCAGTTCATAATGAGCAATACTCAGCTGTAGTAGTGATAAGATTTCAGCTCCAGCATTAGGAGCAGGGAGAGACAAGAAGGGACAGCTCTCAGCTGGATGCACGTATGTGGGATATATTTTCCTCTGTTCCTGTCCCCACTCCCCTGCCCCACCACAAGCTTTGGACTCTTACATATGTGTATTTCTCAGTCCCATAAATAGATCAGGTGTCTCATTCCTCAGCAGATTATGCACTGGTACTCAGACAGTCTCTATTCCAGGCATGGAAAAAAAACTTTTAGCAGGCTGTATAGCAAGTGAAGGATACTAAAACTTCCCTCCATTCTCCCTGTGCTCCACTTACTCCTGCTATCCATCTCTTTGTCTTGTTACCTTGCCAGTCTGTCTTCCCCACCTTCCTGGCCCCATCCATAATAAGCACGCATGTAGAGCTGAGGGGGAGATAACACAGGACCTCCAGGGTGAAAAAACTTCCTTGCACACTAGTTACGCAGAATTGACAGGTGAGTACTCACAGATCCTCACAGATTATTGAATAATTACCTCTAGGCATTTCCCAGCTGGAATGTGTATATACTGGGCACTCCACTGTTCTGTCCCAGGGAGCCTCCTGTACTGTCCTGTGACCTTGAGTTATGCTCACCTGCAGGATCCCCAGAGGAACCGTGTGTACCAATGGCAAGGAGTGGAACTAGAGACTGGCCTTACGCAGCTCTCCTTCCCCCTCACCTCGGACCCCATCCAAGGCTCCTACAAAATTGTTGTGCAGAAGAGCTTCTCATCCCATGTGGAGCACTCCTTCAGTGTGGAGGAATATGGTAAGGAGAGGAGGTATGGGCTGCAAGTGGAGCTGACAGCAATGCCTTTTACTATGACCTCTTGATTTGGGATTTCCTGGGAATGACATGGAGAAGGGAGGGACTGAATACACATAGGCAATGGGGTTCAGAGAGTCTGAACCAAAGGGTGCTGAGTATCAGTGGTGGTTGCTCACTTTATGGCATCTCTGCCACCTGCCTGAGCTTGTATTTGCTCATAGGACTCTTGGGAGTACAGGCTCTGACAGCCTTCCCCTGCATGGCTTGTGGCACCAATTTCAGCTCACTTTGTTTCATTCACTTTTCAGTCCAAAAGCTTGTTGCAAGTAGCACTAGATACGATATTTTAGTGACCCTGTTCTCTCTCTCTCATAATCTGCATCAGTTCCATTTCTCCACTTGTAGTCCTCTCTCTTCTTCCTCTTATTCCTTGTTTCAGCAAAAGCTTAGCAAATATGTTTGGTAGAAAACTTCAGTTTGAAGAACAATATTCCACAAATGTTAGAAGCAGATGCAAACAGTCTGGTAGTAAAGACTGAGTAAGGAGAAATGTGCTGCCCTAGAGAGCACTATAACCCCCAGTTCTGTAATAAAATGTCTCAGGTGTTTGAAGATGTGTACTCTGGCTAGGCTGTGTGCATTTGAGGAGGCTGCTTGGTCTGTGCTCTGCACTCCTGGGCTCCCTCTGGCTGTACATGGAGCCCAAATGACCCAGCACATTGGTCAGAACCTGCTGTTTCTGGAATATGCAGGCTGCAGACGCAAAGAAGATTGTCACTGGAGTCCATGGGAGCTGGCTTATTTGGTTCTAAGTCAGGCATGGTGGCTAGTATGAACATGGTCAATAATTTGAACAGAAACCAGATATATAGGCTTTGGTCTGCCATGGGGACAGATGGACTGTGCATCCTCCCACAAAGATCATTCTGAATGCCCCGCAAAATCAAAGACATATATCCTTTTCTTAGCCTCACACTAAACTAGGGGTTTTTTTTTTGTTCTTTAGTCTTATTCCCATGAATCTCCCTGTTGCTTATTCTCTTACAGCCTTTTGAGGAAATGTGCCCTGAGGTTGAAACATTGAGCTTTGCCTCCCATCCTAAAGGCAAATTTATGTCTAAACTGTATAACTCAAGATTGCTTTCTAGTTCCTGGGTCTGGGTGTGCACTATCCCTGCTTTTATTTCCTTGCACTGTGAAAAAAACCTCAGGTGCACCACCTGAAAGCAGGCTATTACATGCTTCAGTCCAGTCCTGGGCTTGAGTAGTTGGGGGCTCAGGGTTGCAGGATGCAATATGGGAATAGGGATGTAACTTAATACTCAAGAGCAAAATATGCCTTTTACTTGCCACCTTTTATATCAGGCCTTGTTGCTGCCTCACTCACTTGAAAATATAGACCTGAGGGTCTGTGGCTAGATTCCCTAAAACTGTCTGGACATGCAAGACAGTTTCACATGCTACATACTAGTGAGCCTAACAGCAGCTTGGGATCTCCAGAACAGTAAGAAACAGACAGAGAGAATCAATGATTCAGGATGTTTCAATCTTATAAATGACACAGGTGGTGAATGTGCTACTCCAACTCTTAGTTGCAAATTATGTATTGTGAAACGTGGAACGCGACACACAGGGCCAGCGTGCCCTTCTGGATGTAAGGGATCTACACAGCTGTCTGGTGCCAATGAGATCACATGAGCATGTGCTACAAATGAGGGAAGCTAAGGGCTACAACCATCCTTAAATTCCCTTTTAACCCAAAACAGTGACGAAAGCTGAGAAAACCTAGGGAAGGATAGCAGAGCTGTACTGCAGTCCACAGAGAGGTGATGGTTTGTATTAAGATGATCCTGGGTCTGTGTTTGGGTTGCTGTGTAGCACACAGCTCTTCTTCACTCTTCTCATATCAGACTTTCTCCCATCTAGTGCTGCCTAAGTACGAGGTCCTGGTGAAGCTGCCCAAGATGATCACTATTAAGGACATGGAGCTTCCAGTGTCTGTCTGCGGTCTGTGAGTCACAGAGCTGGAGTAAATCTCTCTCACTCATCCTTCACTCCTTTTCTGCTGAGGACTGAAAGAAGAGCTGGGGGAGGCTTTTCATACCTTTCCCAGACGTTCAGTGCAGGCTTGTTTCGCCCTATCAAACCTGAGCCTCCTACTTGGCCTGAACAGTCAAAGGGAAGGGTCTTCTCTATGTTCCTTAAAAGATGATGCCAAACCAATCTGCAGCTCTCTCCTCCCAGTTTACTGTATATTTTCTCTTTCTCTCTTTACATTTCTTCAGTTAGAGCTTCTCTGCCAATCCTGAACCCTCAAATACTCAGAGGTGTCAAATCAGACATCACTTAAACAGGTGGTACAAACCCAGTTCTCATTTTTAACTCATAAATTGCTCTTCCTGAGCCCCTGGTTGCCTTTCTACTTCTTCGTTGAACCCTCAGCAGTTTGTGGTACAAGGATACACCCAGCTGAAATAATTTTCTACAGACAACCTTTTACTGCATTCCTGCAGAGACCTCCCACCTAGAACAGATTCTAATGGACGATGGAAGAATCTCACCATGGAAATGATGGAAACATAATCACTAGAATCATTAAAATATCACATTAGTCAGCCTTTAAGAAGAAATATTAGGAAGTCATCCATCCACAGAGGTCTTTAAGGAGATGTGCCTGAGTATCACTCTCTGACTGGTTGTCTCATCATCTAACATATTGTTTAACACTTTGTGATTATAGGTACACCTATGGGAAGCCTGTTCCTGGTTTGGTGAATGTCCAAGTGTGCCGGAAATTTTCCCATTCTGCTTCAAATTGTTATGGAAAAGAAGCAGAAGCTGTGTGTGAAGAATTCACTAACCGGGTGAGTCCTAAGATTAAAATGTAGGGGTCTTTCTTATGGGTAATGGGCAATGTTGTCTAAAGGAGGCCAAATCTGTGACTGTTGGGAAGTAGTAGGACATTAGAGATAGAACTCTGCCTGGGGAGAAGCAGATGTTCTCAGAGGAAGGCATTCTTAAGAGCTGGATCTTTAAACTGGAAACAGAGCTGATGAAGAAAACCCCACAGCTGAAATCCTGACCCCATTGAAACTAGTGATGAATCTCCAGTTAGCAGCTGTGAGGTGCCTACAATTGATCCCCAAACCAAGAAAAGAATCTGTGAAAGAATTTTTTAACTGTGGGAGGGGCTGGCAGGGAGCAAAGAGCAAAGATGAGGACAAAACAAGAAGGTGGTATTGTATATGGGTCAAACACACAAGAAAGGAGAAAGGGCAACAAGGAAAAGGGTGAAAACAACAGAAGAAACAGGAAGAAAAACAGAACTAAGGTAGGAGAGATTTAACAAAGAAACCAGTATGTGCCTTGGAGAATTGAGTGTCAAGTACCTCACAGAACACAGAAAATGTGTGGATGAAACACTAGGAAACAGGCTGTAAACAAGTTCTGGTCTTGGAGACAACCCTAGAACATAAGGCTGGGATTTCGTCACAGAAGTTAAGCATGTTGGGTTTGGGGTAGCTATTCCTGTCCCACAAGGCACCAAATTTGTTCACAGAATTCCAATTTTCTCTCCAATTCCTGGCTTAGGCAGATGCTCATGGGTGTGTTTCTGGTGTAGTAAGGACCAAGATATTTCAGCTCCAGCGCAGGGGATATGAGATGAGCATTGAGGTACAAGGCAAGATCACAGAAGATGGCACAGGTATGTATCACATGGAGATGGCAAAGTGATGGCAAGCCATAACAGGAGGGCCTGGCAAAGATGAGGAAAGTGCAGTGACATGTCTAGAAATGCTGCCATTCATTAATAATCCCTCTTGGCTATGCTCTCTCTCAGGAATAGAGATGACTGGAACAGGCTCCTGTGGAATCACATCCATCATGAGCAAAATCAGCTTTGACCTGCTGGACTCTCAGTACAGACCAGGGATCCCACTCTTTGGGAGGGTATGGTACTTCTGAGGCCTTGGACAATGAATGACATAGCAAACTCACAAGTGCACAATCCCGTCAGATGGAACAGCAGTGTGCAGATAACATGGTCCACCTTCCTCTGCCTTTGCACAGGCATATGAATTACTGTCAGTTTAGGGCACTCTAACAGACACATGGCCCTGAACCTCCTGGCAGTCAGTCCAGTACAGAACAGAAGGCCCATTGTTCTGACACATGAAGATAACATCAGGGAGCAGCAAGTGTGGGCTATTCCACAAGGGAACTTTATCCAGGTGCAAAAGCTGATCACAACACAGGTACGCATAGTGACCTCATCAACAAGGGCACAGTCCCACAGTACCCAACCAGACTGAGCAGAGCAGAAGTGGTGACAATAACAGGTTCCACCAACAGTCCAGCAATCACCAGATAATGTGAGGTGAAGAGTCGGGACTGAGCTCAACCAAGGAAGTCCAGTTAACCGCATGGAGATCTATCTAGCAGGAGAAAGAGCTGGGTGTAGGTCTACCTCCAATGTAGCTTTAGTCAAGGACTGGGTCAAGGCACAAGCCTGAATGTAGAGTGCGTGAACCAAGAGGCAGATGATATCTGCTTCCCATATGAAGCTGGCCAGGGGAATTAAAAACTGAGGAACTTAGGGCTCTGACAGATAATTTCCCTGGGACAATCAGATTCTTCTGCTGAGAATTTCCTCAGCTGCTGCCTCAGACAACTCAGGAGTCACCCCACACATTTCCACATTCACATCTTTTGTTCTTCTCCATAAGAAACATCCTGCCTGGCAAGGAGGAAAAGGGGGAAGAGGCTTTAAGACTTGGGAACTGTTTTCTCTTTCTAATCAAAACCCTGAAGTTTGTTTTTGCTCTGTTAGGTGAAGCTGGTAGATGGCACTGATGCTCCAATCGCCAATGAAACCGTCATGATTTCTGTGGATGGGGACAGATATAAAGGGAATTACACTACAGATGAGCAGGGACAATCCTGGTTTTCCATAGACACTACCACCTTCACACAAGCCTCCCTGGAAATCCAAGTGAGTGGCAGAGACCGGGCAGAGGGACCAGGGTAAGCCTCTGTCTTTCTGATCAGCAGGGGAAATATCTATCCATGGGTTATCAGTCTTTCTGCCAGTTGGATGATAAAGCCAGTTTCTTAGCAGGTCAATTCTCTTCTCTGTGTCTCCTGAGCATGTTCTCTACTTTATTCTAAGAGTGGGGAATATAGAATATACCCAGAGATTTTCTGTGGATTTTCATGAGACTTGTTACCTGGTTTTGGTCAGCTGTGAACTTTTTATTCTTCTTTATCAGGCTGATCATAAACCTGAACTGAACTGTTATGACAGCGACTGGATCACACCTTCATATGAGCATGCCATGCGTAGAATAAGTCGGTTTTACTCCCCCAGTAAGAGTTTCCTCAAAATTGAGCCAAAGCCTGAGACATTAAGTTGTGGCTCCCCCATGGAGATCCAGGTGCACTATATCTTCACACCAGAGGCCATAGGAGAGCAGAAGAAAATTGTCATTTACTATTTGGTAAGAATTATTTGTGTTTGCTTTGATCTATGGCCACAGAGAACACTGTGGCACATATAGCTGCCTTCCATTACGAGCAAAGACAGCACTGCTGTATGGTCAGTCCTTAGCCAGTAATGATAGAGAGAGTTTGAGACTGAAAGCATGGCCTGTGGCTGTTGGATTTAAACACATTTCTGTAATGTTTCTCATGTTGTCTTCTGTGTGCAGAAATGGGTAGAATGTATGTGTTTTATTACGAACAGAAGAGAGACAAATTGGTGATGGAGAGAGCATTGTCTTGGGTGCAACCATCCAAGACTCTCATAATACTCCACTCCTAGTCTCCTCCATTCCAAATTCTGGTTCATACATGGCCACAGCTCAGAAACCAGCATATTACAACAAGAAGATGAGAGATGAGGAGGAAAGCAGTCTCCTACTCAGTTTTGTCCTTTGGTAGTCATCTGACCACTGAAACTAAAGCAAAACCAGAAAAGCCCAATAAGCTTAGGGCTTAGGTCGTATATCAGGCAATGATGGAAAGTCTGGGATTCTACAGTAACTGGAACAGACTATAATACACTGGCATTGAGAACTGTGAATTGATTCATTTTGGAGGGCAGAGAAGAGATACTAATTCAACTGTGACTGAACAATGATCTATCAGTTTCTCTTGGGAGAACATGAAGAATCAGATGAATATTCAAATAGAACTACTTTCCCCCTAAATTTTTTTTTTTTTGTTTTTCCCATTTAGTGACATTAGCAGAAGAGATGAGAGTAGCCTTGGAGAGCTAGAAGAAATTAGTGGAACAAACACTTTTGTTCTGATGGATTGTATAGAACATCAGAGAGACTTAGACTGAGATTACAAAAATGAGAATAGAAACCTGTGGTACAGATGTCCATGCACTTATTTTCAAGACTGCTAACAATAAATTGAAGCACAAAATTCCTGCTTATCCCAGTAGCCTTGGAAAGCTGGTCTTAAGTACATACACATAGCAGGTAACCAAACAGTGAGGGAACTTACATTTTTATAGGTGTGGATCCCACATCTTGAAATTAAAATATGGTGCTATGGAACAGATGTCCTACCTGGAGAGTAATTGTATGAAAGGCTTTTTTGTTTGTGAAAAAGGAAACTTTTTCTAGAAATTAGGAAATTACAGCTAACGTTCAGGCTGTTGCTTACTGCCTGACTTCAGGTATCGTATTCAAACTCTTCTTATTTACAGCCTATGCTCTTTTATTCTAACTCTGTGTGAGTTATGAAACTAATCCTGATTAAATTTTTTCTCTAGACTGTTTCACAATGCAACTGAGAGTGTTGTCTCATTCGTAAGTCTGTTCCAAATTGTTAGAAACATGCAAATGAACCTCAAACTTATGTATGCTCAGAGGCAAAGTGCACTTGAACCTGGTCTATATATACAATATATACAAAAGGGAAGCCAGATCTGACCAATGAGGAAACATCGGTCCTCCTAGGAGTGAATATTTCTGTCTCCAAAGACACAGTAAATTCCAGTCTGGCACTTGCTTAGTATCGTCTTGATTTTGCTCACAGTTGGCAGTGCTATTCATACTCACACTCTACAGTTAACCTAGTGAACGTTTACTTTCCTTCCCTTCAACAGTGGTAGCAACAATTACAGGAAGGTTTCTCTGTCACACAGGTAATGGCCAAGGGAGGCATCATATTAGCAGACACCCATGATCTGACTGTGAATCCTGGAGATGGTGAGCATCTCTGATGATAATTTGGGGGCAGAGGGGATGTGGAGAAATTATTTAAATTCAAACATTTAATGTTTGAATTGAAATGCATTTTCAAAATTAAATCTTTTTAAAGGAAGTGGCTTGGGTTAGTTTTGTTTTCTCTGAGTTCTGTCAGGTGCTATTTTTTTGACCAGAATTTTTTAGAATATTCAACAAAAAACATGCATAATGTTGTAGTCATTTTTTACTCAAACCAGCACTTTCTGCTGACCACTCTACCCTATTCAGATTGTGGATGCTTACCAGTGTTGTGAGACTCACATGTACAGTGAGCAGGAAGAAGGAAGTGTCTCCTTTTCTTTCTGTCTCTCACATTCCTTCAATTTTTGATATTGTTTCTCCCTTACAAGCATGCAAACACAAACACACACCCCTATATTCTAACCAATACATTTAATTTTATTCATATAAATGTCCAAGGATTATACATTTCAGTAACTGAGGCTGGCTATGATACATTTTAAAGTCTTCCAACAATAAGAGAAGTCTGTAAGAAGGAGTTGCACTCCAGTGGGTGTAAAGAGTATATGGAAGTAAAAAATCTTGCATGCTGCATGTTCATATAAAGTTCTACATCCTCATTATTAGTAGTGACTAAACTAACACCCTGGCCCCTAACAAGAGATGTTCTATCACCTTTGTCCAGATGGTGACAGGAAGCTCAGGCCAAGCTAGGAAGTCTCTCAACACAGAAGGGCATTTTCCACTGTGGTTAGAGCAATAGCTTGGAGTTCCAGCTAAATCCTTGCTTAGCAGTAACTTTGCAAAATTATTTTTTCAACCACTGTGCAACTTTGCTGCCACCCATTACAACAGTCCCTTATTTCTATGTTTTTCCCTCATCTGTTTTTGTGGACTGAAGATGATCTTGGAGCTTGAGGAAGAAAGAGGTGGGGAACATCAAGAAATTATGCCAGGTGTTAACTGGGGAGAATCTAGAAGGCATGTTGAGGCTCACCAGACTCAACTCGTTTGACTATTATGTGATCACTGTTTGAATGCAGGTGTCTTCAGCAACAGCAATAGACTTCAGTCATTGTATCAGTAGTCCTGCCCCTGCTAAAAAAAAATGTTCAGCATAAATGAACTTGACTTTTGTATCTGGGGAAGGCAAATGCATATAGTAGAACTTCTTCTATGCTGCTTAGCCTTTTTTCTCTCTGTTAGCTTATGGGACATTTCAGTTGACCTTCCCTGTTGAGGCGACAATTGCTCCCCTGGCACGGATGCTTGTGTATACCACTTCACCCAGTGGGGAAGTCATAGCCAGTTCAGCAGATTTCCAGGTTGAAAGTTGCTTCTCCAATAAAGTGAGTATAAGTCAGGGTTTATACAACCCATGTTTATCTCATGGCCAGTAGTTCAGTAATCAGTTCCAGAATGGAGGCAGAATTCATAATGGGTTCATGAAATGATCTGACCAGATGTTGACTGAGGATTAGTGACTGAAACTCCAGAATAAGTTAAAAAGACATAATTATAAAAAGTGGAGCAAGACAGAATAAGGAAGAGAATCACTGGTCATTTTTAATTACATTGGTCAAAGCTGAATATATATTACAGGAGCTGCAAGGCACTAGCAGAGCTCGGTTCACAAGGCTAGATGTTTCAATATAATAGCATGTAACAACATCTGGAAAAGTAGCTGCTTTAACTTCCTTTTGGGGTTGCAGGTCAGACTGAGTTTTGAACCCAAGGAAGGTCTTCCTGCCTCTAACACACGCCTGCAACTCCATACCTCACCAAGGTCCCTGTGTGCCCTCCGTGCTGTGGACAAGAGTGTTCTCCTCATGAAGCCTGAAGATGAGCTCTCTCCCAGCTCTGTAAGTCTTGGCTATTTCTGGTAATGAGCAAGTACAAGAACAAGCTGGTTCTTCAACTACAATTAACACCTCTATGGACATGGGCCCATGTATTTTTATAGCTGCATTCAGTACAGTTGTTTTTTAAAAGCTGGCTTTTATCAAAGAAGTATTGAGTAGTGTCTGTGTCCCTGTAAGTGCACACTTCTCCCCAGTTGTTTCCATTTCCCCAGGTGTATGATCTTCTCCCACTGAAGGAAATCCGTGGTTATAACTTCAAGGGCTACTACCTGGAAGAAGACAACGTAAACCCTTGTGTGTCACTTGACAACATATTATTAAATGGATTCCTCTACATACCCATTTCTCCTGATGGTGAAGGTGATGCCTATGACATTCTTAAAGTAAGCTCCAGCCTTTTGCTTTAATTTGTTACTCCTTTTTTGAATACAGTCTCCTCTCCTCTTCTCCCCTGACCTGAAGGGTTTTTTAGTGAACTTTGCTTTGAGCTTGCTAACTTTTGTATGCAAGACAATAACCAGGCCCGTCACTGGTACCTGCGTGCTTCTCTGAACCATTAAAACTTTGAAGGGCCTCCTCATTGCTAGCAGAGATACCTATGAACAGGCTTTAATAAGGAAACAGTCCTGAGAAGTGACCCCTGGTACCATAATATTAGAAACTCTGCCTCTGTCATGCATGTTCTCTCTGTGTGGTGTAGATAAATCTTTAATAAAGTGCCAGTTACTTTGATAACCCACAAACACACCTATACCCATCTAGAGAGTCCTGCACAAGACTTTTTGGGTACCCTCAATCTAATGCTTTTCACACACGTCATTTTCACGCAGGCAGATGCCCCCAAGGTAGACTTGTGGCCTTAACTTTCCATCTGATCATGCCAAGATTTAGCCTTAGGATGAGTATAACATGATGAAGCCTCAACATCTGGGTTGAACCAGTCTATCTGGCGCTTATATACAAGCCTTTGTTATTCTGATTGATACCAGAAATAAGTACCTCTATTCTTGACATACTAAAACCAGTTTATTTTCAAAACTGTGTTTGCATATTTTTTGCTCTTCTTTCTCTTACTTTACTAGGAATTGGGCTTAAAAGTCTTCACTAGCAGCAAGATCCATAAGCCTGAAATCTGCCAGCATTACCCAGGACACATGATGGAAAGGAGTTACAGTAGTTCTAGTAAGAATACATGCTTCATTTTACCTCCCACAGAACTACCTAAAATTTACCACCCTGCTTCATTCCTTCCCTCTACTTCTTTGAATATGAATTACACGAGGCAGACCGGATTCTCTTGTCAGATAATACTGACTTAATTCAGGATCACTCCCTTCTGGCCTCAGTCCTGAAATGTGAAGCTGATACACCTCAGCCTGCTTATCCCCAGCTAGACAGATGTGCCTGGCTAGAACTGTGTGTGCTCGGTGCCTCCCATGCCAGCCCCTACAGCAAGGACGCTGTAGGCACCAGGACAGTTTGCCTACATTGGATGGACTGTGCCAGCACAAAGTAGTGGCTTTTTTGCCATGAGATCCAGCTATAGAAACCTAAAAAAGGAGTCTTCAGTTCTACGTAGTCACATTCTAGCAATAACTAGAGGAACAACTAGGGCAAAAGTGGGCCAAGATAAATGAGAAGATGGTACAATTCTGTGGGTAACTATTTTACCACTGAGGGTTAAGAAATTTGGTTTTATTCCCAGCTCTCCCACTCACATAACTGTAAGAGGCTGGGTAGGTCACGTCACTTCTCTGCAGCTTCAGTGACTGTGAAGATAGAATAATGATATTACTTTTTTTTTCCTGAGTAGTTCTGAGATTAGAAAGCACTCTCACCTATATCACTTCCAGTCACTGACTTTTCTGGTGCAGTATCCCAGGTCCTATTAAAAAATTATAGCTTTTGGTCTGGTGATAGCTTCTAGCCTTCTATTCATAACAGAACAGATCTTTGGTTTTGAAATGCAGGATTTGCCTTCCGAGTATGGCCTGAGACAGATGGCTGCTTTGAGAGGTTATAAAGTCTTCTAAGGCTGATGGAAAGACTTTCATAAGGCACAACGCTGTGCAACACTGGGACAATGCATCTTCCTGTTCTGGAACCGTTTATTTGCTAACAGCCAGATGTGTGAAGACCCATATTCGTCTCAAAAGAATCTTAGATGGAGGAGAGGAGGGCTAAGTGTAGCTTCTGTTTCTGGTCATGTATAAACACAATCAATTCTTCAACCAAATTTAATAAACTATGTGTAACAGTAATATCTGCAGGCAGTAAGTTCCACATTTGACTCTGTATTGCAGTAGAAATGTACCCTCAATAGCATCATCATACATGGCTCTTTCGGTACTGCTGGGTTTGCTGGCAGTGGGGGAAGAATGCTCAACCCCATCCAATCTCTGTAAGAAGAGCAGCAACATTAGGAAAAATGAAATATTGAGATGACAACAGAGAAATACATTTGTTTCCAGTGGCCAAGGTTTCAAAGTTGTTCCTTCAATTTTAAAATTTTAGCTAAAAATAAGCACTACCTGGAAGGAAAGTATCCTCCTGATTTAGGATGGAGTTTGACACGTCTTTTCCTTTACTTCCTGTCCTTGAACAAATTTGCTAGTCGTGGCATTGAATATGCTTGAAGATTTGGAGTATGAAATAACAGAACATATGGTTGCTGACAATCCTGTGGAGACTGTCCGGAAGTACTTCCCCGAGACATGGATCTGGGACATAGTTTCAGTGAAGTAAGTGTTTATGCACATGTAGAGTGTGGCCACTGGGGCAGAACCTCAGAAGATAATTAAGCCTCAATGGAAGTATCAATATTTCAGTGAGAGGGCTATTTCTAGTAGACAGAGGGATTTTTCATAGGGTGCTTTGGGAGGACATGCAAAAGCCAGTGCCCATATCCCAACTGGTCAGGAGTTTGCTGTCAGCAGGTGTTGTTTAGTAGGCTGAGAAAAACAGAGATGATCACCAGAGTATAACTGAACTCTTGCTCTCTGTCCCTCGCCAGCTCTGAGGGAAATGCTGACCTAGATGTGACCATCCCTGACACCATCACCGAGTGGAAAGCCAGTGCATTCTGCACTTCGGCAGACACGGGCTTTGGCCTGTCCCCGACAGTGTCCCTCAGAGCCTTCCAGCCCTTCTTTGTAGAGCTCACCCTGCCCTACTCTGTGGTGCGTGGTGAGTCCTTCACGCTGAAAGCCACCATTTTCAACTACCTGACCGCCTGCATCAGGGTAAGAGACATTCACAGCTTTGCTCAGTCTGACAGCTTAGGGAAGGCTACAATAGGCCATTTATAACATGGTTTCCCAAGCCAGATGACTGATCTCTGACTATAATTTCATGTAGGTATACATATGTAGGAATTCTTGGTGTATTTAATGAAGGGAGAATAAGTTTTTCCAACAAAGTTTTGAAAGCTGCATTTGATTCAGAACCTGAAGCTCTGCTGCTGAGGCCCCTGGTCTTGTCATCACAGATTTATGTCGTCCTATAGAAATATGAAACTTGGGTTATCCACAGACCACAGTGTCACCGCATAACCACAGGGAAACTCCATGTTCACCAGGGTGGATGCCTGTGTTCAGCCTTTAGTTGCATCTCATATAAACATCTCACAACAAAGTATCATGCCAGATTTGCTGGAATATGGAGACTTCCTGTGATTTATTGCATCTGCCCCTAAGACACTGAGCAGAGCTATATAGCTTCACTATTCTTATCTGCATGCTTCCACCAACAAAAAAGACAAGAGAGAATTTGGGAGGTGATTCAACAAAATCTCAGTCACCTTTGCTCAGTTTTTTATAAATACAGATTTTTATTCTGTATTTATAGATAATGAAACAAAGACAAGGAGAGGCACTGATCCACCCATTCCAATGCACTCTCTTTTATTTCCCTGTCTTTCCTGTTTTGTTTGCTGTTTTCAGGTTCCTTATTCCACTCCCCCTTTTTTCCTTACTAGCTTTCCCACTGCTAGTGTTTTACTTCTTCACCTAACTAGTCATGAGGGAGGTCTTTAATTCATGGCTAAGTTTGTAGTCATTGCTTTGCCTTTATTCACACAACAGGTCCACGTTCTCTGTCTTCCCAGAATTGATTTCCTTTCCAAAGATATAAGTTCTGTTCTCTACACTTACCTCCCCAATCTCTTACAGTTGTACACATCTGAGTCTTTTCCCACTATATCACCCAGTTCTTGCTCTGCAATATCTATAAGGTTCTCAGTCCCACAGTGTAACCAGCTCCACTACTCATTTCCATGTACTGCACTGTCTCCAGTAACCCCAGCTTCTCCGCAACTCCAACATTCATGACACCTCTCTGTACAACTGGCAGGTCAGCATGTCTCTGGCTGAATCTACTCATTTCCTGGCTACACCAGTAGAGAAGCAGGAGGAATCCTACTGCGTTTGCATGAACGAAAGGAAAACTGTGGCTTGGGCAGTAACACCAAGATCTCTAGGTAAGAGGCTGGACAACAAGAAAATACTGGGATCAGATATCTGTAGATGACATCAAATCCTTGGTGTGAGAAGCTAGGTGACTACAAACCTGTCTGGAAGGATCTTGTCTATGCCAGAAGAAAGAAGTCCAATCCTTAGGTTGAGACACTACACTGGGATGCTGTTTCCAGGTCCTAAACAAACTCTTTAAGTGTAATGGGTCATTGTTTTGTTTAACATTTGAATAGAAATCACAAATTCCCTTAATGCATGCAAAGCACTCAGACTTTCTTGCTGTGGAGCTGAAAACGTCTTAGCTTAATGTGGCTGGGTCTGAAATATTTTAATCATTAATAATTTTAATTCTCTGAAGCCTCCCAGAAGAAGACTGTTTGACTTATAAGACCTGGCCCTCCACTACTCTTCTTGCTGATGGTCTAAAACCTGTTGGGTGGCCATCACAAAGAAGGTGGCCTGGAAAGCTGCAGCTGGATAAAACACTATCTCGAGTTGAGTTCTCATCTTGGAAAAGCTTCTCTGTAATGCACCAGAGAGTGCCCAGCACAAACACAAACCCACATTTCCCTGGCACTGACTGACAGGGCTGGCTGACCCCTGTTTCCTCCAGGGCAGGTGGAGATCTCGGTGAGCACTGAGGCCCTACAGAACCAGCAGCCCTGCGGGAACACCATCGTGGAGACCCCTGAGAAAGGGCGGAAGGACACGGTCATCAGACAGCTGCTGGTGGAGGTATGTGGGCTGCTGAGTTTGGTGGCACAGAAAAATAACAATTTCATGCTCCACAGCAACAGTTGCTATATGATAAAGGTTTTCTGTTTTAGCATGATAGCAGCTATAATGGCTTGTGTGACTCTTAGTCTGCACACTTTTATCAAAGAAGCATTGATAAATCTCACACAGGCCAATAGAGCCCGTAACTCATAATGTTGCCATCTCATAGTAAAAGCAGGGTATTACATTACATAGTGGGAAAGAAATAATAAGGCAGGCAATAATGACGTTTGTCCCAGACACATCGTCTGGGAGATAAATGAGAATTCTTTGGTTTTACCTGTAATAAATCACAGGGATAGGTTGTAAATGGAAGACTTGCCAGAAACCTTATGCCAGTACTCTGGAATATGAAACACTCACCACAATTTACAAATATTTCCAAACAGAACTACCATCATTGTTTTGAATTGCTTTTATTACACTTTTAAGAATGTTCAAAACAGTATGAACTTTTTGGTTTTGTATTCTTTTGTACATTTTTTCTTAAGCAGTGTTTTGTAATGATAAAACCACAGCTTTTCCCATGATAAATAGCCAGTCATAAAATTAATCCACAGTATTAGACTCCCTGTGATATTAATTGCAAAAACAGAGTACTAGCTTGTTGTATAGTGAAATCTATATAATACCACATGTCATAATATTGTCAATCCTACGCATGACAGGAAGGAATAATTGCATTTTACAAAATTAAGTCAGGAGTAATATATAACATTGCAACTCCTCCTTGCATTGCAGACATTCCAATTTTCAGTAGGGCAGAGCTAGGTTTCATGTACATTCCAATTTTCGGTAAGGCAGAGCTAGGTTTCATGTAATATATAACTTCAGAAGAAGTTTTGCTAACCTGAATGCAATGATGGAACAACAATCCTATCTGTTAGGCTTTTCTTTTTTTTAATTTCACTTATTTACGAATTAATTTGATTGTATAGTACATTTAGTGCATCAGGGCACAAATAACTGTTTAATATTTCAGGGAAACTTCCTAATTTTATATATACCTTCAGGAAAAAGAGTGTTTATTTTGTTCTTTGAAGATATTGGAAGATTAGAACTGTAGTCTTTTCTCCCAGACGGCAAGGGAGTGAAAATAACTGAATGAGCATTAAAATTACTTCTGTCAGGGTGTCTGAGAGATTACTGGTCTTATCCTGTTATTGCAATGAGGTAATTCATCTACAGCAAGCCCTGACTGGATAGAATCAGAGAACAGCATCCAAGGCTGAACAATTAATTAGCAGGGGTGGACAAAGTGTAACTCGCTTGGGGTGGAGCTGCATTGTCCCAAACACATGGATGTCAGTATCCCCTGCAGCAGGCAGTGCATCCCGGGGAGAGAGAAGGGAGAGTGCCAGAGCCCCTGGGGCGTCCTCTTGGCCCTCGGGAAACCAAGCCTTGCCGAGAGCTTGTTGGGAAACAGGATGTTTTTTTCACCCAGGAATTTCTCAGCTGGAAAGGAAAATCCTTCAAACAGTTACAGTTTGTATGTTTTAATTTCCTGTTGAAATGTTCAAAATGAAACAAAACAATGGATTTCTCATTTAGTTGCATTTCAGAATGACATACTGAAACAAACCAGAAGGTGCCCTTTCAAACAGAAGCATTTAGCTCTAACATAGTTTATCCTAAAATCTTTTTCTTTTTTCTTTTTTTCCCCCATTCTTTTAATTTTTCTCTGTCTTTTCATATGGAATAATGAGAGACAATGTATTATAACTGTGTGAGAAAGCGAAGGTAATACCACTGTTTACCTGCTGGTAAAAATTTTCAGCTGGCAAAAGTTGGGAACCAGTAATGAAGCAACGGGAACTCTCCTATTTGGAGGTTAAAAAAATTGATGCGAGGATCTCACTGAAATGAACTCTGGCAAAAATATTTGTAAATATTTGATTCCTGAGTTTTATGCAGAATGTTTTCGAGCAGCTCAACAGAAAACAGGGCTTCTTTGCTGACTTCAAAGATTAGGCTAAAGTTTTTGAAACACAGGGATATAATCACCAGTTGACTGTGGCATGTATTTAACTTTTGGATGTTGTAATGTGTCTCTTGTGGGTGCATTGGAGTGCTCTAGCTGTCACTTGTCAAAGCTCTTGCATACATATCCTGCCAATGTCCCAGGCACTCAGCCGTCATAGCAGCCTGAAGAGTTCTGCTAGACTGGACCAAGGTGGGTAGCACCTTAGAAGACAGAGCCCTGTGGCTCTATTAGCACTGTCAGTAATATCATCTTGCATGTTATCTGCACCATAACCTGTGAAGCTGCAGGGCCTCTCTTAGTAATAGGAAAGGAAGGAACATGTACTAAATTACATGTCTGTAATCAGCCAGTATGTTACAGTCCTCAATTATCCTCAGTTTAGCACATGGAGGAAAAAACTTTGTAAGCAATTTCTAAAGACTTTTCAGTAAAATGAAGTTATTACCACAGGAGAATTTATAAGTATTTAAATTTCTTAGAGTCCCTTTTAGTGTCCCTCTTGATATTTCTTCTTTTTTTTTTTTTCTTGTTGTTGTTGTTTCTCATTTTTTGTTTTTTTCCCAAGCCGGAAGGGACTGAGGTAGAAACTACCTACAACTCTGTGCTCTGTGCATCTGGTAAGAGCCTTTTGCTTTCTAAGACTTTCTTTGCTGTGGTAGAGACTAAAGACAAAGGGAGAAGACAGGGTTTGTGAATGCTCCGCTCTGAGAAGAAAGGTGTAGGAATCTGATAAAATTGAACAAACTAGATGTATGTCCCATTGGTAGTGAAACTAATTCTTTCTAAAGGAGAAGAGCTGAGGCTGTAAGAGTCCCTGCAGTCTTAGGCAGAAGCATATCTCTTAGGAACCAAGGCTGGCCAGGCCCCTGTAGGGAGAGAATATCTGGGATTTAACAGGGTTATCTCTAACGTCTTTCATGCAATGGCTGTAAAATCAGCAACCGGACTCTGCAGTAAGCCAGGTCTGCCCACCAAAGCAGAAGAGGCCAGAAAAATAGGCTGGAAAGTGTATTTGTCGTTCAAGGCCAGCTGATAGTGCCATGTAGAAGCGTGTGACAGTCAGCCTGTGAGGGTATTGCAGGCCCAACACAAAATTTGCAGGACGGGAAACTTCCACTAAAAAATTACAGATGAATGGATTTGTTGACGGCAGGAAACCCTTGTGCAAGGAACAGTGTCTCACCCTCTTAGCTGCTACCCATGCATGTAGATATATCCAGAACTGTAACCAAATTAATCTGTTTTTTAACCCAGAAAAGTCAATGTCAAAACCAGTCTCCTTGGTTCTCCCAGAGACTGTGGTGGATGGCTCAGCCAGAGCATATTTCTCAGTGCTAGGTAAGTGAAGCATTCTTAAGGTGTCAAACGCTGTTTTGAAACACTGCCATGTTTCTTCAGGCTGTGCTCAGTCTACTGCCAAGCCCTGAACTGTGCTAATTTACACTGGAAATTGTCCTCTTTCCCAGGCGACATTATGGGCACTGCCATGCAGAACCTGCACCAGCTCCTCCAGATGCCATTCGGTTGTGGGGAGCAGAACATGGTCCTGTTTGCACCCAACATCTACATCCTGAACTATCTGAACAAGACAGGGCAGCTGAGTGAGGAGGTCAAAGCCAAGGCCATCGGATACTTAGTGAGCGGTGAGCTGGGACATGGCTTTTGCTTCTCAGTTCATTCCTTCCCTTGGCAACTGGATAAGGACACTATTGGCCACTGGCATGTACTATCTGGGGGAGGTTGTCCTGGTGCATTAAGGGACCGTGTGGTAGGTCAGCTGTATATAATACAATATCTATAAGAGAATCCTGCACTCAGGCGGAGGTGCAGGGTGAGAGATGGCAGCATCCAAACAGGAACACGGAAAAAGTCCAGGACTGGCAATAACTCAAGAGTTCTCTCCATAAGAAAAGGGATATATGAAATACATAAATCAGGATGCAACCATTAATCATCGCAGCTGCTTATGTAGATCTCAGACCCTCCTTAGGATTAAGATTCAGAAAGTGTCACTCACTTTCAACTAGGCCAGAATTTTAACACACTAGTTTTAACACACTATGGCAGACATAACATCAGTACATACAGACACGGTAGGTATCTGCTGACATTACAAGGGACTGGTTTTATTCAGTTATTTCACAGAAAAATTGCCCTTCCTCCAATGAAAGTTATCCTGTTTTCTGCATCCCTATGCTCTGTGGGGCTCACCTTTGTATTCAGTTCTCCTCTGGGAACCGTTTTTCCATTTCTCTCAAGTCTGGGATACATTTACATCTCCTCATCAAGTCTAGGGCAGAGGGTGGCCATGACCACAGATACGCAGTTTCCAGGTGTTTTAGGAGAGAGGAAGAGCACAAGGATAGAGGTACTCAGAACTGTGGGTTTGCCTGAACTTCCACTGTAACACTGAACAGCATAGTTCACACTTGTGCCATAAGAAAGCCACTGTGTCCCATGTCTGCTACATTTCCATTGCATGGCTCCTTGAAAAGTACTGTGACAACTGAAATATTCTTCCACTCTCTATTTTAGGGTATCAAAGACAATTGAACTACAAACACTGGGATGGTTCTTATAGCACCTTTGGGCCCCGTTATGGGCAGGTTGGGAATACCTGGTAAGACTTCATTACCACCGGCTTTTCATTTCTGCTTTTCATGCCCTCCCATTCCTCAGTGTTAACTTGTGCTTGGTCATTGAGGAGGTTGAAATGGAGGTAGAGATGAGTTTATAAATGGCATCATAGGATAATCATGTGGAATAGCAGACCAGGGAAGGATGCCTTTTAGGTTTGCAGTGCTGCACTGATAGCTACTTACCCACCCCGACACCCTTCTTCAGCTCAAGTGAGGGTGACCTGCAGCTAGTTCTTGTTAGCAGAAGATGCTGATGAATCCCCAGAGTGCCATTGCCCACCTACCCGCAGCCCTCAGGTCTATGAATGGCAGGATCCATTTACCATTGGTCGCTATCTCACCAAGTCGCTAAGCTAGCTCACAGTTTCCAGCCAGTGCCCTGTGATCAAGTCCTGTAGCCTCTACTGCTTTCCTCCAGAACAGTGGTGCCCACATGGGCACTACGACCTATGACGGATACAGGGTCTGCTCAGGATGTCTCAGTTCTCTCTGTCACTTCCAGGCTCACAGCCTTTGTCCTCAAGTCCTTTGCCCAGGCCCGGCCCTACATCTTCATAGATGAGAAGCACATCCAGGATGCTTTGGTCTGGCTCACTCAAAAGCAGAAGGAGAATGGCTGTTTCCGCTGTTCTGGGACACTTCTGAACAATGCCATGAAGGTAACATGTCTGCCTGGTTGGCCCCACATGGGCTTTGCCAGGCTGGAACTTGACCATAAGTCACTCTGGGACCAACAGAGCTATTTCAGCACTTGCGGGTTGGGGAAGAGGAGGAGTTAAATATATGAGCTATCACAGAAGCAGGAAGAAGCCAACAGCAGCTTCTGAAGGAATTACCATGAGAAGGAGGCTAGGAAGAATTTGTCACTGCATGATATAGATGCATAGCACAGGGAGAAGCCAGTGGTGCTGTGTGGGATCAACATCTACTTTTCTGCTTCCCTGCAGGGTGGAGTGAGTGATGAGATCACGCTGACGGCCTACATCATTATTGCATTGCTGCAGATTCCTCTGCCTGTAACTGTACGTGTCTGCATCCCAACCCTAGCCACAGATGGTACTAACCTGTCCTACTAGTGGTCCCCCAGATTACCTTCTGAAAGAAGAAATCCTGTCTGAATATTCTTTCCGTTCAAGCCTAGACTGGAATAACATTTTTTCCTCCATTTTCCTCCCCTGTCCAATCCTGTCTCCCATATACACATTTCACTTAAACTACTTCTGAGTTCTTGGGTGGAGAATCAATCTTTTGCTCCTTTAAAAGAGTACGGCTTGCATAACAGGCAGTTAAATAATATTTAAATCTCTGAAATGAGCCAAATAGGTTTTCTACACCCACAAAAATCTCCTTTTGTTTGTTGGGATAGTACATTCCTGTTGAACCACTTATATGGGCCTATTGTTTTGACACAACAGCACAGGTCTGTAAAAAAAGGTGGCACACTCAGGGATTCATTCTTACTTTCTCTTGCTCTTCTAGATTGTTTCATGGGAAATCCCCATCCTTAATGCTTGGGGAATAAGGCATACCTATAGGGAATACCATAAATGGTAGTCTGTGAAAAGCCTGAGGCCTCTTTAAAAGCAATGGAGGTTTGGTCATTCTGATCCCTGAGTCTGTGATACCATCACTGTGAGACAAGCCTCTGGTGCAGGTAAAATTGGGGTGTGAATTGCAGCAGAAGGACTGCTGAGCCAGGATGGTTGCCGGGCTGCTGTAATCCCTCTGCTCCAAATGCAGTAGGGACTATTTTGTGTTGCAATTTTTTCCTGTATAGTGAGCACAAGCAGAAGGAATTATTTTGACAGTAGGGTGAGATGGACAATATCAACTTCACCAGAAGAGTATTCTTTCTTTGGTATGTGTTGTGTTTAGAAGGCAAGTTCTCAGGCAGAACTGTATTGGATAACAAGGATGTTTTTTATCCCCCTGTCTGAGCCTAAAAGCGCCACTGAATGTGAAGGGGTTTGTCAGAATCTGGTCGGGATATGGGTGCGTTTCAAGTTAAGCTACATGAACTCCTGAGCATAGCACAGCCCTTAGATATTCAATGCTATTGGCAAGCATAGAGTATTTCTGTAAGTAAAATAAGCCATATTAGATCCCTCATAAAAAACTTATTAGCACTGTCCTCAGAATGTGTATCTACTGCCATGTCCTGTCATCAGACTGAACTCCTCCCCAACGCTTACCTTACAAACAGTAGTAAGCGTAGGAAACCTTAGGTGAGGCATAGCCCCAGCCAATTTTATTTTTATTCTTTGGTTTCTCAAAAGCAGCTGAATTGCTTCTCCAAAAGTGACCACAGAAGATTTCATCTTCCAGTACACACGCAAAGTACAAAGCCGCTGAAAAATAAATCTTCTCCTTCTAGACCACTGATTAAGCTGTAAATGTGCTGTTAGGCTTCAGATGATGGCATGCCCCCCTGCAGTGTCACTGCTTCAATTTTATACCAGTTTTTCCATCACAAACGAGGAATAGTCATGTGTTTTGCTGCAAGGTCATGGGGTCACAGTGTCTGTTATTTAACACTATGTAAAGTAGCTACATTTTGCTTTGCTGTAGAAATTGTGCTTTTAAACCATACGTGAGATTCTGGCTTCAAAAAGACCTGCATTTTTGATGCTACATGTCACAAAAAATATTCCACAAAATAGAAAAAAAGATATTCTTTCTTGTGCAGAGATAGAATTTATCTCCAAACTACAAGCTACATTATCAAGTTCCAGCAAAATGAATTTTTTTCAGAAGGCCCTGGAAAAGAGGAACGAAACAATAAAAAGGAAAGGATAGAGCAGAGGGTGAAAACAGAGAACAGTCTCAGGGTGACCGCTAGAGGAGGAAAGCAACTATCCAGTGTATCAACAGAGAGGAAGTGTACCAGAGAGCTCCCCTTGCCCTGACACTCAACCAGGCCACTCATTCTTCTCAAGGCAGAAGGGTTGGAGCCCTGCTTCAAAATCTCTACATAAAAATGGGAGAAAATATTACAACAAGATGTATTAAAGAAAAGCAGACAAAAGATAAGGAAGAGCCTTTGGCTGCCCGTTTGTTCCAGGGAATATTGGACCTGGAGATGAAGGGAGGCGCAATGGTATAATCCTTGTCAGACAGGGGAGTGGGGATATCAAGGTTCCATAGGTACCATCCGATTCCTGTTGTTCTAAGATGGACCTCAGTGCGAGCTCTAGCTGCTCCAGCTCAGTCTCTCTCTCCTTCCAGCACTCAGTGGTGCGTAACGCTCTGTTCTGCCTGGAAACAGCAGCGGATGAGAAAGAAAACCACGTGTACACCAAGGCACTGATGGCGTACACCTTTGCCCTGGCGGGGAAGGAAGAGAAGCGGAAGGCATTGCTTGGTTCACTTGAAAAGGAAGCCGTGAAAAAGGGTGAGTGCTCCTGGTGGGGCATCTCTTTCTTCCAGGCCACTGGCCTGACATCTTCCCTTGATAAACTGGCTTTTATTGGTGGAGCAATGGCTGCAGGAAATGGCTTCTGTGGGTGGGGAAAGGCGGCGCGAGAGGAAAAACTTGTGCAAAGGGGGTGCGTTTTTGAGAACTCCCTCTCAGTGCCCACTCCTACTTCTGTGCTCTGAGAGAGACCATCAGGAAGCACCAGGCACCGTCCCCATCGGCGCTGAACTGAAGGGTAGCTCTGCTAGCGTCTCTCCTCAGTCCGCTCCTCTTGCCACCCCAGGCACTGCTTAGCAAAGACTTAGCAGCGTTTATGGCCGCTCCTTCCTTCCAGTGCACGTGCTCAACGTAGAACAAAGCTGACCTTGCACAGCACAAGGGAGAGTACATCAGAGAGGAGCTGCGTGTGCGGAGAGACAAAAGGAACATACAGGTCATTTTGGAGGCCATAGCATAAGCTCTGAGTCTTCCAGGAAGTCACGTAACAGCTCGGAAGCATTCTGGCAAAGTCAGGCCGGACGGTGGGTTTGCCCAAGTGTTGGGTAGCAGGGCTGTGAAGGACATATCCCCAGCACCTTTTGCCTTTTCCACCTGCATGTGACTATCAAGCCCTGCTCACAGTCCTTGGGTCGTTTTGCCTCACAGAGCTTGTCACTGCCCAACCTGGGCATCTCTACCCAACAAGGGAAGTAGTGCCAGCCTGGTGCTCTGCTGGTGCTCAAGCCCATAAATGCCTCCATGAATCTGGAGTCTAGGACAAAGCGGTATCCAGGCCTGAGGACTGAGCCTCAGCATCTCATACTAGTTCAGCAAGCGAAGGGTTGTCTTACCCTTCCCATTTCACCCTACATGACAGAGGCATCCTGGAGGCTCTGTCCTCCCAACTGGACCGGCAGCAGATCAAGAACTGCCTTTCCACAACTACTAATAACTGCTTGTTGCCTTGTCTCCATGCTCCCTGCCTCCTGTGAAGATGGGTCTGTTCATTGGCAGCGGCCTGGGAAAGAGCCAGAGGTTGACCTCCCGTACTATCGCTACCGAGCTCCCTCTGCTGAGGTGGAGATGACGGCCTACGTGCTCCTTGCTTACCTCACCACGCAGCCGGCACCTTCCCAGGAGGAGCTGTCATTTGCATCGCCTATTGCAAAGTGGATCAGCGGTCAGCAGAATCCCAACGGAGGCTTCTCCTCCACCCAGGTGAGCTGCTTCCCTCCTGCAACCTCACACGCCAATGTCAGAAGATGGGAAGCGTCAGGCACCCAGGTGGGAGCACAGTAAGGTTCCCCAGGGCAGGGACTGTCCCCCTGCAGTGTCTACCATGGTTGCCAAGTTCCCAAGAGGCTAGAGGCTAGTATGTCAGCTCGTGCCTCTGGGAATGACCGATATTGTGGTTAGTGACCTGGTTTTCTGGGCACAGTGGGGCAGAACGGTAGGGACACAAGGGGCGTGTGTCTGTGCCATTGGAGTGGGCTCCCACTGCAGTTTCTCTGTGCATATCAAGTTGCTGCTTCCCCCTGTGGTGAGCGAGTGAAGGCTGCGCAGAGATGCACACCAGGGAGCTCAGGGAACATGCAGCTGCTGTGCAGAGGACACAGGAAGGGAATGGCAACATGCAAAAGCGGCTCTTTCTCTCTCTCGCCTTTGTACTTAAAACCAGAGGAAGCGGAGAACGGAGGGGAAGATGCCTGCCGACAGCAAAGGGCAGGCTGTGGCAGGACAGGCTGTGCAGAGGCTGACTGTATTCCCCTGGGTGCCGGGACCCCTCTCTCTCAGGACACAGTGGTGGCTCTCCAAGCCCTGTCCCTGTACGGAGCTGTCACCTATGCCAAGAGCGGAGCAGCTTCCAAAGTGACCCTGCGATCTGGAGGGGACTTCCAGCAAGACTTCCAAGTGGATCCCACAAACCGGCTGCTGCTCCAGCGTGTGCCCCTGCCCCACGTGCCGGGGGAGTACAGCACGGAGGTGTCTGGCGAAGGATGCGTCTACCTGCAGGTGAGGGTGATGGGGGCAGGTGGCATCCTGGGAGGAGAGCCCCTTGCCAGGCAGGAGCCAGGGAGAGGGCAGAGGGGACAGGGGAGAGGGGAGCAGTGGGAAGGAGAGCTCTGGGAGAGGGGAGAGGAGAAGAAGAGTAGAGGTGTGCGGAGGAGAAAGAGTGGGAGGGAGGGAGGGAAGGACCCAAAATGTGGAGGAGCTGTGAGAGTGGGAGAAGTGGGGAGGCAGGACGGGGAGAGGATGGTCTCTCACATTTGAGCACGCACGCACACATGCTCACACAGAGCTGCTGGCTCTCCCCTAGACAAGCCTGAGGTACAACGTGCAGCCCACGCAGGAGGATGCACCCTTCATGCTCCACGTGTACACGATCCCAGAGACATGTGAGGACTCCAAGGCTCACAAGGTCTTTGACATAGGCATAAATGTCAGGTGAGTCTGCATTTGGGTCTGAGCCTTCCTGAGAAGCCCTGGGAGCTGGAGCAGGTCTGGCAGTCCAGCGTGAGCCAGTCTGGAAGCCCTGGAGGGGCGGTGCATCCCTGGAAAAGTGGGCAGGAGGCAGCAGGGCTGGGAGGAGAGGCTGTGGAGGAAGGGCACGTGCTGCAGTGGTGGAGCTGTGTGGGCAGCCCAGGGCTGGGCTAGTGAGAGGCTGCAGAGGTGACTAGGAGGCCCTGGCACAGTTGGAGAAGAAGGTGCTGGACTGTCAGGATGTGGTGGGGTGCCAAGCGTTACGGAAAAGCTGGACGTGCCCCCAGCTTCGACTTGAGGTGCACTGAACCTTTGTTGCTCGGTTCCTTAGCTACACTGGGGAGCGCAATGGCTCCAACATGGTGATTGTTGACGTGAAGATGCTGTCGGGATTCATCCCCGTGAAGTCCTCCGTGAGGAAGGTAGGAGCCTGTTTGTCAACAAGCAAGATCCAGCTTCTTCTCTTCAAGATACCTTCCAAGTGCCCGTAGCAAAGTAGAGGGCTTCAGGGTTGGAAGCAGCTTGATCTTGCAAATGTCTTCTGCACATTTGCCGTGTACAGTGTTTTCTTTCCTTTCCTGGCTCAAGGCCAGCACAAGGGGAGGCAACGCGAGGAATCTAGGAAAAACAGACTACGTCATTTTTCCTTTAGACTGGTGATGGGCACCTTTATTATGGCTGTGTCCCGATAGCTCCCCAAAAGCTTTGTCTGCGCATAGGACATTCAAAAGTAGTGCCGTTTCCTTTTTCCCTGGGCTGATCTGACAACACCGTATAGCATTGTAACTGTTGAGGTCTCGGGTCACTGCCTGAGATGCTGAGCGGGTGCATGGTCTGGAAAATAAAGGCAACCATAAGACACTGCAGAACTAGCAAGCCAGGAGGAATGCATTTTCATTGACTCGTTCCATCACTGTGCTTGGACCAGTGCTCAGTCTCTGCTGGAGCCAGGCCGTACTTCATCAGCCAGGCTGGCGAAGGGAAGGCCTGCGAACCACGATACCTGGTGGCACACCGAGGAGGCAATTCCACGCCGCAGGCGTAGTTCCCCGAGTACCCCAGTGTTTCATCCGCAATACACGCCATCCGTGGGGCTGTGTAAGGGCACAGGGAGACCACCCTCGGCACCGTAACATCTCGGTCTTGTCTCTTCAGCTGGAAGGCCGCCCCGTTATTGAGCGCACCGAGCTGAGTACCAACCACGTCCTGGTGTATCTGGAAAAGGTGAGTACCCGTCTGGGGAGAGGATGACTGAGAAACACAGGCATTGGGACATTTGGCCACACAGGGCAAAAGATGTGGGACTCCAAACTACCACGGCTCTGAGAACAATGGGACTGAAAGCCACGCTGGCTTGGGCCGACCTTTCAGACTTACAAGTGGCACCTTCCTCCCAGCCCTCAGCAGCCTTTCCCTCCGCCGCACGCACAGGTCGGGCCCTGGCCTCCCCGCCAGCCAGAGCCTCCCCCAGCGTGGGGAAAGGCCCCAGGGCTCCCCCTTGCCCCCCAGCCAGGCCTGCAGCCCCCGCACCCGCAGGGCCCAGGCACGGGTGCCGGGGGGAGCGAGGGAGCCGGGGGGCAGCGCGGGGGCGCAGGGGAGCCCGGGGCAGCGCCGAGCCGCCCCCGAGCCTCCGCCGCTTCCCTTCCCCAGCTGAGCAGCCAGACCCTCAGCTTCTCCTTCACGGTGGAGCGGGACGTCCCTGTGCAGGGCCTGAAGCCAGCTCAGGTGAAGGTCTACGACTACTACGAGACAGGTGAGTGCGGGGCTGGGGGTGCCGCGGGGGCGGGCAGCGGGACGCGCGGAGGGGCGCGGGAGCTGTGGGGACCCGCAGCTGCCCCTGGCCCGGGCCCTTTCCCGCCCCGCGCTGCCTGGGCTCTCTGAGCGCAGAGGGGCCTGGTGGGCTGGCAGCGACAGCGCCGTCCCCCCGCCCCAGGGTGCTGGCAGAAGGTGCCCGAGCGGCCCTCGGGCGCACTGCGCTGGGGACCTGCTGGGGCTTCCTGTGCGGGGTGCCTCTGCCTTGCTGCTGCCGCCTCCAGACAGGGCCATGACTGGGGCTCCCTCCCACCCAGCTGGGATCTTGGGGGCGGGGGAACTCGGGGATGGTGGCAGTGGCCTGCTGTGGGGCCTGGGAGAAGTGTCTCTCCGGCGCCCGTCCCTCTGCCAGGAGCGCTGAGGGTCTCTGACAGCCTGCTCTCCCCTTTCCCTTCTGTTTTCCAGATGAGTTTGCCATACATGAGTACAGTGCTCCCTGCGCCACAGGTAGGGTACCAAGTTCTCCTCCCTTCTCCACAGTTCTCTACATCTTCTTCCTTGTATTTTTGGTCTTCTAGCCAGCTCTTGTCTCTTTCTGCTCAATGAGTAATGTGGATGAGATTGCCCCAACTCACAGGCACAGATTTTGTAGGCCATACGTGCAATAGAAAGTCCTCATTACAGAGGAATCCCTCCCAACCCTTATTATGGAAGAGGTGAGTGTTTGACTCTTACAGGAACTTGGGCTTGCCTCTCTTGTATGGTGACAGAAAACTGCCCTGGTGGTAGACCCTCACCTCTACACACAGCCACATTACTCATTAGGGGTGGGGGGTGTCATAGTTCTCCAATATGGCACCCTAGCCTGCTTAGCAACTGTATGCGGCCAAGGCCACAGTGGTGCTGGCACATTGCAGCATGCCTTTAAGCAACGCCATTTTCCTTGGATCAAGAGATGGAAAGTTTGCCTTTGGTAGCTACTATCTTGAGCAACAGCTGCTCTCTGCTCAGCTACCCTGCTGCCCAAGTGGGAGAGGGGTCTCTCAGGAGGCGGGTATTCCTCATGACCCTAGGCAGCCAGCCCTCAGTCTTGGTTTTGAGTCTGAGCTTGCAGGACGGAGAGGCTATCATCTTTGGGGGGTTCTCTGCAGTGCAAGGCCACATGTGTTTGGCTTAGGAGCACAGGTAATGCATGAGGTTCTGTGGAAGGCCCTGACCAGAGATACTCTCCTGTCCTATATGGAGTCTTCCAATATGAAGACTGGCAGGTCTGGCTTCCCATCAGTTGCCCATTTTCAGGCGTCTAGAATGTAGAAGCTTCTGGAAAGCACTGAGACCCTGGGAAGTGTTTTTTCACAGGTCTTGACTGTGGCATCTGAGAGCAGAGAAAAAGTGTTTTGGACTTGGGAAAGGTGAAAGCTATGTCTCTTGCTGGTGGTAAATGGTGAAATTTATCTCCTTCTGTGTTCTTATCTGGTGTTTTGGAAAAAAGCCCAAACTCCCACGCTTTTACTCCATACTGCTTGCTAACCTTGGCTGTGTCTGTAGGTACAGCTGTGTTCTGCTGATTCTGGGCCCACAGCCTCCCTTCATGGAAAAACAGTGCATAAGTCCTAAGATAGACACTGAGTGGACAGTAAAATGTTTCCAAAGGTTATGTTGGTGTGGTCTGACTGTCCAGTCTGAGACTAGGGGGGAGGCTTTAGATTTTAGGCTACTCTTCCCCATGTGCGCTAAAAGACAGGGATTTTATCCTCCTTGGAAAAGATGATGGGAAATTGCTAGTTAAGAGGTCTAGCCACTGGTCTAGGTGTCCAAAGGTGCTCTGCACTGACTAAAAGGCAGATCTCAGTTGCAAAGCAGAAAGCTGCCTTGCCTGCCCTGAACAGTGCGTGCCACTGGTGCAGCATATTCCTTCTGCTCTCTGCAGAGAATTAAATACACTTCAGGAGCATATGTCATTGCTGCAGTGAACATCCTTGCTACCTGTTTGCACTGTGCTCCTGTGTCCATCCCAGGTGTGACAAATTCCATTCCGCTTATCTCTCCCAGTGGGTCAGAGAGAGTCTCGGCCTTCCTTCAACCTCACATGGCTTTGAAGGTGGGACAAGCGTTGAGTGCTATGGATGACCTTCAATCCTGGTCAAACAGCAACCCACTCTCCTGTACTGTCCTTCACATACAACCTGGCTTCCCAAACCCACGTCTCACTCTCTCTGTGTCTCAGCCTGGGAGAGGGAACCGGTATATCTAACTCCTGTACCCTCCCATCTTCTTTCATCCTTGCAGAGGAAGTAGACCAGGGCAATGCATGAAGAATACTCCCAGCCGCTGCAACCTGCCTGCCTCACCACCACCACTACCATCTATGGAGAGGATGGAGTGACAGATGAATAGTGCCTGCAATAAATGGGAAATGAACTTTACAAATAAATTAACTGTACTCACCAATGATTTTTGAACAGTTCATTGCCAATTCTGTTTCTTCCTGCTCAGCCTCTAGTCACAGTTTTAATTTCCCTGGCTTTGTAGGTTGAAGAGCATCCCATCCAGCCATGCCTGCGTGCAGGGCAATAAGGCTGACAAGTGAGGATGGAATGATTTAAGTTGGGGTCGGCCTTTCTACTATAGCCCTCTCAGTGTTATGTACTCTGAACTTGTCATCTGAGATCAACAGAGAAGGACACGTAATTCTTGAGAACAGTTTCTCTCCCCTGGCTTAGAAACCATAAACTTGATTGAACTGGTCTCTGCAGTTGCCTATCCCTGTCTCCCACCAGCAGGCAGCCTGGAGGATCAGCTGAAGCTACATGAAATTCAACCTCTGTGATGTGCCACAGAGGCACCCCTTCCAGTACTGTTTCTTGTTTGTAGAAGAGTAGGAAGAGATACACAGTCTGCCCTCTTGTAAGATTAGAGGGTGCATGGTGGGGCAGGAGGGATGTGTGCATGCATTATGCCTTCAGCTGCTAACTTATAATGGCCTGTTCTCCAGCTGAAGCTTGGGCCTTCTTGTGGAAACTTCCGTATCTTGTGCCTGCTGCTTCTGGGAGATTCCCAAGGAGAAGCTAATGGCATTTGCCAGTAACCTACCTACTACCTAATTCTAGTTTAAATGGCACATTTATTTAAACCATGGAGTTGCTTTGGTGAAACTGTCCATAATCCTCTTAAATATCTCCAGGAATGCTCACCTTTTCTTGGTTTTGTCCCATGTATTTCTGGTTTTAACTTTTGAATGGCAGAAAGATCTTATGTGACTGTTTATTCTCATGAAATGCTTATTGTTAGGTATCATGGCTTATTGTGTATCCAAAGTACGCACAGCTAGTTGTTCCATCCAAATTTTTTAGTGTGATTATCCAAACAGCATTACTGAGAACAAATAAAGTTCTTCATCTATTTTGCTATATATTAATATTATGTCACTTTGTCTCCTGTGGTGTTTGGCATTTACTCACTTGAGACCTTTTTGACACCTCATATTCAGGCAAGTCTATGGAATAAACTGGCATCAGTGAAAGCTGAGCAAAATTTCTAATCACACATGAATACTAATTGCATTTTGTTTTGATTTAGAAATAGTAAAGCCATCTAATTTCCTACCATGAGGCAATTACTTTTCCAAAGCAACATAGTTTTTGGTCGCTGAATGAAACTGTTTTGATTTTAGACCATTGTAATTTGCCTTTGAAGCATGCAATTCTTGCTCCATGGGGAAATAAATACAATGTTCAGACATTCCTGTACTTACTTCAGGTAGCCTTGCTAAAGCTTCCCACGTGGTATGCCGTGGAGGACCTGCAAGTATGTGACTTTGATGATTCACAGCCTCGTCAAGCAGAGAGATGTTAAACTGCTTTACAGATATGGGCTAGCCAGGGAGCCCCAAATGACAAGTGATGTGGTTGCCCATGGGCAACAGTTAGGCGTTGTCTAATTTAAAACCCAGCGGCAGCAAAGCATAGTGTTAACTCTTTCCATGATAGAAAGCCATTTTCCAATTTTTGTGAAAGGAGCATAGTCCAGTGATTTCACAGACTTTTCAGTTAAATTATCATGATGAAAACTTTGTTCTATCTGAGGCAGAAAAGTTTCAACAGCATAGCCATGGCAGAGTACTCGCCAAAA
This sequence comes from Morus bassanus, assembly GCA_031468815.1. Classification (NCBI taxonomy): domain Eukaryota; kingdom Metazoa; phylum Chordata; class Aves; order Suliformes; family Sulidae; genus Morus; species Morus bassanus. The sequence goes on along the minus strand of CM062571.1, from coordinate 1,260,041 downwards.
AGGAAATGAAAATGAAGGAGCTGGTGCCATCCATCTACAGCCAGCTGTAAAGGAGGGTCTGTATTTGCAGACTCGTGTCTGTATGCACACATTTGCAGGCCTGGCACTTTTGAACCTGCTTGCCCTTCACTAATGGTCTCAGCTGGCACTGTGTTTCTCTAGCACAGTCAGTCTCTCATGACCCCATAGCAGGGGGACAGCTACAAAAGGGGCCAGAGCAAACTGCTTTCCTCGCGGAGTGAGGAATTCTAGCTCATGAAGGGGAAAGAGGGTCTTGAGACACCCACGTGGACGATGACAACACAAAGAGCTTCAGCGTCACTGAAACAAGTACAAGTTCTTTGCTGCATCGGTCACTTATATTTTTGACAACCTGGATCTGTGTACGTGAAAGAAGCTGCGTAAGGGACTCCTGTAGGTGAGTTTGCTTAAGCTTACCTTGGCAGGGTCAAAGGCACCTCTGCACACAAAACCGTGTAAATAAAATACAGAGTGCCATTATGACCTACTGAACTAAGGCTGATTGCCTCTGCACCCTGGGAGAGATCTAGCCTACAGAGAATGTGATCATTTGGAAAATCAACATGCAAAAAGTTTAACCCAAACTACCAGATGCGAATCCAGGGCCTCCCCTCTGAATTCTGCTGAAGGACTCTAAGCTTAGCTGTGAGGGAGAAAAAATCCCTGTATTAAAATTACTCCAAAAACCCCAAACAGATCTACAGGCCTCCACTGAGGGGAAGAGGATAAAGTTCTCATGAAAAACACAAGGGGTTTGGCTCATAAGGTGGTTTTTGGTTTAAATTCTGACTAACAACACCGTTAAGTTCCCAGTCCCTCTCTGATTTCACTTCAACTGTTTAGAAACAAGCAATGTCTTCTCTGCCAGAATGTGAAAGTCCACAGGTTTTCCCTTCACTTCTATCCAGCCTGCTGTGAAAGATCAGACTGGACAGGTTCACACTGTCCTTCCACCTCATAGCAGTGATTTCACAGTGGGGTCAAAGGCGGTATGTGATCACAGGTTTATGTCCAAGGATTATCTTGCAGAAAACACCCACTTTTAGAGGCGGGGAGCCAAGCTTCCAGTGCATAATGGATCATGTAGGATTTCCTCTCCTCCTGGAGAACTGGCAAGTATGGAGGTGAACCTCCCCACTGCCAAAAGCTGTGTGCCTCGTGGTATTCCTGAGGAGGTGCCAAACACCGCCTTGCTGTGGATGGCTCTGGATTTAAATCTTGGGCCGTTACACAGTCTGAGCTATGGATGGGAGGAGAGACAAGATGCAGTAACAAAAAGCAAGGCCAGAAGCATCTGATGAGAATCAAGACTTAATTTATTTGTAGTGTTACTTCCTTTTCGGCGTTGAGGTGTCCTCCAACATTTTAACAAGAAGATCTTCTAGGGACAGACACACGCCGGTTGATCCAACAAGGTTCAGAACAGATGTGCTCTTCAGGCATTTCCCTGTTCAGCCTTGGCTGGAGGCAGGCAAAGGACAGAGTGAGGTAAGTATCCTTGTGAAGCGATGTCCAGAGCCCTGGATATCTTCTCTGAGTTCTGGTGACTATGTGAGCTCAAGCCCTGTTAAAATCTGGGAAACTGCTTCACCTAAAAATGCCCAGTTGCAGACAGATAACAGGATGGGAGTGGCTGAACACATTCAAGATATCCACGCTACCAAGAGGGCAAGGGAGGCAGAGGTATCCTGGAGATACATGAGCTTTCCCAGTACACATTCCCTCTCAGCACCTGCATTTCCCAAAGGAAGGGAAAAAATAACCCAGGGCGGAGTCTGAAAGGTTCCTACTGAAGACATAAATAACGTCAAAATTTCACCAAGAGGTTTGGGAGACAGTTCCTCAGTACCCTTCTGTGTCTGCAGCATGGCAAATGTGGCCCTGAAAAGGGCAGAGGCACAAAGGCTGAGTGTGGTGTTCAGTGCCAAGGGAGATTTCCATCTTGTTTGTACTATGTGACACACACAGGCAGGAAAAAAAAAAATGCATCTGTGTGAAAGAAGGCTGTAACAAAAGAATGGGATTGCCATTCTCAGTGAACCAAAAGGAAAGCTGTATCTGATCTTACACAGGACATGGGCTGGAAGCATTACGTTCCCTCTCTGTATGGAGACATGCCTAAACAATGCGACAGGCATAGCGAAGATAAATGCTGAGAGTACACTCAGGCTGAGGAAACCTACGTCTGCAACGACTGTCATTCAAGACAACCTGCAAAAGCCCATGCTGGCACATCTCAGTTGTTCCTGTGCACCCTACCTGTGGCGCAGGGAGCACTGTACTCCTGTGTGGCAAACTCGTCTGGAAAACAGAAGGGAAAGGGGAGAGCAGGCTGTCAGAGCCCAGGCAGCGCAGGGCGGGAAAGGGCCCAGGCCAGGGGCAGCTGCGGGTCCCCACAGCTCCCGCGCCCCTCCGCGCGTCCCGCTGCCCACCCCCGCGGCACCCCCAGCCCCGCACTCACCTGTCTCGTAGTAGTCGTAGACCTTCACCTGAGCTGGCTTCAGGCCCTGCACAGGGACGTCCCGCTCCACCGTGAAGGAGAAGCTGAGGGTCTGGCTGCTCAGCTGGGGAAGGGAAGCGGTGGAGGCTCGGGGGCGGCTCGGCGCTGCCCCGGGCTCCCCTGCGCCCCCGCGCTGCCCCCCGGCTCCCTCGCTCCCCCCGGCACCCGTGCCTGGGCCCTGCGGGTGCGGGGGCTGCAGGCCTGGCTGGGGGGCAAGGGGGAGCCCTGGGGCCTTTCCCCACGCTGGGGGAGGCTCTGGCTGGCGGGGAGGCCAGGGCCCGACCTGTGCGTGCGGCGGAGGGAAAGGCTGCTGAGGGCTGGGAGGAAGGTGCCACTTGTAAGTCTGAAAGGTCGGCCCAAGCCAGCGTGGCTTTCAGTCCCATTCTTCTCAGAGCCGTGGTAGTTTGGAGTCCCACATCTTTTGCCCTGTGTGGCCAAATGTCCCAATGCCTGTGTTTCTCAGTCATCCTCTCCCCAGACGGGTACTCACCTTTTCCAGATACACCAGGACGTGGTTGGTACTCAGCTCGGTGCGCTCAATAACGGGGCGGCCTTCCAGCTGAAGAGACAAGACTGAGATGTTACGGTGCCGAGGGTGGTCTCCCTGTGCCCTTACACAGCCCCGCGGATGGCGTGTATTGCGGATGAAACACTGGGGTACTCGGGGAACTACGCCTGCGGCGTGGAATTGCCTCCTCGGTGTGCCACCAGGTATCGTGGTTCGCAGGCCTTCCCTTCGCCAGCCTGGCTGATGAAGTACGGCCTGGCTCCAGCAGAGACTGAGCGCTGGTCCAAGCACAGTGATGGAACGAGTCAATGAAAATGCATTCCTCCTGGCTTGCTAGTTCTGCAGTGTCTTATGGTTGCCTTTATTTTCCAGACCATGCACCCGCTCAGCATCTCAGGCAGTGACCCGAGACCTCAACAGTTACAATGCTATACGGTGTTGTCAGATCAGCCCAGGGAAAAAGGAAACGGCACTACTTTTGAATGTCCTATGCGCAGACAAAGCTTTTGGGGAGCTATCGGGACACAGCCATAATAAAGGTGCCCATCACCAGTCTAAAGGAAAAATGACGTAGTCTGTTTTTCCTAGATTCCTCGCGTTGCCTCCCCTTGTGCTGGCCTTGAGCCAGGAAAGGAAAGAAAACACTGTACACGGCAAATGTGCAGAAGACATTTGCAAGATCAAGCTGCTTCCAACCCTGAAGCCCTCTACTTTGCTACGGGCACTTGGAAGGTATCTTGAAGAGAAGAAGCTGGATCTTGCTTGTTGACAAACAGGCTCCTACCTTCCTCACGGAGGACTTCACGGGGATGAATCCCGACAGCATCTTCACGTCAACAATCACCATGTTGGAGCCATTGCGCTCCCCAGTGTAGCTAAGGAACCGAGCAACAAAGGTTCAGTGCACCTCAAGTCGAAGCTGGGGGCACGTCCAGCTTTTCCGTAACGCTTGGCACCCCACCACATCCTGACAGTCCAGCACCTTCTTCTCCAGCTGTGCCAGGGCCTCCTAGTCACCTCTGCAGCCTCTCACTAGCCCAGCCCTGGGCTGCCCACACAGCTCCACCACTGCAGCACGTGCCCTTCCTCCACAGCCTCTCCTCCCAGCCCTGCTGCCTCCTGCCCACTTTTCCAGGGATGCACCGCCCCTCCAGGGCTTCCAGACTGGCTCACGCTGGACTGCCAGACCTGCTCCAGCTCCCAGGGCTTCTCAGGAAGGCTCAGACCCAAATGCAGACTCACCTGACATTTATGCCTATGTCAAAGACCTTGTGAGCCTTGGAGTCCTCACATGTCTCTGGGATCGTGTACACGTGGAGCATGAAGGGTGCATCCTCCTGCGTGGGCTGCACGTTGTACCTCAGGCTTGTCTAGGGGAGAGCCAGCAGCTCTGTGTGAGCATGTGTGCGTGCGTGCTCAAATGTGAGAGACCATCCTCTCCCCGTCCTGCCTCCCCACTTCTCCCACTCTCACAGCTCCTCCACATTTTGGGTCCTTCCCTCCCTCCCTCCGTCCCTCCCTCCCACTCTTTCTCCTCCGCACACCTCTACTCTTCTTCTCCTCTCCCCTCTCCCACAGCTCTCCTTCCCACTGCTCCCCTCTCCCCTGTCCCCTCTGCCCTCTCCCTGGCTCCTGCCTGGCAAGGGGCTCTCCTCCCAGGATGCCACCTGCCCCCATCACCCTCACCTGCAGGTAGACGCATCCTTCGCCAGACACCTCCGTGCTGTACTCCCCCGGCACGTGGGGCAGGGGCACACGCTGGAGCAGCAGCCGGTTTGTGGGATCCACTTGGAAGTCTTGCTGGAAGTCCCCTCCAGATCGCAGGGTCACTTTGGAAGCTGCTCCGCTCTTGGCATAGGTGACAGCTCCGTACAGGGACAGGGCTTGGAGAGCCACCACTGTGTCCTGAGAGAGAGGGGTCCCGGCACCCAGGGGAATACAGTCAGCCTCTGCACAGCCTGTCCTGCCACAGCCTGCCCTTTGCTGTCGGCAGGCATCCTCCCCTCCGTTCTCCGCTTCCTCTGGTTTTAAGTACAAAGGCGAGAGAGAGAAAGAGCCGCTTTTGCATGTTGCCATTCCCTTCCTGTGTCCTCTGCACAGCAGCTGCATGTTCCCTGAGCTCCCTGGTGTGCAGCTCTGCGCAGCCTTCACTCGCTCACCACAGGGGGAAGCAGCAACTTGATATGCACAGAGAAACTGCAGTGGGAGCCCACTCCAATGGCACAGACACACGCCCCTTGTGTCCCTACCGTTCTGCCCCACTGTGCCCAGAAAACCAGGTCACTAACCACAATATCGGTCATTCCCAGAGGCACGAGCTGACATACTAGCCTCTAGCCTCTTGGGAACTTGGCAACCATGGTAGACACTGCAGGGGGACAGTCCCTGCCCTGGGGAACCTTACTGTGCTCCCACCTGGGTGCCTGACGCTTCCCATCTTCTGACATTGGCGTGTGAGGTTGCAGGAGGGAAGCAGCTCACCTGGGTGGAGGAGAAGCCTCCGTTGGGATTCTGCTGACCGCTGATCCACTTTGCAATAGGCGATGCAAATGACAGCTCCTCCTGGGAAGGTGCCGGCTGCGTGGTGAGGTAAGCAAGGAGCACGTAGGCCGTCATCTCCACCTCAGCAGAGGGAGCTCGGTAGCGATAGTACGGGAGGTCAACCTCTGGCTCTTTCCCAGGCCGCTGCCAATGAACAGACCCATCTTCACAGGAGGCAGGGAGCATGGAGACAAGGCAACAAGCAGTTATTAGTAGTTGTGGAAAGGCAGTTCTTGATCTGCTGCCGGTCCAGTTGGGAGGACAGAGCCTCCAGGATGCCTCTGTCATGTAGGGTGAAATGGGAAGGGTAAGACAACCCTTCGCTTGCTGAACTAGTATGAGATGCTGAGGCTCAGTCCTCAGGCCTGGATACCGCTTTGTCCTAGACTCCAGATTCATGGAGGCATTTATGGGCTTGAGCACCAGCAGAGCACCAGGCTGGCACTACTTCCCTTGTTGGGTAGAGATGCCCAGGTTGGGCAGTGACAAGCTCTGTGAGGCAAAACGACCCAAGGACTGTGAGCAGGGCTTGATAGTCACATGCAGGTGGAAAAGGCAAAAGGTGCTGGGGATATGTCCTTCACAGCCCTGCTACCCAACACTTGGGCAAACCCACCGTCCGGCCTGACTTTGCCAGAATGCTTCCGAGCTGTTACGTGACTTCCTGGAAGACTCAGAGCTTATGCTATGGCCTCCAAAATGACCTGTATGTTCCTTTTGTCTCTCCGCACACGCAGCTCCTCTCTGATGTACTCTCCCTTGTGCTGTGCAAGGTCAGCTTTGTTCTACGTTGAGCACGTGCACTGGAAGGAAGGAGCGGCCATAAACGCTGCTAAGTCTTTGCTAAGCAGTGCCTGGGGTGGCAAGAGGAGCGGACTGAGGAGAGACGCTAGCAGAGCTACCCTTCAGTTCAGCGCCGATGGGGACGGTGCCTGGTGCTTCCTGATGGTCTCTCTCAGAGCACAGAAGTAGGAGTGGGCACTGAGAGGGAGTTCTCAAAAACGCACCCCCTTTGCACAAGTTTTTCCTCTCGCGCCGCCTTTCCCCACCCACAGAAGCCATTTCCTGCAGCCATTGCTCCACCAATAAAAGCCAGTTTATCAAGGGAAGATGTCAGGCCAGTGGCCTGGAAGAAAGAGATGCCCCACCAGGAGCACTCACCCTTTTTCACGGCTTCCTTTTCAAGTGAACCAAGCAATGCCTTCCGCTTCTCTTCCTTCCCCGCCAGGGCAAAGGTGTACGCCATCAGTGCCTTGGTGTACACGTGGTTTTCTTTCTCATCCGCTGCTGTTTCCAGGCAGAACAGAGCGTTACGCACCACTGAGTGCTGCAGAGACATAACCAGTAATTAGAATGCTGGGTAGAAATGAGGGTTTTGCCTTACTAATGACACATCATTCCACTGAACTTTGAGGAGGGATCTGCCAGAATGAGGTCTAGGAACAAGTAGGGTACAACGTGTTCCAGACATGCCAAAATTGACAGCACATAATTCTTATATCACAGGGCTCTACAACCAAGCCCTTTTTCCAATCTGGAGCAAATTCTGAGCAGTACTTTGTCATCATAGACTGACGCAACATAACTGACTCTGGTTAGGGTGCAGCTACATACAGTTACAGGCAGAGGAACCTCCAGCAATGCGATAGTGATGTAGGCTGTCAGTGAGACCTCGTTGTCCACTCCACCCTGCAGGGAAAGACAAAGGTAGATGTTGACCCCACCTAGCTTCTTATCTTCTGTCTTTTCTCCCACTCCAGTGGGAATACTTTATTCTGCATTGTTGGCCCTTAGCTTGCCTCCTCCCCCATGCAGGGGATGTGGAGGTACTTATAAAGCACAGGTTAGCCTTCATACTCCTTCTGATTGTGGTGATCATACAGATTGGCCTCTGGCTCCCTAGTTCTTGCCACTGACATGGAAATTTCCCATCTGCCTGTATGTTCAAGAAGCTTAGCTGGACCCATCTGACTTATGGTCAAGTTCTAGCCTCACAAAAAAACAACCAGCCAGATCTGTTACCTTCATAGCATTGTTCAGGAGTGTCCCAGAACTGTGGAAACAGCCATTCTCCTTCTGTTTGTAGGACAGCCAGACCAAAGCATCCTGGATGTGCTTCCTATCTATGAAGATGTAAGGCCGGGCCTGGGCAAAGGACTTGAGGACAAAGGCTGTGAGCCTGAATGAGAGAAAGAGCAGTGAAAGGGCCTGAGCAGGCCTGTTGTCAGTCACAGGTGACAGGGTCCATGTGCACATCATCAGTCTGGAGAGAGGCAAGAAGGCCTGGAGAACTGTGGGCCAATTAGTCAGACCACATGTATATTATATCTTCACCTCAAAAAATCTGTCAAAAAAACTGCTTCCCACCTTGATTTCTTGTCCCTCTCTTAGCTCATGAAACCCTGTGATCCTTTTGTGTTGAGGCTACAGTTCGAAGGACAGCGATTGTTGATCTGTATCTAAAAAGAATTCTCTTTGGAAAAAGTAGGGAATTGCATGCCAATTATCTCAATGTCTGAAAAACAGTAATACTCAAAATAACAGGGGAGAATAATCAAATCCCTGCAGCTCATGGTCTGCTGGCTGGACTCTTGCACTAGAAACCCATGCCTCATGGGTTTCCCAGAACTCCCCAGAGTTTTGAAGTAAAGAACATGTTAAAAGAGTTTTTGCTAGAGCTGTTACAAGCAGTTATGGAGGAGAAGCAGGCATGTGGTGAGAAGCCAACGTGCTGTCAAGAGCCAAGTACTGTTTCAGAAATGAAAAGCAAACTAAAGGGGATGAAATCATCCATTCTTACCCTTACCTAAAGTTGGAAATGCATGTCAATAATATGCAGGAGCAACTCAAAACTTTGCAGTACGACACACCGGCAACACCCACGCTCCTCCAGGCTGTCTTTGCTTAATAACACTCAAACACTCTTGAAAAAAAACCACATACATCACTCTTGGATTATCTTCCTTGGATTATCATCCTTTCCACTTTTATGGAAACACCTTTCCCAGCAGCCTTCTTAGCAGATGCTAGTCTAAAGCTGCCTCTGCAACTCTTCATCCTTCCTCAGTCAGGATGTGAAATCCCTGCTCCCTTCTTCCCCCATTTATCTCCATTTCATTCTTGTCTGTCATGGTCCTCAGAGCTGCAGGTGGGAGGATGTGCTTCAGCTACGTAACTGGCTGATGCAGCCTACTTCATTAAGTAGGAGGCAGCGCAGGGACCACACCAGCTCTGGAAAGCCTGCTGGTCTACAACAGCACTTCCTATTTACTCTCATGCAGCGTTTACAATAAATGTGTAGGTGAGAAAGACAGGCTTATAGGGGAGGCATAGGTGACATTGAAATCTCACCAGGTGTTCCCCTGTTGGCCATAACGTGGTCCAAAGGCACTGTAAGAGCCATCTGGGTGCTTGTAGTTCAGCTGCCTCTGATAACCTGCAATGGAGAGTTAAAGCAAAATTCAGATGCCAGAGGAATTCTGCTGAGGGATGGGGGAACAGAAAAACAGCTGTATCAGTACAGGCAAAGGAGAGAGGAGTAGGTCAGTCCTATCCTAGCCAATAAGAAGTACTGGTACATTCCCACCTGCACACACTTGTACTGCATGGGGAGAAGCGACACCTGCCTTTCTTCAGAAGGAATGCAGGACATATTAATGACAATGGACATGTCACTGCAACAGGTCACCTGACAACTCTTCACTGCATTGCAAGCCACTTAGGGAGCAGAGAAAAGTGGGTGCAATGATCGGGTACCCTAATGCTTAAGCAACAAAGGAAATAAAGCAATGAAGGAAAAAGCAGCAAAGGGCCTTCTCAGGCATACAGCAGAGACCATCTATGCATGAGAGAAGCTCTCTTTCCACGTCTGGCCAACATTTGACAGAACCACCCCAGGCAGGATCTGGAAAAAAGCCAAAGCAGAAGCAAAAGCCATGTCCCAACTCACCGCTCACTAAGTATCCGATGGCCTTGGCTTTGACCTCCTCACTCAGCTGCCCTGTCTTGTTCAGATAGTTCAGGACATAGATGTTGGGTGCAAACAGGACCATGTTCTGCTCCCCACAACCGAATGGCATCTGGAGGAGCTGGTGCAGGTTCTGCATGGCACTGCCCATGATGTCACCTGGGGAACAGGAGATACCAGAGGGTTATTAACAACACTCAGGGCTGGCTATCAGAATCAGAGGGAGCTACTGAATGAGAGAAGCAGGAGATGACAGAGAAGAACAAAAGAAGATCTGGATTGATAAAGATTCTGGAATGAAACACAGAACGGCAGAGAAAAGGAAAGAGGGAAATGAGAGAAAGGGTAGGGCACCGGCAGAGAACCTTGACCAAAAGGACATGCAGGAAGGGGAAAAGGAAGAGCACAACTGGAAGGGAAAGTGGTCGAGACAGAAGGCATGAAAGACAGGAGTGGAGTGCACTGGAAACCAGGAGAAAAAGCTGTGGGGTAGGAGGCCAACACAGAGGGGCAGAAACAGCACATGGTTCTTCTCCCAGGCTGTGCACTCACCCAGCACTGAGAAATATGCTCTGCCTGAGTCTTGTACCACATTTGAGGGTAGCAACAGGGAAAACTTCTCTTTCACAGTCACTCCTGAGAGAGAAACAAGACCCAAACAGCTTCAGTGCAGTCCCAAGAAATGGCTAACGGAAGGGGAGGGGGCCTCACGGAAACAACAGGAACACTTCCTATTAGAAATGCCCTGGCTTCAGTCACTTTGTTTTTCCCTGGCTATAAGGCAATCTCTGCATTAAAGCACCCCCAGCTACTGTTAGGCACTGTAGATCACGTCTCTACAGCTTTTTCCTGGGTATGCTAGAAAACAGGAGACAGCGCTTGTAACTCCAATGTCAGCACATGAAGGAACAGGAATGCAAACAGTCATGCTAAATCTGTCCTAGCTCATACCCTGATGCTTAGGCAGGATAGTCCATTCTCTAGGGCCATCTTCTGTCTTATGTCTCAGGCTTCCAACCGATGGGGCATGTTTTGATTACCTAAAAATATCAGCCTAGCTGGAATATGATAGAGGCAGCACTGTCTTCCTCCTCCAGGCATGTCCCACCCATCAAACCACACAGGAACAAATGGAGAGGGTGAGGAGAGAGGGCTTTACCTTTTACACAGAGCACAGAGTTCTGGGCTGTTTCCTTCTCAACTCCTTCAGGCTTGGGTGGGATGAAGGAAAACAAAAGAGGAGAGAAGTTAGTGAGACAGGAAGTATAGACAGACAGAGGAATCCTCAGCAAGGACAAAGGGATACGTGAAAAGAAAAGTGATTGAGCTGGAGAAGGAGAGGCAGTCACAAACACTCCCTGAAATACAGAGCTCTGGAATAATAATTTAAGCAAGTAAAATAAACATGAACCTAAGTGATTGGTGTTGTACGTGGAGGAAGGACAGGAAAAGGAAAGGGACACACTGCAGGACTATCACATGGATGACCTGCAACTATTTTATGCAAGGAGAGACACTTAACATCCTTGTAACAAGAGGACTGCAGCATTACAGCAAGTGCTTTTGTTAGCAAAAGCTCACAGTTGCTCTAGAGGGCTGTCCTTAACAGATGTCTGCAGTGCTATTTATCATAATGCTGCAGATGCTTTAGGGGAAAAAAATGTGTCTGTTGATAACAGAAAGGGAATACGTTGTACATTGTAATATCTGGGGATGCTACCGATACCATATGACACAGTAGGCAAACATTAAGGGTTTTTATGTTACAGAGAAAAGCTAAGAACATAGAATCTACCTGCCAGATTACCACACCCAGTACAATAAACTAGTGTTTTCCTACAAAGGATATGCAATACTGCCACATAATATTTCCTTCTGTACCACACTGCATCAGTGACTTTTCTTGCCACAGGAAGTGGATAAGCTGTAAAATCTGAAGAGGTTTTCATGGACTCTTATAATATCTGGAGTTTTGAGGGGACTTTTCTACAGGCATTGAATTCCCATAGGTGCTTGTGAATCCCCCACCTTCATCCTGGTGCCAGACTATGGTAGCAAACCAGAACTGCATAACACTCAGCTTAAGAGTCAGTTTGCTTGGCCACTCAACTAGCAGAGAGGCCGCATGTGCTGACTGGCAAACTTACTGGGAGTGTCTCTAAAGGAGGAGAGAGGCTGTAAAGAGGGTGTATTGAAACAGGAGGTGACAGGTAGGAGATAAAGGGAAGGATGGATTGGAGCACGAGGGGACAGGGAAAGTTTAGAGTAATGGGAGACACATTGCACAGCATTATTAAGCTGCAGTCTTTATGCAGTATAGAGATGTATAAAGATGATGTAAGTATAGAGATGAGTATAAAGATGATGTAAGACCATCATATTGCCATGCTGCATAGTGGTCTCATAGAGTCACAGAATCATAGACCAGCCCTGGTTAGAAGGGACCTTGAAAGATCATCAGGCCCAACCTTTCATGGGAAGGCGAGCCTACACAATATTATCTAGCATCCCATCCAATTGCATCACAGTGTACGCTCTAGCCTGTGGGAAAGCTCAGTCCTCCCCTTCCCACAGCCCACATACCTCCACCAGCAGCTGTCTGATGACCGTGTCCTTCCGCCCTTTCTCAGGGGTCTCCACGATGGTGTTCCCGCAGGGCTGCTGGTTCTGTAGGGCCTCAGTGCTCACCGAGATCTCCACCTGCCCTGGAGGAAACAGGGGTCAGCCAGCCCTGCTGGGCAGAGCCAGGTAATGGGAGTCACTGCCACTTCCAGGAGTTTCAGCCTTCAGGCCCATGGGTGGGGATTTCCCACCACACCTGGGCCCTGCTTTTTTCCACAGGAACACAGCTGTCTATAGCAGAATCCTTCCTGAAGCAGATAAGCTGCAGTGCCATTGAAAGGTGACTCTATTTTGGTGACTCTTTTCCAGAGCTTAGGACACCACAATGGTGGGACTCACCAGCCCCACTGCTGTTGAGCACACTGCTACGCCACATGCACACAACAGCTGCTACCACAGCATGTAACAACAACAGTGAAAACAAAGTATGAAGATCCCATGGGACTGTTGCCTAATCTCTGGGAGAGATGGAGCTGACAGAGTGTCCCTGCTGGCCAGCAACGTCTCTGGCTTCCGAAGATGTTGTCCAAGGGCGGTTGATGGTACTGCATGTGGTGCCAGACAGAGCCTTGGACACCGTGAATCTGCCAGCTTTTGCTTCCCAAATAGCCCCAGGTAAGACAGACACACAGCTGCAGTCCTTCCCAGGAAACTGTGTTGCTCTAACACCCGACACTGAACGGGGAGAACAGCACAGGGAAACCCTCCCTGCAGTTTGCACCCTGAGACCTTTACCCAGAGATTTGGGAGTCACCAGCCAAGACACAGTTTTCCTCCCGTTCTCGCAGAGACAATGAGATTCTTCCTCCTTTCCCACCGGAGCAGCCACGAAATGAGCAGACTGAGCCAGAGTCACACTGACCTGCCAGTTGTAGAGAGAGGCGCAGTCAAGGAAGGGTGATCATGACAGACAGGGAGCTAGGAAGCTATAACAGTAGCTATTTCTTCAGTAGCAAAGGAGCAGGGAGCTGGAGTTGTGGGCTCTGCGTTTGGAGTATATAGGAGGAATAACATAAGCATTTCAGGGGTGAAGGGTCTAGGGCTTCTCAGAGATAAGATAAGAAGGCTAGGTGAAGGTAAGAGGTGTACAAGAAGGTACACAAGTACAGAGAAGGATTTAAATCTTCCTTACCCTGATGCAAGCGGTCAGGTAGTTGAAAACGGTGGCTTTCAGCGTGAAGGACTCACCACGCACCACAGAGTAGGGCAGGGTGAGCTCTACAAAGAAGGGCTGGAAGGCTCTGAGGGACACTGTCGGGGACAGGCCAAAGCCCGTGTCTGCCGAAGTGCAGAACGCACTGGCTTTCCACTCGGTGATGGTGTCAGGGATGGTCACATCTAGGTCAGCATTTCCCTCGGAGCTGGTGAAGCACAGAGAGCAAGGACAGAGGGATGATTTTTTATGGCATTTGGGTGACTATCTGTACCCCTTCTGGCCTACTGAACAGTACTGCCTGTGTGAATGATGGGGCACAGTATGTTTGTTACTATAGGGCCACCCCATGTCTTCTTCCAGACCCATGACTACTCCTTAGACAAACCTAACGACAGGTGAAGGTAATTCCATCTCAAAGGATTGCCAGGTGATCTCTGCAAACAATGAAGGACTTTTTGGCATTGAAAAGGCATGGCAAATGTGGGGATTCATGTTTTCATCTTATAAAACCAGTTTTATTAAAAAGGAAGGAACTAGACCAAGGTACTCACCTTATAGATACTAAACTCCAAATCCAAGTTTCTGGGAAATACTTTCGGACTGTCTCGGTCACCTCTTCAGGAGTGCTTAACATGGCATAAAGTCCATCTGCGTGAAGGGAATGTGATGAGATGGAAAAGATATCAACTACTGATAATTCCAAACAAGCAAGATCTACATCAGCACTGTGCTTTGTCCTGAGAAAGCGGTGATCTATGTGACCATCAGAAACCTTGCTGGCAGCAGATGTTTGCTGTGGCTGTAGCGACCACTGGTACCAACAACAGTGAGGTTTCAGACTCAGGGTTTATTAGCAAGAGCTAGCCTTCCAGTATTTCCTGCTTGTCTCCAGTGAACCTCTAAGTATGTGGGGCAACATTTTACAAGGTTAAAACAAGGACGTTAGAGCAAAGAGCTATTTATGACTTTCTGTGCAAGCAGCCTTTCCCCTTTCAGGCACAGTCTTAACATGATGTCCTTCTCTATCCTATCAGGCCAGCTAGCAATGGAACATTCCTCTGTTGCAGTGTTTTTTGTAGGGTCATTATGACTCAGAATACCACCTCCCTGCCAAATCTACGGCCTCCTAAAGAAGTAGGCTGGAGAAGATAAACTAAAAATATGCAGTTGGAATTTGGGAGGGGTAAAATAGACTTTTTGTCTAAAACAAAATTTCCACATGTAAAAATTATTCCCAAGAAAATATTCTGACTTTGGGATGACATTTGGTAAAAACTAAGCCTTTGCTTGACTTTGGTTTTGAACAGGTGGGAAACAAAGAAGGCAGGGGGACAGGATGGGACAATTGGTTTGCTGGGCTTTGACAAAAGAAAAGAGAAATCACAGAATCACAGAATGGCAGGTGTTGGAAGGGACCTCTGGAGATCATCTCGTCCAACCCCCCTGCTTGAGCAGGTACACCTAGAGCAGGGGGCACAGGACCGTGTCCAGGTGGGTTTTGAATATATCCAGAGAAGGAGACTCCACAACTTCTCTGGGCAGCCTGTTCCACTGCTCTGTCACCCTCACAGGAAAGGAGTTTTTCCTCATATTCAGGTGGAACTTTCTGTGTTCCAGTTTGTGCCCATTGCCCCTTGTCCTGTCATTGGGCACCACTGAAAAGAGTCCAGCCCCATCCTCTTGACACCCACCCTTTAGCTATTTATAAGCATTGATAAGATCCCCCCTTAGTCTTCTCCAGGCTGAACAGACCCAGGTCTCTCAGCCTTTCCTCATAAGAGAGATGCTCCAGTCCCCTGATCATCTTGGTAGCTCTCCCCTGAACTCTCTCCAGTAGTTCCCCCAAACAGATAAAGAAGAAAAGTTCTTAACTAAATTCTAGTTTTGGTCATCTTCACTTTGGCTAAATCAGTTTCTACATTTAGATGAAAAACGTGTAGCTAACAAGTATCCATGCTATCTGTGCAACAGGCACCTTCCAAAGTCTGAGAAGGTCTCAGGTCAGGAATGAAAGATGCTATCAGAACTGTATCACACAGCTCCTAGCAAGAGTGCGAGTGGCTTGCTTGTATTGTCTATCATGGTATTTTACTCTTCTAACTGCTGCCTATTTCAGTTTAAAATAATTAAAAAGCATCTATCCTGCATCTTAGCAACCTCTGTCAGAAGTTGATATTGTCTTAAGACTGGATATGTACAAAAGCACAGGTTCTTGTGCCAAGGGAGAACTCTCTGAATCAGTTATCCAGCTAGAATAACCTAGATTTTCCAGGTATTTCCGTTAATATTAGACTCTGGATGATGACATGGCCAATTCTGTCTCCCAAACAGCTACAGTGTAAGCGTTGAGATAGCCCTTAGAAATAGGGTGGGTCCATTTCAGACTGGACTTCTGCCACTCGCAGCTTACCATTCTAAGCCTCCAAAGTCTACCACCTTGTCACTGAAAAATTTCTCATAC
This sequence comes from Morus bassanus, assembly GCA_031468815.1. Taxonomy (NCBI): domain Eukaryota; kingdom Metazoa; phylum Chordata; class Aves; order Suliformes; family Sulidae; genus Morus; species Morus bassanus. The sequence continues at coordinate 1,244,265 of CM062571.1, read as the reverse complement.
ACTTCATCTGGTTTTGACCATACATAAAACTGGGTGAGTCAATGAGGGCAGAGTGAAGATGGTATTGGAAACCCCTCAAGTGATATCTAGGAAAAGAAGTCTAGTGCAAAAGCCTAGTGAACAGAGAAAGCAGCAGCAGAATCATATCCTCTGCTCTGACAGAGTCTTTGAAAACTACCTGGTTCTGCTGGCTTCTAATGTGGAGTTATCAAAGCTTGTCAGTAGACCTTCACAACCCAGCAACAGAGATATGCCCCACATTCATGCAGAAGCTGACATCTGTGAACCCACGACTTCAGTACTGCTTCCAAGGGTTCAATCCACAACCCCAGCTCTTGTTTGAGTATTCGCCCCAAAATACAGGCAGGATCTCTGTTCAGAACAGAGCTGATAACAAGACCCAGTTCCTTTACCGGTTGTCCTCATTGCATACACGTGTCCTCCAGAGATCATTGAAGGTGATACAAGGGCGGCTGGTACAGGAACGTAATTCCCAGTGCTGCAATACCAAGGTTTCCTCACCTTGGTATTTGTGAAAACCTTTAAACCCATTTCCTATGGGAGAGAAATCCACAAGTTTTTTTGTTACTGAGTGGTGTTGAGGTTTACACAGCAGACTTGACATCAGTATTTTACTGCCTCAAAAGGAGAAGCTGTTACTGTCTGTGGATTGGACCTTGAGATGAACCCCTCAACCCTGGGTCTGGGTGCCTGGGTGGCTCAGAGAGACCAAAGTATAGATCTCCTCTGTCTCTAGGGCACTCGTTCCAGTCCAATTCCAGCCTAGGGGTCAGGATGAGGCGGGAAGTAGATATAGAGATTTCTCTCTGGAAGGAAATGTCTGTGGCTACGATGCAGCTCAAGGCCTTTATTTGGGGTAACTGTAATGGCACAGGATTATTTACCTCCTGTTGGAACCTCATTTCAAGTCAACCTCAAAGCTTTTCCCATAAGAGGAAAACTTTGAGACTGATCCCTTTTCCACCAAGTTGAGAGCAAAGCTGGCGAGACGGGTGAAACTTATGGCTCTCACTCAACTTGCCTCTGGACAAAAATCAGCGTCAGATCATTCATATTCACAAGCCCTTCCCTTGCTATGTTGCATCATGCTACCCAAGGCTTAAGCATTCTCAGTCCTTCTCCCACTCCACTCCCTAACCATGCTATACCTTTAGGATGCTGAAAGTGTCCTCTTCATTCATCTCCACAACTGGAGAATAGGTGATCCCATTCAGTACTATCTTCTTCAAGGGGATGCAATTCTCTGGGGGCTCCTCCAAGGGCATGTCTGGACCATCATGATAGTCATGCAATTCCTTCACTGGCAGCAAGTTATACACCTAGGCAGAAAGAGCCAGGGTATTTGGCATTTTCAGTGTCCACTCTCACAAAACACAGCTGAGGGAGTGTTGTGGTTTAGCCCCGGTCAGCAACCAAGCACCACACAGCCGCTCGCTCACTCCCCCCACCCCTGCGGGATGGGGGAGACAATCGGAAGGGCCAAAGCAAGAAAACTCGTGGGTTGAGATAAGAACAGTTTAATAATTAAAATAAAACTGCAATAATAATAATAATAATATAATGAAAAGAAAAACAATGAGAGAGAGAGAGAGATGAAACCTTGGAAGAAGGGAAAAAAAAACCAAAACTAAACAACAAGTGCTGCAACCGCTCACCACCCGCAGACCGATGCTGCCGGTCCCCAAGCCGTGATCACTGCTTCCCCCAGCCAACTCCCCCCAGTTAATATACTGGGCATGATGTCACATGATATGGAATATCCCTTTGGCCAATTCGGATCAGCTCTCCTGGTTGTATCCCCTCCCCTCCCGGCTTCTTGTGCACCTGGCAGAGCATGGGAAGCTGGAAAAGTCCTTGACTAGTGTAAGCACTACCTAGCAACAACTAAAACATCAGTGTGTTATCAATATTATTTTCATACTAAGTCTAAAACACAGCACTACACTAGCTACAGTGAAGAAAATTAACTATCCCAGCTAAAACCATGACAGTGAGTTGGATGCAAGCATCATAACAGTCACCTCACATACATCCACATTGCCATGGTCCTCCCTGTGGTGGGACCAATGGGAATTTGGGAGTCAAAAAAGTGATGCAAATTTGGAGATACTGCCTCTTTTGTTATGGACAGCATCTTACTCTGGTTATTATGGCTCAAATATATAAAAAATGACACTGGCCACCCCATCTGCAGTCCTTTGTCCCTACTCAAGGATTGTCATTTCCTGCTTGTCATGAGGGGAATAAACTCTCTGACACTTCCAGACAGTACTCCAAGAATGGAAAGAATAACTGAAAAATCATCATCAGACTCACAACAGTGTTTGGCTCTGGCCAAGAGAAGCAGCCACCTTAAAAGAGCTTCCTAACTGCCACCCCTACCGTTGCACAAAACCCCTAAGAAACAGCTGCTGCCCAGCTCTCATCTTTTTGCCCGCTGAAGGAAGACGAGAAACAGCACAGGGCAGCTTTCCTGTGTCAGCACTGACAAGAGGACTGTTCACTGTTTCCACCCCAGCACTGGGCTGTGCTTGCTCTGACCACAGGCTCCGAGTTGCTCCACAGACTAAGCACTTACAGAGCTGGGTGACAGGTCAGCTTCTGGCTTCATGAGGAGAACGCTCTTGTCCACAGCACGGACAGCGCAGAGGGAGTTCGGGGAGGCTCTGAACAGCAAGTGAGCATCAGAAGAAGGCAGGCCTTCAGAAGGAGAGAAGCTCAGGTCCACCTGTAGCCACAGGAAAAGCAATGACACAGATGCCCTACCCTTGCAGGATTTCTCCCTTCAGTTGAGTCCATCAGTTCCAACCTTAAAAAGCCCACATACACATGCACACACACACACATTCCCTCTGTGCTACTGCAGAGCTAGGTTTCCTTCCTACAGTGCCAGAGGAATCAGCACTAACAGTTCTTGGCAACTCCCAGCATCACAATTGCTCATAAAACTTTTAAGGCAGTTTTGGCCACTGTGAATGTGATGAGATAATCCCATGTTTAGACCTAACAGCTAGACCTGTTCGGGCAGCTGGGCATGGTTTTGAAGCAGGTCCAGTCTCTGTACTGCAACCAGATATTGTATGTGGAGAGAAAACAGGCTTGCAAAGATTGTGCTTAGCAGATTCTTTGGTAACACGAGAAGCAGTGATGCCCTGGAGCAATTCTGCAATATCTACTGGCTGGTAATGATTCTGAAGAACTGGCCTGTTGGTTGAGGCCTGCCGGACTTGTGTGCCCTCCCCAAAACCTAACTCACAACTCCAACAACCCCCTACCGACCTCTGCCCTGGAAGTTCTTGCCAGCAGAAGTTGTTGTCATCACCATCTCACATGATTTTGTAATAAGGTGGCTGATTTGCATAAATCTTCCTTCTCCTCAGCAGCACAAACCCTCCCCTAACATGCAATGATCAGAGCATCCTCAGAGTAAACATGTTGCCTGACAAAGCAGCGTCGGCTGCCAGTCTCCTTCATGTCCCAACCAGACCACAGCATGCCTTCTGCTGACATCCCCCACCTCTCCTAGGACGGACTCATAATCTTGAGACTGCAAAAGCAAGATCCTTCAGGAAATGGCAGAACAAGGGCTGTGGCAAGCTTGCTACTAGAAAAACTGTCTAGCATAGAGATAGCCCAAAGTCTGTCCTGTCTGGTCTGACAACAGCTTTGAATTCAGGATGCTTTCAGAGAGGAAAGCAGTATCTAAGCATGTAAATCACTTGGCACTTGGCTTGCACCCAGACCTTAATGCAGTGCATAGCATGACTTTTAATTTATGAACAAAATTCAGGTGACCAAGCTCCTACAGTGACACCAGTCCCAAGAACTCATTTAGCTTCGGTTTTAGCAGGACAAGGGATTGCCCTTAGCAGTGTCCTGTCTACTATTCTGAAGGCCCAACAGGGGTTTTTGACGTTGCTCTTTTCTTAAGGCTGCTCATACATCAGTCTGCTCTTCTGCATAAGGAATATATGGGGCTATATGAGAGCAATGGTCCACAAGTCCACAGAGAAAAGGCTTTATTTTTCTGCACTCTTTCAGTCTCACCATTGCTATGGAAACACCACTGTGCATTGCTCAGCAAGTTCAGGCAAGGTTTGTCTCCATTTACATACAACAGAAAATAAAATGACAGGATAAGATGTACAGGAGTTGAAAGACCTGACAAGTATTAGCCTCACCCACTGGACTGGGGCTGCGTGTGTTTTATTTTTGCCTTGTGATCACACAAGCAGCCACCTCATTGCTGGAATGAGTTTGTGGGAAATACATGGGTTGCAGTATGACGTAAGACATGTGGCCTCCCTTTTTCCTACACAGGACCATCTGTGAGATCAGTGGCTGTGACTAGTTGCTAAGAGGGTTGTTATCAGTGTAGTCCCTGCTAGCGCCTTTTTTCCAACAGCTGATCTCCTCCAAGCTAGCACAAACCAGTAAGCAGTGAAGCTACCTAGAATAATTGATAGGTGGCTTGTCCAGTGTTAGTAAATCTAAATAAATGAGCATAGCCAGGCTAAATCTAAATAAATGAGCTTGACCACGCTGCAGTCTGATGGCTGCTCCCTCCGGAAGTGGACACTTACCTTATTGCTGAAACACTTTTCTACATTGTACTTGGTTGAATCAGCAATCACCTCCCTGCTGGGGGCAGTGGTGTAGACAAGCATTTGAGCCACTGGAGCAATATCAGCTTGCACAGGCAGCTGTAGCAAGAAGACCCCACTGGCTGGCAAACAAAACAAGAGCAAAAAATTAAGGTACAGGAAACCTGCTCTTGGAGCAGCCGAAATTCTAGATTTGACCTCATGCTGAACTTCATCCTAGCCATGACAAAACTCCAGGCCTCCAAGTGGGATGAATTGGTGCTCACAGAGATGCAAAAGTCTCAGAGTCTCACTGAAAAGGCCTGTTTCAAGTCCTGTTTTCCAGTGCATAAGCATGCTGAATTTTGGTTCAGCTTCTAAAAACAGACCATCAGTCTGTGTCTCTGAGGAGCGCTGGAGCCCCAGAAATGCAGTGCCAGAAGAAAGACAGCTGGCGCAGGGGATTAGAGCAAATCAATGCAAAGCCTAAATAAAGGCAGGGAAAAGAAAGCTCAAACTCTTCCCGTATCTTAGAAGACGTGGAAACGTGGATCCCTGTCCATATATTTGGAAGCAGCCTGTGTGTCTGCCACAGTTGCCTAGCTTCCCAGGACAGCGACAGTTTGGCAGGGGAGAGGAACTCACCACTTTCCTCGTCCAAATCCAGAATGTGGGAGCCTGCTCGCTGAATGACTCCCTTGGCCATCACCTGAACGGAAAGAGAAACCCTGCTGTGATGGAGGTTATGTGTGAGCCAAACCTTAAAGCGGGGCAACCTGAGAGGAGAGCAGCTGAGCTGTATGTCTGCTGCTCGCGCCCTGCTCAGCTGCTCTGTGCCTCCCTGTAGCAGAATCCCCGTGCTCACCCAGGGGGCACTGGGACATCCTTACTCTTCTGCTCCTAAGCCAGACCCTCCTTTTTGTGGGAAAAGAACATGTGAACGATGATGGGGAAGTGTTTAAAGCCTGCTGCCGCAAACCACAATTTCCGTCTCCAGCCCCGCTGCAGTTACCAGTGACAACTGCCCTGTATGGCAGGTGCAAGCTTACCAGGTAGAAAAAGACGATTTTCTTCTGCTCTCCTATGGCCTCTGGAGTAAGGATATAGTGCACACGGACCTCTGTGGAGGAGCCACAGCTGAGTGTCTCAGACTTGGGCTCAATTTTGAGGAAGCTACTACTAGGAGAGTAAAAGCGCTTTAGTTGCAGATAGTCGCCTTCATAATATGGAACAACCCAGGAACTGGCATGGCAGTAGGGGTGTACTTTATGAGTCGCCTGGAAAAGCAGAAAATACACAGATATATCCTCAAACACAGGTGGCTGAACTGGAGCCAAAATTCATGGCCTAGTGTTAAAGGTTTGGTATGGTTTGTATTTAATCAACACAGTAGTCTATAAAAAAGAATCCATGAGTTTGGAAGATGCAAGACAGGGTGGTGGTATCCTTAGCAAATCATTGGGATGATCTCACTCCCAGAGAAGCTGGAGTTTGTCTCAAACAGCTGAATCATATCAGTTGTTTGTTTACTATCAGTATTAGCTCAAGGGCTCTTTAATATCTTGCCCTCTCTAATATCCTGTTAGTTTAAAGAGGCGAGAAGCTAATTTTCATTTTTCTTCTCATTGTTGGTGCTGGAGAAGGGATAGTGCTGTTCAGTTCAGAGATTACTACTGCCAAGCTCAAGCTAAGGATGCCATGGAAAAGGAGGAAAAGTCTCCACCTGAGAATTCAAAACCTAAATTGAATAGAAGTTTAGGAGCTGATAGAGTCCAGGTCTTCTTAAAAACGACAAAAAGAGGAAGATATTTCACATTTAGAAGGGTGCTACTCCAGCATTTCATGTGCCTCACGTGCCCTTATTTCCTTATTTTTCTCACTATACATGGGAATTCTTGCCTGTTCTTTACCCTGCAAAATTCTGAAAACTTCAGGCACCTAGTGGTTGGATAACTAGATAACTTTTAATGGTTTTAATCTGTGACAAGAGAATCGTAGGGAGAAGAGCAAATATAATTCTAGACAATCTGCCCTATTCCAGGGTGAGATATTATGAAATGTGCATATTACACACAGATTACATTTTCCACTAACAATTTTCCCAGATAAACAAATTCCACACCAGGGAGAGAATTTCTGTGAATGGCTCATATTCTTTTTCTCTTTACAGCAGGAAAAAGAAAAAAAAAAATAAGGACAGCTTAGAAACACAGAATGCTGAATTAAACCCTGAGAACTGCAGATTGCCTTAACTGACCACAAAGGATAGTTAGACGAGATACTTGGGAAATCATTTAATTGAAAAGACAAGGAAGCACTAGCAGCACTCCACCACGGGAGTTAGACACACCCTTAAAAAAGATTTGTCTAGGTAGGGCTGGTGATTCCTTGGAGCAGAATGGACTATTATGTTCTCTTGATGTTCCTTCTAACCCTATACTGCAATTGCCAAGCAGAAATCAAATACTTTCAAGCTAAGTGCAGTTGTGACATGGCAACCTGGTTTGTTGTATGGCTATTTCCACCACACTGATGTCAAGGTTGGCACAACCAACCAGGAACAAGAAGCTAAATGCTTTTGCATATATAGTAAAAATTTCAGAAGTACTCCCCTGCCAGCCCTGTGGGTCCCTTCATCACCTCCTCTGCTCGTGGGACTCACCCTAATTCCAACAGAATCGGAGTCCAACATGGAAGTGTTCAGGGCAAACTGTGCCCTGCCCTCTTCATCTGTTGTGTAGTTGGTTTCCTGGCTTCCTTCTAAAGAAATTCTCACAATTTCATTGGCGATCGGAGCACCAGACCCATCCACTAGTTTCACCTGGAGGAGCAAAAACAGTACAGTGTAGAAGGAGAGGAATACCTGTCACCTGAATAGACTGATAGACCACCAAGCTAAGGACGCTGGGCTCATGTCAGACAAGGAAGCCTCCACTGCACTTTACATGTACATCTTCTTTCAGAGAGAGCTCCAAACTTTCTGAATCTTACTTCTTTGGCCCTTTCTTATCTCCACCTCTGGGTCAGAGAAGTGGATGCGGTGGTTGACATGCACTCACACCCCTTAGGCCTCCTATTAAACAGGAGATTGGACAAACAGAATTTTACTTGACTGGAGAAGCGGAAGCACAAGGACAGGGAGGTAAGCAGAATGAGGGCTGTACTCTCAGCTGCTCTTCCCTGTTTTGAGAGCCTGCAGAGGAGAGGAGGCCCACAGGGATTAGCAGCACTGAGGTCCAGCATCTTTGCAGAGTGGGGCATGTATCTGTCCAGGAGGTTCAGTAGCATGACTGTTTGGCACTCATGGCATTCCATTCTCATGGTTTCCCTACCTGCCCAAAGAAGGGGATTCCAGGTTTGTAGTGGGAGTCTGAATGCTCAAAGGTGATTTTGCTAATGGTGGTTGTGATCTCAGAGAAGCTTGTTCCAGTCAACTCCACTCCTGCAGGAAGAAGCACGAAGAATTAATTTGCCTCTGCCTGACCAGAATTACTTGTGCTCCAGGCCAGCCCTCCTTTGCTGGACAAGCAATTGTGTTGATGCTCCTGGCCTCCAGGTAGGAAAACTTTAGGATTCCAGAAAAGCAAGAGTCTGCTTTTCTCCCTCATTCCTACTTGGTAGGCCCCTCTGCTGGTCTCTCCTGGGCTTATTACATGGCTCTTTGATCCAGATGATTCATACCTGTCTCCTCCTCTTTAATTTTAGCCTCCACATGGAGCTTATTCTCATATCCACTTCTCTTGAGCTGGAATAACTTGGTCTTTATCATTTCAGAAATGCAGCCATGGTTGTCTGTCTGTTGGAGGAAAACAAACAAGACCATTATAGTCTCATTTATATAAAGTCTATCCCACTTGGTGAATCCATCACAGTGCGTTGCTCTGAACTGGAAGAGAAGCCCATAACCTCACAGATCATTTGCTCTGTTGGAAAAGCCATAAATAACTTGGCAAGGAGCATTCTGAAGTACTTGCTGCAACGTCAGAGCAAAGAGTTTGCAACCTGGAAGATTTTTGTGTAAGCATGTGTGAAGTTTGAAATTCCAAACACTTGATACAGAAGCATAGGGAATTATCCAAGTGTATGTCACACAGGAATTGTTTGCCAGGCATCAGGAACATTAGAATATAGCTGCTGACTGAAAATGCACAAGCCTTATAAGTGATACATAAATCAAAGCCTGTGTATGTGTAGCAAGAAGATGAGAGCTGGAAAAGTATTTCCAAAGCTTGACACCTCTTTTCACCATCTTCATGTACAAGGCAGGTCTCCACAGAAAAGGGAAGAGATGCCTGGAACAGAGGTTAGCACTGCAGTGTTCATATTTTCTGTTAGCGTGCGTAACAGCAGTGGCAGAGGCAATTGTAGGGATCATACTGTAGCAGACCCCAAGGACCATAAGCATGTCTTCTGCTTGATTTCTTGTCCTGGCATATTTCCATAATTGCTATTACCCCAGCTTCTGTCAGTTAAGCTAGCACTGTTGCACCTGCCATACTCCAAACACCATTCAGTTTTGCTCTTGTACACTTGCCAGTCTGAAGAGTGAAATAAGTGATATTTTTTTTCTGTCTGTCTTAACCACTGCTGCTAAATCCATATTCCTTTCCTTCTTGTGCAAACTGCATCACCCCTCCCCTGGTTTCTGCTCCTTTCCTGCTTCTAATACCAACTTTGCATCCCACACACTGCCTCTAGTGTAAGCCAACTCCAACTCTGCTCTCATCGCTCATGCCTTTTCTATCTCACTTCTCTATTATACTCCCTACACTCCATCTGACCTTTTCTTTGTTTCCTTCATCTCTTCCTCCTCCATCACCTTCTTGCCTTTACACACATCTTTCTTACTGCGCAGACCTTCCCCCTACTTTTACCTTTCACGCTTCGTCTTGCACCCAATCTTCTCTCCTTCTTCAGGCTTCCTTAAAATACATGGACTCTCTCCTCTCCTCACACTCAAGCTTGTACATACTCCATCAGAGCAAGCCTGTGCCTACAAGGCATGCTCAATAAAAACCACTTTCTCCTATCACTCTAGCCACAAGAGTAAGCCTGACTCACCTGTCCAGAGAACTCATCACACACTGCCTTAGCCTCTTCACCATAGCAGGTGGTAGCTCCGTGTTCAAACTTCCGGCAGACACGGAAGCTCACGAGGCCAGGAACAGGCTTCCCAAATGTGTATCTACCCGCAGGAAGGATTGGGAGAAAAACAGAGCCATTAGGAATGTAAGAGGGATGAATAAAAATTACTAGCTCGCCCACAGTGGAGCCAGGACTCCTCCTTAGAGCTGCCTCCAGGATACAGCAGCATCATCAGAGGAAATAAAAAGCAGAAAGAAATCTGGTAACATTTTAGGATCAAGTTCGCAACAGGGGCAGGAGGGGCAGGAGCACTGAAGCTTATAGTCCTGATTGCATCCCTGGAATAACACACAAGTCTGCAGAAATCATTTACCCTAATGCTGATTTAGTTGAGAGTACCCCTCACCTTGGAGAACGTGTTGCAAGTATCTACCCCACCGCCCAGTTCTGATGGCACTGGTTTGTCTGTGGATGTGCTCTCGGTCTTTTAGCTTATTCTTCAGCCCGAGTCATAGCTACCCCTGCAGCATGCATGGAACATGCCATGCAGAATCGAATGAGCTTGCCCAAAGGAAAGAGGGTATCTGCATCACTTATGGTTTCCTCTCAGCAATGACAAGCAGAAGCCACAGTTAAAACATCATTCCCAGGTAAACTAAACTGAAGACCTCTTCCCTAGCACTGCAGCTGGTCTTAAATCCTCTATGACTCAAAAAACACGCAAAAAAAACCCTCCCAGAAAACAGAAGAACAATATGTTTCTACATGTTACACACAAAGTGCCCCGAGCAATAATTGTTTCCTTTTGTCTAATGGTAGATGTAGTCTGGTTCTGGGACCCCAAAAGGATTGAGAAAGATAATGAAGTATCATATCTCAGTCTACCAACTGGATTTTCAGCGGCAGCTGAAGAAAAACCTGAAACCAAGAAGGACTTGAAAGAATGACACTCACAGACCACAAACTGTCACCTTCACCTTCTCATCAAGAATGGTGATCACCTTGGGCATTTTCACTGTTACTTCAAATTTTGGCAGCACTGCAGCAGAACAAAGGAAAACAGTCTATGTGGTGGGGAATAACATATGAATGAGACATGAAGGCTGCTCAAAGGCTATTCTTACAAACGTCCTGAAAGCCTTTTGCATCTAAGAGGTCAGATATTAGAGGCTTCTGTCACCCACACATCCCACTGAAGTCAGTGAAAACCACAGGCACTCAGCCAACCACTGTGCCAGGTAAGAAGACAGGATGATTACACCAGCTATTAAAATACAGCAGCTTCTTAGATAACACATGGGTTTTCAGTCCCACAGCAGTAGGATACAGCAAAATAGAGGCCTCGTTCAACAGAGGTCTCCCACAAACATACAGAGCTGGGTCTGTAGCCTGGCCTCTGCATTTCCAAAGCCTGTAGGTCTTTCCAACCTGCAAAATAGGAAGACCCCATAGCTTCCCTGGTAACTTAGCACAGGGTGACATCACATCCAAACCCAGCTGCAGGAGGGGAAGTGGATGGTGACTGTCTTGGGAGAACTAGGAGGATTCAGGGCACAGGAAGAGTCTTGCAATTGAAAGAGGTCAAAGGACGTCCAGACTCATCTTCCAGAACTCTTCTCTGCTGCATGAGCCAGATCATGTCAGACCACGTAACAAGGCCTGCAGCGGGCTTGCTGGGGGGGGAAGCTATGTTGCTTGTGACCATGCATGGGTGTGGAATGGGATACCACTTTCTGGCCAAGCAGATGGAACTGGCATAGGGGTGAGACTACCAGAGAGAGGTTAAGGCGCTAAGGCGTAATGCGACCTGTGGGCTTAGCTTGTAGGGGAGGACAGGCAAGATCTTACTTACAGACAACCCCAGCCCACACCAAAAGGTCAGGACTTTGGGCCTCAGGCAGGGGAGACCCAGGCTCATAGCATGACACTTGATGGGTGTGTAGCCAGCTGGAGATGAGGCTGTGGCCTTAAATCACCTCTGAAAGGAGGTGAGACTTGTAGTTGCCAGCACAGACTGATCCAAGACACTTGCTCCTCCTGATGGGAGCCTTGCTTAGGTGGGCAGTCAGAAAAGCTGCACTGCGTGGCCTGGGGCTTAGGGAGGACTGGAGACAGGTCGCTCAAGTCCTTCAGTCTTCACTCCTCGGAAAGGGATGATGCTTGGGAGGGAGAGGACACAGAGGCATTTTTCCAGCCTTGCTGGACATCCTGGCCAGATCTACCACCCTGTTCAATTAAGCTTTCATGTCCCACGGGACTAGCTGTTAGGAACTTGAAACTCAGCGACAGTTACCATACTCCTCCACGGAGAAAGGGTGCTGAATTGTCTTCCCAGAGGCCTTCTGTGCCACCACCGTGTAGGTCCCTTGCATAGGTTCAGAGGTGAGGTTGAAGAACAGCTGGATTAACCCCCCCTTTAACTCTGCCTTTGCCCACTGGTACAGACGGTTTTTCTTTGGGTCCTACAGATAATGAGAGCACAAGGAGATTGTGAGAACAGTGGGAGTCTGCAACGAGAACTAAAAGGCACTAGCAAAAGCAGTGAGGGAGGGCCCAGCCCCAGCGTTTCAGGAGGCTGCAGGGTAGGAGTGGGGGGCACTAGCGGAGTTGTGCGGGGATCCCAGGGCTGCACAACAGAAGGAGCTGTAACCTGGGCCCAGAGTACATGGCTGCCACCACATGAGTTAAAGCTCTGTATATTCAAATTAATTAATGTTATGGACCTGCTTAATAAATAAAATAGACTAGAATAATCTTGAGGCAACTGGTAGTTATGCTGCCCAGGTTGAGGGGTGATAGATGTGAACATGAATGTTTTTACATACCTCGATATAGACCAGCGGAAACTGGAAAGAGAAGAAAGGAAACAGCACATTTAGAATTCACGTTTAGACAGAGGGCAAGCAACACAGTCAAATGACCAGGGCTATGACCACCTTTCAGGGAACAAGCTGATCACCCAATGGGGTAAGGAAGAAAGTTGCTGGTGTGGAGCAACAGAGCATTTTGAGGTTCATCAATAGGGGTGGGCAATCCTTTGTCTCAGGCAGAAAAGTCAGTTGAAATTACTAACTCTGTATGATCTGCAATACTAGTAAGAGCATGTGTACACTGTGATAATGCAGACTTGCTCACTGCTGAGGTGTTTACACCAGCACCGTTCATTTGCAGTTTGTCAAACCTTTACAAGAATGCAGAAGGCAGCCTTAGCCAGAAATTTGAAGAACAGATCCTGTTAACAAGGTCTGAGGTAACCCAGGAATTGCACAACTATCTCAGTGTACTGAGAGCTCTCCCCAAAACTCACTTCTTTCCTCCCTTTCCCCATATAGATGACTTAAGGCCAAATAACTAGTGAAAAGGAAGTATCGTACTTACCACCTCATTCAAGGGACGGAAGTCTTTATCCAAAGAAACAATTCTGAACAGGACTGGTGGAGAAAGGCAGACAGAGAGGTTCCACAGTGCAGTCACCAACCAGAAAACATCAGTTGCAAAAACAAATGGTACAACACAGAACAGAGCTGTTCTCTTCTACAGAAATTCCATTCACTAGAAAGTTAAGTCATGCTAGAAGGTTACCCATGTAACAAATTACGTTAAGAAGAGGATGTTAGAGCAAATCCATGGCAGTGTGAACCTCTTACTGATCATGGGCATCAGAATCCCATTAATTGGGACCAAAGTTAAATTTAAGTTGCCTTTGTCTGCTTTGCAGGGATACATTTTTACATTAGAATTCACATGGGTCTTCTAGTTCTGTTATAACTAGACTGACTTCTTAGGAAGGATGAATGCAAGCAAATTACTTCAGCACTTGGCTGCAAGTTTGTGTTGGCTCTGGATGGATAGAGAATTCAGTGTCTCTTTTAGAACATTAGTTCCTGCCCAGGCCAAATTTAGGAGATCAATGGCCCAGAATAAATAAATGGTTTATATAGTTCTCTCTGTCTTCATTGAGCAAAATCAGCTGCCGCTTTGAAAGCTGTTTCATGACTTAGTCTGAATTTTGGCCCTGTTCTCTATAGGACAAATACTCAGACTTTCCCTGATTTTAATGCAGACCCTAACTGCATGGACCACAACAATAGAGCCCTCAGTGACAGAGAGAGTGTGTGCAGGCGCCCCAGATACGTGCATATATCGTAAGGTTCCGCAATTGTTCCCACATGGAGCATTAAAAACATAAGCCTCAGCCATGAGATTGCTGTTCTGACCCCCACTGAAAGCAGTTGACAACTGGCCAGCACATCCAACAGTTTTAGTACATCCTTTTGCTTCAAATACAAATCTCCACCCCTTCCCCGGTACCTGTCTGTCCAGGCTTGTAGATGGGTTTGTCTGTCTGGACGAAGACCAAGCTCTCAGAATTCTTGACCAGCACCGACTTGCGGCTCCTGAACTGCAGTGTTGCCCCCTTCACCATCACAGTGATAAACGTGACTGGTGACTGGCTATTGGATTTTGGAAGCTGGAGAGTAAGAAGGCAACTATGTTACGGACCACCTTTAAAGGCTTCCTGAGCTGAACTGGCCTTCATGAAATAAGAGACCTAATATAATCCTGATGGACCCAACACAGAGGTGAGGGAAACTATAATCAGGAAAAAGAGACTGATCTTTGCTTGTCCCATATTCCTGCTCTTTCCTACTGCTGTGCAGTGATTGTGTAAGTATTGTGCAGCAAAGGAACTCCCAGCTCTGCCACTCAATTTTAAGAAATTCTTACTGCCCTCACCAAAACTTTTCTGTCCTTCTCCTTTTGACATTCACAGGGGCAATGGAATAATCTCCCTACTCTTTCAAATAATGTCCCCAAACCTTGCAGAACATTTCCTTTTCTAAACCAGACATGCCAAATCTCTATACATCTCTCTCCAAATGACAAAATTCAATCTTCAGCCTATATCTGACAGACCCAGACACGGATGCCAACCTGTTCAGTCTCCCAAAGGCCAGTTCTTCAGCCTTCGGGCCAAAGACGTAATCTGTGCTCTGAGCCAGATGACCAAATTTCCTAGTTGCCTACAACTTCTTATAGTCCCTGGGGCTATCGATTATGTTAAGCTATGAATGTCCTGCTTCGCTCTCTTTTTCAGACAGATGGCAATCACAGCTCTATGTTCTCACCATAATTCAGCGTACTATATCCACAAGGTAAAAAGTATCTGAGGTCTAAAAGCTCTACCCCAAGCTGAAGCCACTCAAGTGACAATCTGTGGCTGTTAAGGGATGATGTGGAGAGCCATCTGAAGAAGCTGTTCACCAGCCAGCTGTCAGGAGCATCAATACTAAAACCTCTTCTTTCTCCTGTCCTAGAGAGGGGCTGGCTTTCCAGGATTCAGCATTTCCCATTCAGGTGGCATGCTAAGGAGATCTCAGCAGTGAGAAGGTGTTGAGGATGGACATGAACATACCTTTGGCCAAGAGGGAAGTGAATACCTACACAGCGTTACTCTGTTCATTACTACTCAGTACCCTTACCATTTATCCCTGGCATAAAGGATCATCCCACAAGGATGAGATACTCACATAGAAAGGGATGCAGGTGAACACGTCCTTCTCCGACACCACGTCATCAATCAAGCTCCTGTTTTCCCCTTGATACTCAAGTGTGGCACTCAGTGTCACAGACTCATTCAGGTGGGTCAGCTGAACACAGACTTTCTCAGGAGAATCGGTGTGTATCAGAAAGGGCAGTAGCACCATATACTGCCTAGGAACAGGGGAGAAAGACAGGTCAGAGGAGCAGGAACAGGTAACAGGAGCTGTACAGAAAAAGCAAATAAACCGATCTGATGACTACAGCCTTCAAGGTACAGGGAGAGAGAGGCATTTTCTAGGAGTGTAACAAGATTTTCATCACATCTGTAACAGCAGGAGAAAGCAGAGAGGCCAGTCTCAAAAGTAAAATACCACAGGAAATCCTCAATGCAAATGTCTGGAAGGGATATGTTTTTCCAGGTTCTGGCCCAACAGCAGCACTTCCTCCTGGGACCCTGAATAACACCAGTGGGGAAAAAGCGATTGTCACCTTTAGTAGGCACTCTTAGTAGGATTCAGGAGCCACATGAGTGCTGGTACCTAGTGAATAAACGCCATTGACTACGCGCTGCAAACCATCTGTAGAACTACTCTCATTCCTCACAGAGATCCCAAACTACCACAGTGTGGTGCCAGATCTTAAGCAAAAAACACTGGAGCAAATTTCAGCTTTTCAGGGAAGCAAGCCCCTCTGGCTCAGCCCAAGTAAGGGGTCCCTGCCCAGCCCTATGCAGCCTCCTTCCCAGTGGAGCAACCTGCCGGTGGTGTCCCAGTGCCCAGCACTGCAGCTGGGAATCCAACCTGATCCACCTAATGGCAACAGTGCTCCCTTCGGGGTGGGCGAGGACTGGCCTCTGACAGGCATCCCCAGGACAGCGAGCAGCTGAGGAAAGAGCCCTTGAAACCTCAGCAGTAAGGTAGGGCATTGCCTTCAGTGGCAGAAGAGGCTCTGGCACCTTTATGTCCATCAGCTGATCTGCAAGAAGAAACCTCTGGCCCCTCAGATCCCAAC
This sequence comes from Morus bassanus, assembly GCA_031468815.1. NCBI lineage: Eukaryota > Metazoa > Chordata > Aves > Suliformes > Sulidae > Morus > Morus bassanus. The sequence goes on along the minus strand of CM062571.1, from coordinate 1,228,021 downwards.
TCTCCTGTCTGCTTACCCTGCATTTGATGAAAGCACTGCAGCAGCCCAGCCTTGCTTTGCTGAGGAGGAAAAGACGTTGCCAAAAAGACAAAGAAGAAAGTCTCTGGGATGTCAGGATCTCTCATGCGCTGCTCCTGCCACACACATACACACATGCATAGAACACACACTCCCATCGCATACAAACAGGGCAAAAGGGGGTGAAGAAGGGATGCAACATAATATACCCTCACAGACCTTAACAGTCACAGCCTTACAGTGCCACATAACCCTGGGTGAGAAGGGAATTTTCATTCCATTGGCTGAGCTGAAAAATGCGAATTCAAGAATAAAGCCACATCTGGTCATGCCAGATCTCTTATTTGTTCCTTTTTTCCTCATTATCAATCAAAACACCACTCCCATCTCCTGGGCATTGCAACCTGGGAGTAGGTTAGTCAGCCCAAAATGAAACCTTTCATTGCCTTTTCAAAAAAGCCTGTTTCTTAAGAAAAACTGAATGGGTAAACAGTTATAAAAAGTTGTCTTAAAAGGCAAATCAGTAAAGAACCGAATTTGTGCAGAAAATTTTGTTGAAATGCTGTCAGTTCTCTGAAGCAGCAAAAGGTATTCTCATAAACCTTTCCCTCTTTTTTTCTTTTCCTTTTTTTCTTTTTATTTTTCTTTTTTTTTTTTCCTGAGGTTTTACTGATATCTCAATTTCACAGACTCTTTTGGGTGCCCCTGAAGCATTGGAGTTGCTGTTTGCAGAAGACACTTTACCCAGCCCTGGTGTCTTTATTCCTGTGTAAAAGAAAGCAGGCAGAAGACAAGAGCAACAGACAGGAACACAACCCAGGTCTCCTGCCTGTTCAGAGAACCCCCCCTGCGCAGCTTACGGCTCTGTGGCGAGTGAGGTGTCTCCAGGAAGGAAGAAGAGGAGAAGGAGGAAGATGTTGGGTTTGATGAGCAGCCCGTCCTTCCCCATGGTGCAGAGCAGGACGTGGTGAGTCAAGCAGACACCCAGCCTGGTCCGGTGCTGCTTGTACTCCCCCTCTGCTCTGCGAGTCAACCCCTTTATATTCTCCTCTGCAAACAGTCCAGGGGCTGGAGGAGATAAGGGCTAGGGGCCAGGGCTCATCCGGAAACTGGGAGTGACAGTAAGGAGGAGCTGGAATCAGCAGCTCTGAGTCTGGGCAGAAGGCCAGGCACTGGGGGGAAGAGGGAGGGGAGGGTGCCCAGCAGGCTGGAGCTGTCTCTCTTTTGGGGCAGGGCAGCAGGCAACTGAGGAATGGTGGTAGCTAAAGAAAAGCAGGGCTACCAGCAGAGGATAAGGGGAAGGCCTTCCTTTCTGGCAGGATTCCCTGCATGGAGCTGGCCACGGCGCTGGCCACGGAAGCTGCTGGAGGAGCAGGAGCGTTTTGATTTGCTTCAAACTGGGAGCAGGAGATTGATCTAGGGTTTGGGAAAGAGACGTTGGTGTGCCTAACCCCCACTTACAGGCAGGATCTGAAAACAGGGAATGCAAACACTGAAAACCTTCCCCCTCCACCCACCCTGCTCTCCTACGCTCTCCAGTCCTGGTTCCACCAGGACTAATGCCAGGAAAAGGGGCCAGAGAGTGCCTGGACAATCAAGTCATCTATGATAATCTGACCTTCACCCTGACAGAAACAGGGACAGTGACATGATGGGAAGCTGCCAAAAGTTCAACCCATTAACAGCATGTAACACATTAACCAGTTCCCCAGAGCAGCAGCTGCCCTCACACAGCAGAGCAGATGTGGCCTGGGTCTTGCTTTGCTTGTGCTGGTTCTTGTTCCAGGTCAAGTTATTGGCACATCTAGATAAAATCATTGCTGTTTGATGGAGTCCTTCCCAGTTTCGTTATGTGAAAACGCACGATGGGCAATGTTCTGTCATAAAGGGAAATTTCTTTTTGACCATTGTCTGTACCGTAGTTACCTTGGTCTGCAGCAGGAGGATCAATAGCTCTGGCAATTATTACCCTTGCAAGTGGCAGTAGAATATCTGTCTTACTTATAGTCCTAACCCGAACTCCAAAGAACGGAGATTTGTGTTAGAGGACATAAAGCATAATTTTCAGATTAAAAAGGGTGCAGGATAAAACGATTATCTGTCTGTCCTTCCCCTCTCTTACTATCATCATCAGAAGTTTGGTGAGCTCAGGAACTTTGGAGTTAAGAAATCCAAGTGCAATGAGATAACAAACCTTCATGACAGACCTCACTCTGCCCTGCAGTGTTCTGCATGGGAAAGGAGAGGATAGTAGGGCATAATCCATTTCCTTGGGGACTACACAAAAGAAACACAGCCCAGACTTGTGCCCTGCCTTCCCCACCTGCTGCCTAAAAGTTGCTCTACTTGCCCAGAAGACACGTAACCCAGGAAGATCTGCCTCACCCACAGAGAAGAGGATTTGTACATGGGGTGGTCAGAGCCTCTTTGAAGATGACGCTTTACATTGGCTCTAACAGGTCAGGAGCCAGACTGATTGAATACAAAAAGGTTTGTGGTTCTGTACCTTCAGGAAAGAGGGACAAAACTGCACACAGCAGAGGAAGCTAGGTTTACTCTTTTGGCAAATAGCCAAACAGCTCACACTGCTCACAAGCCAGCTCCTGATCATTAGGACCTTGGTCAAAAGTGTGCTGTGTAGCCAAAAACTGAAGAGAAATGTTTGCAGTCAAATGAAGGGGGCAAGATTTTAAAGGCTTGAGAATCCCAGTAGGTACCAATGAACATGCACAGATACCAAACTGATTTTAAAAATCTGCCTTCAAGCTGCTTGGCCTCCATCCCATTCCCAATAGCAACTTGGGCCCCAGCAGCCTAATTTCAAGGGTCTCTGCGTGGCCCATGTGGTTCAGCTTGTAGGTAGTGGCACACAAGGCAGTGACAATGAGTTTTCCCTCTCTCTCCTGCCATTTCCACCTGCTGTGAGTACAACTGAGAAGGCCAGCAGGCTTTCTAGAGCTTTTTTACTAGATTTTAAGTGGTTACCTCTAAGCTCCTAAAGAAAACTCCTGCAAGGTGTTGGCCTATCCATGAGGAGAGTGTGTTTTAGGGATATCTTTCCTTCCTGGGTTTCTCTCTGTGAATCTCAAGTTCTGTCATTTGGCATAGCTCAAAGGGACAGGAGCCCCAGTTGTGCAAAAAGAGCATCAAGCATTCTGTATGTGAACCAAGAATCCTGCTGCATTCATTGATAGCGTCACAGAAGTGCTGGTTGGAAGGGAGCTCTGGAAGTTATCTAGTCCATACTTTCACTTAAAGTAGGACTGCTGCCAACACTAGATCAGGTCAGCTGTGACTTTGTCAAGTCAAATCTTGAAAACTTCCAAGGATGGAAAACCTACCATTTCTCCAGTGATCTATTCCAGTGTTGCATCAATCTCTGATGAAGACGTCTTTCCTCATGTCCAATCTGAACTCCCCAAGCTGCAGTTGCAGCCGTTGCCCTGTGTTATATCTTCCGACCCTACCAAGAAAGGTCATGTTCCAACATCCTTGTAACTGCCTCTTAAATATTTGTAGGCTCCTATTTAATCACTCCAACCTCCTCTTGGTCAGACTAAACAAGCCCAGCTCCCCCTGTCACTCCCTGTGGGTCATATGAGCTGTACTCTGACCAGTTTGACAGCCCTCCATTGGATCTGCTCCAGTTTCTCCACTTTCCTCTTGAACTGGGGCTCAGCAGACCACACACAGTCCAAGTGCAGCCTCAGAAATGCCATGGAAATGAGGATTGTAACTTTCCTCGATCTGCTAGCCATGCTCCTCCAGTATTCATTCATCGCTGATAAGAGTTCATCCAAGAAGAACTTACTTCCAAGAAAATTAGTATATATCAATCAACTATATCAACCTGCTCTAGACAGAAGATTAAAAGCTCTGCCAAAGATATTTGTTCAACTGCTTTTCATGGAAATGAATATACTTGCTTCAGATCCCTTTAGTACGGTGAAAACTTGAACGCACAGAGGAGCCATGTGCATTGTTAGAAGTAAAATCTGCAGCTGAAAATCCTTTCCCTTCAAAGAACAGTCAACTTTTGAGGCAACCTAATGTATTTATCTATTTTATGTTTCTCTTTGGGATGAGATTGAGAGGCCATGTTTGAAGAGCTCATCAGTCCTGCATAATTACAGCACGCACTGCACTGTAAAATCCTAGGGGAGGCAAAGTGGTTGCACTATTCACAAGGTAGACTAGGCAAGCTCAGAGACATGCTCACCTCGCCTACATGCATCATGATCACAGGAGAAGCTGTTTCTTCATTAGGGTTCTCCGGTAAAGTAAATGCTAGATTTCCTTCTCTAGATGCTATCACCATTTTGACAAAGCAGGCAAAATCTCCAGCATTATTTCATAGGGCCTGACAACTTTCTGGGAGTCAGGGACAGCATCCTCTTTTGATATTGAATGGACTCTGGCACAGACAAAATGACTCACCCAAAGTAACCCAGACAACCTGAGATGAAAACTCAAGGGTTTTAGCTCCTAGTACACTGCTTAAAATACAGTGGTTTTCTTGCAGTTTCCCTAGGTCTGACTATTACAGGCATGGTGTGGTGCTCAGCTGCCTGCTGGGAGTTTGAAAAGCAGACCTACCCTTGCTGGCAACGTCCCACCTTAAGCCCCTCAGCCCAGTGAACTCCATATGAGGCTCAGCAGACATCTACTTAGCTGGGTATGCTAAGGTCTGTATTTTTGTCTTCATCTGCCCTGATTCCCTCATGTGCTACAACCTCTGTGAATGTCAAGCCTCATATACCAGGGACATGCAATTGAAGGCAGTGTGAGGAATTTGCTGTTTTATCGCACCTGGATTGGTCAAAACTGCATTAAGCTGCTTCTTCCAACCAGGTGATGCAAGGACAACTTCAATTATTTGAAAAGAAAACTGCTGGGAGGAAACAGCAGTTTTCTTTTTGGAAGCAAGATCTTGTTTCTGTTTTCTCTGTGATTTCACAGTTGTTTGTAGCATTTATTTACATGTGGCACAGCAGTATCAATCCCAATGACAATCACTTCCAACTTATTTGTAATCCTCCTTGTGAACCCCAATCTAGCATTTTCAGATGAAAACTCCAGTGTTTGGATCAATTAGTTTCTCCCTAGCCCTTCCCTGCCATGCATCATGCTGCCCAGTTCTTTACTTTCACATATATATATATATGTATGTATGTATATATATACAGACATTATATATACATTAATAAGATCTCCCCTCAGTCTTCTCTTCTTTAGGATAAACCGTCCCAGCTGTCTCAGCCTTTCCACATATGTGAGATGCTTCAGTCCTTTGTGACCCTTCACTGGACTCCCCAGTATGTCCATGTCTCTTTTATACTGGACACAGTACTCCAAGTGTGGTCTCACCAGTGCTGAGCAGAGGGGAAGGATCACCTCCCTCGACCTACTGGCAATACTCTGTCTAATGCAGCCCAGGGTACCATTTGTCTCCTTTGCAGGTAGGGCACATTGCTAGCTCATGGTCAGGTTGGTGTTCCCCAGGACCCTAGGTCCTTTTCTGCAAAGCTTCTTTCCAGCTGGGTGACCCCCTGCATGTACTGCTGCATGGGGTTCTTCCTCCCCAGGTGCAGGACTTTGACCTTCTCCTTGTTCAACTTCACGAGGTTCCTGTCAGCCCATTTCTCCACCCTGTCTCTCCCAGAACAAACACACACCTCAGAACATCTACCACTAACCTGCCAATGATAGTAAATTGGAATATGACATAAATATATTGGGATAAATAGGATAAATTGGAAATTAATACATTTTCCCTTCCTTTGTTGGAACAAAATTGCTGGGTGGAAAAAAGAGCTTTCCAGGTGTGTGGAAATGCAACCTGCTGTCCCACCCTTAATGTTCTCTGTGGCTTTATGCTGTTCACACTCTTAACCTGTCTCTGCTCTATTTGAACTGAAAGCTCCTTGTAGTAAAGATTTGTCCACTTCTTCCTCTCTCTGCAGTATGAAACTGCAGAGGTGGAGAGGGAAATACATTGGTGGTTTGTTCAGTAATAACAACACATAATTAACTGTATTCCTTTGGCTCCAGAAGTCCAGCCTCTTGACTAGTTTGGTTGAAGTTGGCCTATAAAACACAGCGTGCACCTGGCTCCTTCCAACAGAGAGAAGTAATGACATGGGTACACACTTTTGGTCCAGTGCAGTACTGGAGGTTTATTTTCACTGCTGCATTTACAGAAGTTGTAGTCTCATTTCACCCTCTTCTCTCCCACTCGTAGCACTGGGATGCAAGAAGAGAGGCTGCCACTGGGATATGTTTCTGGCAGTGAACAGCAGGCTTTGTTTTCCCAGTCCTGCTGGCACCAGACAATGGAGATGCAGGGAACGGAAATGCAATCTGATGCTCAGGAACAAAGGAAAATGGCCAGCTTACCCTCAGAGATCTGAAGCCCAAGCATCTGTTGTGATAAAACTTTCATTTGCCCCTATGGGACAAATAAGGAAAGACTATGGCAGGGAATACATCCCAGGTCTCATCTGGTCACAAAAAAACAGTAACCCAACAGATGTGGACTGAGAATGGAGCTACTACTGAGGATAACTCACCCTTATGGGCAACAAACCTGTCCCTGCAAAACACCTTTGTGAGGCTGTGGAAAGGGAAAGTCCTTGGTCTTGTATAGAGCTTTGGTTTGCAGGACAATAATCCACTTGTACCACTGATGAGATGGCTATGAGATGAAAATGCACATGGGATTTATCTAAGAGATTTCTCACAGATCCATGGAGCAGAAAATTCACAGCTGGAGGCCTGAAAGTGATCTTTCATCAGGACAACACAGTGTTGCACTGGGCTGTTAGAGAGGATCCTGCAAGAGACATGGAACAAAAGTGAGACTGAGAGAAAATGCTGAGATTGTCTCCTGGAGGCAAGAAAGAAAAAAACATCTGATTTTGAAGGGTGGAGCCCAGAGGAAGTGAAAGAACCCAACCTCCAAAGGGCAGCTGTTACAAAACAAAACATACACCAAAATACCTATCCACCTGGAGATTACACATCTAAGTAATTTTGCCATTGTGGAACCCAAATCAGAACCAAACGTAGACATGATGACAGTGACAGTGATATTCACCAGCATGAGAGTGGCAGTGCTGAGAGTTTCATGGAAAGATGATCACCTCCAAGGGGTTTGTAAGAACAATAAGCTGGACTAAGAAGGGAACTAGGCCAATTGCTTAGAGTACTGACCTACTGACAGTGAGATCTTGGGCAAGTTTCCTTGCTGGAGAACTGTTAGAGACTACCTCGTGTTACCTGCCATAAAAAGGAAAGGGCCAGGCAAAGTTACTGGACCAAATCATAATGTTTTCCCTCACGTAGCATGCTGAGCTTTGTCCAAGTAAATACTGAGCCAAATTTAAGGTTCTGACTTGGGTTGGCACCAGCGAAGCAGCAAAAGGCTGGGTCCTCACACCCAGTGACACCAGCACTTGGCAGAATGGGTGCAAGGTGACTAAACCCAGTAAAGCCACGATGGACCATATGCTTTTCTGACTGAGCAACTGCGTGGGCAGCAGAGGTGAATAATCCTTGGTCTGAGCATCTGGAGGGAAGCAGAGAGTGAGATACTAACATTAACCCTGCTTTTCCCAGGTACATGCCTTTACAAGGTGCAGGGCAGTAAAAAGTAGACCCTTTTGAGTTCAGTGCTGTATAGGTGACAGTAAGAAGAAAATCTGCCCAGGAAGAGGGCTCATGAGATCTGGCGCAAGAACTCCGGGTGTTATGGAACACGAGGGGATCTGAATTAGTACTGTTGTTTTTAAAAGAGATTGGAACTCACTTGGTGCCATTGAATATAGAGCCATCTTCCCAAATCCAGCCAGAGCCTGTGCTGTTCCTCAGTCCAATCCAGAAACATCCTGTTTGAATACTCTTGAACAGGTCCTAGAAATGGTGATGAATTACAAAATGACTAATGGCAGCAGCCTGAAAATGGGGGTAAGGATAAGTACAGAGAACAGAGAGCAAGATGCGTCACCTCAGCTGACTTTTCCTTAAGTGGCTGAAAATACAGCTTCTCCACACCTTCTAATCAGGACAATCAGCCCTGCAGATCGTGCCTGGAATAACAGCTATGTGTACACTCACAAGGAAGTAAGCATGCCTTCAAGGGTCCTGGGCAGATCCTTCAAAGGACATTTCTCAGGGCAAGATATGTGAACCAACTGCACCGCAGTCTCCTGGAGTGTCCTACACAGAGCTTTATGTAGGAACAAATGCTATTAGTATTAATATTAATGCTCTACCATGCAGCTACCTAGCAAGCTAATACGAAGTATTAACAATTAAAGGTAAAAATCAGGTCAGGGCAGGAAGTGTAAGCACTGACAAATCTGTGTAAAGAGCCCAGGACCAAAGCTCATTAAATTTTAGACAAACTTGCCTCCTACGTGTTTTCAATGTTCATTTCCTTTTGCCTAACCTTTAACTCTTGCTTACTGTTAAAAGGTGAAGCCTGCAACGGAAACTCAGCCCTGAAGTAAATTCTTCCCCCTCCTCCCCCCCAAAAAATAAAGACAAAGACAAGAGCGAGAAGTTTGTCTTATCCACATTTGCAATGAAGCCCAACAACAGCAACCTTTCACTGGTATGGCTGGGCCCCGTCCTTATCTCCTGCTGCCATAAACAAAGCTTCAGAGCAGACTTCTTCACACAGAAGCATTAACAAAGCTGGCTTGGTAAAGTGGTGGGAATAGGAGTAGATTGAGGAACGCCTGAGTGTAGCTGGTGGTTTGGAGGTTGACTGTGCTTCCCTGGCAAAGGGACGTTGAACAAAGCCTTTGCAGCATAGGGCATGGATAGCTAGGAAAGTCTTGCTTACGTGGGGAAGTCTGAGCAGGGATAACAGGTAACACTTTAGTAGCAGAGACAGTAGTAAGAAAGCAGCCAGACCAGGGAGGCTTTCCTCACTCAGAGAAATGGGTAATCTGGGGAAGGTGAGTATTTCTCAAGGAATCAGGATTTGCCTAAGAAAATGTGAGAGCCTGGTACATATTCCCAGTAGAGCAGAGACCTGGCTTTGTAAGCGCCCACAGAACATCATACAATGCAACTTCTGTCCAGGGACTGGAAGCTGTCCACGTTCATTGGACCTGAGCTAATATGCCCTGGCTTGCACAAAACCAGATCAAGTATTTCTGCTCTACTTATGCAGATGTGCCTCACCTCCCTAGTGATCAGCTCTACCCATTTCTTTAGTGGTCAAACCCTGCCCCCAGTGAGCACCTGCTGGAAAATGAGCAGTGGAACAGATGGTTTCTGATTTCAGCAGCACAACTGAGGGGTTTTGGCAGGGAGAGGAAGCAAGCATCGAGAACAGACTGAGAAAGAAATACCCATGCATGAACACTGGGAGTGGCAAGGGTCACTGAGCAGGAGGAGCTGGAGCGGTTGCAGGGAGGAGAGGCATCACTTTTGCAAAGGAAGCATTTCTGAAGAGTGGGGACGTATTGGCTTGTAGGCAATGAGTACAGAGACTGCACAGTGCCAGTCTTTTCCTGTAATCATTCATATCAGCCTTGTTGGGGCTAGGAGGGGAGGTGGAGAGGGGCAGTGGAGAAGACTGTCCCCTAACATCCTTCCTAGGATAATTCTGAGTAGCTGACAGTGACCCTCACCCCTCCTTTCTCCCCTTTGCTTCTTTGCCTGCTGGGAACTGCTAAGGTGCATACTGAAACTGGAAGTGCACTATAACATTGCAGTCATAAATCCTTCCTCTCCTTTAAAGTCAGAATATTGCTAGAGTGATGCTGGATGCATCTGCTTGGATGTCAGTCACTGAGGTATCTGCAAGGAAATGGAAGAAGATCCTCAAAGAATAAGAAAACCATTACCATTTCACTGGTATCGCTGATCACCAGGAGATCAGCTCCCTGTGCCCAGCAGGATTTCTGGCTGGAATACCAGTCCTTCTTCTCCTTGGAGAAGGAGTAGCAGCTCCCTCTGTAGGCTATCCACTGCTCAGGGCAGCGTGGGTGGGAGTCACCTGTAAAGGAATCAAAATACCGGATTCTCTCTACCATTAGCCAACAGAAAGACACTTAACAGCAAGGGCCTACTGAAAAGCAACTCTTCTGGATAGTTGCAATGTGGAAAACACGAGTCAGGGTAAGCATCTAAAAATAACTATGCATGAACACTGAACTTCAGACGGTCTGTGCAATTTCCAAATCTTTATACAAGAGTCACACGCACTCTGATGCTCGTGCAACACCCCCTCCCCTCCCTGGGTTTCTTCTGAACTACTCAGATACCTGAGAACCAAAATTGGCTATCTGAAAGCAGACAACACTCTGGGTGTGCAAAAAGTAAGGGAAAAAATTACATCATTCTGTAGGTACAGTGTGATAATGTCACACATCAGGTGAACAGATTTTAAGCAGCAAACAGGAGGCCCTCCCACATGGTCTAGCACCTTCTGCATGCATGCAGAAGTGTTATAGACCTTGCATATTTGTTCTACAGTTTACCACTATAATTACAGCAGACAAGTCTACAAAAACCTTTCAATATGCTTCACTCCTCTTTGCCACAGGATCTGAAATGGGTTGCCTGGGGTCTGCACAATGAATTTATTCTTCAAAATATTCTGGGTAGGCAGTGGGTACTTAAGGCTGGTAGAAACCTAGAACAGCTTCTGGTTTAACCCTGTGTAATGGAATTCAGGATCTGAGCTCCTGTGCTTAGATGAGTCCTTTGCTGTTGGTTGCTCATCCTCAGCACCCCTTTGTGTACTTACTCATCTTCCAAGTCAAAGCAATCGCTAGGGAGATGCTCAGTATCCCAAAGCCTATAGCCAAGCCCAGCACAACTGCTGACCACAGACAAGGACCTGTAAAAAAGAAAAGAAACCATAGTGAACAGGAGCCACACAAAAACTGATGGTGGTTTTACATAGTTTGCTTGTGTCCTGGGCATTTCCATAAGGAACTGAACTATTCAGAGCATCCCTGTCTGCACATTGCTGCCATCACTGTCCCTGCCCAGCCTCCCCGGGGCTTCCCCACATCCCTGCCCACCAGCCCAGGGCCCCTCTTCAGCTCAGCCCGGAGCTGTCAGTCCCTGCCTGAGCTTCTCAGGAGGTGTACCTGTCTCCAGGTCAGCCACAGCTCTGATCCTGCGGGGCCACAGAGCCGGCTGGTCCAGCCCCTGCAGTGGCTGACCCCGGGAGAGGAAGCACTGGCCCCAAGTTAGCCAGAGCCCCCCAAGCACCGCGTGACACCTCGTGCTGGCAGGAGCCTCCCAGCAAAGCTGCGCCTGCCTCAGCATTGAAGCTCAGGGTGGAAACACAGAGCTGCATTGCCACAGCCACCATGTTCCAGCTTAAATGCAAAAAGAAACCCAAGACCTTTCCCCCAGCTCTCTCAGCAAGAGCAACAGGTTTAACCTCAGCATCCTGTTCACAGACTTACACACACAGTCGTGTTACATCTTCCCAGGACACTCCCAAGTCAGCCCTATACGCTCATCCACCTTTCCAATGGTGGGGTAGCAGGATGGGATGGCCAGCCTTGAAGACCTTGGGATGCCCCTCCACTCTTTCACCCCCACCATCCGCTGTTCACTTGCTGCCAGCGGCAGAGGGGGACTCTCTGGGGCAGCCTCCACTGTAGCCCAGCACAGCTTCCTTTCAAAGGGTGAGACAGAACTGCCACATAGAGCTCTGCTCATGTATGGCACGGCCCATTAGCCTCCAGGCTACACCTTGCTTTCCCATCGTCATCTCCTGGAGCTGAGAGGCATTCGCTTTCCATAAGCTGTTCAAAATCTCAGCACTAAAATGTCCTCTCTCCCAGGCTGAGGAGAGGATGACACTTACTGCCACTGGTGAGCTCCAGGGGGGTTTGGTTTGCTTGTTTTATTAACCTCAGTATGACGGCTGCATAGACAACAGGACCTTCTCAGAAGCACTGCATGTGCAGCTAATGGTTACTGATGTTGAGGAATCCAGGATTTCCCTGTGCTTCTCCCTTAAACTTATGTACCACAGCCTGCCTCTGTGGTGCTCCAGAGTCTTCTACCCAAATCCAGCGGCAAAGTCCCTGGTGGAGCTCATGAAATCTGAGGTGCTTCTCTCTCAGTCCTGCCACAAGTCCCCAAGAAACACATCTGTACTCCCTAAAAAGGCTAGGAGTCTACAGAATAAGATGGAGGGAGGGGAAGGCTAGCTTTAACCAAAGACACTACCACAGCAAGTACATTGAGAACTTGGTAGAAGGGCTGTGAGTAGGATATCATAGCAATAGGGTACAAAATACACAAGGAAGATAGAAGGGGCTGTTCTCTGCCTAAGTAAAATTACAGTCAAATTAGGTTAAGTAACTAACTGCATCAAGAGGTAACAGTAACAGCAACCCCACAGACCAGGCAAATACTACTAAATGCATCGGGTTGGAATTACATGCCAGGCAAGGATGGTGACAGCACTCATGAACCAGCAAAAGAACCAGAGCAACCATGAGGGAAGCACAGTGACAACGACAGGCATCGACTAATCGCATTAAATTAAGCAAATGCCATGTCAGGGCATGATGAGGGACTGAATGCTTAGACACCATCAATAGGCACCTCGTGGAGCGGCAAGCCAGGAAACACAGAAAGCGAAGCAGCTCGTGACTGCCCTGAGCCGCGCTCAGGCCACCCGGCTCACCATGGCTCCATCTAGCAGCTTCTCTGCTGCAGTGAACACAAATGCACCGAGATTTAACAGAGCCAAAAACCACCACCACCAACAACAACAAAAGGCACTGTGGTATAACAATTTCAAAATAGGAAACTACAGAAAAATGAGGAAGTTTGTCAGAAAGAAATTGAAAGGGATGGCTAAAAGAATAAAATATTTGTAAGCAGTAGGGGAGACTTTGTTAGGGTCTCTCGGTGGAGGATGAAAACAAATGCACATCACGTATCAAGAATATTGTGGGAAGGACAAAGAAAGCCAGCACTAAAACAGAAGGGGAAGGGACTTAAAAACAAGGACGCATCCTTTAAGCATGGGATGCTTTGTCCAAATACAGAAAGTAGACCAGATGAATAAATTAATAAATATTAATTTATTTTAATCTTAGAGAGGTTTGCAAGCTCACCAGTTTTAAGACCAGTTTCTGGTTTATAGTAATATATTTAGACCTGCGGTTTTGGCTAAAAGAGGTTTCTAAGGTAACAAGAGGGAGCATGAGGGAGCTTCATTGTAAGCATCATTCTTCTGGTAGAAAGATCTTTCCTAAGGTAAAGGTTTTGGCATGTTTCCCATAGCTTGGAGGATCTTCTAGCTGCCCCACTTGTTAAAAATACCAACATTTATTTTTTTTAAATCATTATTACAGCCCATCTCTTTTCAGCTACAAAATACAGAAGGACTTTTCACTTACAACCTACTCCTCAGCTTCATGCAAGAGGACAATGGGAGAACTGAAGGACTTGAACTGGGTAGCTGTTCTCTCTGCCTGCTCTCTATTCCTCTTGTAAGGTCGCCCTTGTATGTCTGGTGACGTGGTGGGTTTTGCCATCAGATTAAGCCGCAAAAGAATGGAGTCAGCCTGAGGTTAAGCAGTAGGGTGGAGCTGCTTCTCTGCAGATTACAACTGAAAACTAAATAAAAGGGGATAAATATCTGTTGAAACATAATTCTTTGTTCTGAGACCACACTTCTGAGGATTTGCACTTCTGTTTTCCTTCCTCTTTTGCCTCTCCAAGAAGCTATCTCCTGCACCCTCCAGATTGCTGTTCCGGCTTTCAGGGAAAATTACTTCCAGGACAAGGTGACTGGGATGACAGTCAGTGAAACAGTTAATCCTTAAATGTCAGCACTGGGCATCTGAGCTGGTGCCTCCTGGCAATGAATAGAGCAGTTCACCCTCTATTGTTTCAAACCCACTGCAGGAAAAGGGAACTGACTGGACTCAGCATCAAAACAAGATCCCAGGACACCTCCACAACCAGAGCGGTGGGAGAGTTCACTTCAGTTCTTAAAAATGAAAAAGTATGCCATCAGGTAATTTGGGGAGGAAAAAAGAGAGTGAAAAGGGCAAGTCACATTGAAGTGTTCAAGGGGAATTTGAGCCTCATGTCAACTGCAGTGATCAACCCAGGGAAGTGGAATAAAAAATTTCATAGATCAGGATTTTTGCCCCTTGCAGAAGGGAGTCCCTGCAGTTCCCCCCTTTTAAAACAGGTTCAAGCATTTGTGCTTGATCCTCAGCCCCTGGAGCACATGTGAAGCTTTGTAGAAGAGGAAAGGAGAAGCACATGGGATGAGTTTGAAACCGAGGAGGGAAATCTGAATGGAGCATCCAGAAATATTTCCATGTAGTTGTTGGAGAACTGTGGAAGAGTCTCCCCAAGGGAAAGGAGAAGTGGATCGGTGGACATTTAGCATAAATATCCAATGTCATAACTTTCTAGTATACAAAACGCCCAGTTAGGTCTGTCAGTGCTCTGGAGGAATGACTGTGATGCACTGCATTCTTCTGCAAGCAACGTGACACAATATTTTTAGGTTTGGGAGTCCAGATTCAGTTCAAAACTGAAAGCTGTTAGCATTTTATAATTCAAGTCTTCTAGGACAATCTGAAGAATGTCATTGCGCTGTCCCAAATAGCTCCCCTCAGCTCCTGCCTACGTCAGTATGGGAGCAGCGTGACTGCCCCGGGCCGGGGAGGACGATTTGAGAAACGAGGATCCTGTCCTTGGCTATGGCACAGACCTGGTTATCGCTGTTACTACAAGCGTGCCACACAGGCTAACACTGTCTTAAGTGACACCTGGACTGACATTTTGGTAGTGTGGCATACCTAAGGCTCTCTGGAAGCCAAACAGAAGACAGCCAGGGCAACTCTTCTCTTTCAAGAAGTCCAGGAGAGCCAAGAAGTGTTGGTTTGACCAGAGGACTGATCCATATACACCTGTGATGCCGAGTCGCAGGGATGACTTGGTAGCAAGGGTGTGCATTTGAAAGCAGAGATGAAATACCTGAGAGCAGATCTCTCGGAATTGATGGACGTGGGGACAGAGCTGAACATAAAGATCTTCTAAAGAAAGGTACTTAAACTGCGTTCCTTAGGGACTCCTCGCACACAGAAGACAGCTGGGAAATAATCGCATCATATGCACAGAAAGCGTGTTCAAAGATCCGCTTCCTTATTTTAGGCCCTCTGACTTCAGCTCAAAAAGATGATGGTACATAAAGGAATTTGGAGAGGAGGAATATTAAAAAGAAAACAACAAACATCTCAAGAGGGCATTGCGTAATCTCCACCTCCAACAGGGTAGGAGTGAACACAAATGGCGGGGAATGAAGGGATGTCTCTGTGTTTTCTGATGCAACAGAAAACATCATTTCTGATGAAAAAACATGCAAAAGCAAGACTGCCTTCCAAGCAGATAGAGTGTGATTACCAGATAGGAACTTGGGGGTTTCTGTGCTGGCTTTGTTCCCATAGTGCAGAAAGTGACCAGGCAGCAGTAACAACCAGATATATGCAGTTATTCTGATCAGGGCACAGAAATCTCATATCCCAGAGCAAGAGCCCCCTTTGCTGTAACAGCTCTGAAAAAAGCTAAAGTCAACCATTACTGTTGCAGCCAATGCAACACAACTCATCTAAAGCACACTGGCATTTAGAGGAGAAGCAATCAGCTCATGGGAAGGAGACACAAAGAATGATCATCAATGCAAAATCTCACTCTTTTAAGGTGGTAGTTCTCAACTAAGCAGACAGAGAAATTGCTCAGTGTGACATTTGCAAGGCCTGAACTGGGGGAATGGAGTGGAAATAAGAGAAGAGAAAATTTAAGGAAAGCACTAAGAAAATCTTCCTGGTAGTAAAATGCCCTGCAGAACTGTCTCAAGGCAAAAGCTGAAAATTTGCTCACTGGGAGGTATGTAAAACTAGAACAGAGAAAACACAGGAAAAAATGTATCACAAAAGAATCCTGCAGAGCCCCACGGGAGAGAGACTGGATGATCTCATATGCCTCCTCTGTCTCTGATCTCTGATTAGCATACGCCTCTAATTTATCTGTACTCGCATCTCCCCTGCCCTTCAAAGAACTATTGCTGACAATCTCTTCTTGCTGACAAGCAAACAACTTTAAAACTGCAAATCTCTTTTGGAGAAAAGGATGCCTGGGTTGAATGCCCAGGAGTAAACACTGAAAGGGGTCTGAGAGGGAGGGAGGGGAACAATGCTGGGTCTCTGACCCATCGGCTTTTATCACAGTAAAACACTCATGGTAATTTTAAAACAAAAGCAACAGCACCGTGAGCTGGTACGCAAGGTCAGTGGCCAGCTCAGAGTGTTTTTGTTAGAACTTGCTTTTGCTTGAAATAAAATCTTTTGTTGACCTACCTCATCCAGCTTCCTTACCTTTCCTTTCCCGTCCAGCTTTGGCCCTCGACGGAGGAGTCTGAGAGAATTTGACAGAAGTATAAATTATTTCCTCGCTCGCTTCGGCTGCAGAAGTTTCTGATCTGCTTCCCTCCATGCCAAAGCAAAGAGTGCGTATGACAAGATGTTTCGATCAGGCTGTTGAGCGACAGGGCTCAATGCCTGTGAAACAGGAAACCTGAGGCTATATTCAGAAGACAAGAAATGTGAAGTTGCAATCTCTATCTCCAGCTGCTCAAAATAACCAAATTGACAAGAGCATGGAGAGCAGTGGAAGTGCAACAACTTCCATTTCCTAAGCTGGTGAGGGATGTCTTAAGAACAGCCATTAGTGGAAGAGGTGATTAATCACAAAGTTCACGGGTATTCTAATTGTTGCCAGTGCAAGAGGCTGTGATGACACGTAGTAACTGTGAGAATGTGTGTCGCTCTGAAGAGCTCCCTCTCAGGACAGAAGCAGTTGGATAGCGAAAGCACAAGGTAAAAAAGGTGAATAGCGAGACTGCAAGGTGAGAAGTGGGATAAGCAATGGCTACAGCAAACTGGCAGCCCAACTGCTGTCAAAAGGAAAGTAGAGGTGGACAGGATGGGTTTGAGAAGGAAGCCTTGTGAGCTTTGGACACTTCTGCTGGGAACTCTTTCTACACGCAACACCCAGTGTGAATGTGCTTGAGGCACAGGCAGGCACTGACAGCTGGCATCCCTCAAGACCCTCTGAGTCAACATCTCAAAAGCATCAGTACAAGAGAGACATGGACATACTGGGGAGAGTCTAGCAAAGGGCCACAAAGAAGACGACAGGACTGGATCATCTCTCTTATGAGGAAAGGCTGAGAGATCTGGGACTGTTTAGCCTGGAGAAGAGATGTCTTGGGGACGATCTTATTAATGTATGTAAATACGTGAAGGGAGAGTACAAGAAGAGCCAGGCTCTTTTCAGTGGTGCCCAGGGACAGGACCAGAGGCAATGGGCACGAACTGAAACACAGGAGGTTCCCTCTGAACTTCAGGAAGCACTTTTTTACTGTGAGGGTGATTGAACACTGGCACAGGTCGGCCAGAGAGGTCGTGGGGTCTCCCTCCATGGAAAGTCATGTGGGCACAGTCCTGGGCAACTGGGTGTAGGTGGCCCTGCTTGAGCAGGGGGTTGGACCCAATGACCACGAGAGGTCCCTGCCAACCTCAACCATTCTGTGACTCTGTGGACAGCAATAACAGGAAAGGATTGTTTTCTTCTGAAGTAGTGAAGATTGACCACTGACGAGAATGGTGGGGACTACTGATGCTTCTAGAATCCTGAGAAACCTCTTAGCTGCATGGTTGGCTAATTTTTGTTTTGATCCAGATTCTGATCCCTTCCAGTTCATAATGAGATTGAGGATGTGTGCCAGGCTTGGGGTGTACATCTTCCTCACTGGTACAGTTCATTTACAAGAATTGCGCAGGCATTCTCAGCAAAGGAGTTTGCCATGCTTTTCAGTTCTAGGACAGGGATGATTGCTCCCCGTCCTGGTGACATGCTGTAAATTTGAGAAGTGACTGCCCAGGAGGATGCTTAGTTTGACGTAGAGTGTTGTGGCCGATTTGTTACAACGCATATGCCTAGGAAGGCATGAATTGGCTATATCTGCAAAGTCCTCCATCCACCCTTCCCTCTAAGGGTGGCACACTGCACCCACAAGATTCCTTCCAAACCTGAGTAGAGCCTGTAGACAGCAAGACAGGGAGTCTGCACTTGAAAGGAAGGGGAAGGCAGAAGACAGCAGAGCAACACAAGAGGAGGAAAGGCTCTCCTGAATGCTTTGAATGGATATTACAGAAGTCTAAACAGAGCTGTCAAGGCCAGAGAGGGAGAATTTGCTATAGTCATGATGAGAGCTTAGCTGGGAATACAGTCTGTGTGGCTGGAAAGAAACCAACAATATCCAGACACTGTTTAAGTGCCAAGCCAAAGGGGAAAAGGCTGCGGCCAAAGGCACTGCAGGCTGCCTGCAGGGCCAGTGTGATCGCAGAGATGGTGAGATTTGTGGACAAGTGGGGAAGTGAAGGCTGGCGGGGAAGAACGAAGAGCTCTGTTTTGATGTGTTTTACCATTTTCTCTCGAATATCAGCAAGAAGTTGAGTTTGGACAGGAAATAGAGAGGAAGTGATTGCATCATAGGATGGTACGCAGGCAACACACCGTTAATAGCTAACTGTGAATATAAATAAATCCGACCTCTGCAGCTGAGATGTCTGCGCCATACTCCCAGTGGAATCGGCAGCAGGGCACAAATCACGCCAGGACTAAATCGATCAGTTTTCCAGGAGCCAACAATGCTCCTTTCCAGTTCCCCTCTACAGAAGCAGCATACCACAGGGAAGCCTCCCAAAGCCCTCTCAAACAAGCGGCTTCTCTAGCATGTTGACAAGTTCACTAAATCCAGCATTTCTTTCTTAACTAAAAGACGCAAAAGCCTCAGAGCTCTGGCGAAGAACATCCGTCCCTTGCAATAACAGAGCCCTGGGAAGTGGACTCCCTTACCATCAATCACAGGCCGGGCATGACTTGAGAAATGTCCTTTAAAAATGCCAGTCTCCGATTAGCGCTATTAATCACACTCAGGATGGTCACGTCCACCAACCTTGTGCGTGACCAGCGGGACCTGGAATTCCTCCGCAGCGGCAAAACTTACAGGAGCCGGAGGAGGCACCTTTATTCCCAAGTATAGCAGAACACTGCGTCGGGCGGGGGCAAAATCAGAAGGATCGAGGCCACGAAGCAGTTTTATGGAGAACGGTCTCCCTCGCTTGTTTAACAAGGAGCCACTGCGGAGGTCCGCGGAGGGGATGGCGAGGCCCGAGTTCAGGGCGGACAAGCCACACCGTGCTCGGCTGAGGCGGGGCGGGCGGCGGGACCCGGCGGCGCCCCCGGCAGCGGAGGGGCGGGGCGGGGCGGGGCGCGCCTCTCCGCCATTGGGCGAGCGGCTCCCGCCTCGAGCCGTGCTTCGCGGTGGGGAGGGTGGGGGGGGGTTAGGCGCTGCGGGGCTCCTTTCTGCGGGCACTCATCGTTCATTGGAAGAGAAGCGAGGGGAGGCGGGATCTTCACGCCTTTTATCACCGCCCATTGGGCGGTGAAGAGGAAGGAGGCGGGTTCCGGAGCGTTAAGGGGGGTGGGGGGGGGTGGCTTTAGGAGCCGCTCCTTTCCATCGCTGCTCCTCATTCGCCGAGGAATCGCTAGTGGGCGCGGCGATCCTGGCGGCTCCCGGACTCCCATTGGCGGAGAGCGCCAGTTCCGCCACGCCCTTCCTGCTTCCGGTTCAGGGGGCGGGCGAGTGGAGCCGGCCGGGGCGGCGGCGGCGGCGGAGGAGGCCGGCGCTGTTCCCGCCTGCGGTCGCGGTGGCCGCCCCCTCCCCCCCTACCGCCGCCGGGCGCGCGGCATGGGGTGCCCGTGAGCTGCCCATCGTCCTCCCGTCGGGGCGCCCGCGCGCGGCGGGCGGGGCCGGTGCGGCAGCAGGTGGGTGCGGCGGCGGCGGCGGCGGCGGCGGCGGCGGGCGGGGGGAGCCGGGTGGCCCCGGGGCCGCCGCGGGGGTGAAAGCGGCGGGCGGCTCGGTCCCCCGCCCCCGGGGCCGCCAGGCGGGGCGGTGACCGGCCCAGGGGAGCGTAACGGCGCCGCCGCCGCCGGGGTTGGCGCTTCAGGCTGTGCGCGGGCGCGGCGTTTGCCGGCGGGCCGCTCGGAGAAGCCCGGGCTGGTGGCTTCTGCTTTCGGTCTTGTGAGAGGCGCGTCACGAGCTCCTGCGCCACCCGCGAGGGCTTCCGCACCTCGGCGCGTTGGCGCCCGACTCCCCTGGCCGTCGGCGGGCTCTGCAGGGGTTGGGGGCCGTCACTAGGTTCGGCACGACAGGCTGGCCCTCCAGCAGGCTCCCTGCCTGGCTGCGGCCCGGTGCTTCTTAACGGTGGGTCTGCCAGTTGCCTTCTGCCAGCGTCTGGAGCTCCGCTGAGACCTGCGACGGGAGAAGCGGCGGGGAGTCTGTGGCACCACTGCGGCTGGCTGGCGCGGTCCTTGAACGTTTCGTACCCGATTTTAGCACGAACCTGCAAGCCAAATCTTCTAGATCTCGTTATTATTTTCATTACTGTCTCTTCGGTTGGATCTTACATAGGACGTCGCAGTTGCCTCCTTCCCTTCATCCCCCCGGGTAAACAGAAGAAAACTGTTCCGTGAAGTTGCAGCTTAGTGTTATTAAACGCTTTCAGATTCTCAGCTAAAGCAGTACTAGAAAGATAACATAATTATTAAGATTAAGGCACTTGAACAAACAGAGCCTGAGTAATCACAGTGGCTCTCCCCTGCAAGCTCTTCACTCAAGAGTTGCAAAGAGGATTGATTAAAGGCCTGGTAAATCATTTTCTGCTGACTGGCTTCTCAGCGCGATGCAATAACAAACAAGGGCTTACGTCTTAAACTTCCTCCAGCGTTCAGCCTGCTGGGCTCTGCTCTGGCTGAATCAATGCTAATTAATGTGCTCAGCAGCAAAACTTTTTGCAGTCCTGAGGCAAAATTCAGAAAAGAATCCCAGATTAGCCCAGTGAATTGTCTTTGACTATGCATGAGATTTAGATTTTGTCTCTTGGGAACTGTGGGATGTTTCTAGGTTTTTGACCTCTCCTTTTCTGCAGTCAGGACGGAGGAAGCGGCCAATCATTGACTCTGTGACCCTGAAGTTAGTTTGCAGGGGGCTGAAGCAGCTAATCCTCTGTGTTTTCTCTGGGGTGTGTCCAGGATGTCATCGCCTTGCTGTACCTCTGCTGTGCTGGTAGTCTTTATGGCCCTTGCTGTGAGCGTGGGGGCTGAAGAGTCGAAAGAGAGGAGCTGCGATGTGATCGGTGATGAGAACAGTGAGTCGCAAATGGAGAGAGCCCTGCTGAAGAAACTAGAACCCCTGAGCCAAATGAGGTACGGTGCAACACACTGCAAGCCTTGGGCTGCACAGTGCCTACCCTTAGCCCAAAGGGAAGGGAAGATTGGGGACCAGACTGCAGAATGGGCTCCTCTGTTAGTATGGGCTCTGACTGGCTTCCAGGTCTCGAGTGTCCACTGCTCTGAGCCAAGTTCTTTGTAATCCTATGGGCTGTCTGTTCTGTCCTCTCCTTGCTGCAGGTTTAACGTGACTGTGGAGAAAAGCAAAACAGAGAACTACATCTACCATTTCAGGGTGTGCAGGGAGGTCAACAGCACCTTGCACGATTTTGGTGGCCTGGTGCAAACGGATAGACAGAATGGAAGGACCACAGTGATAGGAAGAATCAATGAAACCCAGGTCTTCAATGGAAGTTAGGTTCTACTCAGTGCTTTTCTTATTTGGTGTCTGCCTTTCACCTCCTGATCTGGATTTGCAGCCTATATTGTTTCTCTCTTGGCAGGTGACTGGATCATGCTGATTTATAAAGGAGGTGATTCATACGGCAGCCACTGCAGTGGTGAGAAGAGAAGAGCTGTGATAATGATTTCTTGCAAGCGGGGAGTTACGGCGGTGAGTGACACATGAGGGGGGAGAGGAGCAGGAGTCTGCTAGACAAACGGTTGTTTATAAGCAGAAGGGCTTTGAGGAGGCAGCAAGGTTTTCTTCTGTCCTCCAGTGTCTGGTGCCTAGCTGCACCAACAGCAATAAAACTATTTTCTGGTAAAGTCCAGCATGCCTGGGCATATTTTCACGTGACTTAACTTTTCCCAAATTGCAGAGTTCATTCACCGTTATTTCAGAAGAGCGGGAAAAGGAGCAGGAGTGTTTCTACCTCTTTGAGATGGACAGCAGTGTGGCTTGTCCAGCTGAAGATTCCCACCTCAGCGTTGGCTCCATTTTACTGATCACGTGAGTCATTGGAAGAGCTGTTCATGTGTGGGCCATAATCTCCAGTGCCATTTAGAAACCTAGCAAATGCTACACTAGACTAGATAATTATAGTATACCTATCCACAGCCACCGCTAGATGTTACTGTGCCTCTGAGCTTTTTGGACAAAAGCTCTTGCTCAAGGCAGGATGCCGCAGAGCTGCTCTGTTCCTTGTAGACATCCTCCTTCCTAGTTTACAGACAAGTGCACTGAAACGTGGAAGATGTGACTTCCTGAAATTTTACAACAGCTCTTCGTCAGAGCTGGAAATTCAGACCGGGAGCTTTGACTCATTTTCTGTGTTTGTGCTTAGAGGCACTACTTCATGTAATGCTGCTGAAAGATTTATACTAGCAGATCAATATTTTGGGGACAGTTTCTGGTCTGGTCTCTGTTTATAGCTCTGTTCTTGAGTGGTGCTCAGCTACTTGCTCCAATACCAATCTGAGGCAGGTAGCTGGCTCGGAAGAGGTCTGTAGGATTTCCTCAGCTCTGATCTTTAATTCTGCTCTCCAGGTTAGCTTCACTGATTGCAGTCTACATTATTGGTGGGTTCCTCTACCAGCGACTTGTAGTGGGAGCAAAGGGCATGGAGCAGTTTCCTCACTTTGCCTTCTGGCAAGATCTGGGCAATTTGGTGGCGGTGAGTGAAAATCCCTGATATTCCCAGCCTGGCCCATGTGTTAGGACAGGAGAAAATGGCATCTGCCTTGTCTTCGTGGACTATATCTCTTTGGTAGACCTACCACCAGGGTAGTGTACCCTGAGGCGGAAGAGGATATCTGGGGGTTTTGTGGTTGGGGTTTTTTGAGTACTCTATTTTTAAATCCTTGCTGAGTCTGATTCCCTGCTGATATCCTGTGATTGCTACCTAACAAACTAGAATGCATGCTCATTAGTGGTTAACACATTCTGGGTAGGAATGTTAAGCTGGGGACTGTGAAATGTTCGTGTCCAACTCCCTGAAACCCTTCCTTGGTCACAGTAGGCAGTGCCATTTATCCTTCGTGCTTGTCTCAGCGTGATGTTGCTGCATACTGTTAATCAGTATGTCCAGAGCTTTCAAGACTGAGTAGGATGTTTGTATGTGTGCTTCTCTTGTCAAGACAAGTTTTGGGGACCTGTCCCAGGTAGCGCAGGGCTAGGCATAATCCCTTAGCAAAAGACAAATCACAGAAGCTGCTTTGCTTTGCATACAGTCTGATTCCAGTGCAATATCCTGTGCTTGTAGGACGGCTGTGACTTTGTCTGCCGATCTAAGCCTCGAAATGTGCCGGCTGCATACCGCGGTGTGGGTGATGACCAGCTGGGTGAGGAGTCGGAAGAACGGGATGACCATTTGCTACCAATGTGACAGGCTTTCAACACTGAGTTCTTTTCTCCCTGTCGCCCTGGCGCTTGTTTAGCCGGGTGCCTCCCAGCCAGTTCTCCTTCTCTCACTTCTGCTTTTCTTTACACTATTTGCTTTCGCTGTCTCTGGTGTGTCAGTTCCCATGGATGCCTCTGGGTGAGAACAGCACTGGTTCCTGAAGGCATGTCTTAGGAATATAATGCTGTTTTAGGTTTTCAAAAATGCTGCACAGCTGGGGTTGGGGGGGGGGGGGGGGGGGGAAGTGCTGAGACTTGAGTAGAAGACAGCAAGAAAGCGATATGAGCATTCAGCACTGAGCAGGACTGGGAGATGAATCACTGAGAGGAAAAAAGGGCCATGGATGGGTGCAGAAGGGGGAGGGAAAATCAGGCAGTGGGTTAAAACAGCTGAGACTGTAGGAGGGATCTTTTGTGTCTTCCCCCCCAGGGTTTACAGGATCTGTAAGACACTGGAATTATTTTTCTTTGAATGCATTTTCAGCTTTTCTAGCTTCTGCACTGTTACACACCGTTTCTGCCAGCATATCCTGCACAGAGTGCTCTACGCCAGACTCCGTGGGGGTGGAAGAGGCATTAGGACCTCTGCAGTCTTCATTTCCTAATGGCAATATGTTGAAGGGTACACACTGGCATCCTTCAACAGATGTAAAGGGATGCATGCCATCCTCTCAGGCTGGAGAGGGGCAATGCTAAAAAGCTATAGGAGTTACAGTCTCTTGACTTTCCAATTCAGTCAAAATATTGTTTCAGTCTTCTCAGTCATTGAGAAGCAAAAGGAAATGACATGCTGCTAAGTAAAGGGAATGTTTGCTGAAACTGACAGCAAGGCAAAATGAGACAGGTACCTGTCACTTGGGTTCTGTTACAAGCTTCCTGAGGTGACTGCCCACACAGCTCAGTCACTGTCACCATTGTGATTTCATGCTCTCTGAAAGTTCCTTGTTTGGCAGAGGGTTTTCCCATGCAGTTACCAGAATTTATTTTTATAAAAAAGGAACCATAGAATCCAAGGACAAGAATGCTAACACATTAAAAATTGCACAAGGGACTGTAATGCTTACAAGGTCAGCTTTCATAAATCACTGTCCCCTCTTAAGTGTGCTGCAGACAAGTCTTAAGATACTTGACCTGTGCAGATGGTACTTGCATACTGCTGCTGGCTGGGAGTGAGAGACACCTTCTCCTGGGGCCCTGCTGAAGAGCAGGTACAGCTGAGTTGTAAGACTTAATGGGAACCTTCAGGAACTTGGCGCCTTGACTCCTAATTGCTTTTTATGTGAGGGGCTAGACTCTAAGCAATCCCATTCTGCCCTGTTGTAGACTGGCAGAGAACTGTCCTCAGTCCTGAGGGCAGAGACTGTGAGTAAGCAAGCCACTACTGCTAAAGGTAGAGTACAGACAAGGTTCCTGTATTTTTAATACTACCAAAGCAGTCTGAACAGTGACATTGAGGGAAGAGGGGGTGGCCCTGCTTTCTTGCTGGGTTTAGAGTGGGTAAACAATTCCTGCTTTCCTTGACTTTTGTTACGGTCTCAATCTTTCTCATAATGTGGGAAAAATAGGAAGTCACTAAGTCTGTTACTGTTTTTCATGGTGGTGTTTAAGACAATTTTTTTTTTATAAAACACAACTTTCAAAAATAAAATGACCAAAAAAAAACTGGTAAAGTGTTGTGCTGATGTAACAGGTGCTTTCTTTGATGCCAGAGCATCTTATTTATCCAAGGGTGAAGGGTCCTCAGCGCATGGTGCCTTGTGCCTGAACTTCTTTTGCCAGGAATGGATCTCTTCCTGTTAGTACATGTTTTTTGCTGCTACTTTTCTATCACTCCAGTTCCCTTAGGGCTTAAGGGGGAGGGATATAAACATCTTTAATAACTGAAACTTTAAAAGCTCAGGTAGATACAAATGGGAAAAGTTTCTTATGCCCTATATTTCTCTGCAGCAATAAAAATCAAAAATAACTTTTTGATGAAGGTTGTACTTCTCAAGCACTAGCTTAATGTTCAGGTTGGGGGGGAGGTTAAAAAGCAGCCAGACCTGCAAAGCCTGAACAAGCATTTTTTATTAAGAACATTGAACATGAAATGAGGAAGTGAAGCCTTCCCCTTTGACTGAAATAAAATCTGGTCCTCAGAAGTAGCTAGTAACATAGGCAGGCTAGCTACCTGCCTACCCTGCCAAGGGTCAAACTGAACAGGAGTTTTTCTCACACCCAGCCTACTAAGGATAAAATGGTTTAAGGGCAGCCTTCCTCTGCTGATCCCCCAAATTAAATCAGACCAAATAGTGGTATCAGGGTGCAAGTTGGGCAGCTTCCTTTGGGCCTTTTTTGATTCAAGAAGTCTCAGAAGTCTTCTCTTGCAGAAACAAGGATGTCGTTGAAGTGAGATTTACCAGTACAGTTAAGACTAGGAAGCTGCTGCCACATTTTATCCATCTTCTAAGCATTTTAGCTCCTTTCTTTTTCTAACATGGGTCAATAAAGAGCCCATTCCAAAGATCTCTAATGTTTTCCTACCTATGCTATTAGGCCTTCTCCCTCGCCACTACAGCTCTCCTGCAACAGTGGGTGCTTTCCACACACAATAGTCTTGTATTTCACTCAAGTATTCACGTGAAACTTCTGAAAACAGAAAAGCTAAGACACATGGTTTATAAAATCATCTTGCTTTCAGATATTTGGCTCTAGGGGGCACTTACCTCTTCATGCTTTGTGTAATTTCTTCAGGTTTTTTTTGCCTGTTTGCTTGAAGCAGAGGTGCGCCTGGAGGAGCTCTGCTCAGGTTTTCACCTTTGGCAATCTGGTTACAAAACTTCAGAATACCACATTTCATCCTCAGAAAAAACCCAAACCTGGAGGAGCTGAAAGGGAGGGACTCAGCCTATAACATAATTCTACCCCTTAAAAAGGAGAAGTAGCATTAAAGGATTAGTATTCAGTTGTTGGAGGGTGTGTTTTGGGTTTGTTTTTTTTTTTAAGTGAGGAAGAAAAATATTTGTTTTATAATACCAACAACAACAAAAAAAAAAAAAAAAAGCCTGAGGCAGGCAATACAATCCTGCCAGCTTAAACTTTGTCCCATAAGCTCTCCTGAGGATAAAGTAGACAGACATAAAAATAATACAAACTGATAAGAGAACTCAAAAAACCCAAAACCCCAGCCCATTTTTTGAAGAGCCTTGGCGCTTCTGGAGACTGCTTTGGATCTGTAAATTATGCCCTAGCACAATGGGGAGACAAACCTAGTGCTGCAGGGTTCCCTAATGTAAGACAATCCCCCTCCCCTTCGATTTTTCCATTACCTTGTCATAAGTACTCAGGATAAATCCTCCTCTGGTTCAGAGAAGAGGATCTGGAGCAAATAGCTGCCGCAACACTTTGTCTTCACTGTGCATCTCTAGAGGAGACAGTAAAGCTAAGGCAGCTCCTATTGCCACAGGCCTTCAGGTTTGGTATGCATGCTGGAATGGCTATTAAACCCAGTTCACAAACAGCCTAGGTGTTTTTTTAAGGGTGGAACAGCAGCAGCCCCTTTTGCTCAAATTCTTGTTAGTTCACCCCATCGCTTGGACTTTACTAGTTCCCCTTCCTAAATGCCCCAAGCACAGCTGCTCCCAATGTCCGTGTGGGGCCGGCTCGGCTCTTCTATGCCTCAAGTTCTGGCATAGCGAGATTCAAAACTAAGATTAGTAGACCTGCTGTAGCAAAAAGGGGCGAGGGCAGTTCCCTTTCAGAAGTCTGCTAAGACAGAGATGGCAAGGGGACCTCTTTCTATGTAGTATACAGGAGAGGCATATTCAAAATCAGGAAGAAGGAGAGATGTTTCAAGGCCCCAGGTGGGAGTTTTCCTTCCCCCTTGTAGCACCATTAAGAGACCAAGACATGGGCTTGTGTATGGCAGTTTCAATCAGTTAAATTCCTTCTCATTCTTCTTGAATGCAAGTCCACAGACTGTCCCATTCTTCCCCACCCCAGCAGGATGCTCCAAAGCTGGCAATTGCCCTGGGGTCAGAGCAAAAGTGAGACCTCTGGCTTCAGAGCTGTTAGGTCTCCTTGAGGACATTGATCTTGGCACAGATCTTGAGAGCTGGTCCCAGCTTGATGTTCATAGCACTCATGAGGTGTTCCTCCTTCAGAAGCAACAGGGCCTGGCCATCAATTTCCTGTGACCGAAACTCCTCGGCAATCTCCTGGCACCCTGTGAAGCCAAAAAACCAGCGCTGAGAAACACATGTGCCCTGGGCATTCCCCTTGTTCCCACTCTTTGGACCTCTGGCAGGTACAGAAAGCAAGCTAGGAATCTAACCAACCAGCCTCCCCACTCTACACCACAGTTTGCCT